>CP126894.1:12340000-12940000 GCA_030440675.1 Furcifer pardalis | reverse complement strand
AGTAGATGGACATGCTTTGGCATTGGATGCTCTGGACCATTACAAGGTAAGCAGGAAGTCAAATGTGGACTAAAGAACAGAACACATGCATAGTAGGACATGCCTTCAGCACCAGACCTAAAGTCCTTCTATCTGACCCATCATTTTGTTTTCCAACATTGCCACAAGCAGTATATGAAGAAAATAGCCTCCCTCCTTAGCTCTACCTTCTCAGCTACTGGAACTCTGTTCCTGGAAAATCCAGTTTACTATTCTGTTTAATCTTCCAGGAATCAATCTAGCCCCTCTTAAAGCCTGCCAAAATGTAAGTTCCCCTTGCAGCAAGAGCCAGTCTTGGAGATGTTAGTTTTATGGAATGCAATTCTCCAGATCCTCCAGCTTGTTGAAGGATATTGAGACCCTATAGTCCAAAAATGGGGTTGTGGTTGCTTAGTGGTTAAGACGCTGAGCTTGATGGTCGGCAGACCTGAGTGCTGTGTGATGAAGTGAACTCCCGGCACCTGTACCAACTCCCGCCAGTTATTCAGTTCAAAAGCAAGAAATTGTAAAGTTATAAATAAGTACTGCTTCAGCGGGAAAGGTAACAGGGTTCTGTGTGCTCCAGCATGTAGTCATGCCTGCCACATTGCCATGGAAACATCTGCAGACTCAGACAAAGCTGGCCCTTTGGCTGTAAATAGAGATGAGCACTACCCACTAGAGTCAGATGTGACTGGCTTTCGAGCAAGGGAGACCTTTACCTTTACTAGTCCATAAATATAAATTTCCTGAACTCAGAGCAAAAGGAAGTGGTTGAGTAAACTATCAGAGCAGAGATCGGGGAGGGAGTTTTTCAGTCCTTTTTTCTGCCCTTCCCCCAAATCTCCCTGCAGTTTAAAAACAACAACAAATGGCAACCCTATTAGAAAATAATCTGGCCCAGATCTCCTTCCCTTCCCCTCCCTGGTGCATTCTTTGTCCCCATAAATTTGACACACATCCCTGCAACTTGAAAAGGTATGTTACATTCTACCTTCTCCTCCCTGCCTTATTTTGCATCTCCACGGGTCAATCATGATGTATCATGTGATTATTAAAACATCTGTTGGTCAAGAATGTTACCAGTTCATGATGTATCACATGATGAAATCCTTGCTTTTGCCTGTCCCAGATCTCCTGCTGAGAGACCGATCCGTTTCAGTGACCTAAATTCTAGAGTTGTAGGAGTCACTGCCTACCGAATCGCTGGAGAAAGAGAAATGAAAGTCAAGAGGGCGGGAAGTGTTATGACAGAAGGAGGGTGTTGCTCAGAATGTAGACATACGTTGTGGGAACTTGGTTGCTTTTCATTTCGTGGAGGAACGGTAGCTTAGCAGCAGAGGCACTGCATTGCAGAACTTCCCACGGCCAGCCTTTGACACCTGCAGTTTAAAAGATCATTTAATATAACAATGCAGAACTTTTTTTTCTGCCCATGAACCACCAGTATTAGGTGGAGCCAAAGTTTAGCATCCAAATAAATGACATTAATTGTGCAGATTTGTGGTTTTGCTCTTTAGGGACTGTGGTGGCTTAGGAATTAAGGAGCTGAACCTGATGACTGGAAGATCTGCAGGTCAGCAGTTCGAGACCTGAGTGCTGCATGCTGGAATGAGCTCCCGTCTCTGTCCCAGCTCCTGCCAACCTAGCAGTTCAAAAGAAAAAAATTGCAAGTTAGATAAATAGGAACCACTTCAGTGGGAAGGTAAACATAGTTCAGTGCACTCCCATGTCTAGGCATGTGTGCTGCATGTCCATGGAAATATCTGCAGCACAGACAACCCTAGCTCTTTGGCTATAAACAGAGATGAGCACTGAACTCTAGAGTCAGATACAACTGGCTTTTGAGTAAGGGTGACCTTTACTGTGGGTCCCAGCTTCCCCCTTCTTGGAGAATCTGTAATCTATTATGAAAGTTTTAAAATGGTAGCCGTGTTAGTCTATGCAAGCATATCAGAGAGTTAATAGAACAAAACAAAAAGACACAAAGTATTGTGGCACTTGAAAGACTAACAGCTGTATTTTGATCTAGCAGTTAGTCTTTAAGGTGCCACAACATTTTTATCTTTTTGCATTGTTTTGTTCTGTTTACTCTCTGATACACTTTTATTACCAGTAGGTAAACCTGAGAAGAGGGTACTGCAGTGGTTTAGTAGGTAATATGCTGAGCTTAACAACCAGAAGGTCAGCAGTTTGAGACCCAAGTGCCTCATGACAGAGTGAGCACCTATTGTCTGCCCCAGCTCCTGCCAGTTCGAAGGCAAGAAATTAGTAGATAAATAAGTACCTTTTTGTGGGAAAGATAACAGTGCTCCAATCCATGCACTCCGGTGTCTAGTCATGACTGCCATATGAGCACGGAAACATCTGCAGATGCAGACAGCACTGGCTCTTTGGCTGTAAGCGGAAATGAGCATCACACTCTAGAGTTGGATACCAATTGGCTTTCAAGTAAGGGAGACCTAAGCCTAAGAAGAGCTGTTAGGGCATATTCAGAAACACAAAGAAATAGAGATGCTGACCAAACGCCCAGCAGTGCTTTCTTAGAGAAGGGAATATGGCCATCTGAAAATGCCAATAAGGCCAGATTACTGTATTTGCCACTGTATGAATGCATCGGAGTATAAGACACACCCTTTAATTAGCAAATTAGTCCACTATAGGCCACTATATACAGTACAAGAAGCACTCCATTTTCTAGTGTAGGTCTTATATGCCAGGAAATAAGAGTACCGGTAAGTTCTCTGAGGACTGGATTTTGCACATGGGCCTAAAGTTTGCAAGTACTAATTGATGGGAAATATTTCTGCTGAGCCTATTTAAATAGCAATAGCAATTAGTCTTATATACCTCCCCATAGCACTGAGTGCACTCGCTGGGCAGTTCATAAGTTAATTAGCATTTTGCCTTCAACATGCTTGGTATTCTTTGTTGTTGTTGTTGTTGTTCAGTCGCACAGTCGATTCCGACCCTTTCTGGCCCCACGGACCATTGCCCACCAGGCACCTCTGTCCTCCACCATATTCCCTTCTCTATGAAAGCACTGCTGGGCGTTTGGTCAGCATCTTTCTTAACCCACCCAGCTCTGTGCCCACTGCATCTACAATACCATCTAGCCATCTCATTTTTGGCCGTCCCCTTCTTCTTCTGCCCTCGAACTTTCCCAGCATCAACGTTTTCTTAAGTGAATCCTCTTTTCTCACTTGATGTCCAAAGTACTTTAGCTTCATCTTTACTATTTGACCTTCTAGGGAGTACTTGGGGTTGATTTCTTCTAAGATCGACCTATTTGTTCATTTTACCGACCTCAAAAGGATAGAAAGCTGAGTCAACCTTGAACCCTGGTCAGGATTGAACTCCCAACCTTCTGGCTGCAGTACAGCAGTTTAACCACTGTGCCCCCATGGCTCTTTTGAAGGCTATTGCCAGTCAGAGAAGATTTCCTAGTCAGGGTTAGATTGCCAAATTATCTGGTATGATGAAGCTTTCCATGTTCCCATTTGTGAGAAACCATAATTCAGAATTATAGACTTTTGATTCCTTGTTTCTGTGATTTGCCCTGTTTCTCCCACAGACGGTGAAAAACCAACAGTACCGGTTCAGTGTGATCATGAACGAACTCTCAGCCACAGACAATGTGCCATATATGATAACGCTCCTGGGTGCCATCAACGCAATCATATTAGGGACAGAGGAACTGAGAGCAAGAACACAACTTCGCAATGAGTTCATCGGTAAGTGTGGTCACCTGCTCATGTGTTTTGTGTGCAAAGAAGACAGATTCCTATAGATTGGGGTGCCCAAACTTTTTGAGCCGTGGGCCAATTACGTGATTCAGGAGGCTGGTCACTCTGGCCCAAGGACCAGATCCGCCGCCGCGGGGGGGCCCCCACGCCAATTCATCCAGCCCGCGAAGCCTTCACCACTCCCGGAAGCAGAAGTTAAATGTGCCCATCTGGCGTGTTTTACTTCTGCTTCCGAGCGAGATGAGGGTTTCGTGGGCTGGATGAATTTGTGTCAGGGGCCAGATCCGACCCCCAGGCCATAGTTTGGGCACCCCTGCTATAGATTCTCAGGGGTACCTCAAACTATATAATAAGCTCATAATATTTTTTCAGGGTGTGACTTAAATTATCTAGTTCTCTAAGGTTTTTCATCTAGAAATGGGATGTATTCCATTTTGGACTGACACCTTGAGAATCCAAGAGCCAGCATGGGTCACTGACATGTGAAGTTGTAGTCTAAAAACAAGCTTGTCCTACTACTGTCATGTATCCAGGAAGAGCTTTGTGTTAGCAGAATGTACTTCTCTTTGCACAAGGTGGACAGTCAGCGAATCTTCCCTTCTTACTCATTTCATTTCATTTATTTCATTTATTCGATTTGTATACCGCCCTACTCGGTGCAACCGACTCAGGGCGGTTTACAGAAACCATACATATCAGACAATCAGAGGTAATAAACATAATCAAAAATCATACAGTATAATGCAATAAATATAACAATACAGTAAGCGGTACAACAAAACAAAACGACACTGCAAAATAAGGTTACAGGGTACAGTTCCAGTTACATATACATAACATAGTTTCAATAATAGGATACAATATAAAAATAAAGTACATGATCCGACAATGTCAGGGCTCTCACCTTAACCATAAAAAACAACAGTTCATACACAGATGGACGAGTCCTGGGGCCAAACATGGAGGTGGCCTCCCTCCAGCCGCTTACTCATGATAGCCCTCTGGGAAAATACAGGGTCTGACCATGGTGGGCAACCATAAGGAACTGAGATTTGGCCTCCTAGTACTTCACATAGCAAAGCAACCACACTTATATATCACCCCATAGTGCTTAGTGCACTCTCCGGGCAGTTCACAAGTTAATCAGCATTTTGTCCCAAACACACTGGGTACTCATTTTACTGACCTGGGAAGAATGGAAGGCTGAGTCAACCTTGAGCCCTGGCCAGGACTGAACTCAGCCTTTTGGTTGCAGTACAGCAGTTTAACCACTGCACCGCCAGGGTTCACATCCCTTTTAAAAATCAAGTCAAAAGACCTCCTCAGGAAAATGTTGCCATGTTTTGAGAGTTGCTCAGGAGAGAGAGTGTGTGTCAAGACTCCAGGAACTAAAATGTGGTGTGGGTGTGGCCCCCACACTCCAGACATGAGCATATGCAGTCCCCAGATATCTGGAGATTGTGCACCCCCAGATACAACATCGCTGCCCACAACAGATGAAAAAGATTGCTGAAAAATTGGCTTGTCTTCCACGGTCAGAGGTTCACCTGCCAATACATTGTTGGCTGCATCTCAGAAGAATTGAGACCAAGTGCCAAAAATCATTAGAAGGCCAAAGCAAATTTGTTTGTTATAAGTTTCAAAATAAACAAGTGTAGCTCTGATTCTCAGGCTCACTAATTAACACCCCCCCCCCCATCAGTTGAGCTTTACTGAAAATAGTTAAAGCTGCTGGCCAAGTTACTGGTACTGTATTTGATTAAAATAGATGTCTTGCTTTGCATGACTTGATAATTGCATTATTTGAATGTGGTTCTGAACAGACAGACCTAGCACAACATTTTCCACCCAGTCATATTGGTTCTCAATTATTTAGGTGAGAGTGGATCTGTCTGGATTATCAAGCCATAAACAAACTTTCTGATTTATAATTCTGTTTCTGTTTATTGATTGGTTGTTTCCAGAGGCAGCTCTTGCCTGTTCTTTTTGTAGCTCTTTCTCCATATGACAGGAAGCAAGTTTCATTCTGTTAATGGATCAGAAAGTAATTCATACAGTCAAGTTTTATGTCCAGGAGACTACATTATAAACAATTGTTTTCATTTCCTGCTTTCAGGCCTCCAGCTGCTGGATATTTTAACCAAACTGCGGTGAGTTTTTGACATGTAGCTGATGTCTGTTTTACAGGTACATAAATTAAGAACACATAATTTTGAAGGCAGCATTTCCTTATCAGTACAAATATCTCGGAAACGTTTTAGGTTTTGGTTATTTCTTTCTAATGTCATCCCCTTTGGTTGATCTCTAACGTCAAGATCAGAAATGGGCATTAATAGACTTGTTCAAGTTCCACAACAATATTTCTACAGTTAAGGGATATTTTTAGCAACAAATTATTGTTTTCCAACCAGAGACCATACTGGGATACTTTTGATACTGCTCCTGTCCAATGACTGCCTTGAAGAGGGTGGATATGTCTTGTTCAGTTCCCTTAACTGTGACCAGTCTATCTTTGGTGGCCTTGACCAGAGTTAGGCTCATGATGGACGCTACTCTCCTGATGGCATTGCCTTCAGCTTCACCAACACAGTTAAACCCCTTCACCATGTTAAGGTATGCATCTAAGAAAGGGCTACATGCATCATATGCAGTGATGGGATGTAACAGGTTCGCACCAGTTCGCCAAAACTGGTAATAACCTTTCCCACTGTCCTGGAGAACCGGTAGCAGCTTTTCGGGGGAACCACCTTTGGGGCTTATCTTTTCACTGGTTCCCCCACTGTGCATGCTCACCAAGCACTTGGTGTGCATGAATGCCTACAGTGCTTGGCGTGTATGCACGGCCTCCTTGCTGTCCTCCCAAGTGGGGAGGAGGAAGAGAAGCTGCTAGCCTGAAGCTCCCTATAGCCTGTTTCCCAGGGTAAGTGACTCACCTTTGCGTGTGGTGGGCCTGTGTGTATTTTAATGTGTATTTAATACCTTTTCCTATATTGACATACTACCACAGTTCCTAAAAAGGCCTGGTGGCCGGCAGGCCTGGCAGCCTGGCTTGGGGTTTTTAAGCAAAGTCTTGGATTTACCTCATCAATAAGCTACACCTGTGCTGTTCCAATTGCTGTTCCAATTGGAGAACCCTTAAGGAGGTACAGCTGTTTTACATTTACATTAAGGCAGATTATCCTAGAGAACTGGTTAGGCAAAGACTTAGTACCTAACTTCTTTAACTTGAAAAGTTGAAAAGTGCCAAAATGAAGAGATCTTTTGGTGCATTCATTCTGTAGTTCCTTCCATCTGACCTAGTGTGAGAAAGATTAGCCAGAATAAGCTTTAAGCTCTGGTATAAAAGCTCTGGTTGATTTGTGTTTGGGGTGGGTGGATGGGTGTATTTTAATGTATTTTTATTTAATTTATTTACAGGTTTGTGTTGTGGGTGGGTTGAAGGGTGTGTGTGTGTGTGTGCGCGCGTGCGTGCGTGCGTGTGCATGCTTATTTTTATTTTTCTTTTATTTTTTTCTTTGGCCCTGCCCACATCATGACATTGGTTCCGCCCATGATGTCACGATGTTAGCTCCGCCCACACTGTGATGACGTCACGGTGGGGTAGTAAAATTTTTGACATCCCACCACTGATAGTATGCATCAATCCATGTTATCATTGAGCATAGGAATTTGGGGGAACAACCATTTCTGCCAGCATATCAACCAAAATAAATTCGTTTTAAATTGATGCTTATGCTAAAATCCATTATGTTGGTCTCTGTTCAGAGACGTAGAGGATGAAGACTTGTTTATCCAGTGTGAGGCCTTTGAGGAAGCCAAGGCTGAGGATGATGAAGAACTGCTAAAGCTATGTGATGGGATTGACATGAGCAACCATCATGAGGTTTTCTCTTCTCTCTTCAACAAAGTGAGTCGGTTCATTCTCCAATGTAGCTTTTAAATATTTATTTGTTACTTATTACTTTATTTCTGTTCTTTCCCAAAGCCTGAAACTGGCTAACACATGTTTATCTAAGTAGGCATGGAATGTTCTTAGACTTCAACCCCTAGATTTCACCAGGAATTCTGCCACCCAGAATTTTGAAATAGAAATCCTGACAGATTTTTTTAAAAATCAAATTAAAGCTGCTTCAGCCATTTTTCATCCTGTAGAAGAGATGATGGATAGAGCTAAGCTCCATGGGAACTGCTAGAAATTAAAAGTCTGATCATCCTTGCCCAGGGTGTTTCTCAAACTATACTTCTGTCTCACCTGCAAGAACAAAATAAAGGGTTATATCCATAATATATCCATAAAGGCTGAGATCAAAAGAAGGGGACAGGAGAGAATGAGATGGTTAGATGGTATTGTTGACGCAATGGGCACAGAGCTGGGCGGGCTGAGGAGGATGGTGGAGGATAGGGGTGCCTGGCGGGCAATGGTCTATGGGGTTGCAAAGGGTCGGAACTGACTGCGATTGAACAACAAAATCCATAATTAGGGAAAGGTAAAGGTCTCCCTTGCTCAAAAGACACTCATGTCTGACTCCAGGGTTCAGTGCTTGTCTCTGTTTACAGCCAAAGAGCCAATGCTATCTGTGTATGCAGACATTCCCATGGAAATGTGGCAGCCATGCCTAAACACCAGAGTGCACGGAATGCTGCTTACCTTCCCGCCAAAGTGGTCCCTATTTATCTACTTGCAATTTCTTACTTTCAAACTGCTAAGTTCGCAGGAACTGGGACAGAGATGGAAGCTCACTCCATTGTGTAGCTCTCAGGTCTCAAACTGCTGACCTGCTGACCTTCCAGTCATCAAGTTCAGTGTCTTAACCAATAAGCCACTACTGCCCCATATCAATAATTACATGCTCATAAATATCTAACATCTTCCACAACTGGGAAATCTGATTGACTCTTACATCTTACTTGTTAAACTTTTAACTTTGGGGCACATGGTAAAGGTTGGCCTTACTCAAAAACCAGTTTTATCTGACTCTAGGGTTCAGTGCTCATCTCTGTTTATAGCCAAAGAGTCAGTGCTATCTGTGTCTGCAGACGTTTCCATGGCCATTTGGCAGGCATGTCTCAACACTGGAGTGCATGGAATGCTGTTTAGCATACCTTGAGTGATATTTGCTGTTGATAGTAGTTAAATATGTGTGTGGCTATATCTTTCAGGTGAGCAGCTTCCCAGTCTCTGTCCAACTGCTGTCCATCCTCCAGAGCCTTTTGCATCTTGAGCCTTCTCGTCGGTCCAGCCTCTTGCTCTGGGAATCTTTAGAAATCTTAGTAAACAGAGCCATCTTGCTTGCCAATGACAGTAAGTTTGAAACACAGTCTGTTTGGTGGTGTAGATCATACCACATTAATCATAGATGCCAATGAAATGCTGATGCAGGCCAGAATCTATTTTTGCAATGTATGCATGCATAAGTCGAATCCTGTAAAACATGGGGAGAAATTGCTGCTAATTAATGAAGTGCTGTTCATTTTCCTGGTTACATGACTTACACAAGACCAAGAATATGATTAGTACCTTGTTAATTAGCAACAATTTGCTACCGTAGCTTAGACAGTTTCACTTATGTATGCTAAAATATCAATCAGATTCCAACCTAAATGTTTTGTATTTAATCCAGTACATAGATGTATCTTTTAACATGTAGGGCATGCAATGTTTTTGCAGGTCTGTTTTTTAAGATACCATTCAGTGGTAGTTAAAGTTACAAGAAAAGAAATTACTTTATGGTAGCATTTCTCTGTTCAGTATGACAAATGTTCCCCTTTTCAATACTTCTTCCTACCATTTTTAGCCTGTGATCCAAACTCATGGGAGGGATATACCTTCCAAAAAAATATTCCTTGACACCTACGCTCAGTATCATACCAACTTGCATCTGTGTTATTTTTAGATGCTATTTTTAGAAACTTCAGAAGAAGCATAATATTCTTCTTTTTACAGCCCTCATAAATCTTTTGGGGCAAGAAAGAGAGTGTGCGGACACGAGAGTTCAGTTCTTTGTTCCATTGTTTGTTTCATTCACAATGCTTGAAGTATCAGTTTATGATCTTAGGAAACACACTAGGGAAAAGGAGAAATCTTCTTTTTGTCAATGGCATCCCAGCCATGTAGAGCAGGGGTTCTCAACCTACAGCCCGGGGGCCAGATGTGGACTGTGACACCATTTCATGTGGGCCCCCACCGCCTCTGCCACACTCAGAAGTGCCATGTGTGGCTGGCAGGGCAAAATGGCTGTCTGGTCCCCGAAGTTGTCTGACCCGGCCCTTGGCTTGAAAAGGTTGAGAACCCCCGATGTAGAGGGAACATTGGACTTGGATTTCCTCTTCTGGCTCCACTGACATAATGCAGTTTTCCATCTGAAAAGCTGTCAGTGTAAAAAAAAAAGGCAAAAGGTGGGTGATAACTGGCAGGGAGAGAGAGAACAGATAGCTCTGCTGGAATCACTGCCATGTCAGATCAATGCATCATCTCCAGTGCAAGGGGAAATGTAGATGAACTTAACATTCAATGCTTTTCTTTTTCATTGCTTGCACACACAATGAGTGGTGATGATGGTCAGAGTTAAGGAACACCAAACACCCTGAAAAGGAAGATAATATGGGGGGGGGGATTAGTGCTTCTGCCCTGCCCACAGGTGTCTGGCAAGGCTTTGGATGAAACAGAGCAATCAAAGATTGGAATGTACCATCTGTTTCTCCCTTACCAATCAAAGATTGGAATGTACCATCTGTTTCCCTCTTACCCTTCTCTCAATCATTTCTACACCTGACCGATTTACATCTCCAATGGATTTCTTGCAGATTGTACAGGGTTCTGGGGTTTCACTAAAGAGTTTCTCTCATTTTAGCATGGAGTGTTTTGGAAAGGATTATAGAGGCTAAGACTCTTGTGCGTAGAAGTATACATAGTGTCCCCTTCCTAGAATTTTTTGGAATAGTAGCCGTGTTAGTCTGTGGTTCAGGCATCTCAGAAAACAAAACAAAATAAAAAACACAGTAGCACTTTAAAGACTAACTGCTATATTTTCACTGTTAGCTTTCATGGATCAAGTCTGATTAAGTGGACTTGATCCACGAAAGCTAACAGTGAAAATATAGCAGTTAGTCTTTAAAGCCCTTCCTAGACTTACTGTTTATCTTCTCACTAGCGTGCTGCGGAAAGAGCATTTGAAAATAAACATGGCTGACTTGAAGGAGAAAACAGAGGAACATTTACCTTACAGGGATCCTAAATTTATTTATTGTTTTAATATAGAGTAAAACCTAGTACAGTTGTACCTCGCTTAAAGAGCATAATGCGTTCCACAGGATTGCCCTTTAAGCGAGTTTGCTCTTTAAGCAAAATACCATTGTAAATGACCAATTGTGGGGGGGATTGCGAACCCCGATTTATTTCTTAAGTGAGTTTTTGATTGGTTTTATTTGTTAAGGGAAGCGACCATTCAGAGAAAATTCTGCTCTTTAAGCGAGTTACTCTTTAAGCGAAACGCTCTTTATGCGAGGTTTGACTGTGTAACAAAAATAATCCATTCCACAAGGTTGTTTGCCTATGTGATTTTTTCATTATATGAAAATATTTTGTATAACAAAAATCCCTATGGGAAAACTTGTACAGTATAATGAAAATTCCTATGGGGAAACTCGCATAATGAAAATTTTTCGCTGTGCGAATTTTCCCATAGGAATTTTCATTATACTGTACGAGTTTTCTCCATAGGGACATTATTTTCGCATAACAAAGATTTTCGTTATGCGAGGCGCATAACAAATTCCCTTCATTATGCGAGTTTTTCATTATAAGAGCCCTTCATTATACGACTGAAAGACACACAATTACAGCTGTATATGCCATAATAATAATTTCATGTCAGAAATTATTCTTAGTTGAAAGGATTTTTGCTGGAGCAACTCCGCTCAGGGGACATCTGAATGAGGCTCCTTTCATGTCCCCAAGATCTTTTCCCACCAGAGTGGTCCCTATTTATCTGGGTTCAGTGCTCATCTCTGTTTATAAAGAAAGAACCAGCGCTCTCTGCATCTGCAGATGTTTCTGTGGATATGTGGCAGGCATGATTAGACATGCATGGAATGCTATTTGATTTCCCAAAGTGGTACCTATTTATCTCAGTACTTGCAATTGCTTGCTTTCAAACTGCTAGGTTGGCAGGAGCTGGGACAGAGGTGGGTGCTCAAACTGTCATGCAGTACCCGGGTCTCAAACTGCCAATTTGCCAGCCTTCCAGCTAACAAGGCGAGCTTCTTAACCACTGAGCCACCACAGCCGCCTGTATGCCATCCTCATGAATTAGGCGTATGTACCCCTTTGCAGCTGTGCCTAGCCTTCTGGAGGAAAAATCCCTCTGGACACTCCTTGAACTGACCAGCCTCAAACATATATGACATGTCCTTCTCTTCCTAGAGGTGTATGTTACTGAAGAAAGATGTTTATTTCACTCAATGTAGCTTTTGAACTGTGATCTTGAAAAAGCTACTGGATTATGCATCCTTATAAAATTAGAATAGATTCCTCTGATTATAAGGAAAGGAAATCTGAATTGTGTTTAAATAGCCCAAATCTAGGTACTTAGCATAGTCAAGTGCCCTGGGCAATTCTAACTGCAATTTACTTTAGCATAAAAGTCGAAGTTAGAATAGGCCTTTTGAATAAGTGAAACTTATTGAGAAGTTGATCCACTATTTCCCATTGATTGAATAGGTCTATCTTAGTGTGATTTGCTATGTTAAGCAACAGGATTTTGGACACTATGTTTGGAGGCTGTTTCATGTATATAAACGTGTGTGAATTGTTTTGCAGTAGAAGGCAACAATGTGGAAGAAGTCATGGAGAGGCTCTTGTCCATCAAGAAGCAACCAAAGAAAAGAAATTCAGAAATCGGAAGAGCAACTGACAACGTGAATGAGAGCACCCAGACCAGTGAAGATCTGGGGACACTTCCAAATGCCTCCATCCAGAACCTCTCTGCAGAAACCTGTTCTTCTAGCACTTTTTCCAAGTCAGAGCTTCCAAAAGTGCCTGAGAATATTACATCATCCCAGCTGTTGCCTTGCTCAGCTTCACCAGGACAAGCTTCAGCTCCATCTAGTGGTCTCCCAGGGCCAACTCTTCCACCTCCTCCACCATTGCCTGGAACACAACAGCTTCCTCCTCCTCCTCCTCCTCCTCTTCCTCCACCCCCACCACCACCACTCCCTGGCATGAATAAAATGCCACCTCCTCTGGGATCCCCACTACCTGAGCAGATGGGAATCCCCCCACCTCCTCCACCTCTGCCTAGTCCAGCAGGAATCCCACCAGCTCCCCCACTGCCAGGTATCCCACCCCCACCCCCACCTCTACCTGGTATGGCAGGGGTTCCTCCCCCTCCTCCTCCACTGCCAGGCATGCCACCTCCACCACCTCCTCTGCCTGGAAAGACAGGGATCCCTCCGCCTCCTCCCCTCCCAGGTATGCCACCCCCTCCTCCCCCTCTGCCTGGGATGATGGGTGTCCCACCCCCTCCCCCACTGCCTGGTATGGCAGGTGTCCCACCTCCTCCACCTCTAGCGGGCAATGTGGAGGAGGTCATTGTTGCACAGGTTGATCACTCCCTTGAGTATGCCAGACCTTTCCATAGGAGGGTGAAGCCTCCGACCATGAGGATGAAGAAACTCAACTGGCAGAAGCTCCCTTCCAATGTTGTGAGAGGTAGGTTTGTTTGGGTTTCCACCACCACCACCATGCAGCAATGGACATGTTAAGGTCTTCCTTGGTGGTTTAAGTTTGTGCCTCCACCTGGATGGCAGGAATCAGAACTGGGCCTACTTTGTGGTGGCACCAATAGCGATTTAACTATGTCCCATACCATACTCCAAGAGAACATTTGTCCATGGAACACCAGAAATAGAAAATATTGCACATGTTCTGTTTAGTTGTCAATTATATGCCACAATAAGAGCCCATTTGGAAGATAATGTATCAAATTTAAAATAAAAAAAATGTTTTAAAGCCAATGATAAGTGTATGGGTAAGATTAAAAGGTAAATTGGCACCAAACATCTCACCAATTATAAAGTTGCAAGAAATAAAGACATTTCCAATTAAAAATTTGGAGTTATTAAAAGGTATACTGCACAAACATGATATAGTTTTATTAAAAGATTGGTTGAGGGTGTATGAGGAGGAAAAAACTAGAATGGAGATTTATAAGGAATTAAGGTTGAACTGGCTTGAGGTACTATCGGTGGACAGGTGGAACAAGAAATATAAAGAGAAGTTACAATCTGTAAGACAATTGACAGATTTTGAAGAAATGCTTTATAAGATAAGAGGCTTAATGGGGATAAAGGGAGTAGTGAGCAAGTTATATAAAATGATAAATTGTATTGAAGAAGCCCAGAATGCCCTTAAAAGAATGTGGGAAATAGATTTAAATATAAGCATTTCTGAAGAAAATTGGAAGAAAAAAATGGGGGGGGGGGGAGAATTATGCGAAGCCTGTCCACAAAGGTTAAAGAACACAATTATAAAATTTTGTGGCGATGGTATATGACGCCAGTTTGACTAAATCAAATAGATAATAGTAATTCAAAGGTGTACTGGGGATGTCACTGGGAAACAGGGACATATAAACATATGTGGTGGGACTGTGAAATTGATTCCAAGTTTTGGCACAAAATTGAACAAGAAATAGCTAAAATTTTAGATATTAAAGTTGAATGGGAAAATTCTTTTATTGACAGACTTAGAGGATTTGAATTTAAATGAAAATATACAGGATCTATTAGCTATTTTTTTTTAACATTAGCAAGACAACAGGTTGCCAGAAATTGGAAGGGTGCTTCGAATTTAGAATTGAGTAAATGGTATACTGATGTTTGAGACATGGCACTTAATGAAAACTTACATGGGATTTAAATATAAAAAAGAGGATATTAAAACAGATTTTGGGACATTTGGAGGCCATTTCTGCAGTACACATTATTAGGCAGAACAAAATACTGGGACTACAATAAAAGACTAAGTGACAACAGAACATTTTGCAGGTGATTAATTCATAAAAAGGTCATTCTTGCTCGAAAGCCAGTCATATCCAACTATAGGGTTCAATGCTCATGTCCATTTACAGCAAAAGAACCAGCACTGTCTGCAATTGCAGATGTTTACGTGGTCATGTGGCAGGCATGACTAGAAACGGAACACTGTTTACCTTCCCACCAAGGTGGTACATATTTATCTACTTACAATGTCTTGCTTTTGAACTATTAGGTTGGCAGTAGCTGGGACAAAGATGGGAGCTCGCTTCGTTGTACAGTACTTGGGTCTCCAACTGCTGACATGCTGACCTTCCAGTCATCAAGTTCATCATCTTAACTGCTAAGCCACCACAGTCCCATTAATTCATAAAGTCACATTAAGTTGGAAGCAACTTCTTGGCACATAATAACAACCAAGCTTGAGTCAAGTTTTTCCTCCTGTTGGCTAACCTGTTCATTCCCCTTGCTGAGTGTAAAGTGCTTATGTAATCACTGTCACTTTCAAAGGGAGCTATTAACTTAAAGTGGCCAATGCAATGTTTTGTGTCTTTCAGAAAGCAGCTCCATGTGGGCTTCAGTAACAAGCAGTAGTGAAGAAACCATTGAGCCAGATTATATGAGCATAGAACAGCTGTTCTGCTTTCCACAAGCAAAGCCCAAGTCAAAAGAAGCAGCTCCAGTGAAGACTGAACCAAAAGAGGTAGGATGATGCTCTGTTTACAGCAACCCTCCTCACTGAATTAAACAAGCCAAAATCTAGATTGTCCATCTGCATTTTGAGAACTCAGGCACAGCTACTCAAAGCAACAGGCTAAAAAAAGACCAGAATCCCATTAGTTACATTCAAAAGGCATAAATTTCAATGCTGAATCACCAAAGGTTAAGCATAGGCATTGGCCTTTGGGCATCGAAGTCTGAGACTCAGTACACAGTAGACAATGCCTATACTGACTTGATTTACGCTGATGGAGATAGCAACTTAAGTATGTAGGAACCAAAGTATATTAAAGATATAATGGTTACCATTCTGTTGTAGGTACAGTGGAACCTCAGATAACGAAGGGTTCGGATAGTGAAAAATTTGCATAGCGAAAGGAATTCAAATGTGAATGGCACCTTTGGATAACGAAAACTGTTCAAAATGTTTTTTTTACCCATTTTCAATGCATTCCTATGGGAAATCGTGTTTTAGTTAACAAATTTTCATTTTCAGTTATTCCTATGGGGAATTGCATTCCTATGGGAAATTCGGTTTATGAAAAATTTTGCTGTACAAAATAACTCAGAGAACACTTTGATTTCGTTTATCCGAGATTCCACTGTACATTAAGAGTGAGTTCATAAATCATGGAAATGAATTGCTGCTGATTAAGGAACTGTTGCTGATATTGCTAGCTGTATGCCAGTTATACAAATTAGCACACAAACAGAACATGAGCAACAACTGGTTAATTAGAAAAAAAATTACTGTTATGATTTATAGAATTACACTTATGCCAGTGTTACATCTTCAGCATGATTCTGGCTAATGGTAAACAGTAGAAGCAGACAGAAGGTGTTGGTGCATTTCATTGGTAGATCGAGCAGTCAAGACTGGCTGGGGACCTCTAAGAAATTGTCCAGCCTTGCCCAGTATGAATGGCTTTTTTTAAAAAAACTTTGTCCTTTTGTGATCTAGTTATTAAGAGACTTTAAAATGTCATAAGTGAAGCTCTCTGACTTGAGTCTTTTTCTACCCCTGAAAACCATGTTTGCCCACTTTGTGTGTATGTCACCTTGGTTTGAATGGTTCATATAGCCAGCTCTTCGGTAACTTCTGAAAGCCCACCCAGTCAGTCAAAAAGATCATGTTTAACTCAGAAGCCTTGGAGTAAAACATGAAGTCCCCATAGAGGAGCAGGGGGTGGAAGCAAAGGGTTTTTTAAAAGGCTACTAGAACAGTGCTAATGTGCGGACAGTTCCCTATGGAAATGACTAGACATTGGAGTGCACAGAACACTGTTGCCTTCTCACCAAAGTGATACCTATTTATCTACTTGCAGTTTCTTGCTTTCAAACTGCTTGAATGGCAGGAGCTGGGACAGAGATGGGAGTTCACTCCAGTGTGTAGTACTCAGGTCATCAAGTTCAGTGTCTTAACCACTAAGCGACCACAGTCCCTCTGTGTATCCTTACATTAACATATTTAGCTTGCTTTAGTGATAACTTTTTCACACATACTTGTTAGGACTAAAGTGTTTTATTTGTTTTAAACAGATCACATTTCTGGATTCCAAGAAGAGTCTCAACTTGAACATTTTCTTGAAGCAATTTAAGTGGTGAGATGCTATAAAAGAACATATAAATATCAAATACAGGTTTGCTTCCTCATATCCGTGAGTTCAGTATCTACAGTTTCAGTTATTCATGGGTTCAAAAATATACAATTTTTTTTTAAATCTGAAATACATAATATATATTTCTATGGTGTATTACCAGAGTTGCCCAGTAGATGCCATAGCTGCAGTTTCAGGTATTTATTTTTAGTTATTTTATTTTATTATTACATTTCTATGCTGCCCATTTGGGAAGTTTCCTACTATGGGAGATGTACATAGAAATATCAAATAAACCAACCAAACACACAACAAATCAAAAGCAGAACAACCAAACAAATAAATCCCAAAGTAAAATAAAATAAAATAGCTGGCATCTGAGGGCACAGAGGATCAACTAGCTGGCTAATTTATTGCTAAAGGGACCACGGCCCTGGAAGGCCTCCTTGAATAAGAACGTTTTAAATTGTTTTTAAAAGATATCCAGTGATGGGGGCTGGTGCAGCTCCCCTGTTAGTGTGTTCCACAGTATTGGTGCCACCACCGAGGAGGCTCTATTTCTAGTTATAGACTTTCTAGCCATCCTTGGAGTCAGCACCTGGAGTTGTGCCAACTGTGATGAACAGGTGATGCGGGGAGTTGTTCTGAGGAAGAGATGCTCCAAAAGATAACAAGGTCCCAAACCATATAGGGCCTTATATGATAACACTAACACCTTGTATCTTACACGATAGGCAACAGGTAATTAATGCAAACCTGCCAAAGCTGGGGAAATACGATCTAATTTCTTTAAGCCTGTCACCAACCTGGTGACAGGCACAGTACTGTATATACTCGAGTATATGCCGACCCGAATATAAGCCAAAGTATCTAATTTTGAACGGAAAACCCAGGAAAACCCAGTGTAAGCCGAGGGTGAGAAATGCAGCAGCTGCTAGTGAGTTTCTATAATCAAAATACATGAAAATATGGTAAAAGTAATTAAATTGTTGGCACATTTCAATCTAGCACAGTTCTGGGGCCCTCATGGTCACTGACCTGAGTATAAGCCATGTTCCCTTTTGGGGCTCATTTTTGGGGTTAAAAACCTCCGCTTATACTCGAGTATATACGGTAGGTCTTGAAACATATCTTCTGTATACAAATTGATGGGAAATGGTACTCTTAATCAATCCTAGTTGGCAGTGACATTCTATACATATGCAATAATTCTTGTGAATTTTACTGGGATTATGCTAATTGAACCAGCCAGAATCCCACTGAGCTTCTGGTTTTTTGAACCATGAAGACAAAGCCATTAGGGACTTTGGAAGGTTTATTATATTGGTGGTTGATGGAACTTGATTTTAAAAACAAAAAGAAATACATAGCTATCTTAGTCTATTGCGGAATGGATGAATGCCGAAAAGTGTTTCTCACAAGAACAAGATTCTGGCTGGACCATCTGGAACTCACTCAATAAACTTCAAAGTGAAGAAGAAAGATCAAAGAATAAGCAAGTAAATTGAGGTTACTTAGATACAGGACAAATTTTCTGTGAATATGGAGAAATCCAATCAATGCAACATTTATGTGCAGTAATTCATGTACCAGCATGTGTACAAAAGAAGATCTAGTAAACAGCTCATATAACATTATTAAAGTCACCACTTCTGGTCAAAAATAATCTAATTATTTTTAAATTTTGACTTGGTCTTGAGTTTGGCATGTAGTTCGTGTACATCCATAATTTTAAATTGTGCAACACTCTGGTATGAATAGAGAAAGAGCAATGACTTCAGCGTTCCATTTAAATGAGAAAAGGGTAAACTGAATAACAGGAGAAAAGGTTAGGAGAAAATTCTCCATTCATAATTTTGTATTTCTGCAGAGTAGAGGTCACATTTAATCAGCAGTTTCTTTCTTCCCTAGTTCAAATGAAGAGGTGGTTGACATGATTCAGAAAGGCGACCGAACAAAGTTTGATGTTGAAGTTCTCAAGCAGCTGCTTAAACTCCTACCGGAAAAACATGAAGTAAGAATTTTTAATATAAAACAACTGTTATTCTCATTTTGATTCTTGCTTGTGTCACCGTGGCTACATTTGACCATTGTAAGAAACTGTAGTATACTCTGAGGGAGAAAATCCCTGCCTCACCCTACCCGCTACCATTTCTAGGATGGTGCAAAGAGGTGTTGAGAAATGTTTTCATGTATTTCACTTTCATGTAGACGTTCTTGGTTTCCAGGGGATGCCCGATCGCTGTAGTAGCAATCATCGGGGAGGCTCTTTTCATGAGAATGCAATTTTATTACCAGCAGTGGAGATTTTTCAACCCAGAAGTACCAGAAGTAGAAATTACTAAAAGAGACATTTTAACCAATGGCTCTTCTCAGGGCCCAAAAGGACTGTGATATCGGTCAATATTGAAGGAATATCCTCAGTTAAAGAAATCTTGTTTCAGGAACTCTGCAATAAACATAGATGTGACCTACGATGCATGCAAGAAACTCACAGGGATGAAAAATAATGCCGCCCTAAAATTCCTGGAATGCAATTAATCTCTGAATGATGCCACCGGCAATATGGAAGTGCAGTGTTTGCCAGATTCTGTCCACAGCAGTGACAGAGGAGAACAATATGGAAATAATAACAACTGAGCTCAGTGACTACACAGTGACATCTGTCTATAAAATACCCCTTAAAAAAAATTTCTTAGCTGAACCATCAAATTTTCAAAATAAACTCATCAGGTTCATAAATAGGTGACTTTAATAGTCACAACAACTCGTGGGGCTATGAGGACAATGATGTAGAGGATTTTTTTTAAAAAAAATCCTTCCTTGAGGATGAAGTTGATGAATCTCATTTCCTTGAGGCTGGTTAATCCACTTTGGGTTTTAGTTTGAACTTTAAGAGACCTATCCAAGATGTGAATCTATTCCAGGGGCCGAGTTAAGCATCATGGATCATTTGTGTAAAATTCTGGCAGAAGCCCAAAACAGAGTCACAAACTCTGAAACCCAGAGTATATTGACAAAATTTACATTCATGGAGCCACCTGATTCCACTGACTGATGAGTCACTGTGAAGATTTTCTACTCACTCCACAAAACAGTGAAATGTTTCCTGATGATTTCGATCATAGTTTTCAAGTTGAAAGACAGACATATACAAGTGGAAAGTATGATGGCTGGTTTGCATAGAATGTTAGGAAACTGAAGCATTGGATGGGTTCTTTCTGAATAATTAACTAGTCACGTCTGTGCTTGATCTATATGTGGGCATTTGCTTCTTGGAGGGAAAGAACGCTATTTTTGCAGGGAAAATTTATGATTAAAAAGAACTTAATTCACTCTCACTCTGGAGGCAGAAAATTATTTTTTGAGGTGACTTGTGATAATTAGACATTCTGAATTGATGAGAACAAGGCATTTACCAAACATATTTCATATCCCAAATTCTTCAAACTATGGTTAATAATTACTATGGTTTACTGAAACAAAACAGCAGTACAAAGTGTGGTTTATTGGCTTATTTCAATTAAGCACAGTTAATATTCACCAAATTTGTTTGGAAAGAATTCCTGACGGGTAGTTTGTAATGGAAGCAAAATCCTTCCACCTTCCTTCTTGTGGCCACAACAAATTGTGTAAACTCAGGGGACAGCCAAGTTCATTCACACCACAGTAAACTATGGCTTATCATTGACATCTAAACCTGAAGCCATTGGGTATGTACGTACAGTGATATTATTGGAACGTGACACTTTTCATTCTCGGTTAGATAGAAAACTTGAAGACCTTCAAAGAAGAGAAGGAAAAATTGGCAAATGCTGATCAGTTCTATCTTCTGCTCCTTGGTGTTCCTAGGTAAGAGGCATGCATATTATATATAACTCTGTCAAATAAGGACATTTTTTAAAAGCAAACAATCTATCTGATCTACTAGTAAAGACATTGTAAAACAAGATGCATCCTTTATCTGCTTTTAGATGATGTTTTATTATGTTACATTTTATTTATGTGAGCTAGGAAATCAATAGTTGTACATCATTAATTCCTTAATGCAATAATTAATCTTAATTAAGCTGCCTCACAATTACAATGCAAGATGGTGTCAGCCCTTTTGTGGCATAACTCTAGCTATCCTGCGCGTGCTAATTCACTTGTTAAGTGTGTTCAATATCACAAACCAACATATTGTAGCACTCTCATACTCTGAAGTAACTAAAATAAAACTATTTGAGTGACCTGGAATGAACATTAACTTTTTTTCTTTAGAAAAATATAACAACTAACTAATTACTATTAAAATACCATCCACACGTTTTGTTCTAGAGGTTGCCAAATTTTGGATGATATAGCCAGGCTGTCTTAACTAGACTGGGATACAATTGGCAGACCAGCCCACACTCAGTATCTCTCGTCAAGGGAAATGGGCCAGATGAAGGCTGTGATTCCTTGGCCTTTTACGTAATTCAGGACATTGAGCTCTATGACCAGTCAAAGTAGTTGGTGTATGGCTAGACAAAAATTTACATGGGGCTGGCAGTAAGGACCATAAGCAGTATTGTCACACGTTAGGTGGCCTTTGCTCGAAAGCCAGTTGTAGCCAACTCTAGGGTTCAGAGCTCATCCCTGTTTATAGCCAAAGTGCCAGCATTGTCTGCATCTGCAGACGTTTCTTTGGACACGTGGCAGGCATGCCTCAACACCGGAGTGCACAGAACACTGTTTACCTTCCCATCAAAGTGGTCCCTATTTATCTATTTGCAATTTCTTGCTTTCAAACTGCTAGGTTGGCAGGAGCTTGAACAGAGACAGGAGCTCACTCTGTCATGCAGTACCTGGGAATTGAACTCCAACCTTCCAGTCAGCAAGTTCCGTATCTTAACCACTTGAGACATCGCAGTCACACATTAGAGACAGACAATTTAAAAAAAAACATGTGTTGAATGTAGCTCTAAAAAAGTAGGGTATAGTTAATAAAAACTGTTCACCAATTAAAATTTGCTCATTGGATGGTTGTCCTGATTCTCCATTCTAGCTACCAGCTGCGGATCGAGTGCATGCTGATGTGTGAAGAGACTTCTGTTGTGCTGGAGATGTTGCAGCCCAAAGCACAAATAGTCAGAAGGGCCTGTGAAGGTAAATAACAATGTCCCTCTTCAGTATAACCTTTGGGATCAGAGCAGTTTGAAGGAAGAGCTGGTCCATTCCCAACTCAAGTAATGTGACTCCAAAATCCTTCTGGAAGGAGGAAACATGGATCCTATGAACAAAAGGCTGCAACCTCCTTTAGTCCTAGTCATCATATCAACAGTGGGATGATGAGAGTTCATTCTAATATCTGTAAAGCCACATCTTTCCCATCCCAGATCTTAGTATATTCAGTTCATGGAAAACAGATGAATCTTTAGGAGATGTGTCTCCTCTCTTGTGTGACGCTGACTAGGTTAGGTAACCTATCTGTCCAAATTCAACATGTTAGGCTACCGTGTATCTTTTTTAAGTCAAGGTAGGCAAAGAGCAACCCCTCGGGACCTTCAATCCAGCTCTCTGAACCCACCAAATATGGGACCTTTTTTATTTTGCGAGAGAACAAACCACAGTTCTCAGAAACCACCGGGACCACACTTCTTATTTCTGAAAAAGGAAGACCCAAAGAAGAGTGAATTTACATTGAAGAGAAGTAGTTACAGACTACAAAAGTTTCTGGAGGCACTTGATGTAGGACGGGGTGCCCAAACAATGACCTGGGGGCTGAATCTGGCCCCTGATGCCAATTCATCCAGCCCACAAAGCCCTTGTCGCTCCCAGAAGCAGAAGTAAAACATGCCCATTTCCACTTCCACTTCTGGGAGTGACGAGGGCTTCGCTGCCCGGATGAATTGACATCAGGTGCGGGATTTGGGCCCCAGGCCATTCTGACCAGACCCCTGAAACACATGACTGGCCCATGGCCCAAAAAGTTTGGGCACCCCTGCTGTAGGAGAACATTAAAAAAAGCTGCCCTGAGGTAAATTGCCTGAGGGGAGACCTAGATCACTCCCCCCCCCCCGGCCCCT
Source organism: Furcifer pardalis (assembly GCA_030440675.1). Taxonomy (NCBI): domain Eukaryota; kingdom Metazoa; phylum Chordata; class Lepidosauria; order Squamata; family Chamaeleonidae; genus Furcifer; species Furcifer pardalis. The sequence continues at coordinate 12,916,834 of CP126894.1, read as the reverse complement.
AGAAGAGGGGTTCTCAATCTTTTCACACCATGGGCTGGACCACACGCCCTCAGACAGCTGAGCGGGCCTGACACATGGGTTCCCCATGCTGTAAAAGCTGTAAACCGCAGCAGGCATGTTTGCGCAGGCACAGGTGCGTTTACGGCTCTCATAAACGCATTCGCTTCCGGGGTCATCACTGCAGGACAGATGATTTGTTGCCGTGGGCTGGGTCCAGCCCGCAGGCCATAGGTTGCAAACTCCTGCCCTAGAGGTTATGGAGGGGTAAAAGAAAAATCTTTTTCTAAAATACTGAGGGGAAAGGAGGTCTTCATATGCTCCAGCCTTTGTTTTATATAGCATATATGAAAACTTGTTCTTTTCCGTTGCTGTAGACATTTGCATCGCTATGCAATCCATGTTCAAGCTGACCAGGATACCCTTCCTAAAAATCACTTATTTAATTATTATTTTTCTTTTTTCCCCAAACAGATCTCCTCGTAAGCCACCGACTGCCCATTTTCTGCCAGTTGATTCTCAAAGTTGGGAACTTCTTGAACTATGTAAGCATTCTTTAAAATGTTTTTTTTAAAAAAAAGAATAGTGAACTCTAGCTTTTCCTTGCTCTTAAGTACAAACGTAAGGAAGTGCTGAAACTAGTATTATAATCAAACCAAGTTGGGCTTGTGGTTTTTTTGTTAATGTGGTTGTTATTTTTTGTTATTCTGTCTGGGTTTTTTCCTTTTTCAGGGAAGTCACACAGGAGATGCCGACGGCTTTAAGATTGGCACTTTGTTGAAACTAACAGAAACCAAAGCAAACCAAACCCGTATAACACTGCTTCATCATATATTGGAGGTATTTTCTGCTGTTCCTCAAAGAGAAATTCAACACCTATACCAAATCCCATTTGTTACCCTTTAATTCATAGTTAGACTCTCCCTCAATGTATGTAATTGAAACATTTTAGATTGAATGCCATTCACAACACTGTGTTCCATATAGGGTAGCACAGTTTTAATTTTTGTAAATTGGGCCAAAGGTCTTAATCTAAGACATAAAAGAGATACGTAGGATAATTTTATTTTACTTTTACTGCTCTTGTTTTCCCTCCTGACAGTTTCCTATTTTTAGAAATATATTGCATTAGAAAATCAATAAATAACATGATGAAATTCAATACAGCTGAAATGGGCACTCTTCCACACACAAAATCTAAACTCAGAATTTGGATTAACTTTCCTTAACGAGATTTTCCATACCATTTCCCCCAGACAGTTTGTTTCACTCCTTGAAATGTAGAACAGTTTATTAAATCTTTTACCTTCTACTGTAATATTTTCCCCCTTAATATTTTAACTGCAGGAATGATTTGTTCCCATGTAAGTTAAATATGTATGTCTTTATTTAGAACTTACCCATCAGTCTCTTTTCTCCCCATGCCAATTTTTTTTTAAAAAAGGGGTTTTTTTTTCTCTTCAAAGCTCTTCTACATTCTGTTTTTGGAATAAAAAAATATTTTTATTTGCTTTATTTCATCCAATTTATATACTGCCCATCTGGGTGATCTACCCACTCTGGGCAGTGTACAGTGACAAATAAGACACAAGTATAAAATATTACAAATATAAATATATAAACAACAGTCAGGATTAAAGATTAGGCTAAAAAATATTCCAGAGGTCAAACCAAAGTAATAAATCCAAACCAAATTAGATGAAGTTGGGGAGAATCTCCAAGTCCTCTCTAAAGAGCAAAATTTTAAGTCAGGGATTCTGAACCTGCGGCCTGCAGACCAGATGTGGCCCACAGCACCGTTTCGTGTTGCCCTCCACTGATCCCACTACACCAAGATGTGCCATGTCGTGGAAGAAGGGCAAAATGACCACCTGGCCCCTGAAGCTGTCTGAGGGAGTGTGACCCAGCCCCCAGCTTTAAAAAGTTGAGAACTACTGTTTTAAGTTGTTCCTTAAGTATCCCCAAGGATAGTGCTTTGCGCAGTTCAGGTGGCAAAAGATTCCAAAGAGTCAGAGCCACCACCAAGAAGGCCTCCCTCTTTGTGTTGGTCTTTTTTTGGCATTCTCAAATTTCCCTTGCTCTCTTAGCAAATTGCAGAATAATTATCACCCCCAACACCCAGGGAGCTTTTTCTAGAGACTATTCCAAGACTGGACAAGGGGTTGAATGCAACTTTGGATTAATCATGATGAACATAAATCCAGACAACCCCAATGGAATTTCCTGCTTCTTCTTTGAGTCAGTAGGGGAAGAAGCGTCTATGGAGTGTTTGGGTGCCTTCCATTGCTGGGCTATGTAGTACACCTGAAGCAGAGGGAGCACCCATAGGGCAGCAACACCCTCCAAAAGAAGCAGTACTTTTGCTGTCCCCTAGTGCTGCCTGAGTCAAGGGCGGCTCTCCCATTGGAGGAATGAGTCTATGTGCCTGTTTCCCCTTCCTATGGACAGTATTAACAGCTACGATATCACAGTCTGGAATATTTTAGGAGTTGTTGTCCAGAAACAAGTGGTTTTTCTGTGCTTTGGTCAAACCCTCCAAATAATTTCTTTTCCCTTTTTCATCTTTAGGAAGTGGAAAAAAATCACACAGACCTGCTACAACTTCCCAAAGATCTCGAATGTGTTTCAAAGGCAGCAGGGTAGGGACGAGTTCAGTCCATCTATTTGTGTTTGGAATTTCTTTGGAATTTTTAATTTATTTATTACAATTTCATGTCCAAGAATGAAAAATAAAAGTACCACACCAGTTTTTTGAATAGGTGAAACCTTTTGAAAGGCATACTTTGGAGTAAGGGGGCATTGAAAGTCACAGAAAGGGGTTGCAGAAAGTAGCAGTGCAAATGAGTAAAGGTATGGTAGAATTGCCCTGTTTTTTTTAAAAAGAAATTACAGTACAGTATTTGGGTCTGTTCATCACACACACATACACAAAAACAAGACTAGGAGGAAGACATGTTGCCATTGTATAAAATTATCCACAGCCTCAATAGACACCAGAGCATGGAACACTGTTATCTTTCCTGTAGAAGCATTACCTATTTATCTACTTGCAATTTCTTGTTTTTGAACTGATAGGATGGCAGGAGATGGGGCAGATGACAGGAACTCATTCCATTGCACAGTACTCAGATCTTGACCTGCCAACCTTCCGGTCATCAAGCTCAGCATCTTAACCACTAAGCCACCACAGCACATATCACGGCTACTTGGTCATTGTAGATGCATATTCCTTTCAATAGAAAAAGCCATAGTTTGTTGGCAGAGCATCTGTGGTTCATTCAAAAGTCTTGGGTTGATTTTTTTTTTGGGGGGGGTGTCAGAGATTACACTGGGTTGAAAGGATTTTTGTAGGGGATGCCCAAATGAGGCTCCTTTCATGTCCCCCATTGTGCATCTCTTGGGGAATCGAACCCTGTCCTTCCAGTCTCCAAGCACCGCACTTTTACCCACTGAGCCACCTGGGAGTTGCAATCTTTGGGGTCTTCAGGTAGAGAGATAAAGATTCCTACTTAAATCCAGGAGAACTGCTTCTGGAGAGCCTTAGTATTGAGCTAGGTCCATGGTCTCATCCAGTATAAAGTAGTTTCCTATGTTCCTAATGAGAAAGGGTAGGAAATTTAGAAGACTAGGGGTTACATTTTTATTCCCAGCTCCAGTCTTGGGCTGCACAGTGTCTCAAAATTGCTTTTTAAAAATGTAAACAAAAAAAGTGGATGGACCGGCTCTTTTGAGCTTTTAAATATATATATTTTAGGAGAGCGTGTTCCCACCCACCCCACACACAGATTTGGTCTGAGAAAATTTAGTAATGGTAAAAGGCCGCCCTTGCTCAAAAGTCAGTCATATCCAACTCTAGGGTTCACTGCTCATCTGTGTTTACAGCCAGAGAGCCAGCACTGCATCTGCAGACATTTCCGTGGACGTGTGGCAGGCATGCCTAGATACCAGAGTGAATGGAACCCTGTTTACCTTCCCACCAAAATAGTCCCTATTTATGTACTTCCAATTTTTTGCTTTTGAACTGCTAGATTGGCAGGAGCTGGGACAGAGACAGGAGCTCATTCCATTGTGCAATACTCGGGTCTCAAACAGCTGACCTTCCAGACACTATCTTAACCATTTGAGCCACCTTATTCCTGGTTGGGAGGATACTTCTAAATTTCAGTTGTCATGAAGTAAATTTATTATTTATTTATTTATTTATTTATTTATTTACTCACATTTACTATCCCACCCCAATCAGGAAGACTCTGGACGGCTTAGAACATAAATTACAAGTACAAATTAAGTCTATTATACTAGTGAATTAGCAAGAAGATGGTGCTCACCCTTAAAATCAGATTCAGAAACCCCAAATTGTAGTTCATTCCTTTTCAGAATCAACCTGGATGTGATACGCTCTGAGTCCAGTACCAATATGAAGAAACTGCTAGAACTGGCGAGGAGGTTGTCGTCATCGACAGAAGAGGTGAAAGTGCAGTACGAAGGAGCCATTCAGGTTGGTATGAAGTTGATTGAAATTCCTTTACACATACAACCTTGAAGGTATCTTCCATTTCATCAATTCAATTAACAGATGGGTTTTTTTTTTACCACAATCTCTTTCAGGATAGCATAAATGCAAACAAGAAATTGGACGATGAGTTTGACGTCATTGAGATAAAGAAAGTGGAGCTTGCCAATTACCTCTGTGAGGACCCAAATAAACTGTCTTTGGAGGAGATATTTAACACACTGAAAACCTTCCGGGACCTCTTTATCAAAGCATTAAAGGTTGGATTTTGAAACCATTAACTAGTGAGATTCTAATGCTTTGTTACTGTGATGTAATGTCTTTCCTATGTGCAACAGAGGAGGTGAGAAATCTGATTGTACCACTTCCAAGGGAAGGTTGGATTTCACATGGTAGAATGTTTTCCCACAAGTGGAAGTAAAACCATTTCCACATATAGAAACTGGGATGGGAATAAGAAGGCTAGGACTCAACCTAGCTGTCTGATTCCATCTTTTCTATATGTGGGAAGTTTTCATTCATCTGGGGCCCAGTTCAGTTAGATTGAGGAAACTACAGTTGTACCTTGCTTAAATAGCATAATTTAAGCCACAGGATTGCTCTTTAAGCGAAACACCATTGTAAATGACCAATTGTGGGGGGGATTGTGAACCTGATTTATTTGTTAAGCGAGTTTTTGGTTGGTTTTATTTGTTAAACGCAGCAAACATTCAGAGAAAATTCTGCTCTTTAAGTGAGTTACTCTTTAAGCGAGGCACTCTTTATGCGAGGTTTGACTGTATTTGAAAGATTTAGGCAGCCTAGGGAGAAATTTTTAAGCAGATAGTTGCATGGTGATTCTTGAGTCCAGTCAAAAACTACATAGCATTTTGCACCAGTTTTGGACTGCTTTAGATGATATTTGGGACTGCGTAGGCTTAGTGGTTAAGACACTGAGGAGCTTGATGGCAAGTCAGCAGTTCAAGACCCTAGTGCTGCACAATGGAGAGAGCTTCTGTTGTCTGCCCCAGCACCTGCTAACCTAGCAATTTGAATGCAAGAAATTGCAAGTAGATAAATAGGTACCGCTTTCACAGGAAAAGTAACAGCATTCTGTGTGTTGCCAAATGACTATGGAAATGTCTTTATTTTTATTTATTTATTTATTTGCATTTAATATCCCGCCCCAATCGGGCGAACCCGACTCTGGGCGGCTTACAGCATAGCTCATAATATATATGGCCTTAAAATTCATAAAATTCATAAGAAATTCATAAAAAATTTAAAACATTGAACAGTGAAAACGGATAAAAACCCATAATAACAGCTACCAGATGGGGGCGGATGGCTGCTCTTAAATTAGCCATCCTGGATGGGAACCTGCATTGCTATGTCCCCACACTTGACCCGCCAGCCATGTCTTCAGGCCCTTTCGAAAGGGCAGAAGCTCCGCCTGCAGGCGCAGCTCTGTCGGAAGGAGGTTCCAAAGGGCCGGGGCGAACACAGAGAAGGCTCTCTTCCTGGTGCTCGTGAGGCGAGCCTCCCTAGCCGATGGAGTAACAAGAGAGCCCCTCCGGTCCGCCCTGGTGGGACGGGCAGACATTCTTAGGGTGACGCGGTCTCTTAGGTATCCTGGCCCACTACCATGTAGGGCTTTAAAGGTAATGACCAGCACCTTGAATTGCACCCGGAGGCAAACTGGCAACCAGTGCAGCTCCCGGAGCAGTGGTGAGGCCCGAGCATAACGCCCGCACCCCATCACTACCCGGGCTGCCGCATTCTGGACCAGCTGAAGCCTCCGAATGGTCGCCAAGGGCAGCCCCATGTAGAGCGCATTACAGTAATCAAGTCTGGAGGTGACCAAAGCATGCGTGACCATGAGCAAGGCATCCCGGTCTAGGAGGGGGCGTAACTGGCGTATTACACGAAGTTGTGCAAAAGCCCTCCTGGCCACGGCTGCCACCTGTTCTTCGAACAGTAGCCGTGTTCTTTGGATGTAAACAGAGATGAGCATCTCCCCCTAGAGTTGGACATGACTGGCTTTCAAGCAATTGAGACCTTTACCTTTACTAGGACATTTTCCTGCAAGAGTTTGGAGAGGTGATTTAGGATTCTCAGCCCATCCATCTTAGTAGTTCAGCAACCACCCTACAGACTTCATTCTTGGTACAGAAAGGCCCTGAGGTTCTCTTGGTTACACTGAGGTTTTACTCCTCACATATATAATCCCTTGTCTTAAGTTATTTGTATCTCCCTCTTTTTCCTTCTCTAGTGTTACTCTTTTATTGCATTGTTATATTTTACTGATGGATTTTTTTAATGTTACCTAAATTCTTTGGTAAAGCTGTGCTAAGTGTTTTGATTATAAAGGTGACCTATAAATCCTCCTAAAGAAATAAATAAACCATCTCAGTTTAATCCTGATTTAAAAGGCAAGAATTGTAGGTTATCAGATAAAGCTGTTTCATAGTTCAGACCTCTCCAGAAATTGTGATCTAGGAAGCTAGGAACTCTCTGCATTTGGACATCTGAGAAGAGGAGAAACATTGAGCATCTTTTTGTTCCAAACAGCCACTGTCTGATCCAGGCTATGATTTCTGATCTGGACCAGGGAATACAATCTAAATTATAAATAGGATTTTTCCCCTGCAGTATTGTCCTAAAAGGAAGCTCCAAGAATAACTACTTCACAGGTAACAGGATTGTTTGAGATGGGAGCTGCGGCATCTTTTAAATCAAGAACAATCAAATGAAATAAGGAGCATTTTGATGTATAGGCAGCATCCCTCCTCCAATGTAACTGCTGCCAATAAAATCAAATGAATGTATTCCACCTTCAGGATAACAAAGACCGGAAGGAACAAGCGGTGAAAGCTGAGAAAAGAAAGAAGCAGCTGGAGGAAGAAGAGGCTAAGAGGCAGAAAGGAGAAAATGGAAAGATAAGTGAGTGGCTATTTCTTGACTTAGCCTACAATCTGATACCCATATAGCTGGTAGTAAGCCCTACTGAAGGATTTAGTTCTGGACAGGCAGGTAGAGTATTGTACTGTTAATATGATGATTTCCCAAAACTAAGTGCTATTGTTGCTGTATCTTGAGCACCTGTGCCCATTCTATATGATTCAGACTGCAGCTTTATGCCTACTTATCTGAGAATAATCTGCATTGAATTTAATGGGTTTATTTCTGAGCAGTTATACATAACAGAGGTAGGCAAACTTTGGTAAAGGTAAAGGTCACCCTTGCCTATTTTTAAATCTGATATACCATATATATTCAATTATTAAGTCATCCCAAATATAAGTTGAGGTATCTAATTTGGACCTCTAAAACTAGGAAAATAGATTGACCTGAGTATAAGTCAGGGGTGGAAAATGCAGCAGCTGTTAGTGAGTTTCAATAATTAAAATACATGAAAACATGGTAAAATTAATTAATTTGGACATTTGTGTGGGTATGTTTTTGAGTGTTTACATGGACCCAAGTATAAGTTGGGTCCCATTTTTGGACCTCATTTTGGGGGCTAAAAAACCCAACTTATACTCGAGTATATACCTCGCTTAAAGAGCAGAATGTGCTCCACAGGATTGCTCTTTAAGCGAATTTGCTCTTTAAGCGAAACACCATTGTAAGTGACCAATTGTGACTTCTGGTGGGGGGATTGCAAACCCCAATTTAGTTGTAAAGCGAGTTTTTGGTTGGTTTTATTTGCTAAGCGAAGCGAACATTCAGAGAAAATTCTGCTCTTTAAGCGAAGCGCTCTTTATGCGAGGTTTGACTGTACACTCCTGAGAGTTCATTCCCATGTAAATATTGGCACAAGTCAAACATATCCAGAAGTAGAAAGCCACAACATCCAGGGCTCCCAGGATGTCAACCCCTTCAACCTGACTGCCCACTTAACTCCTTCTTTCCCGTCCAACTACAGTTAAGAAAGGAGCTGTGAAGCAGGAGGAGGTGTGCGTTATTGATGCCTTGCTGGCCGACATAAGGAAGGGGTTCCAGTTGCGGAAAACTGCCAAAAACAACAAGGTCGACTCGGACACTCCTGTCAAAACCCCTCCCAGTCAACCTCAGAAAGACAAAGAGGCTGGTAAGGAGAAGAATCTAGAATTAACCCTAGTCACCATCTTTCTTTCCTTAGCATGTAAAACATTTTCTGGGCAGATGTATTTTTAATTACATTTATTTTGTAACAAATTTGCAAATAAAAAGAAAAAACTAAGAAAGATATATATTAGAAAATTACAAACAAACAAACAAAATACACAACATATACATAACTTTACTATCTATCTCATTTACCGGTCTATCGATTACTACCAGGAACATGAACCATTGAGGACTTTAGTTTGGACAATGACAAAGCCAAGAAAGCGGCTTCATTTTGGCAGTCCGAAGTTTGATTGGGACACATAAGATTATCTATATGCTCCCTCCTCTGTAAGACTTATAAACATTATCATATGATTACTTTCTATATTCTTACATTGCTATAGTTTGCCTCTTCGCCTTCAAAACAATAACATATCTTGTTCTGACTTTGTCCCTTTTCCTTTTCTAATATGTAATCCAAAAATTCTTAGAATAATTCTGCAATCCAAATGAAACCCAAGTATAAAGAATGGAATATTACCTATCCAGCTACAGTTTTCCATTGAGTAAATCAGTACAGTCAATGGAATTCTTTTGTATTATTTACCTTTTCTCATAAGACTATTAGGCAGTAAAGAAAGCTGATTTTATCATAGCTTTGTGTAGAAAATGGTTGTTTTGAATGAGCCCTCATGTGTTGAGGTGCAGCATTTGCAGGTCAAGAGCTGCAGCAATCACGAGGCAGACCCCAAGATGAATGGCTTTCCATCCCAACCTGTGCCATGGCAGCTTTCCATTTCCCATGCTTGAGAACTGGTAAAGCTCTGGTTTTCAAACTGGGAGAGGGTGTGGAACAGGAGTCTGAGACATTCTTAACGAACACTTTTTTTCCACAACTGAAATATCTTTATTTTTATTTTCAAATTTTAGACCAGGGGTTCCCAACCTACAGCCCATGGGCCGGACTCGGCCTGTGGAACAATTCCATCTGGCCCACTGCCACCGCACCTGGAAGTGGAAGTGAGCATGTTTATGTCAGCCGTAAAACACACCCACACATGCATAAATGCGGCTGCAGCTGTCATAAACGCAGAAGTAGGCACATTTACGGCAACCATAAATGTGCCCGCTTCTGCTTCTGGGGTGTGTGGTCAGCTCAGCTGTCCAGGGGGCATGGTTAGGCCTGCGGCGTAAAAAGGTTGGCCACCCCTGTTTTAGACCCTCAACATTTATTTAAAATAATTAACTATGAGTTTTTTGTGTTTTGTTTTAATTTTAAATTACAAATTGTTTTTTTTAAGAGGGAGGTTTGATTGGTAGTAAAGAAAAGATTAGAAGACATGGGATTTTTAAAAAAAAATCAGAAAGGGGAGTGATGTTCAGCTTGCAGTTATGGTGTTTGCAAAGAAAGTAGTAGATGTAGAAGGAGCTTCTTAATATTTCCTAGGTCAGTGACAAGAAACCTTTTAGAGACCAAGTGCCCAAACTCAACAGGCTGCAGGCTGGACCTCAGAGGGACAGGTGAACTCTGTGCTGGGAGGAGTGAGGAAGTGCTCCCATTGGGCTGCTGGGCAGAACGACGGGGCAAACTCTGTGCTGGAGTTGATGGTGTGTGTGCCTACAGAAAGGGCTCTGAGTGCCTCCTCTGGCATGCGTGCCATAGATTCGCCATCACTGTCCTAGACTATCCTTTATCCTCTCCAACTAATGTAGTCTTTCCTCCAAGTAGGACTGATATTTCTTTGCATTGCTGATGTTACTTCCTCTTCCTTACATTCTCAAATAAAAGAAATCTTGTCAGCATACCAAACGAATTCTACCGTGTTTCCCCGAAAATAAGACACTGTCTTATATTTATTTTTTTCCAAGAAGACACACTATGGCATATTTTCAGGGGATGTCTTATTTTTATTAAGTCTTTACTGCTCTGCGCTGGTACACTGCACAGCCACGCCTATCACTATGTCTTATTTTCAGGGTATGGCTTATATTGCACAAATGCTTAGAAATCCTGCTGTGGCTTATTTTATGGGCATGTCTTATTTTTGGGGAAACAGGGTAGTTTCCTCCCCAAATACTGATAATTACCTTGTCAACTGCCCAGGGAGCGCACTAAACACTATGGGGTGATGGATAAGTGTAATTACTTTTGCTATTGCTATTTGGGCGGAGAGGGGAAGACTAGAGACAAGACTGCAGTAATCTCAACTGATTTGCGAGGATTTGCCATCCCTTTGTCATTCATCAAGTATGACAAAAATTAAACTGAGGTTAATCTTTGTGTATTTTCTAAATTTTTAGGCCAGAGCATTCAAGTTGTGAAAGATTCAGCAAAGGAGGAGAGTGATGTGATCACACAAAATAGCAGGAAGGGGCAGCCAGAGAAAACAGATGTCTCAGGAGCTGCTGCTGCAAATAATAATAATAAGGGAAACACTGTTGTTGACTTTCCGGCTTCCCACAATTCCCTTGTTGAAACTGAAAATGGCAGGTGTTTGCCAACTGCACCTGACACTGAGGACGACTTCTCACTTTCATTGGCTCTGGAGGGAACCAAAGAACCCCAAAGTGGACCAGACCTGCAAGAGAGAACCGTCTCCCATAGCATCCAGGATGTGAATTTCAATGATTTAGTGTTGCCTCAGTCAACCTCATCTATTAAGTTTGTGAGTAGTGATGGTGGCAGCTCAACCAGCTTGAAACCTGAAGCTGATCTTCTTGGATCAGGAGACTTAGCCAGCAGATCTGAACTGGTTTGTTCACAAAATAGCTTAAATTCAAATAACCAGGTAAGCAGAAATGACAGTGGGATAGAGGAAACGCCTGGGAATACCAAAGGGCTACCAACACCTGAGGAGATGCTCCCTCAAGTCGTGGCACTAGAGGAGACGACAAAAGAAAAGGACTCTTTGCTGGATGTCTCTCTGGAGAAGTCCTTCTCAGAAGAACCAGTGACTGAGTCTCTAACTCCAGCAGCAGTACCTACGGAACAAGCGCTTGCTGAGAAGGACGACCAAAGAGTCTCGGCCAAACGCCGAAAGAAAAAAAGGCACAGCAAGTGTCATTCAAGTAAGTCATTTTAATTGGGATGGTAGTAGATCAAAGCTGAGCAAAAGGGATTTCCCCTCCCCCTGCATGCAACTTTGTCCCTTATCCCAAGCTTTGAACAAAACTACTTTTCTCTTTTGGAGATGTTATGGAGGCAGGGAAAAAGTAGGGCAAAGTATTTGGCTGTTTCTCCCATTTGGGGATAGCAACCACATTCCTTGATCTTGCTGAGCAACATTTTTCCTCTTTAAAACACACACACACACACACACGACTAGTAGGAAGTCTGGCCCTTGCTCTGACTTGACTTGTTCATGAAGGAACAAATAGGCTTTGGCTTAGTGGCGAAAAGGCAGTACAGAGTGAGGTCAAGAGTTCCTTTGTTATCTTATGAGGTGGGAAAAACTGGCCTACCTCAGAAACATGGGGTGAATCACCACTACTGTTAACCTGTCAAGAAGGGGATTAAAAACGGGTTGAAAATACAAGCTGGAGTCTGAAAACTGAATTTGTCTCCTCATCAAAAGTTTCATCCCAAGCCAGAGGGATTTGGAGACTGAGGGTGCAGTTGCTATTGAAGATATAAATACTTTCAAGAATGGAACTGTCTGGAATTTAGGATTGATTTTAAAAAGTGGGGCATATAACTGGCTTCTTGGTTTTTTTGCTCTCTTTAGATTCCTCTCACAAACTGGTTCAGTAGGAGAGAACTCAGCTAGTTGTTCCACAACAGCAAAGATCAGTCATCTTGGTATAACTCTTAACTAGCCAGCATGATTGAGGCTGTTTGAGCCAACATTGAGACAGCTGAAGCCCTCCCAGCCTGCTATGTTAGAAATTGTCTAGAGGGGTTTGGATCTAGCCTAATTCAACTTGTCCAGAGCTCCTTCCCTGGTGGAAAGAAGCTGTCCCAGAATAAGGGCTCCCATGCTAGGAGAAAAACTTTGCCCTAGCCCAAGAGGCTTTCTGCTCATTTCAGACTGACTACAGCCAGTGTATATTTACATTTAAACATACTGCCTGACCACAGCTTTTTACATGAAATTAAGCCCTGCTGAACTTAATGGAACTTTATTTCTGAATACATATGCAGGGTGTTTATTTTTATTTATTTATTTATTTATTTGATTTATATCCCGCCCTGCTTGGCAGGAACTGACTCAGGGTGGCTTACAACAACAAAACGATCATTAGTATGGTACGATATGATACAGTAAAATGTAACAAAAGAAACAACAATGCAATGATACGAGCAATACAAAGTAGCAAAACAATCAAGCAATACAATGCAGCAATAAATCAAATAATACAATATAGCAATAGTTTGGGTTGGAGAACATCCATGCAAGAACTCACTCCATAAAAATTTCCAAGGCTTGACCTTTAAATGTACCTCTATAAACGGTTAATAAATGGATAAAGAATGGTCCAGTAACATGATAAACAGGTCAATTCCCCTGAATTTACATGCCTTTGTTAAAAAGAGGGGAGCAATTTTGAAAGTTGTCAGTTTGCCACAAGTATGTATCAATCTAGAATAGGGGTTTTCAACCTATGACCCATGGGCCAGACCATTTCATGTGGCCCAGGTCTCCACTGTCTCCAGAAGCAGATGGGTTTACAACAGCTATAAATGCACCCGCAACTGTCATAAATGCGTTTATGACAGTGGCGGACGCGTTTTACAACAGCATTTATGACAGGGGAACCATCAGTGCAGCCTGCTCAGCTGTCTGAAAAGGTTGAGAACCCCTGTTCTAGACTAAACTTCTTGAACAATTAGGATTGTAAAACTCCTGAAGAGAAATTTAAAGGCTGAATGCACGTTTAACAAAAGCAAAGCCTGTATACCATTGATTTGAATAGGAAAGTTAAGAATAGATTTAGTTCACATCCACTGAAATCAGCACAATTTACAAATCTTTAACTTTTCCTGGAATTGCACTCTGGGTTAGAATGTGTAACATTGAAGGAGGAAGTTGTAGATATGCCTAATAAACAGTGGATGCAAATCTGTAGTATTCCTTTAAACATTTGTTTAGTGTTTAAAATTGGTGCTAAAGATACTATGCATTTGCAACAACAAAATATTACAAAACCTTTTTTATAATGTTTGCTTCATTTTCTGTGTTCCTCACCCCCACCCCCAAAGATCAACCACAAACCATTTCTCTCATTACTGATCCGTATGCAATCCGCTGTAATGTGTTTTTGGTAAAGAGCAATGTTGATATTAAATATTGTTGTCTACATTTAACCTACACTTTGAGACAGAGTACAGTGGAAACAAATTTTTAATGTGAATCTAAAAAATTGTTCAAAAAACTTCAAACATCTAAATTTAATATCTGCTTCCTCAGACTGTTGCAATATGAAAATAACCATTCCCCCCCCCCCCGCGGATTTTTATTTGAATACAGAATAAGAAAACTGCCACATTAATCTGAAGTTGGCTTTGTTTTTCTTCCCATAGCAACCCTATCCATAAATCAGGCCACTTTACCCTTACTAATTTGTAAGGCCAAATTACACTTCATGATGTTTTTGCATAAGTTAGTGTCTTATAGGTACCTGTACTTTCAATGTTTCAGAAATATCAGCTATAGAGCTGGTGCCAAAAGGGATTCAACACACTATGTATACACAAATTTTATGGGTTAACGCTATCAATGAAATATTTATTAGCAAAACAATTTCTGCCTCATCTGGCCAATGCCTATGTCAACACACCATCTGTCCTATAAAGAGAAAGATTACTCATATGCAAATGTAACCAGTAAATTGATTAATCAACTGGAACTTTTATGATTAATTAACTAAGATGTTTTTAATCAAGTGGCATTCACTGTTCCCTAGCCTTCAGATTTTCAACCCAATGTCCATGTTCTTACAATTGATTTTACTAATATTGTCTGCCTACATTCAGTGTCTTCTTTTTTATTTGAAAGCAGTGGTTGACACTGATTTAAAAGCGATGGTTGATACTGGAGATAATAAAACAAAAAGAGGTTGTGAGATTCAGTGAGGTATGTAAATCGTCAAGGCCGCTTCTCTGTGTCGACTAACCATCATGTTGGGCCTTACCTACTCTTAATGACGTTGTTGATCATCACCACGTAAAGCTATGCTTCTGTCTCTTGTAGCTAATTATAAATGCTATTTTATTGTTCTTTTGGGGGGAAGTGATTTTGTTGGCCGGGTTCAGTTTCCGCAGCTACCGGAGTCACAAGCAAAACTTTTTGTTGATCACAATTGGGTGCAAGATTTAAGTCTTCTGTGTCGGCCAATCATCATTTCCTTGCAGGAATACGTTGTCCTTTGTTAAATTCGTTTAATGTTGTCATCTGTGTTGGGATAACAGCAGCTACCTTGCTTTTTTAAAAAAAATAACTCTTGTCTTCTGTTCCTCAAAATCTTGTAAAAATGCAATTCCAGTGATGATCATCTTCTTGGAGTTAATGGTGATAAACTGCCTGAAGTTTCCTAGTGTGCATTATAGTGGAACACAACTACAGTGGTACCTCGAGTTATGGAATTAATTCGTTCCTCGGGACATTTCGTATTACGAAAACATTTATAACTCAAAACACAATGCAAAACCAGAAGTGGCCACTAGAGGCCACTGAACCCATGTAATTTAATAGGTAAACTTTTTCGTATCTTGAAAAAATTTGTATGTCAAAGCATTATTTTCTATGGATCTCATTTCATATCACAAGAATTATGTTAGTCGAGTTGTTCATAACCCAGGGTTCCACTATATATGTAAAGTTTCTCCTCCAGCTTCAAGTCTATAGCATTTTATGTATCAATGCAGTATGTTACAGTCTCAGTCTTATGATTTATTACCCATATCCAATACCAATTTAAACCAAATACTATAAAACTATCTAAAAAGTCCATAAAACCTCCCCAAACCCCTTAAAAAGAAAGAATCCCAGGCAGGAGTAAATAAGAACCCGGGGCAGGGCTAAATAAGCCAGCAGGACTGCATTGTGGTTCCAGTTGTCCCCCACACCTGCTGGCATAACCACGTTTTAAGGCCTTCCTGAAGGGAAGCAACTCTGCCTGGAGGCACAATTTAAGTGGCAGGCGGTTCCAAAGGTCCCGAGCAGATGCCAAGAAGGCTCTTCTGGTCCCCATGAGATGTGCCTCCCTGGCTGATGGGACCCCTAGGGAGTCCCTACAGTCTGCTCTCATAGGACAGGTTGAAAGCCTTGGGGTGCTACGGTTTCTTAAGTATCCTGGCCCATTATCATGAAAGGCTTTAAAGGTCAAAACCAGCACCTTGAATTGCACTCGGAGGCATACTGGCAAGCAATGCAGTTCCTGTAGCTGTGGCAATCCCTAAGATGGCCTTAATCGATGTGCAGATCTCTATAAGGAGACAAGGATATTAATCCTTAGAGTCACTTTTCTTGAGGATCACTGGTCTCATGCTTGAGAATGCAAGAAGAGGTCAGGGTTCCAGCAAAAGATCAGGAAAAGTTATGAGTTTTTGGGACAGATCCAACACCATCTCCTAAGGAGAAAACTGTGCCAATCTTGGAGCTGGTTTGGTTTTTTCCCCTCCCAGCAATAGCCACAGAAGGAAGATGTTAGAAAAGGAAACATCTTTTTTTCCCCCTACCTTCTTTTTAGAAACCTCCGTCTGGCTTGCTAAAGAACTTAGCGATCCAGACCGGGGGGGGGGGCTTCCTAACAGAGGCTTGGGTCCCTTATCCCAGCCTCTCTTAAGAAGACACCCCCCCCCCGGCCTGGATAGCTAAGACCCTTACCAAGCCAGGCAGGGGAAGGATCCACAGCTGCAGGGTGGCTGGGGAAGCCGAGAGGGACTCCCCATCGGCTTCCCTAGCCACCCGCTTCTGCCTCCGCAGCTGTCAGGTGGCTGGGGAAGCTGACGGGGGAGGGGGGCCCCGGTCAGCTTTCCAGCCACCCCACCCCTGCCTCTGTAGCTGCAGGATGGCTGGGAAGCTGAACGGAGAACCCCGTTCAGCTTTCCAGCCACCCTGCTGCTACGAATGACTGCATTGGATAACGCTAGCAGATCGTTATCCGATGCAAAATTTCTTTAGAAATTTTGCATTGTTATCCGATTTTAGCGTTATCTGTTACAGTCGTTATCCGAGGTATTACTGTACTTGCATTTCCAGAACAGCTACCTGGAAATGCGCCCTCTGTAGTGGTTATCTACTCTGAGAGTGCAAATAACCTCAACAAATAGTCAGATGTATCTCTGATGTACCAAACCTTCAAATCCTTTGATTTCACCTTGGCCAGAATCCAGTTGAGATTTACTATGTGCATATGGGTGCTGAACCAAGCCCTCTTTTTTCATTTCCCAGACTGCCCATGGCACCACTGGATGCATAATCAACGGTGCAACAGGGGATGGGTGAAGATATGTAATAGACACCCTTGGAAACAGCTACTGCTGCTTCCTTAATTGCCCGTATGCCAAGGATTTTTAACCTGCAGCCCGTGGGCCAAATGTAACCCATGGCACCATTTCATGTGCCCCCCCCCCCACTGGCTCTACCAGACCAGAAAGTGCCATGTGGTGGAGGAAGGGCAAAATGGCTTTCCGGCCCCCAAAGCTGTCTGAGGGACCATGACCTGGCCCCTGGCTTTAAAAGGTTGAGAACTCCAGCCTTAAGCAATTATTCAAATCAACAAGTATCCAGCCATTATTTCTGAGAATCTGAATTTGGACCATGTAGCTGTCCCAAGAGGTCCTCAGCTGTTCTGTTGACCAGTAAGACTTCCTTTTGAGGTTTTTGTGTTTGAAACAAGAAGATTACCATCTCTGTGATTGCATGGTTACTCTTTCACCTTCGCCTTCTGTTTGCAAGCAGCCATAAACATTTCCAAATCGATCAGTAACCAAATGATCTGTAATTATTGTGTTGCCAGTGTGGTTGTTTGATCCAAACTTGTTCTCTTCCCTCCATTTCTTACGCTGTGTTATTCAAATTTGAAAACACTATAGAACATTTCTCCAAAGTGGTTCCAAACACAGGCAATTCTTGTTAGCTTGCCTTTGATAAGGATCACTGTTTTGTCCTTGTTAAGCTAGGGTTGAAATGAATATTTCCTCTTCACAGAGTCCCCGGTCCCTCCTGAAAAATTCTTTATAAAATGTCTAGATAATAATGCAGCACGTGGACCACTTAAGGGCGACTCAGTGCAAAAGATTAAAATGTTTTTTCTTCAAAAAGTTTCCTCCTGCTATTTAGGGGATTATTTGTCTAGGTCAGGGGTCAGCAAACTTGGCTCTCCAGATGTTCTGGGACTTCAATTCCCAGAAGCCCTGATCAGCAGGTGTGTTGACTTAGACTTCTGGTAATTGAAGTCCAAGAACACCTGGAGAGCCAAGTTTGCTGACCCCTGGTCTAGGTCAAGGGTCAGCAAACTTGGCTCTCCATATGTTCTTGGATTTCAATTCCCAGAACCCCTGATCAGGAGGTGTGTAGACTTGGGCTTCTGGGAACTGAAGTCCAAGAACACCTGGAGAGCCAAGTTTGCTGACCCCTGGTCTAGGTGTTGAGTTTCCCTCAACATGCTTGGTGTGTGTGCGCACACAGAGCAGACAACATAGTTAGGAGATCTACAAAAAAATAAAAGTTAATAAATATTTAAAAGCAGGAGGGAGGTTTTTCTAGTTTTATCTAACGTTAAGTTAAATTCATATTTCAGGTAACAAAAATCCACTGTAGTGGGCTCTGCAAAACATTAAAAAATTGGATGCAAATAATTTATTTCCCCCACCCACAATTGGAAGTCCAGCTGTTTACAGTTATGGAAAAACAGTCTTGTCAAAGCTCCCCCCACACCTTATCTAGAGTAATGGTCAACCCCAGATGGAGGTTTAAACCTCCCTACAGCCTCTAGGTCATGCTTCCTCAACCTTGGCCCTCCAGCTGTTCTTGAACTTCAATTCCCAAAAGCCTTGATCATCAGGAGCACTGACTTGGTCTTCTGGGAATTGAAGTCCAAGAACAGCTGGAGTGCCAAGGTTGAGGAAGCCTGCCCTTGGTCCTAGAAACACTCTTCCTCAAGTTTAGAGAACTGGAAGACCTGATAAACAAGGGACCTTGGCCATTTTGTGTTAGACACTCTAGCTACTTTGCTTTCTATCGTGACCCCTCTGAGTTTGGTTGTCAGAGAGTCACCTGACAGGTTTTGTCCACCAGACTTGGGCAACTGACCATACAGAGCACAACTGCTAGGGGAGTTCTGTTTCACTTTAATTCAGTGTCACCAGTGACTAGACAATACAGTACATGGGATCTGGGGAAACAGTCAAGAAACCCAAGTAAAACTTTCCCACCCACCCCCAAGCAATGTTGTAGTGATCTTAATCACAAGGTGATTAGTGCAGCCCTATACACACCTGCATCAAAAAGAACAGGTAGGAGTTTAACACCATTATATTAGCAGCCCACAGCCTGAACAGAATTTGCTCACAGCACACAACTTAAGTAAACTGTTGTCTTAAAAATGTCAAACTAAGGTATTTGATCTCTATTTCTTTCTGCAGGTGGCACAACAAGACAGAAAAAATAACAAACTGATACATATACTTCAGTGGCCAGCATCTGTTAATGGAAGATAACCATGGTAATGTAGGGGAGCCTACCCTGTGTGTCCATAGGCTGGCTTTGGATATTTATTAGATCGCACCCAAAATGTAAAAGATATCTAGGTATCAAAGCACCTTTGATATGTGCCTTATGCAAAGTTTGGTTCTGTACAAGTTTCCTGCTGATTTCACAGCCACAGAGATAGACCTTTGGTCAGTCTTGGATTGGATGAAACATCTGAAAGACCAACCTTCTCCAGAAGCTGATGGAATCATGGCCCTCAGTGGTGCCTCTGGAACCCAACAATGGGGGGAATCTTTAGCCAACAGTGTTGATTTCTGATTGAAAGTTCTCCTGTTTCTGGGTACATTAATAGCTCACCGACCATTGAAACCTTGGTGGGACCAAGTCAAAAACTCTTTTGATAGTGTGACTGTGCTATAAGAAGTGCAAATGCTTAGCTGATTTATCAATGTATGGCTGTTCTTGCAAAGATACATACTGCTATTAAAGGAGAATTACCCCATCCCCCAAAAGGCAATTTGTCAACAGAAAAAGAGACAAGAGGATACTGATTTGCACAATCTTAAAATAATCTTAGAATGCCATAGAGATGGAAGGGAGTCTATGGAATCTCAAGTCCAGCTCCTGTCAAGAAGGCATAGTGGGGAATAGAATTCGCAACCTCTGACCTCACAGTCAGATACCTAAACCACAGAACTATCCAACGGTTTTTAAGAATTGTACATGCAAATTGGTATGCATAGCTGCAAATTTAGAAATAATTATTGCAATTTCAGTAGAAAGATAAAGATCATAAAGTGGGCAGGAGGGCTGACGAGATGACCTAACATGCTTAGTCTTCTGTCTGAGTGTTAAGTATTGATGAGTGACTTTAAGGCTTGCACCTGCCTGGCCTTTTTAGGGTTCTTTGTCTATAAACAAGATTTAGTAGACTGGGTATTCTTTTAAAATGAAGGATTCCTTGTCATAGAAGATTACCCTCCTAATGCTTTTCAAAAAAAGGGACTATAAAATAGGATACATGCTGACATTGTTTTATATTATGTATGGTTGTACATATTGGATAATGCCATTGATTACCATGCTTAAGGAAGGAAACCAGAGTCCTGTGGAAGGTAAAGAAAAATTCCTAATGAACTTATTTACTCAGAATCCTAAACAAACCAAATAATCTGAGGATTCTGTTGTTGTTGCTGTTGTTGTTTGGAGGGAGGGCAACCTAAAGCCACAAACTTGGCAAGATTAACTGTTTCTCTTAAACCAGAGTACACAGCTTTGGTGAGTCATGAGACCACATGTTCACCTCTTGGACCTGCCACAGCCTGAACCATGCACAGAAATGCCCCCCAAAAACGACAAAAAATGTCCCTCAAAATGCTCAGACATCCACTTCAGGCATTGTTTTGTGCTCATCCTCCACCTTCACTTTTTTTGTGCACCTTGTTTCCGGAGGCAAATAAAAGTGGAAAAATCATTGTTTTATAAAGAAGGGGTCTTTGTTAGAACCTGCAACTATAAAGACATCCCTGAGGATGAATGATTGTAGTCCATGAACTACACTTTGTCAACCCCTTCGCTTACAAATCGGAGTAAGAAAAGAAATGTTTCTCGCTTCACCCTGCTATAGCTAAATCTAGTGCCACCTAATGATCATAGTATAAAATGACATTGTCCACAGAGACTTCCATGGATTTGGCAGATCTCCTAACCTATATTGTCTGGTGCATGTGACCTGCAAGCAGCAGGAAATGCCAGAAATATAAGAAGTATATTTTAGTCCTACCAAGGTGAATGGGACTAGTGAAAATAATTTATCACCAGGATGGTGTTATAAGCATCTGTTTTTTGTCATGGAGAGGAGCTCCACAAATACTCAGTTCTAGCCCTGGCATCTCCTGATCTAATCTTGTTGAATAATTTCAGTAGCCACAATATTTTTGCTCAGTGTAATAAATAGCACTAGAGATAATCCTAACTACTGCTACCCATAACCAGAATGGTTGGGTTTGATTTCACATTCAGCCATTGAAACTCACTGAGAGTGTATATATTTCACTGGAGATGTAAATAAGTCAATTTCAAAGTGATCGCACATAACAGCAAAATCTTGTCTACCACAACACTGCTTGTTCTCAATTTTGCCCATTCAGTCTCTTTTGCACACATAATAGGTCAAGGTATTTCTGATGGTGATGCCCTGACCTTGAGTAAAACTCTTAATTAGTTAATGGTTTTCTCCCCATTCAATGTCTCTACACACATATGAGCATATCTTTGCAAGAACAGTTGCTGCCAAATTATTTAATTCATGCTACAGTCTTTTTATTAAAACTTTTTAGTGATAAATTTCTGAATATGTCAAAATGTGGTTTTGTTTTGATCTATTTTTCTCTCGCTGAACTCAAAGAAGGCTATACAGGCTATAGCATTAATGGAATTAAATCATGTGGGTGTTAATATTGCTGTACTGTTGTAATAACAGCTATTGTAGTCAGTGTTTATAAGTTCTGTCGCGAATTGCACAGATTTGTACATAGGCTGCCATATTCTGTATACTTACTTGGATAATGTGGAGATATTCTTATATAACTTTTATAAGTTGAGTTTAGTAATAATATAATCAGACAAATTCATGTTGATGAGTAAGAAGACTAATCATGTCATGTTATAGCAAATTGCTTACAGTTGGCTTTTGATGACTGCATAAAACATACCTTTTCAAATAACGGTACAATTCTCCAGATGTGTCAGTTGAAAGCACCCTTCATTCTAAGCGAAAGGTCAGTAAACTTGGCTCTCCAGATGTTTTTGGACCTCAATTCACAGAAGCCCTGATCAGCAAGTGTGCTGGCTGGGGCTTCTGGTAATTAAACTACAAGAACATCTGGAGAGCCAAGTTTGATGACCCCTGTTCTAAGTTATTGTCATCATTGGGGGATGATGGCACTTCTAGAGTAGCACATCTGAAGACCTCAGTTGGAGAAGAGTGAAAAACGCAATGGAAAGAAGTTTAAAATTCTGGCACTTTTGGCGATTGTAAAATGATTGTTTGGGAGAACAAGAACTCTTACAGGATGCTTTGGCTAGAATCCTATTGGAATGTTGCTCAGGGTAAACATGGCGAAACAAAGTAGACAGTGAAATCGTTACATCATGGAGGACTGCACAATGGGATTGTACAAACATGAGCTGGCCATAGCATCATAGCTTTCTCCTTAGAAAAGCTAAGTATGGCATCTGTATTCAGGAACAGATCTTGGGAAAGTTGCTTTTCTACACTACTTTTCCCAGAATCCCTCAGCCAACATGCTCTGTTGATTCAAGGGGTTTTGATCCCAGATATTAATTTTTCTGAGCTCTGCTGGGAACTTCAGACCTAGTGAGATGCAGCCAGGTAAATGAAATGCCAGAAGAAGTAAGACAGCTCCAGGTCATGGAAAGCTTGAGCAAAATAGCACAGCTTGAAGGGATCACATCCCAGAGACATGTAAGTTTGCAAGAGAGTGTTGAAAGTCAATGACAACAGAAGTGATGACCACAAAATCTGACTTGAATCTGTTGTGACCTGATGGTAGAGAACATCTCAGCTGGGAGGCTGCACTTCTGGTTGTCTTTTACTCACATAGAGACCAGATTTCATGTCGGTACCTTCAAAAACTCTGCAAAGGAGAGTCTACGGCTAAGTAGTGATTTTTCACCTCATGCCAAGTTGCACAGAACTTCTGAATCCTCACCAAGCTTTCAACATAATTTGAAATAATAACCATGCACCATCAAGTTGTTCTGACTTACGATGTCTCTTTCTGGGGTTTTCTAGGTAGAGCATAGTCAGAAGTAATTTACCAGTTCCTTCCTTCAAATACCAGAATCTCACAATGAGTCACATTTCCAAACTCTGATCCCCACCTACTAGAGCCAAAAGTAAAGGGAACTCAGTGTCAGCTTGTTAAAACTGTTTTTAGCATCCAGAGTTGCAAGGTAACAACAGTGCTGATTGTGGATTGTGAATGGCCTGATAGCAAGTTTATAGCAAGATGGTGTCTCCAACTTTTATGTGTATGAATGCTACCTAAGTGCAATAAACTTGCTTATATTTAATAAACTCCAAGTTTGTCTTTTTTAAAAAGATAAACATAGAAGATTCTTATGAAACCAAATGCCTGAATGTACAAAGTCATGTTGGGTTTTTTCTTCTTGACTTAAGCAGTTCTTTTCAGTTTGCCTTCTGGTTCATTTCAGATTGCTTGAAAACTTAAGGGCCTGGAATTTCTCCCTCTGAAGATGGGCAGAACGATTGTTGGAAGAGATTGAAAATGTTTGGGGGTTTTGGACTACAGTTCCCAGAATTTCCTATCCGAGATATCCAAATGGCCATGCTTACCAAGGGATTTAGGGCTGTCATTCACAAAAAATTGACTTGACCAAGTGCTTGCAATGCCTAGTCCAGGGGTGCCCAAACTTTTTGGGTCGTGGGCCAGTCATGTGGTTCAGGAAGCCCAAACTACAGCCCAGGGGCTGACCCCCAACACCAGTTCATCCGGCCTGCAAGGCCCTCATTGCTCCTGGAAGCGGAAGTTAAACGCACCCATAAGGGCGTGTTTTACTTCTGCTTCCAGGAGCGATGAGGGCTTTATGAGCTGGATGAATTAGCATTGGGGGCCGGGGCCAGCCCCTGGGTCATAGTTTGCGCACCCCTGGCCTAGTCCAAAACAAAAAGTATGGTTGAATTCTAACTGCCTGCACACAATTCACATGTCAAAACCAAGATGCCCAGGAAGCCATCCCTACCTAAAATGTGGGAGCCAGGAACACGATCCAGATTCCTCCAAAATACACAGACCTTCCATGACTACATCAAATTGACAGAGGATCCCTGAAACCAGAAACATTCCTCAGAAACAAAATCATTGAGAACCAATGTGGTGTTGTCGTCGGCTGCTACTCATATCCAATATTACATTTTTCTCCAGAAATCATTTACACCAGGAAAAAGGCCACTGACGTGAATTTGTTTAAGGTGGATCTCAGCTTGCCATGAAGTGACCCATACACTGTGATATCGGAGCCATCTCCTGCAACATGTATGAAATTAAACTTGCAGGATTTAACAACAGGACTGCAATGGACTGCCACAGCCTTGAGGTTATGAGCAAGGTGCATTCACAACCAGTCCATCTGGCATGGCCTCTTCCGCCTCCATGATCGTTGGGAATCAGAATAATGAAGTGGTTCCTCCTCTGCTCATTTTGCCATTTGGCCCAATATGGCCTCCAGTGACATTTCCTCCACTGGGGGGAACCATCACCCCACCTAAAGGGGTTCATCAGCCCATAGCCATTGGCCCCTTTAGGGAGTCAGGTTATTTACCACTGCCCAACACTTGGCATTGAGTCACCTGCTGTATGGTCTACTTCATTACCGTAGCAGGATGTCCAGCCAGACTAGCAGACCAACCTGGTGTAATCCTGCAGCAATGCTAGAGCAACTATAAAAGTATAAATCAGGTGCTTATGATGGATAAAGTCAGTGGCATTAAATGTTATAAATATTTTGGGGAAAATATGTCACTGTTGGACTTAGGCCACAATTCTACGAACAGTTAAATGTTTTAAAAATTAAAACTGTTCACTTTCTTCAATTCTGAATTTTGGCTATCATAATGACAAGATTGTCCTGGAAACAATATAATGCAGTAGCCTTCAATTTGTCTTCCGGATTGCAGCATGGCACTCATAGCGTTGATCCAGTTCCATGAGTCACTTTCTGGTCCTGAGCCCTTTTTGGCACACAAAGTCCTCCTCAGCCCCGGGCCAGAGTTGATGGAGCTGCTGCCCCCCATCAAGATGGATTCAAGTAGGATTTAATCTACTTGGGGACCATCACAATTCTCTGTGGACTTCTCCATCCAAGGCCTTTAGTCTTCAGGGTTGTCAGGTTAGTTAGCTACCACCTGACGATTGGTGCTGGCAGTAGGGTCTACTCCAAGGGTGTCCAAACTACAGCCTGGGGGTCTAATCGGGACCCCAGACCATAGTGACCGGCTCCCTGAACCACATGGCTGGTCTGCAGCCTGAAAAGTTTGGGCATCCTGGTCCACTCTATTTCTATAGCACAGGGGTGCCCAAACTATGGCCTGTGGGCCCAATTAGGCCCCTGCATATCATTAACGTGGCCCACAGTGAGTACCTGGGCTCACCACAGACCACCCCTCCACTCGACCCCACCGCCTGACGTCAGCGGCAGTGGCAGCAGCAATCAAGCTTTGTCCTGGCTGCTCCAAGCAGCCTCTTGCTCGGTCCCTTCTCCTCTGCACCCTTTGCCAAAGCCGATCGCTGTGTTAGGAAAATCTTCAGAGCCTCCTCTGTTTCAAAATCCGTGGCGCTAGGAGAGCCTCCTGGCACACATGCGATGACATCACCGCAGCGCACTAGGTTTACCCTTCCAGCGCCACGGATTTTGAAACAGAGGAGGCTCCAAAGATTTTCCTAACACAGCAATTAGCTTTGGCAAAGGCTGCAGAGGGGATGGGACCAAGCAAGAGGCTGCTTGGAACAGCCAGGACAAAGTGTGATCGCTGCCGCCACTGCTGACGTCAAAACTGTCAGCAGCGGGAGCAGCCCACCTCTGGCCCCTGCAGCTGTGTGTTGGGAGGCGGGACCGGCCTGCCAAAAAAAAAAGTCTGGGCACCACTGCTATAGCAGGATAACCTGGTTAAACTGGATGACTGTTCATCACAAAGGATAATTTGCTTGGTTCTTTTTGACACCCTCCTGCCATGCATAAAGCATAGAAGGCAAGTCTGTGTTTTCTTCATACTCCATGCCTCTCTATCCACCCAAAATTTGTAATTAAAAAACAACAACTTTGGGCACTAAAAACATGAGGAAGGGATTTTTTTCCCAATTTTTAAATCAGTATTTTTTTAAAGAAAATGTTCTGTAATGGGTAGGGTACAGAATCAGGAGAGGCCCTCCAATGTGGACATATGCAGCCCTCAGATCTCTAGATATGGTCCACCTCTATTTAAAAGCAAATCCTCCAAAACAGGGCTTTGATGTGACTCATCTGATCTTTCCACATCTCTCTGTGTTGTTGTTAGGATTTTTCCTACCTCACATCCTGCTGACCAAAAAGAAGTAACCAAAATTTCCCAATAATGATCAAGTTTGCCCAACCCTACCTTCCCCAAGGGGACTGAAGTGCCTTGGTGGTCAAGATGCTGAAGGTTGGCAGGTTAGCAATTTAAGATCCAAGTGCTGTATGATGACGTGAGCTTCTGTCATTTGTTCCAGCTCCTGCCAACCTAGCAGTTCAAAAGCAAGAAATTGCAAGTAGATAAATAGGTACTGGTTTGGTGAGAAAGATAACAGCATTCTGTGCACTCTAACACTTGATCATGGAAATGCCTGTAAATGTAAACAACACTGGCTCTTTGGCTGTAAGCGGAGATGAGCACCACCCCCTAGAGTCAGATACAACTGGCTTGTGAGCAAGGGCAACCTTTACCTAGGCCTTTCCCTTCCACTTTGACTAATGTGAGTCCCACAGATTTTAAGAAGTGCTAATTCCTCGGCTAGCGGATTTCCCCCTCCCAGACCTTTATAGAATTGTTCTGTTTTCTTTTTTTCCCTTTGAAGCAATAAACAATATAATAAATCACTTTCCAACATGAAATAGGAAGGAAGGACCATAAAGTCCTTCTTAATGACAGACAATACTATTGTAATTACCCTTGGGTTTGGGAGGTAGAAATGACCTGCAGTGTAGACAATGTGAGGTATGATTTTTGGCCGTTGGACAGCAAATCAATGCTTCCTTTCCCCATTTTTCTTGTACAGAGACAAATTCGTAATGATTCTAGTTAATTGTGATATCACACAAGATGTTTTTACCACAGTTTATTTTAGAGCTCAGTCAAAAGGGCATAACAGAGGCTTTTTCTTTCTGTGTACTTAATTTGTTTCTCACCTTTTTCACAAGGAAAAATATATATTCTCCTCCACCCACACGCACCCCAGTTATGCTCAATGATAAACATGGTGTTGTAAAATGGAGGCCAAGAGACAACTCACCAGTGGAAGAAACAGTGAGGGAAAGTAGTCTATTGTGTATCTATAGTTAATTGAGAAAAGGTGATTGTCTATAAGTGAGTAGGGCTTGATAAATTATTCTTGCCAAGGATGAGTTAAGATAATTAATTATGTCCGTAATTGGTTTTCAGTTGTGGGCTGAAACCGACAACTAGCAGTGTTTGGTTGGTTTTTCTTCTTCTTGCAGTTGGTTGCTTCTGGTTTGTCTTGCCTGGTTAATCTGTTCTTTAATCATATTTAATGGGCATTGTAGTCTGAGAAATTTTTTTTGGTAGATCCAAGAGTTTGGAGTCTCTATCTTATGAGTCTGATGAAACGCAATTGTACCTGAGGGTTTGGCTGTAAGTGATAGATTTTGTTGTGTGTTCAGGATGGGAGCTGGTGGCTTGAAAACAGGTGTGTTGATTATTGGGGTTTTGGTACAGTACAGTACTGAGATGTCCACGTTGCTCCATGGGGGTGTCTAGAAAATGAATCTATTGTGTAAATTGGTGCAGGCTGAAGTTGCTGTTCAATTGAAAGTTATTGAAATCCTTGGGAAATTTTTTGAGGGATTCCTTTCCTTGGATCCAGATTTTTGAAAAGTCATCAGTGTACCTCAAATAGAGTAGTTTTTTCATGCAACATTTGGCGCAGTGGTTAAGCTCACGATCTGAATTGGGTCCCAAAAGTCACGAGGTTGACTCAGACCTCCTTCTTTCTAAGGTCAGTAAATTGAGTACCCAGTATGTTGGGTAGTCTTGCTTGAATCCCCCCAACCCGTGCCTCACACAATTAACAAACAGGATGGCTAATAAACCTCTGACAAAATACAGTAAATTCTAGCAGTTTAGTATTCGCCTGTAGAAATGCAGTATCACGGGTTTTCCAGTAGATGGTTCTCTTCTCTATAGTGGAAGTTCTCAAAGGCTTTGTTTGGATATGGAGAACTGCTGAGTAAAGGAGTAGAAAGAAAGTAACTTATCTGCTGCCTCAACATATACAGCTGGCTCTTACCTGATGTTGAGGGGAGGGGGTTGGGCACGAGGGTAGTGGAGAAAAGCAAAAATTGACAAAAACTGGGTGGACACCTTTGCTTTTCTCCCAGTTTCCAGAGATGAGCCTTTCTCCATCAGCTTGTTCGTTGGTCTGCAGCAGGAGTGGCCAAACTTGGTGCCCCAGGTTTCTTGGACTTCAATTCCCAGAAGTCCTGGTCAGCAGAGCTTCTGGGAATTGAAATCCAAGAACACCTGGAGCACCAAAGGTTGGCCAACCCTGGTCTAAAGGACATCCCATTTATCAAGGGTTCTGCAAGCCTCCGGAGGGGTTTCTCAGGACACACAAGAGCTCCCAAGATGAGCAGTCAGACGATTGCATTTGTGGATGCCATTGGATGGCTAGTAAAGGTACAGGTCTCCCTTGCTCGAAAGCCAGTCGTATCTGACTCTAGGGTTCAGTCCTCATCTTTGTTTCATAGCCGAAGAGCCAGTGCTGTCTGCGTTTGCAGACATTTCCATGGTCATGTAGCAGGCATAACTAGACATCAAAGCACACGGAACGCTGTTTACCTTCCCACCAAAGTGATCCCTATTTATCTACTTGCAATTTCTTGCTTTCAAGCTGCCAGGTTGGCAGAAGCTGGGACAAAGCCAGGAGCTCACTCCATCCTGCAGTATTCAGGTATTGAACTGCTGACCTGCTGCCTTCCAGTCAGTGTCTTAGCCACTTGATACAAAAATGCAATAGACTGTGTAGTCTACTGTAGAAGATGGACCAGTTCTATATTGCCAGCAAAACAAGGAGTGGGACTTTTGGTACAAGCAACGAATTGTTAATATCAATTATACAGCAGACCACCAGAAGGTCTGAACTCTACCAGAAACTGGAATGACTAAACTGGGGCATCACGATAAAAGAAGACTCAGAAGTAGGTCAATAAAGCCAGGAAAAATGTAAAGCGGGGGGAGGGGGGAGGAATGTCTAACATGAGATGAAGTGACTTTAAAAAAAAGAAGCCATAGCCTTCAGCATATGGTCAATGTACATCAGAAATGACTTAATCGTTGTTGCTCAGTTGCAGTCGAGGCTGGCCCTTTGCAATCCCACAGCAAGCCAGGCTCTTCTGTCATACTTGATAGTACAGTATATAACAACAATTAGGTATTATCCTAGGTAAGCAGATAAGTAAACCTTAGTGCCTGTGCTACAGCTTTGATGTCATCACTAACTAAAGAGTCCCCTTGTCAGTTGTGGGGTTCACATAATTTCATATCATTGAAACTGAGAAGGGAACTTGTTACTTGGCATGACTATAGCATGGCAAGTAAACATCTGTTGCATAGGCAAAGATAACATCAGGCTGATGGCCAGCGAGTTAAATAAAACAAATTCCCAAGTAAGTAGGCCCAGAGTCATTGCCTTGTTCCAGATACAAATTGTGAATATCCACTTTTGTTTTAATTATGTAGCACACTGGCTGACCCAAAAGATTTCCATAGACAACAACAAGGAACTCACACGTGATTACGTGCGTCATGCCATGCTGCATTTAATTTATCCCAATTCACAAAGCTAATCCCATGACACCCACTCATTTTCAATTCAGTTTTGGACAGAAGCAACAAATATCACCCATTGATCATTATATGTGATGGGGCAGATGGGCGTTGCTAGTATAGATAGGAAACATTTCTTTCAGTGCAGTGAAAAAACCCCCACTGTTATCTGTTCACAGAAGCCTTCTTGTAAACAATTTTTATGCTTTGGTAAAGAGCAAGTATCATCACTTGGGTATTTATCTGATTTGTAAAATAATAGAAAGCTTACTGCTTTCCAGTTTTAAATGGGAAATTGGATAAAGGTAAGAGCTGGCCATGGTCCAGTGAAAATTGAGAGGTAGAAGTTCAAGAAAGAGAAAAATCGGATTTATTTTTCCACCTCGTGAACCTCCAACTCTTTTTGTAAGAGGACGGTGATGGATCCATCTAGTGAATTCATTGGATGTTTCTAACTTCTTTTTTTAACAACACCTCCAAAGATGAAGGGATGGAAATTTAGGTTGTAGTTGCTGTTGTGGTTGATAGAACTGGTAAAATCACATTTCAGGGAGTATGATTTTTTCCTCTGTTAAACATAGGTGCAAATGGTCCCCTCCTGCAATTTTAAGTTGAAAAAAATATAAAATATAAATGTTATGGAATCAGAACTGGGCTTTTGATCACTCTTGATTTCAGTAGGAGTGGATGAAAATTTAGTCCCTCAATCAGTGAGAGGTGAAAATTTGGTCCCTTGATCATCTGTGTGCTCATGCTTGATTTTACAGTCTGATGAAATAACTAGAGAACCTGGCTAGTAAATATATTCCTGCTCTGCAGCAACAGGGCACAACTTTTGTTCTTCCACCTTTAGTGAAGGTTTCAGTTTGAATGGATAAATGTCGGGAATACCTTAGCTATGGATCCCCAGCATCAGCAGGTGGAGTACAGGGAACAATTATCAAATTTGCAAATGACGCAAAACTGGATGGAATAGCTCATCGCTCCTGGAAGTGGAAGGAAAACATGCCCATACGGGTGTGTTTTATTTCCGCTTCCAGGAGCGATGAAGGCGGCACGGGCCAGATGAATCGCAGTAAACCCATTCCTGCAGATTCATGGGGGCTTGGGCTTCTGGGAATTGAAGTCCAAGAACATCTAGAGTGCCAAGATTCACCATCACGGAGTTAGACCATATCTAGAGTACCATGACCAATTCAGGACATTGCACTTTAAGAAATATGCAAATAAATTAGAGCAGGTATAGAGAAGGGCAACAAGGATGCTCAGAGGACTGGAAACTAAGCCATATGAGGAAAGACTGAAGGAACTGGGCATGTTTAGCCTTGAGAAAAGGAGACTGAGAGGGGATATGATAGTACTCTTCAAATACCTGAAAGATAACCATAAAGAGGAAGAGCAGGATCTATTCTTCATCATCCCAGAGTGCAGGACATGAAATATAGGCTGAAACAATAGGAAGCCAAATATAGGCTGAATAGCAGTAAAAAAAACTTCTTAACTGTTAGAGCAGTATGACAGTGGAACCAAATGCCTCAATAGGTGGTGAGGACTCCAACACTGGAAGCATTCACGAGAGAATTGGACAACCATCTGTCACATCTGATTGGATTTGGATTTTTGCAGTGATCAGGCGGTTGAACTCAACGGCCTAAAAGGCTCCTTCCAACTCTATGATTTTGTAATTCTATTAACTTCACAATATTTTGAATTCTTTCAAATTTTGCTGCTGTGATCCTATCAGTCCTTCACATGCCATGTGGATTTCGTTCTCCTTTCATCTTGCAGGTACAGAACTCATGCATCCACACATAAAGAGAGCACATATAGCTTAACATCATGTCTAAAGCTGCATTCTTTTTTCCTCCCTCTTTCCTTTGCAATAGAGAGAGCAGTATGGCACCATATCTGAGCAGAAGCATAAACATTCCTGATTTACATAGTCAACCTCTTTAGCTGTAACAAATAGAATGGCTTCCTAGAGTAAACGGAGATGGCTTTACAGTGTCCAGAAGTCTACCTGCCTCTCCGATTGTTTAGTCTTTGTTTGGAGAGCTAGACATTAAGCTTTAATCTTGCGCTGTGGTCTATCATCTCACCAGCCTTCCATTTACTGTATAATTTCCTATTTTGCTGGATGATCGGATCTGCTCATGCATGTTTGTTCTGCATCCACCACGTACATGTTTTTTCAAGACATGTTGACCCTGCCATAACAGTTCTGCTGCTGCTCCGAGCTTGGCCATAAAACATTGGGCTATAAATAATAGATCTGGGCAGCCGGAATCTTCCAGTAAACCGTGTGCTTGTATTTTCATCTCAGAATTATGCTGAGAGCAGATGTTCTTGCAGCCTTTAATGTAGGCAAGAAGGCAGAAAGAGACCTATATTCAGCTGATTGCACTGTGCTCATAAGAGATTTGAAGAAGGCAAGAGAAAAAAGCGAGACTCCATTTTAAAAGAGGTTGACATTGACACAAAAGGACTGAGATAACTTGATTTCATGTCCTTTTTTCCCTCCCAGAAGCATGAAAAACACCTCTCTTTTTTAGTTGATATTTCAGCATAGAATTGAGGGGGTCACAGTGGCTTAGAAGTTAAAATGCTGATCTTGATGACCAGAAAGTCAGCTGTTTGGAACTGAGTGCTGTGCCATGTAATGAGCTCCCAGCTCCTGCCAACCTAACAGTTCAAAAGCAAAAAAATTCAATTAGATAAATAGGTACCGCTTTGGCAGGAAAGGTAACAGCATTCCAGGCGCTTCAGCGTCTAATCATGCCTGCCACATGATGATGGAAATGCCTGCACATGCAGACAGTGCTGGCTCTTTGGTTCTCGTTGGACCTTCAAACAAGGGAGGCCTTTACCTTTACTGGTTGGAGAGCTGGATTGGGATTTCACAAATCCATAGTTACATTTTGGACTGCAACTCCCAGAATCTTCCAGCCAACAAAAAATGAAATTTCTCTAAGGCTCTGCAGGATTCTAGGAAGCTATCTTATACTAGATGAGACTAGCTGTCCTTTTAGACTTCTTTGAGATTTACAGCAGATACCCCCCCCCCCTTTCATAAACTGCAGCTCTCCGAGATGAGATCCAAACTCTATAATGGTGAGAGTGGCACTTGGTAAACCTCCTCCCTCCTGCAAAAAGCACAGAAGGGTTGAAGGTGTCAGGTGGTCAAGACCCTTTACTTGGCATTGTATTACAAAAAGTGGGTATGGGAAAAGGAGGAAAGCACACATGAATAGCTCTGTGAAGAAAAACCACACTCCACCTACGGACAGTGTCATTTGCACTATCAGCATGATTCCACAACTGATGAAGTCTTTGTCCTCAGTAGGATTACGTTTCCCTTCTCTAAAATCAAAATAGAACCCATACAGGTCTTTTTTTAAAAAAAAAACCTGTTCTGTTTGTTTACAGAGCTAATTGCTGTTGTTGTTGTGAATTATTTTTTAGTTGAGCCACTACATGGGTCTTGATGGGTACTGATACTGTACTCAGTGGTGGGTTCCAAAAAAAATTACTACCACACTGTGGGCATGGTATGGTGTGCATGGCCAGGGGGAAAGCCCTGCGTTGCACCTGAAATAAGACTACTTTATTTCAAAAATTGGATGGGCGGGGCCAGCCAGAATTTCTGCTACCAGTTCTAATGACCTGGTGTGAACCTGCTGATGCCCACCACTGGTTGGTACTATTGCATGATCATCATCATTGTGTCAGAAACAATGCAATTGTGATTCTGGAGAAGAAAGCTCACCCAACAGGGTCCTGTCATTGGGTAAGTGATACCCACATTAAGAAGTAATCATAGTTTTCACATTGTGTGTTCCTCTAAGTTGGTAAACAAGAGTTTCATGGAGAATGCCTTTGTGTATGCATTGATCTGAGGGGAGGAGTTGTCGGAGCTTGGCAACCGATATTACCCCACCAAAAAAATAATAATCAGAAATGAATACATTACAGCTATAATCCACTGAACTAACTTCCCTAAATTCTGCTCAAATCTGCATGGATAAGCTTTTGTATGAAAAGTAACGTTCTTGTCCTTACACAAAATTCCACAACCTCCTGATTTTGATTAGGCTTCATAAGAAAATAGGGGGAATGTTTTTCTTAGCCTGTCCCACGGAGAAGCCTGCTGGGAAATATATGAATGGTGGAAGGCCAAACTAAAACTTGTGTAACTTCAGTCCTTTTTGTGAACAACCCCCCCCCCCCCACATTCTTTTCCTTTCATTTTTCCAAGGTTAGTCCTTGGCTGTTTAAAAGGTACTGGTGTTTATGCCTGGCAATAATATGGGGATGAGAAAGTTGATGATCCTACAGGATGCCGTAAATTCCAAGCAAAAACTGCACCCAATTATCAATGAATAGCACATGTCTGCTGAGAACACCTGTGTTTTGATGACTTCCCATCTGCTTTTCTCTTCTGTGTTTGATAACATACGGTAGTATAGATTCCCTCTCAGAGCAAGAACTGGGATCTCCCATTTCCTGGCTCAGTTACAGGGTAAAGAACACATATTCCTTGAGCCAAGATTTTAAGAAGTGATCATTAATTATATGTGCTCAACACATCAAAGGCACTTTGATCTGTTTGCTGCAGGACTGGAGAAGTTGCAATTAAAAGCAAACTCATGCAGTTATGTTCTGTCCATACAATAGTGTTCTGAAAAAATCTAAAATGATAAATTATTATTTATTATTTATTTATTTATTATTTATTTCTTCTTATTTGCTATCCCGTCCCAATCGGACAAGCCCGACTCTGGGCGGCTTACAATATTAATTAAAAATCACTGAGATACACATGTAATAATACAAAGAATACTTAAACTAATGTTTAAAACTCTAAAACAAATGCTTAAAACTTAAAACTAATGCTTAAAACAGAGCAAGAGATAGAACTGAGGAGAGATAAAAACCGGAAAGGGTGGCTGTCCACTAGATCAGCCACCCTACATAAGATCCCGCATTCCCGGCTCCCCACACTTGCCCTGCCAGCCAGGTTTTTAGGCCTCTCCGAAAGGGCAGGAGCTCTGTCTGAAGGCGTAGCTCAGTTGGGAGGAGGTTCCAAAGGGCCAGGGCGAACACAGAGAAGGCCCTCTTCCTAGTGCTAGAGAGGTGAGCCTCTCTAGCCAATGGAACAACAAGAGAGCCCCTCCGATCCGCCCTGGTGGGACGGGCAGATGTTCTTAGGGTGACGCGGTCTCTTAGGTATCCTGGCCCACTACCATATAGGGCTTTAAAGGTAATGACCAGCACCTTGAATTGCACCCGGAGACATACTGGCAACCAGTGCAGCTCCCGAAGCAGCGGTGAGGCCCGAGCATAACGCCCGCACCCCATCACTACCCGGGCCGCCGCATTCTGGACCAGTTGCAGTCTCCGAATGGTCACCAAGGGCAGCCCCATGTAGAGCGCATTACAGTAATCAAGTCTGGAGGTGACCATAGCATGTGTGACCATGAGCAAGGCATCCCGGTCTAGGAGCGGGCGTAACTGGTATATTACACGAAGTTGTGCGAAAGCCCTCCTGACCATGACTGCCACCTGCTCTTTGAACAGTAGTCGTGAGTCCAGGAGGACCCCCAGATTACGCACCGGGTCCGTTTGGGGCAGAACTGCCCCATTCAGTACAAAAGCTGGTAGCTCCCGTGATAACACAGGGCCCCTTACCCATAGCCACTCAGTCTTGCCGGGATTCAGCTGTAGCCCGTTTCCCCCCATCCAGACCTTAACAGCCTCCAGGCACCTGGAAAGGACTTCCACTGCACCGCTTGGGTCCCCACGGGCCGAGATGTACAATTGGGTATCATCTGCGTATTGATGATACCTTACCCCGTGGGAACGGATGATCTCACTCAGTGGCTTCATGTAGATGTTAAAAAGGAGAGGAGAGAGTACCGAGCCCTGAGGCACCCCATATTGAAGGGGCCTAGGGCTGGACTTCTCACTCTCCAGCCACACCGACTGGGTCCTGCCCCTTAGAAAGGAGGAGAACCAGGACAACACAGTGCCCTGGACCCCCAATCCTTGGAGTCGTCCCAGAAGGATACCATGATCGACGGTATCGAAGGCCGCTGAGAGATCAAGAAGAGCCAGGACAGACGGATGACCTCCATCCCGCTCTCTCCAGAGATCATCCACCAATCCGATTAGTGCAGTTTCTGTCCCATGTCCGGGCCTGAATCCTGACTGAAAGAGGTCAACAAATCAGCAGTTCAAGTCCTTAGTGTTGCGTGATGGAGTGGGCTCCCGTTAAATAAACAATCTGCAGGGCAGTGGGTCATTACCATCCCATTCCAAGAGATGTTACGGTCCAAACTTTAGAGCACATCCTTATGGTTTATTGGGACAGGTATTTGTGGTAGTGAAGAATTGGGTCAGTCATGGATTGGAAAGGGAGTCAATATTGCTTTTGGCCAGGGTCAGGGAAGATCTGGATAGACGAGTGAAGAAATCTGGGCGAAACCTACACAATGAAGTAATGTGGTGATCCAAAACTGGGGAGACCATTTTAGTGGGGCAAAAAGCAAAAGCAGTCAGAAACTACAATAGTTGGCACCATTCCCACTTTTCATTCATTCATTCAAACATTTATAACAAAAGTCTCCCTTGCTTGAAAGCTGGCCATGTCCAACTCTAGGGGGTGGTGCTCACTTCTGTTACCTTTATCGCCCAAGTGGTACCTATTTCTGTACTTGAAATTTCTTGCTTTCAAGCTGCTAGGTTAACAGGAGCTGGGACAGACAACGGGAGCCCACTCCATCACGCAACACTAAGGACTTGAACTGCTGATTTGTTGACCTTCCAGTCATCAAGTTCAGCATCTTAACTACTAAGCCACCATTATCTCTGTCATTAAACATTTATAACCTAATCTACATCATAGGATCTCTTAGAAAAGGTCTGTGTGTGGTTATGCAGCTTTCATACATGTAACAACTTTAATACATGTAATATTTTTTTAAAAAATCAAACCTAACAAAACAAAATTAAAGCGCTAGCCTTTAAAAGATTGCTCTAAAACCAGCACACTTCTTTAAGGCTCTGATAGATAAGTACCTCTTGACTTGCTAATGAAATGATGCCAATGTCAGCAGCAATTGAGCCTCAGTCTAAGAAGGCAATGTTCCCCAACCTTTGGGTTTTGAACTTCAATTCCCAGAAGCCTAAGTCAATTCCCCAAAGCACTGATCAGCCACTGTACTGACTTAGGCTTCTGAGAATTGAAATCCCCCGATGGGACATGTGCTCCATGTTGGGAACCACTGCTCTAAGGGAAAGGCATTCCCCAGTTGGAGTGCTACAGCAGGGGGGAAAATCTTCCCTCAGGTCTACACATAATGAACTGATCTCAATGGTGAGGTGCAGAGGGCATATATATAAAACAATTGGGCATATATATACAAAGAGAGGTGCTCTTTCAAATATCCAGTTCCTAAATCTCAACAGTATTTCTGTCTCACACAGCTTTAAGTTTTAACAGGTTCTGCCCATGATTTTATGGAAGATGGGGAATTGTAGTGGCTCAATCATGTTGCTAAAGCCGACCAGATAAAACCTAGTAAAGGGAGTTCTTAAGGGAATTCTTACGTATGTACATATTTCTAAAGCAAAGCAATCACATTTATATACTGCCCCATAGCGCTCAGTGCACTCTCTGGCCGGTTCACAAGTTAATTAGCATTTTGCCCCCACCATGCTGTGTACTCATTTTACTGACCTAGGAAGGATGGAAGGCTGAATCAACCTTGAGCCCTGGTCAGAATCGAACTTCCAACCTCTTGGTTTCAGTTCAGCAGTTTACTCACTGTACAACCAGGGCTTTCTAATGTTTTCAATGTTTTCAAGTGGGTTTAAAATATTGAATTAGTTTATGTTAATTTCATTATTGTACTCAACCCTGAGGTTTTAGGCTCTAGAATAGAAAAGAAGTGTCCCAGATAAAGTAAAATAGGATTTGTGTATGTCTATTTGGTTGAGATTAACTGGATTTAATGTTGTCCAAAAACACCCTTGAAGAATTAGTGCTTCTTAGCATGTAAGCACCAGCTCAAAGCAATCCTTTCATTGTCTTACACTGATTAAATGACAATTGTGCATTATTAGAGACTGCCATGATTACCCAAAAGGTCAATATTGTCTTCAAGACAATACAGTCAAATACAGCCCAAATTCTCCAAGGAACAGTAGCAAATCCAGTTTTATATCAGCCTGAAGCATCTCCAGTACTCTTTATTGTCTAATAAGATTTCCTTTTCTATCAGAGTGCGGGTGGTGATGGAAACATCTAATCCTCTGCTCATTGCAGAAATCCAAATCAAAGCAGATCTGACAGATGGTTATCCAATTTACTCTTGAATGCTTCTAGCATTGAAGTGCTGACCACCTCGCAAGGACAACTTCCACTGCCTTGGGAAACAGTGGACAGCTTCCACTATCGTATTACGCTGCTGCTGCTGCTGCTGCTGCTGCTGCTGCTTCATCGTCGTTGTCGTTCAGTGGTGGGATGTCAACATTTTTACTACCCCACCATGCCGTCATCACAGTGTAGGTGGAGCTAACGTCATGATGTCATGATGTTGTGGGCAGGGCCAAAGAAAAAATAAATAAATAAATAAATAAAAATAAGCACATACACACACACACACCTCAACCCACCCACCCACCCACCCACAACACAAACCCGTAAATAAATAAATTAAATAAATAAATAAAAAATAAAAATTACATTAAAATACACCCACCCACCCACCTCAAACATAAATCAACCCACCCACCCCAAACACAAACCCGTCACTTACCTGTTAGTATAAGTGCCTGGGCAGCACCATGTTGCAAGATGGATATGGTCATCGTACCGGTTCTCTAGGATAATATTCCTTAATTGTAAATGTAAAACAGCTGCACCTCCTTAAGGGTCTCCAATTGGAACAGCAATTGGAACAGCACAAGTGTAGCTTATTGATGAGATTAATCCAAGACTTTGCTTAAAAACCCCAAGCCCGGCCGCCAGGCCTTTTTAGGAACTGTGGTAGTATGTCAATATAGGTAAAGGTACTAAATACACATTAAAATACACACAGACATACCACATCCAAAGGTGACTCACTTACCCTGGGGAGCAGGCTATAGGGAGCTTCAGACTAGCAGCTTCTCTTCCTCTTCCTCGCTTGGGAGGACAGCAAGGAGGTCGTGCATACACACCAAGTGCTTGGCACACATGCGCAGTGTGGGAACCAGTGAAAAGGTAAGCCCCGAAGGTGGTTCCCCCCAAAAGCTGCTACCGGTTCTCCAGGACACTGGGGGGAGTTACTACCGGTTCTGGCGAACTGGTGCGAACCTGTTACATCCCATCACTGTTGTCGTTGTTTCCTCCTCCTCCAGCAATTGTGTTTTACACCCAATTCTCCTCTTTTCTCATCAGGGTTTGGGACTGGCAATGGCAGACTTACTGTACTGCTCTGGTTCTGACAGTTAAGACGTTTCCCCTGATATTCAAACTATATCAAGTTTCCTATAGTTTCGATCCACAATTCTCACCACAGAAACCAGTTTTCTGAAGCTTGTACACTTGATGTGCAAAAGCAGGCAGGAACTGTAAAACCACAGCAAAAATGTAACACAGAGAACAAACTTTAGCACACATAGAGGAACAAATCACTGTTGTTCATAGCCAGAGAAAGAGAGAGAGAAGAAAGAAAGAAAATTAGGTACCATGACAGAAATTTCTGCAGAATTAGACAGCGCTGGCTCTTCGGCTATTAAACAGAGATGAGCACTGAACCCTCGAGTCAGATAGGACTGGCTTTCGAGCAAGGGTGACCTTTACTTTTAAATTTGTCAAGAAGGTGCATGATGTCATATTCCAAAAGGCCTCTGCCTGACTGAAACCCAAGAATCCAACAGTGTTTAAATAATCCTTCCTCCAGCACTTCCTAGATCATTGAGTGGCATCCTGGAAATGACATCATTTCCATCTGGGTGGAAGAATGATATTCTTTTGCCCGTCTTGTTGGCATTCCTCTGTGTTGAATCATTCAGGCCATCACAAAACATGGTTTTCACAACCTTCTGATCCTAGAGACTGAAAAACAATGCCTCAAGTGCTCCTAAATATTATGATGTCAGACAGAAGACAAATCATAATGTCAAAGATAGCTGTAGAAAGTGGTTGTGAGAAAGAACGTTTGAATCATTATAAGAAGCCTCTTTAGGAAGGCACCTTAAGGATCACTAGTCCTAGCCAATTAATTGCAGTACAATGTGCATCAGTTTAGGTAAAGGTCTTCCTTATTCAAAAGCCAGACGTGTCTAACAAAGGTATGTGCATGCGTGCGTGCTCATCTCTGTTTAAGCTGAAGAGCTAGTGTTGTCTGCATCTGCAAATATTTCTATGGTCCTGTGGCAGGCATGATTGGCTGCTGGAATGCATGGAACACTGTTACTTTTCCCACTGATGCAGTTCTTATTTATCTACTTGCAATCTTGCAATTTCTTGCTTTCTAATTTCCCCAAAAAAAATTATCGCAAGGAGGTATGCTGATACAGGCAGGCTATTGGCAACAACAACACAAATAATTCAAAGAAATGGCAAGGTGAGGAGACCTCCCAAATATCAAGAAAAATGCAAAAAGAAAAAACTGATGGGGGCACAGTCTAAGATGAAGGGCACCAGGAGTTCAGCAACTCACGCTAATCCCATTCATAAGGAATTATGGAATCAAAGTCATCATTGAGCTCCAACCAATCCAAGCCTTTTTGTACTCCTCTCCAGATATTTTTATTGGCTGCTGGCAGCATCCCTCCTAGCACTATTGGATGAAAAATGTCTTGGGTGATTTGACATAGAAAGGGCACTGGAAGCTTAGAGTAAAAAGGAAAATACAGAAACATGAAATGTTTGTGTACCCATCTTTCATTAATAAAAATCATTTGTCTTTTAATGGATGTCTTTACAGGAAGTGACAGAACATATAAATCAGTGGTGGCAAACCTTTGGCATGCATGCCAGAGGTGGCATTCGGAGCCCTCCCTGTAGGCACCCATGCAGTCACCCCAGCACAGAGTTTGCCCCACCCCTCTGCCCAGCAGCCCAGTGGGAACACTTCCTCCCTGCGCCAGCACAGTTTACCCTGCCCCTCTGCCCAGCACCCAATGTAAGTGCTTTCTTCCTCCCCCCAGCACAGAGTTTGCCTCGCCATTTTGTCCAGCAGCCCAATGGGAGCATTTCCTTCCTCCCCTGTTGCTGTGTTGGCATTTTGAGATAAATGGGATTGCCGTTTGTGCACTCGGTCTCTAAAAGGTTCACCATCACTGATATAAATGAAGAAAGAGAACTCCTTCTGTATTTTGGAACTTCTATTAAAATAGAAACCACTATACCGCCCTGACTCTCTCACAATGGTGGCACCAAGATTGGCTTGAGGTTCACATGACTACCTGATAAACAACATCACCGTCCAAACAAATCTTGGGAAAGGTAGTTTTTTTTTAACTCAGAGAGACCCCATGGCCATGCTGGGATTCTGCAGAGTAGAAAAATAAGTAACTTCCCCCAACTCTAAGCATAATAACACAGCAGAACTCTTAAGTAAAAATTAGGAGCAACAGATGCTCAGTCATGTGGCTTCAATACTGCTGTTATTCATCTCCCTAATAAGGAATTTTAATTTGGGTGGCAACACTTTTTTTTATCATCAGCTCGCTGTGTGAGGTTCTTCATTTTAGCACAAGAATACTTCATTTCTGCTTCTCCAGTGGGTTCAGGCTGTTTTCTTCTGGTGTAGATGATAATTAAACACTATAATAAATGGCCTGTCATTACATCTTCTACCTGTAGATATAAATTGAATTTTCAAAATTACATATCTCTTTCTTCCACCACTTCTCCTGGGAAGCTCAAGTCAGCATGAGGAATAACAATAATCATTTTCTTAAATTTCCTTGACGTCTTTGATCCTGAAAGATCAGACAGTACTTGAGAAGGTATTGTCCAAACCTCTCCCTCATGGGAAATCATCGCACTTCAAGCCAACTGGATTGGTGCCAATCATTAAAGGAACTGTTCTCTAGAAGAGGGAGACAGAATGCAGATCAAAGATTTCTGCACTTTCCTCACTGCCAAATCATCATCATCATCAGGGATGACCACCCTGAATCTTCTCACCTGCAACATGGAGCACAATTTGAATGCTTTTGTGTAGACGTCTCACCAGTTTCTCTCTTTATCTGTTTTCCTTCTTTTCTCATATTTCTGAGAAAATACTGAGCTACAGTCAAGCACAGGAGTATTTAATTGCATGAAAATTAAATAAGCATATATATTATTACAGGAGTGATCAACCAACGGCCAATGGGTCAGACTCAGCCCACAGCACCATTTCATGTGGCCCGCCATCACCCTCACTGCTACCAGAAGCGGAAGTGGATGCATTTACAACAGCCGTAAAATGCGCCCACTCATACATAAATGTGCCAGCGTGTGCCATAAATGCTGCTGTAAATTCACCCATGGCTGTCGTAAACACATTTACAACAGCCACGGATGCATTTTACAGCAGCGTCTATGGTGGAAGAGACCATGTGACCAGCCCGCTCAGCTGTCTGGGGGGCATAGTCCGGCCTCCAGCATGAAAAGTTTGGGAACCCATGCGTTATTACATAGAAAATACAGTACAGGTAGTTCCTAAACCAAGTCTGGAGACATTAATTTTGGACTACAAATCCCAGAATTCCCCCAACGAGGCAATCCCTCATGCTGACTGTGGGGGAGGGTTTCTGGCATCTATAGTGCAGAAAAGTAAGGTTTCTGAGATCTTTTCATTTCTCCATAAAAGAAGGCCTTCACCATGGTAGCTCCCCACCTAAGAAAAACTCTCCTGTCATCCTCATTTATAGTATTTTGAGGCCAGGCTAAGAATCTGTTTTATTTAAAAAAGAGAGAACAGAGGTGTTCAGTTCCTGATGTGAATTACAGCCCCTGAGTGACCACAGAGACTTCTTTGCAAGCATATTGGAGTAAACAAACAAAAAAAGACAAAAAAAGTTTTGGCACCTTAAAGACTAACAGTTGTTTTTTAAATCTAGATGATGGTGATTAAAAACAATCTGTAAAACAGGATGCGAGCACAATTCGGCTCATGATCCAGTGAAAGTTTATCTGCTCCAATTTTACATCTGTTTTTATGGAAACTTTAATTTGTGCCACTTTAGCTCAAGCCAGTTTCCCTTCTTAAAGAGTTCTGGCCACAAACTTACTAAGGTGTGCATCTTAATTGTTGCAGACAGCTTTCCTGAACAGGCTGTCCCACTGGATGGTGGAGTGTGTTGTGTTTTCTAAGAGTAGCCATAGAAACAACTCCAATAGTTGACCAGTGCCCTAATCTTATAAGGCTGCCACTGTCTAATAGAGAAATATTCCCAAATGTGTTTCCCTTTGGTTGTCTTGAAGAAACCGCCCATGGCTCTTTGCCAGACTCTTAATAAGGGAAGCTTTTGTAAATCAGATGACTCCCATATCATCTGATGTTTGCATTGTCAGGGTGCTGAGTCACAAGGATGGAGGTTACATAGAGTCAAGTTAACTGGGCAAAAATAATTACAGATGAAGCATTTCACTTTCAGGAAAGACTGGGAAGTCCCAGTCATACTAGACATGAGATGTGCCCAGCTGAGTGTTTGGTACATCACATACCCATCACAATGAAGAATAGTCCATGTGTCTGTTTGTTTGCTTTTTAAGTTCCACTTTGGACTGAATGTTGACAGTGTTGATATTTTAGGATATCAAGATACATATCTAATACACATTCACTTTTTAAATACCAACCAAATAGAGTCACTTGAAACCTACATGCCGTTTGAATGCAAGGATCGTACCAAATGGTAAAGTGGACCTCCTAGTGACTCTATTTAGCCTGCTCCAACCTACTCCAAGTCAGTCATGTAGACAAGCCCTAAGTCTTTACAACGCCATGAAGACCCTATATTCCTTTTATTGCATCAGATAACAGACTAAAACAGTTTTGCCCCTGAAAAAGAAACCAATGTGTTCCTGTTCCTCAAAAGTAGTTATTTCTAATTACTTTTGGATATATTTTATCATATCCAAGTATACATTTTTGTTGAGATTATGGATTTTGCTGGATTATGGATCCAGCTGTCCTGCAACCAAAAGGTTGGAAGTTCAATCCTGACCGGGGCTCAAGGTTGACTCAGCCTCCCATCCTTCTGAGGTCAGTAAAATGAGTACCCAACATGTTGGGAGCAAAATGCTAATTAACTTTTGAACCGTCCAGAGAGTGCACTAAGTGCTATGGGGCAGTATATAAGTGTGATTGCTTTGCATTGCATATGTTTTATAGAATCTGAATATTTTTCATGCTGCAGCCTGAGGTAGTCTAGGTCTAGAAGAAATGGTTAGGACTACAAGCCATGGTTTATGTTAACCATGTTTTGTTGCTTAAGCCATGATTTGTATAGAACTCTTTGTGAGTATGAGTTCTTACTAAGCCAAAACACCATCCACACACAAGAAGAGAGCGAACAGTAGCTGTGGGGGAAAACAGCCAATGAGCAAAATTAAATTAGAAGATGAAGGACAAAAAATAACATTAAAGGAGGATATGGTTGAGGATCTTGACTTCCCCTACATCACTTAGAGGAGTATGAATAGGCTGAGAGTTGGAGTCCCTAAATGTAAGACCAACATGCTCAAGTGGGGGCTGTGAGTGGACAACAACAAATGATTGCCTGCTGATTACTACCAGAAGATATATGTTTGGCCAATGACAAAGCCAAGAAGGTGGCTTCATTTTGGCAGTTTAAAGCTTGACCTGGACATAAAAGAAGAAGCTAATGAGGGACAAAGCATGCCCACCTGCCAATAAGAAGAAAAGGGGAGGTAGAAAACCTGGGATGGAGGAGCAAATGGAATTTAATATTTTGA
Organism: Furcifer pardalis; assembly: GCA_030440675.1. NCBI lineage: Eukaryota > Metazoa > Chordata > Lepidosauria > Squamata > Chamaeleonidae > Furcifer > Furcifer pardalis. Next base: position 12,872,006 of record CP126894.1, on the reverse strand, counting down.
AAAACGGCCAGGCTCTCTGGAACCCTGGGTGATTCTGTTGCAGTTTCTTCACTAGGAAGTTATAGATATGAGCAACTTAAATTTGTCATTTAGCACTGGGTCAAGCTTCTGTTCTGGTTTAATGCACCAAATAATCACATTCTTTGCTTGAGGCTGTTTCTTGTATTCATCCGTCTGAGATTTCAGTCTAACCTCTCCGAGTTCTGTGGCTGTTTCTATAAGAGTAATTTAGGAAGCCTGGAGAGGCTTCAGTTAGTTGGCTAACTGAAGAGGAAATGCATCTCCTGATTGCTTCGTATTCTTCTTTTATCTCTCTTCTTTTGGCTCCCACATGGATGCCCTGATCCTTAAGGCACACCCTCAGCGCACAGCACGTCTCAACAGGGAAATGCTCTGTTTCCCTGCAATGCTGGAATCCCCCTTCCGAGTCAGTAACAGCTGGAGAAGGAGGGCGTCTCTGGATGTTTAGAGCATTGTGCGCCACGGCAAAATTAACATTGTTTATTGCCTGCGCCAGATTTAGTAGATGATCTCCTGGGGGTAATCACAACCATTTTCTGCTGCTGCACGTAGCAGTACAGCCCTGGCACAGGGTGGATCCATAATTCTGTGCATGTGTGCATGTATTTGTGGCGGTGAGTTGTTTCTGTGGCCAAGGCAGAGACTGGAGAACTGTAATGAATCCAGAACAGATTTGCTGAGGACCAGGATCATCTCAAGGCAATTTGCTTCCTGGGACCAAAGATGAATCATCATTTTTCCTCTTTCCACACACATGAGCCAAACTGAGCTGGGATTCACAAGTTCTAAATCACATAGTTGGTGAATCCAGTTTTAGGAGTTTTGTGAATCCACTCCAGGTTTTAGTCTGCACTTCTATATGAATTATTGTGCATGTGTGTGTGTGGGGGGGGGGGGTTGGAAAGAGAGAATCTGGAATATGTTAATATATTTGTAGCACCAGCTTAGTAAAGCAGGGAAGGGTTTTTTAGGCAATTTTATGTTCAAATGCAAATCTCCCAGTTTCCCCTTTTTACCCCAGCTAATAAACACACTTGGACTAGATACCTGAGAGAAAGAAAAATATAATTTACTCACAAAATGAGTTCAGAAGATACATGTGCTCAGGAGTCTTGATGAAGTTGGTTTAGAAAGAAGTAAAGTCTTTCTTCCAGACATGTGACCTGGAAGAAGGATGGACTCAAAAGGACATATTTCCTCTTCTAAGGCAGAAAAGCAAGAGAAAGAAGGCTAGAGCAAACAAAGGCCTTAGCACATGCAAATAAGATCAGGTGATACCTGAGGAAAGAACTATTCTAATTGTAATTAGAGGCAAACAATGCAAAACAACTTCCTTTAGGTCAGGCTAGTCTTTCCTTCTTTGGTTACTGCTTGCTGAGGTTGACTAGAATACTCAAGAAAATGGAGCTGCAAGTCACCACCGGTTGAAACCTTGGGATTTTTCTGATTAACAAGGACTCTGGCATCATCTCCTCACCTCCCCATGTCTTCTTTGTTCTCTTTATGCTTAGCAGCAGTTGTCATGTCGGTGGGGCAGAAATGGATTTTTCCACCGGTAGTATATTATTGCAAGCATTGGGGACATATTGCAAGAACACCAAATAACACCAATGTAGGCTGCTAGAAGTGCCAGAACAAGAATCATGCATCTCCCTGGGTTCAAATCTTTGATCAACCATGGACACTGGTTGATGGCAACAGGAAATCAACCCCTGGACATTTATTTCGTGTACTGTATCTTGAAAACTCCATTAGAGTCAACATAACTCAAAAACAACTTGATAACATAGGCACACATACAAACAACGTTTCCCAGCTCTGATACATTCACAACAGGGAGGCAAACAGCTGTTTGTGAGCAGATGTTTGATACAGGTATACTTGCCAGAGAACCAGAATTGAGAGTTGCTCCCTTTCAGGAATGTGGAGGGCTTTTGTGTACAGTATTTCTTTTCCCCTTTGTAATGTTCGAAGGCCTCCAAGTGGAATGATAACATGCTGACATGCTTTATTCTCAGGCCCAGAGGGAAGCACCTTGTGTAACTTGAACTTTCTGATATAGCTGATTAAACCATCATCCTATGGTGCCTTTGGGGACCAGTGATGCATTTCTTGGCAGTCCCTGCATGTTTTTCCAAGACCGATTTCCTGCCGAGATTTAGACGCTGAATGTGAACGGCATGAAACGTCGGCTATGAAAACTGACCCCAGTCAGGAAACGATAAGCGCACCAGCCAAATGGCCTTTGAGCGAAGGAGGCCGAGCTGTTTGTGGAGCACCAAATGCCAAACCTGAAAAGGTTTTCTTTTGATGGAAAGTGAAGATGGAAATGCTCACTGACCAAGAACAGCTGTGCATGAAAGGCCATCCTGTAGGGAAACCTACAGCAGAAACCTACAGCTGTGCATTTAGAAGGAGCCTCATGAACTGTGCCTCTGAAAGAAGAATAGCTTAAACTAGGAGTTCTCAACCTTTTAAAGCCGGGGACTGGGTCATGCTCCCTCAGACAGCTTTGGGGGCCGGACTGCCATTTTGCCCTTCCTCCACCACAGGGCACTTCCTGGTGTGGTGGAGGTGTGGTCATGTGGTGTGGCCACATGAAATGGTGCTGCAGGCCGCATTCAGCCCATGGGCCGCAGTTTGAGAATCCCTGGCTTAAAGGCCAAATTGTGTATACTGTGTGTGTGTGTGAGAGAGAGAGAGAGAGAGAGAGAGAGAGAGAGAGAGAGAGAGATGCATTATTTAGCTCTCAAAAGCTTTGTTCTATATTTGTTTTGTTTCTTTTCCCTCCATGAGCTCTAGAAGCTATAGGTAAAGGTCTTCCTTGCTCAAAAGCTAGTTGTATCCAACTCTAGAATCTGGTGCTCATCTTCGTTTACTGTCAAAGAGTGCTGTCTGAATCTGCAGATGTTTCCATGGTCATGTGGTAGGCATGACTAGACATCAAAGTGTATGGAGAGCTGTTACCTTTTCTGACAAAGCAGTACCTATTTATCTATAGTACTTATAATTTCTTGCTTTCGGTCTGCTAGGTTGGCAAGAGCTGGGACAGATGACAGGTGCTCACTCCATCGTTCAGCACTCAGGTCTCGAATGACTGACCTGCTGACCTGCCCGGGGCTTAAGCCAAATTTGCTACCCCCTGGTGGATGCCGGTGCCCCCTCCTGCTATGGCGTCTGGGAATTGTAGTCCAAGAACACCCATAGCCCAAAAAGCGCTGCCTGGGTCGGGATGCCCCCTGACCCCCCCCTTCCACGCGACGCCACTGCTTCCAGTCATCAAGTTCAGTGTCTTAACCACTAAACCACCACAGCTGAAGAAGCTAGAGGGGTGGCTTACACTCTAAGCTCAAAATATTGAGAGTGGAAGATGGTATCATTCACAGAGGGGTTGATTCCACTCCAGAGTTTAGTCTCTACTTTGTAAAAACTGTCCATTTTTTTTGTTGTTCATTTCACTCCCAGGATATATCTGTGTGTGGCATGCCAAAATTTAACTCATGCAGCCTCATCTTTTTAAATGGACCATCATCTGACATCATGTTATATACATCAAACAAACAAACAAAAGGGGGGGGGGGTTCTTGAGAAAAATGATTAACAAACTGGTCTTAGTCCACCAAAAGAGACTAAACTTGCAGCCAAAGGGATAGGCACAGCTTATGTTGTTTGGCCCAATGCCCCTCCCCAAGACTGCAGAGAAAAATGGATTTTCTTGCCAATGCTGCATTGTCATGTTTTTGTAAAAGATCAGTGCCCCACCCAGCCATTGGTGGTGCTAAGAGAGTCTTCTTTGCGCCCTAGTCATCTTCCATTCTCTCTTAATTCACAGCACGTTCCTTGTAAAATAGGGACATTTGCATCAAGTGGCTTTTATTGGGGGGGAAGAAGGGGTGGGTAAAGATCAAAACAAAATTCTAAGCAGTGCTCTTTTTAATACTCTGATAGAACCAATGCAAGGTTTATTTGCCTGTCTGCCTTTCCTACATGCATCTATATTTTTCTCATTCACCCAGATTTGCTTTTACATAGTTGCAAATAAGGCAGGTGCATAACCCAGAGGCGTGGCAAGATCCTGACTCACTATATTTCCACGGCTCCTATTCTTGCATCTCTTTGCAGTAATTGTTCCAGAGTAATGGAGACATGTGACACCTCTTTGGCTCCAAAGTTGAAACTGTTTGCTGCATTTTATACCAAGATGGGCTCTCAGACTGATTTAGGCATTAAAGGAAACTGTATTGTATCAATGGATGTTACATGATGGAAAGAAAAACATCCTCCCATCAGTTTATACCAGTGGTGGCAAACCTATGGAATGTGTGCCAGAGGAGGCTCTCAGAGGCCTCTTTGTGGGCATGCGAGCCATCACCCCAGCACAGAGTCCTAATTCTAAAAAAATAGTATCCTGTTCAGGAGAAAAGGGAAACTGTGTAATGGAGCAGACATCGGGAAGACTGGAACAAGTCTTCTCTAAAGAAAGCCTCCCATATTGGAAACTCTGCAGCCCAGGAAATCAAAGGGAAGTAGAAGGAAGTTTAGAAGTAATAATATGCATACTGAAGAAAGCAGCAGGAAGAATTCCTCCAATGCCTCTCTGAACAATGGGAGATTCAAAAGAGATAACATTATGTACGTACACGGTTATTTTCTGGAGACTGTTAACACAGCTGTAGCAGCAGCCTCCAACCTAAACATCTGTCAAAGGGGATTCCAGAAATTAATGGAAGGGCAAGACTATCAGTGGTCATGATGGTTATGTACTGTATCCAGAGAGGGTATTATGTCTCAGGTAAAGAACACAAGGAGGAAGATGCTATGGTAATGCATGTCCTGCCTCTTCGACTTCCCAGGCAGATCTGGACAGCTGCTAGGGGAACAGAACAGGGGAGCTGGGAGGTCTTCCACCTGATTCACCACCACATTTCTTATCAGAATCAGTATCGAAAGTGGACATCCCTCTATGTGCCACTTGCTGGACAATACAACTCAAGTCCTGCCTACAAGCTCCCTGAGCGCATACTGCTTTGGATCATCACTCTTTGAACCCCCATGCTGGCTGAAGGATTCTGGGATCTGTAGTCCAAAACAAAAAGAATGATCTCAAACTCTGTTCCAGTGATGCTTCAGCACAAAGTCCATCTTTTTCTGAATTAAGGGTTCATCTTCAGGTTCAGATTATATAGCAATCACAATTACACTTAAATACCATCCTGTAGCGCTTACTGCACTCTCTTAGCAGTTCACAAGATAATTAATATTTTGCCCCAAACACGCTTTTTACCAACCTCAGAAGGGTGGGAGGCTGTCAGCCTTGAGCACTGTCAGGATCAAACTCACAACATAAGCAGCAGTTGTGCCTGCATTACAGTAGTTTACCCACTGTTAGCACATCATTAATTCCTAATAGCGCATTTTTTCCTCTAATACCATAATTCCTTCAAAACTCCATGTTACAACAATTGACTTGCAAATGAGGCTCACTGGTATCTAAAACAGAAAGGGGGAGATATCTGGAGCCACTACACTAGATTGTTCAAGACCCATTTTGGCTCAAACCACAGCAACACATTTTAATTTGTTTTTAAACTCCTTTAGTAGATCAGGTCTGCAAGGCTTTTTTTTTAAATGAAAAATCATTTTTTGTTCCAATAGCCAGTTTTCAGACTACAAAGTTGTCTGAAAAGATTAGGAACATGAAGCTGAGCAAGAGCAGATCCACAGTTATGACAAAGGCTGAAAATCCCAAGAATTCAAACTGTCATCTCACAGCTGGAAAATCGACTATCTGCTGAAACATTATAAATTAAAGACTGGGAGTGAACGATGGGATTCCATGCAGTCCTTCCAACCTGAGAAAGAAGGAACAAAAAATTGCCTCCACCCAAATCCCACAAAGTACCAGTTATCTCGCTTTCTCAACCTCCCTCTCTCTCTCTCTCTGTTTCCAGTTTTGATGAGGGAGCAGCAGCCAATCAGGCGAGTGCATGGAACTGGCTATCCTCCGTCTCTTCCACTGGGTGTCTTTCGGTCCTTGCTCGAGGAGGCGTCATCTCCGCCCCTTCCCTCGCCTCTGCAATGACCCAAACCATCAGTTGTGCATGCAGGCTGCAAACAAGCAGGCGCTGGTGATGCAGAAGCATCCTGAACCAACGTGGTCTTCATCCAGGGGAAATCTCTTCTCGTCTCTTTTCCCTTTTCTGCTGTCTAGAGGATGTGTCAGCAGTTCTTCCCAACCCTAGCTACACCTTGCTTCCCCCTGCATCTCAGACAGCCACAGCCCACTCCTCTTCTGCATTGGGACTGAGTCTACAGCATCTTCTTCTCTTTTGCCACACCAAAAACAAGGGACGGGAGCCTGTTTTCCTCTCGCTCTCTTTCTCTTTCTCGTTCTAGCTGTGCCGGCATTCATCCACCAAGATGTGTGACTGCTTTCATCTAGTACTTCCTAACTGGCCAGGATCGCCAGCCAGTGGTGGGCTTTACTTTTCTTCTCTAATTTCCTTCTCTGTTGTTGATGCTGCTGCTGCTGCTGTTTTGAAAATGCCTTTGCTCGCTGCAAACCCTCCCTTTCTCTGAACCCATCCCTGCAGCTTCTAGGGTGTGGCTTTCCCCAGGTACTGCATGAATCAGATAAGGAGTTCGGAGAAGCTGTAAGATTTCACCTTGGCGAAACTTTCCCTCCACCATCTTATGACGGCGCACCAAAACCACCTTTTAAAAAATTGCCAGCGACGCGTAGAATTTAATGTCCATAGCTTGGCGTTCTCCTTGACTGGAACATCAGCTTTTCCCCACTGATTGCATGCCTTCAGTTTCACTCCCTTCACCATACCAGCCCTAGCAATTAAAATGCTGGAGCCCTGCGCATGGCATGGTTTTTTAAAAAATAATTCAAATTTTATTTTATGACTGCCTACTTGGGGGAGGGGGAATGTCATATATGCTCGGAATGGGTAACTGTCAATGTTTCATGTATTGAGCATCAGTGCTGATGTGAAACAGCAGTGAAACATAGAAAGGATGGGCAGGTGACAGTAGATTGGGAAGTGGAAGTGCATAGTCCCATAAATTCTGGACTTCTGAAGTTTCAGAAATAACTTAAGACTGTGTCCCTGAACCCTTCCTAAGGGAAGAAGGATGAAAATGATCGTTTAACTCTTAAGAGGCGAGGTTTCAGGTTTAATAGCTGTGCAGGATGCTTTGCTCCTGAATTCATTTTGGGAACTTCAGGTGTGGAAAAGATATTCTGTAGGTGACCAAAGGTGGTCTTCTCTTCACCTTTTTACCTCTTATTCTCAGCATGTGTTTTGGGTGAGGTTGAAGAAACTTCCCCAGCATATAACTGCAGTTGGCAGAGAATAAAATGGTCAAATTTAAAAGAGAGCATAAAACTAAGACGAATATAACCTGTTAAGAGTTTTCTTTTCCTTTTTTTATATATTTACTGGTGACACTGTTTCCCAGCTAGTTTACCCTTGCTAGCTAGGAAAACGGGTGAAAATTGTATATGCCGATCAAAGTTCAATGTATAATGCACTGCATCCACTTCTTTACTTTTATATGAGTTCCAAAAACAACAAATATAATTGCCCAGGAGAGGGACTGCAGTGGCTATATGGTTAATATGCTGAACTTGATGGCTGGAAGGTCAACAGGTCAACAGGTCAAGACCCGAGTGCTATATGATGGAGTGAGCCTGTGTCTCTGTCCCAGCTCCTGCCAACTTAGCAGTTTAAAGCAAGAAATGGCAAGTAGATTAATTGGTTGGTACCACTTCATTGGGAAGGTAAACAGCATTCCATGCCTGCCACATGTCCATGGAAACCTCTGCAAACACTGACAGTGATGGCTCTTTGGCTATAAACAGAGATGAGCACTGAACCCTAAAGTTGGATATGACTGGCTTTTGAGCAAGGGCAATTGGCCATGAGTTTGATATACAGTATTGGTAGTGTGCAGTGATTGGACAGAAAAGGTCAGTTATCAAATTAGAGCATTGGATAAGTTGAAGCGATATCTTTATTTTTTCTGAGATCAAAGTTAACACAACTCACTGTCTCTAGTATTCCTCCTCTTTTAATTCTAGGCAGAAGTTCCACATTTGTAATGACCACAGCTTGTGAAAAGTCCTGGGAGGAGATTCTTTAAAAGGGCATATCTAATGCATGACTTGTTATAAGACTTGGGAAAGGGCAGGTTACAAGTCTTTTATGATTCCATTTCCTAATGCAGTGGAATTTATGAGGCTTAATGTATTATCCCTTCTTTCACATATAAAATAGAAACGTAACTCTTTGAAAGAGGTCGTGTTGATAATCCCCTCCATGGAGCTGTGGGTTATGTTATATTTTGTTTTCATCTGCAAAGAAGAGGAGAACACAGTTTAGCCCTCCTCTAATCCCACGATAATATTTTGATTAGATTATCACCCTCTGAATAATATTTTCCAGATCCCCATTTTGTAGGAGGGATGGCAAACCAGCCACCCTAGGGCTAAATCTGACTCCTCAAAGGAATTTTATCAGGCCGCTGAAAGCTTGCCACATTTTGGCAAGTTAACAATGGACAGACATTTTCCCCAGGTCCACTGTCTTCTGACTGAACTTTGAGATTCTCTAGGCATCATGCACAAAAAGTTGTGATATCGTTGACTCTGCTGGCTTTACTCTGGAAAGGGGGTCAGAAAGCTATTCCCAGAAACCCCCCAGCCCACATGGTCAGGGAATTCTGGAAGTGTTGCAGTCCAAAAATGAATTTTGAAAGCTGTGATTTAGAAATGCAAAGAGCCATTGGAATGCAGCCTGGGACTGCAACCTTTGAAATGTAAATTCCTTGATTCCTTGATCAGATTATCATGAGATAAATTCCTGCTCTTCACAACTCGTTTTCCATTCATTTCGTTGTTGTGCTCTTCTCCAGGTTCGACCAAAACTTTCCATGATTGGGTCTTCCCACCTTTTGGGAGGGGTGGGGCTGCCAAGGGGTCTTTTTTAAAATTCTTCTGGGATACCACTCAGTGACAGTTGCTGTCCAACGCCCGTCTGTCATTCAAGAGACATGTCCAGCCCAGCACAAATTCCATTTGTGATATTCAGTAACAGCTTCGTTGATTCCACTTTGTTCTCTTATCTGCGCATTGGGGATGTGGTCACGAAAAGATATCTTTAGCATTGATCTTTCCATGGCTCTTACACCTCTCGATAATTCTTCTTCCTCGGCCTTCGTTAATGACCATGTTTCATTCCCATAGAGGACTGGAGGTCATACTGTCGGGTTTAAAAGGTTGGCACATTGTTTCTTGTTGATTTTCTCATTTAGCAAATATGAAAAGCAAATGTGGCTCTTTATATACCAGACCATAATGCTATAAAGCAGGTTACAAGGTAATCTTGCAAATTACAATTTGCCCCAACAAGCTGAGTACTCGTTTTATGGAGCTCAGGAGGATGGAAGGCTGAGTCATAGAATTGGGATGGGCCTTTACTCAATGCAGGTCTAACAGATGGTTGTCAAATTCTCTTTTGAATGCTTCCAGCATTGGAGCGCCCACCACCTCTCAAAGCAGTTGGTTCCATTGTCCGACTGCTGTAACCGTTAAGAAGTTTCCCCTCCTATTCAGTCGATATCTGGCTTCTTTTAGTTTTAGCCTGTTATTGAGCCAACAACCTTGAAGCAGTCAGGATCAAACTTAGATTGTGAGCAAAATTTTCAGTGCAGTCCTACAGTTTAACTACACCACAGGGACTTCTGGGAAGACCGTATTCTTCTTTAGCAAGCCTGCCCAGGTTTTAAGATCTTGGGAGAAGTTCCCAGTCTTGACTCCTATTATCTGCAGAGGAGGATTTAGTTGGAGGACAGGAGAAGGGGTTTCCTACTGGCTGCTCCCAGGTTTTGAAACCCCTTTCCAAGAGAAGGTAGGAAAGTCTGATCCCCCTTCCTGATTCCCCCTTCCCATTGTCTTTTCTCTGGCAGGCAAAAATCTTTTAATACAGACAAGGCTTTGTTATCCAGGTTAATTTAACTGTTAGGGGTTGTTTCTTTCTAACCTATTGCTGCTGAAGTTTTAATCTATTTTTGTGTTCGGTTCAGTTTGGTTGTGATTTCATTGCAGTTGGCAGTCTACGGTGCCATTTTTCACAAGAAGACCAAATAAAAATTTCATCAGCAAACAGATTAATTTTTCCCCAGTTCTAATTTATCCCAGTCAACTTTGCTCCATCAGACACATTTTATCTCAGCACACATGAGACACTCTTATTATTAGGTAATCCTCAAGATCAGCTACCTTCCAATGTGGATCTCTTCATACATGTTGCGGATACAACCTTTATTGTCCCTGCCATTAATGGGGAACAGGGTTGTAACAAGGGTAAATGAAATGTGAATTTGCACCAAGGCACTAAAATTTACAAGGCATGGGGTTCTAGAGGTCAAGCTACTTGGGAGATATAGGGAAAATAAACAATACCTCCCAACATTATTTATTTTCATTTTTTTCTGAATACATATTATTTCTCTTTCTTTTGGGGAACACCACATTCTCCTCCTCTGTTTGTAGAATGAGTAGGAGATAATGCTGCTCAGTCCATGTGCCCAATTTGCAAATTACAGCTCTGTGTGAGTGTATTACTCATTAACAGCCCTACTCAACTCTTTCAAACTCAAGTCCGTGGCGTCCTTTATTGCATCAAATCATCTCAAACACGGAAAACTTATTTTCCTGCTGATTTAATTTTCCCCAGTGTTATTGCCTTTTCTTGCCTTCTCATGATGTACCCAAAAGTTTTGTTGTTGTTGTTGTTCAATCGCACAAGCTTTGTGACCCCGTGGACCACCACATGCCAAGCTCCTCTGTCATCTGCCATCCTCTGTAGTCTGCTGATATTTACACCACCCACATCAATGATGCCATCTACTATCTCATCCTCTGCCATCCTTCTCATTTTGCCTTTGATGTTTCCCAGCATTAGGGCCTTCTCCAATGAGTCCTCTCTTCCCATTTGGTGACCAAAGTACTTGAGCTTCAGCTTCAGTATTTGTCCTTTCAACGAGCAGTCAGGATTTATTTCCTTTAGGATTAACTGATTTGATCTCTACCATAGCCTCAATTTTGTCACTGGGTTAAAAAAACAAAATGGCAAAAAAGACAAAAATTGTTGTGGCACCTTAAAGACTAACTCCTGTATTTAAATGTGAACTTAGGAGTGGTATCTATAATTCATTTTCTCTGTCCTCTGGAAATATCAATATTTCAAGGAGTCTTCCATATATTCCTCAAAATCTTTGCCAAACTACACCTTCTAGAATTATTTGGGGGAAGTCATGGAATTAGTGGCTACTGTGGACATTCTGTGACCTAAAAGAGTCCCAAGTTTTACCACTTGCTACTGCGGTGGCTTGGTAGTTAAGTTGCTGAACTTGACAATTGGAAGGTCGGCAGGCCAGCAGTTTGAGACCCAAATACTGTCTCAACTCCTGCCAACCTAGCAGTTTGAAAGCAAGAAATTACAAGTAGATAAATAGGGACCACTTTGGTGGGAAGGTAACAGTGTTCCATGTGCTCTGGTGTCTAGTCATTTCTAACCCATGACCATGGAAATGTCTGCTAATGCAGACAGTGCTGACTCTTTGGCTGTAAACAGAGGTGAGCACTGAATCCTAGAGTCAGATATAACTGACTTTCAAGCATGGGCCACCTTTACCTGTACCTGTACCTGGGTGTGTGTGATTCACATTGTACCATTACTGTGCTGTGACTTAGTAGTAGTTGTAGCAGAAGCAGCTCTTCCAAGTCTTTTGTTGCCAGACGCTCACAGAAGACCACATATGGTAAAGCAGCACTGGCTCAAAAACTCCAACCTGGATTTAAAAAAGCCAGGGAAGTATTTGCATACTGCCAGGGTCCCTCTTATCTGTGTTTCATACATGCACTCTGCGTACTGGAGGGTGAAATTATGTCAGGCTTAAATTGAAGCTCTTTAATCTTAACGGAATTGCAGATCAGGCCACTTCAGCATCAGGCACAGAACTTTTAGATTCCTTGACATCATCCCAATTTTTATGTGTTTTAAGAGAGTCAGTTCACGCAATTCTGGGTATAAGGCAAGGGAACCGAATTGACAGGCACCTATATAAAAACCCAATTCTCACTTTTCACCAGTTCAAAATTCAGCTATTTGGAAACGAGACCAAGCAACAAGGTATGGAATCCCAGATCTCTTAATGATTTCCCCACCATTAGAACATGATAACTGGTGCATTTGGGCAAATGGAGCATCTCCTCACTCCTAAACTTTTGCCTGCCTGCTTATTAGAAGCATAGAGATTGGCCTTCCTCTGTGTCCACCTCCTGCCAAACTTCCATCTCTGTGTCTAAAAAAGAAAAAGAGGGAGAAGATGGAGGCGGCCACAGATAGCCAGAGGTTTAACCCACTGTTGTCTGTTCTCCTCTGTTGGCTTTTCCCACCATTGACAGATAGAACTTCTACCCTCAAAACAAAAATTAGCACCAATTGCCACACATACGTTGTGATGCCAAACAACTATACCCCCAGACTTATAGTGGAACAGTTACTTTTTTAAAACTACAGCTCCCATATTCCCATAACCAGTGACATATAGTGGTTAAGACACTGAGCTTCACAACCAGAAGGTCAGCAGGTGAGCTGTTTAAGACCTGAGCACTGCATGATGGAATGAGCACTGTTGTCTTTCCCAGCTCCTGCCAACCTAGCAGTTCAAAAGCAACGTAAGTAGATGATGATGGAATCAAATTATTACATTCTATATGCCAGCAGATTTGGAAAACACAACAATGGCCACAGGATTAGAAAAGATCTGTATACGTTCCACTCCCCAAAAAGGGTAATGCCAAAGAATGTTCAAATTATCGAACAATTGCGGTCATCCCTCACGCTAGCAAGGTGATGCTCAAGATAATACAGGATAGACTGCAACAGCATGTGGAGAGAGAATTACCAGAAGTGCAGGCAGGGTTCAGAAGAGGCAGGGGGACTAGAGACCACATCGCCAACATAAGATGGATCATGGAAAAAACAAAGGAATGTCAGAAACAAGACTACTTCTGTTTCATTGATTACACTAAGGCTTTTGACTGTGTTGACCACAACAAAATGTGGCAAGTAATTAAAGAGATGGGAATACCGGAACACCTTATAGCCCTCATGAGAAATCTGTACATGAATCAAGAAGCAACAGTTAGGACAGAATATGGAATGACAGAGTGGTTTGAAATAGGAAAAGGAATAAGACAAGGCTGCATTTTGTCACCCTGCTTATTCAACTTATACACAGAACACATAATGTGCAATGCAGGGATGGAGGAATCACAATTTGGGATCAAAATTGCTGGGAGAAACATTAACAATTTGAGATATGCAGATGATACCACCCTAATGGCAGAAAGTGAGGAGGACTTAAAGAAGCTCCTGATTAGGTTTATTTATTTATTTATTTAGTTAGTTATTCTTCAAATTTATACCCCGCCTTGCTCAGGCGAACCTGACTCTAGGCGGCTTCCATAGTATACAAAAAACAACATCACAATTTGAAAGGTTGAAAGAAGAGAGTGAAAAAGCTGGCTTGAGACTCAATATAAAGAAAACCAAGATCATGGCAACAGGCCCTATCAGTCCCTGGAAAATAGATGGGGAAGAAGTAGAAGCAGTGATAGATTTTACTTTCTTAGGATCAAAGCTCACTACAGATGGTGACTGCAGCCATGAAATAAAAAGACAACTGATTCTTGGGAGGCAAACGATGAGAAACCTGGGGAGCATAGTGAAAAGTAGAGACATCACATTGCAAACAAAAATTCGTATAGTCAAAGCAATGGTATTCCCTGTGGCAATGTATGGTTGTGAGAGCTGGACCATTAGGAAAGCTGAGTGCAGAAGAATAGATGCCTTTGAGATGTGGTGTTGGAGGAGAGTTTTGAGAGTCCCCTGGACAGCGAGGAGAACAAATACGTCAATCTTAGAAGAAATCAACCCTGACTGCTCCTTAGAAGGTCAAATTGTAAAGATGAAGCTAAAGTACTTTGGACATCAAATGAGAAGAGAAGATTCACTTGAGAAAGCCTTGATGCTGGGAAAGGTGGAGGGCAAAAGAAGAAGGGGGCGGCCAAAAATGAGGTGGCTAGATGGTATTGTGGACACAATGGGCACAGAGCTGAGCAGGTTGAGGAGGATGGTGGAGGACAGGAGTACCTGGCGGACAGTGGTCTATGGGGTCGCAGAGGGTCAGAATCGACTGTGCGACTAAACAACAACAAAAAATAGGTACCACTTTGGCAGTGTTGTGTGCACTCTGATGTCTAGTCATGCCTGTCACATGTCCACAGAAATGTCCGCAGATGCAGACAGTGCTAATTCTTCAGCTGTAAACAGAGATGAGCACTGAGCTCTAGAGTCAGATATGACTGGCTTTTGAGCAAGGGAGACCTCTACCTTTACAATGATGTTAGCTTGCTCAGCAAGTGAGTGAATTAAACTACCTTCCTTGACCATGAGGATCCCAGATTCTACTCCGCATAGGATTTTTATTTTTTAGCTTGAGATGCTGTGTAAATGTTTCCACTGGATAGGGTTAAGCTTGTTTGTCCACTGATTGAATGTATTGGGGAATGCATCTATTGAACAGAAAGAACTTAATTACAGAGGACGTTAATCATCAAACAAATTCAGAATTCATCACTTAAACAGTAAACAGCATGCTTGTTATATACTTAACTCTGCTAAATAAGAAGGATGTGCTCTTGGATTAATTAACCATTGCTGTTGACAGGCACTGTGGTTCAGTAGCAAAATGGGTATGATTTAGCAAATGACTTGAAACTACCAAACAAAAGTGGATTTACATTTCCTTAGCAAAAGCTTTCACTAGAAAGAAAGGCTGCCTTTTAACCAAATGATCAGCACATTTAAATCTAAACAAATTTGTACATTGTCGGAATTGCAATACAGCTCCTTGGGAACCAAAACTATCCTGTTTTTTTTTTTAGTTTTCAATTTGTGATAAAGTAAAGCAATCACACTTAACTAGATTTTTAATTGGTGCAGGTGGGAGGTAGTTTTTCAGTCTTTTTAGGAATGTTAAGGGTTTCTATAGTTTAAACATTGGGGATTTTATGTACTCCGCCCAGAGTCACACGTCAATTGGGGAGGCTATACAAATTGAATAAATAAATAAATAAATAAATAAATAAATAAATAAATAAATAAATGCTAGCCCATAGTGCTTAGTGCACTCTCTGGATGGTTCACAAGTTAATTAGCATTTTGCCTTGAACATACTGGGTACTCCTTTTACCATTCTCAGAAGGATGGAAGGCTGAGTCAACCTTGATCCCTGTTCAGGATTGAACTTCCAACCTTTTGGTTGCAGGACAGCAGTTTACCCACTGCACCAACAGTGGCTCCATCAGCAGCAATTTTGTGCTTCCCAAGGGCTACCACAGTTTCACATACACCAAGCAAAAGCTGACTGTCATGATGAGTTTGCATTTGGGAATACAGTAATACCTCATATAACATTAGTATCGAATAACACGAAAATCGCATAACATTAAGGAATCTGGGGGAAAGAATTGCATCGGATAACATTAAGATCCTATGGGATGCTTCAGATAACAACCGCTAAAGCCTGTGTGGTTACAATGTATCTCTATGGATCCCATAGGATTTTAACATGCATCAGATAACACTAAAAATCGTATAACACCAAGACTTGTGGAACCAGGTTTTAGTGTTATCTGAGGTTTTACTGTATATGATTTTAAGCAAAAATGGAGAAGTGACTACTTTGCACAACACTGCAGCTCTTTCAAATAAGAAATTCTAGAGTGAGATGCAGTTGGACATCACCTCAAGCAAAGCTGTGTGCAGATATTATGACATCAGCTACAGTAGAGTGGGTTCATGGAGTTTTATTTATTTATTTTATTTTATTTACTCCAATTTCTATACCGCCCTACTCGGCTGGGCCGACTCAGGGCGGTTCACAAGCACAGAGTAAACAGTAAATTCATAGCCACATCACATAAATATACAATATATAACTCAACATCGTTCCATCACAAAAGTTCAGTAAGCATCAATCTCAACAACAATAAAACTACAAAATTCATCAAATATGCACACACAAAAAAATTAACAATTGTCGAAAGTCCTGGCAGGGCATGAGTTGCAGGGCATGATTTGTTGTGATATGCTATCAAGTGCGGGAACCTTGTGGACTGTGGTGGCTTAGGGGTTAAGACACTGAACTTGACAACTGGCAAGTCAGCAGTTGGAGACCCGAGTGCTGCATGAAGAAGTGAGCTTCTGTCTCTGCCCCAGCTCCTCCCAACCTAACAGTTCGAAAGCAAGAAATTACAAGTAGATAAATAGGTACCACCTCAGTGGGAAAGATAACAGTGTTCCATGTGCTCCGGCATCTAGTCACGCCTGCCGCATGACCATGGAAACATCTGCAAACACAGATAGTGCTTTAGCTATAAATGGAGATGAGCACCAAACCCTAGAGTTGGATACGACTGGCTTTCAAGCAAGGGCAATCTTTACCTTCACCTATGGGAACCTTATGAATTAGTGACCTCCAGAAAGTCATGTCATCAATGGCCCTGCTCAGCAATTGCAAACTGAAGTTGTTTGTTTACTCCAGGGCATTAATCCTTCTCCTATTTGGTTTTCCTTCAACCTTTCTCAGCATGATTGTCTTTAAGAATTTTGGCTTCTTGTGATGTGTTCACAGTAAGACAACCTGGAATAATAGTCTTAATAATGTTGTTGTTATATGCCATCCAATTGGAACTGATTTATAGTGATCCTATTAATACTTCCAAGGTAAGTGAGATATTTAAGAAGTGGTTTTTACCAGTTCCGCTCCTCTAGTGAGTTTCCATGGCTGAACTGGGATTTGAACCCAGGCCTCAGGGAGTGCTAGTCTGTCACTCTATCCACCACACTACACTGGGTACATAGGTTTAATAATTTTTTCCCTTAAATTAAGCACCTGGATGATGTTTTAATTAGATAGGTCAGGCAAAAGGAAACTGCAGAATGAACTCACCAAAAGGTGCCTTTATTTTGGCAGTTTCACATCTGGTCTAGACATGGAAGAAGAAAAATTATATGAAAACAATATTTTTCTTTGTTATCTTTTCTTCTCCACTAATGAAGAATTAAACAATGAATGTTCTGTCATGTTGCTGTTCAGCACACTTGCACAAATAGAAACCACCACTAAGGGTTTCTGTGTACAAATCTAGGTTTTTACCCTGACTTATTCAAAATTTACAATAGAAATTAGTTTTTCTCCATATTTCACCCTGGGCTTCAAGCACAATAGCTCATAATTAACAGTCATAACCCACCTCCCAAGCCTGCTGCATTCTATGAGAGTAATTACTATCAAACATCTCACAGACCCAACAAAGTGGATGATCTAACAGATTGTTGTGGAGAAAAATACTGGATCCAAAAGGTTTCTTCAAAGTATTTCGCTATAGATCTTTGAAACCTTTACCAAATTTGCCTGTGCCAAATAATTCGTCAGGTGAGTTGTTATATATTCCCCTCATTGCTATATAGAGTTGAAGCTTGGACACCGACAAAAGAATCTGAAAAGAAAATCAAAGCTTTTGAAATGTGGATCTACAGATGGCTGCTAAGGATATCATGGGTTCATCATGTGACTAATGTAGAAGTGTTGTGCCAGATGGATAAAGGACAATTACTGTTTAAGACCATTAAACAAAGAAAGCTCCAATACCTTGGGCATATCACAAGGAACAACATAAAATATAGAATACTCCAACTTGTTATGCAAGGGAAGATCCTTGGGAAGATGGACCTCATGGCTGAAGAACCTGACAGACTGATGTGGAATGTCCTCAGATGAACTGTTCCAAGGAGTTAAGAACAGGAAGCCTTTTGCCATGTTGATAGACAATATTTGGAATGGATATGGCACTTGAAGAACTAACATATGAAAATTCTAAAGTTCTAAATGATGTATCCTTAAAACTCCATTAAGAATACAGAGATTTAGGATGTCCATCTTAAGCAGGGTTTATCTCCCAAAGTGTCAAGCAATCCCATTTGGGGGGATCTGTGAACCTATTGTGGCTTTGAGATGACAATTTACAAGAGGTATCCAAGGTACTGAGCTCTGCCTCCCAAGTCTCTGTCCAGCACCTTGGATAACTCCTTTAAACTGCAAACTAAAAATTAGGATCGATTCACAGCAAAATTACAGTCCCCATCTACCACAAGCTGAGCTTGTGACTAATGAGAAACGATCACTCTAGTATTAGGCAAAAGGGAGAAGGAAATTCATTTATGGGTAGCCTAAGAAGTTGAAAAACACTGAAGATGGACAAAGAAGCCTCTAATACTGACTTCTTCTCATGTCAACTGATTGTGTTGATGAATGCCCTACCATTGCTTAGCTAAGATGGTGGTGCAAAAAGAGATGAGAAGTGATCTGAAAGGAAAGAAAAAAGGAAGGGTGGGGGTAACATTACCAGTGTGGTGTAATTTTCGAAAAGATAACCAGGGGGTGGAGGTAAACCAGTAGTAGTAGTAGTAGTAGTAGTAGGTGTTGGTGCTGGTGCTGGTGCTGGTGTTGTTATTGTTTGCAGTGGAATAACAATGGACTCAAAAGCTCTCCCATACCTGCCTACATAGCTCATAGAATGCTGTAGCTTTCAAGGACCAACAAAGTATTCATTGTGATGTCATTTGCTAAAGAACGTGGAAGGACATTTAGGGCATATGGAACTGGTTGCTAATTGGGATGGCAATAAAACAGTAGGAAATAACTGTAATTTGGCCTGTTCAACATGCCTTTAAAGAGAGCAAGTAAATAAACTTAACTGCTCAGCTGTTGCCAGGGCCATATGCAAAGCTGTGCCCTGGTTTTATTTGTTTGGAACTTCAAGGTTGACTCACCCTTCCATCCTTCTGAGGTTGGTAAAATGAGTACCCAGTATGTTCGAGGCAAAATGCTAATTAATTTGTTAACTGCCCAGAGAGTGGACTAAGTGCTATGGGTGGTCGGAATTGCTTTGCTTATGGAAGGTGAGCAAGGAGCTACCAGATAACTGAGCAGAACCACCTGACTCTCTACCGCTTGGCCAAGAAGAACTATGGCCTGTGTGAAAAGCTTTAAACAGACTGTGTGCAGGGGCGTGCTGGCTACACTAAAAGGGTGGTGGACAGAAGGGAAGGGAGGAGCCTATGGAGTTGGGTGTGGAGTGACCGAGGCCATGGCAGGGGACGGGGCTGGTGCATTATAATACCCACCTCATAGAAACAGTGTCCTGCTGCCTCAAAGGTTCCAGCTTGGGCGGAAATCAACTTGCGCCATTATGTAGCCACCCGGTGTCATACTTCTGCCTGCCTCCGGGGGGCACCAGACCCTGTGGAGCACCGGGACTTGTCCCAGTGTCCAAAATAGCCACTACGGGCCTGATTGCGTGCAGGGGTAGGAAGATCAAAGGTTAATCTGAGAAAGTGGGGTTCCCCTGAAGACAACAGCCTGTGTGAATGCAGAGAAGTACAAACTATCTCCCATATGATACAACGTACATGATGTCCCTCAACGTGCACTAAGGAGGACCTTATGTTGGCAAGAGGAAATGCTGTTGATGTGGCCCGATATTGGACAGATGTCATCTAGCCCTTTTAAATTCTATTTTGATTTTAGATGTGTTGATTTTAGCTTTACAGTATACTGTATGTTATTTATATGCTGGTGGTACATCTGACATGAAAAAAGAAAGAAAGAAAGAAAGATTGCTTTGGTTTGGTTTAAAAGTGATGGCCTTTTAGTCTTCCCTCCACATAAATAGGAGTTTACTTTTTGAATAATAAGAATTATATGTCATGGTGGGGGGACTGGATTTTAGAGAGGCTTAGGTGGGACATGGCAAAAAAAAAAAAGACAGGTTGGGAACCACTGCCTAAGCATTGACTCTACTTCCAAGATGTTTACAGGAACAAATATAAGCCAGTGAGAGTCTTTGGTGGTATTTTGAAAGGGACCAAAATGGGCAGCAAGATCAGTTTCTTCCTCAAACATTAGCAGAAGCCCAAAAATTGCATTTACTGACATCATGCCCATGCTGCACCCAGGTGCAAAAGGCTCATGCCTGGCCTTTTTTGCATAGGTAGGTGTTTTTGTTTAAACATGTTCCTAAAACTTTAAGATATGATCATGAGAAAGTTGCTGAAGGAAAATTATGGATTTTGCAGGCAGACTTATCAGACTACAGTATCTGGAATTGGCCAAAGCTCTCTGTTGGTGGAAAACTCAGCACCAGTGTTGGTCTGCTCTATGCAAACCATCCCCTGATTTAAAAAAATAATTTTAAAACTCATCATTTGTCTGCAGCCTTTATGCAAAACAGCCAATGGCCAGTCACCTTCACATCCCCTATAATATAAATCAGAAGCAATGGCAGATGGGCTGAACAGTCTGGGAAGATTTCCAGATTTCTTCTGTTTTAGCAGGTCTTTCAAACAGACCTTGGCAAGAGTGCATGGGCAGTATTATGGACGTGTTCAGACTGAGGATTAAGCTGGAGGACAGGTAGGGAGCAGACTCTGGCACTGGTAAGGCAGATTTCCCAGCTTTTTTTAAAGTACACAGTTGGCTTAACGTTAACCCAGCTGTGGAAAAATAGCAGATAATCTCCTTCTAATGGGGTGGGGAAACAGTTCTAGGGATCTAAGTAGCAACAAATGCTCTGTAGAAACTGTTATTTGTCGCATCTGCACAGCAAAGGGGGGCAGGTTTCAGGCTTCTCTGTTTGAATCCAAGTTTCCCAGTTCTCCCCCTTTCTAGTCCAGCTAGTAAACACACTTGGACTAGATACTTGAGAGAAAGAAAAATATCATTTTACTCACAAAAATGAGGTCAAAAGATACATGTGCTCAGGCGTCTTGGTGAAGTTACGTTAGATCAATAATTTTAATTTTTAATTTAATTTTTGCATTTATATTATTTATTTATTTATTTATTTATTTAGATTTATTATCCCGCCCCAATCAGGCGAACCTGACTCTAGGCGGCTTACAGAAATTCATAAATTAAAACCTTAAGGTTCATAAATTACTTAAAAGTCAATTAAAAAAGAATTAAACGCTGAATTTCCAAAAATCTAAAAGATTTAAAAAGGTTAAAAGGTTTAAAAAGATTTTAAAAGTTTAAAAGAGTGAGGGAGGGGTGGCTGTCCCATCATATCAGCCACCCAACATGGGACCCCATGTTCCTGGACCCCCACACCTGCCCTGCCAGCCAGGTTTTTAGGCCCTTCCGAAAGGACAGGAGCTCTGTCTGTAGACGTAACTCAGTTGGCAGGAGGTTCCAAAGGGCCGGGGCGGCCACGGAGAAGGCCCTCTTTCTGGTGCTAGAGAGATGCGCCTCTCTAGCCGATGGAATGATAAGAGAGCCTCTCCGATCCGCCCTGGTGGGACGGACAGATGTCCTTGGGACGATGCGGTCTCTTAAGTATGCCATCCACTCAGGTTTTTAGCCCGACTCAGAGTGGCTCACATCAATTAAACAATCACAATTATACAAATAATGGAATAAAATTTTAAAATATCATTATGAACATTATAAAGCCCTATAAAAACTAACCAATATTAAAATTTAACAGATAAAAAAAATCAAGAAATTAAAAAAATAACACTGCACAACAACAATTTTGCTACAGGGAATAACACATGTAATTTACATGATATCGAGTGTGCTGATTCCAAATCTGAACACAGAATTTGCCTATCACGTACAGATTTTAAGTTATAGGAATGCTATAGCTGTTCAAATGTTATTGGGTAATGTATTTTTACTTGGGAACATTATAACAGTTGCAGCTACCACTATGCCTGCTGCCACCTCACAGCTGAATCATGTCCCCTGGTGGCATGCATGTTCCAGCAGCTGCCAGGCATGTATGGGCAAGTCAGAAATTGGTATACAATATAAGGCGAGATGGATTAAGGACTTTCTCTAGTGCAGGGGTGCCCAAACTACAGCCTAAGGGCCACATCTGGCCCCTGATGCCAATTCATCCAGCCCACGAAGCCCTCATCGCTCCTGGAAGTGGAAGTAAAACACTCCCATACAGGCGGATTTTACATCCACTTCCAGCAGCAACAAGGGCTTCACGGGTAGGATGAATTGGTATCAGGGTCTGGATCTGGCCCCCAGGCTGTAGTGACCGGCCCCTTGAACCACGTGACCGGCCTGTGGCCCAAAAAGTTTGGGCACCCCTGCTTTAGTGAAAAACCATCTTATTGGATAGGACAGCTAGGCCATAGTGAGTCTGTTTTGAGCTAAAGATGAGTAAGCGCAGCTATGTTAATAAACTGGACAATTTTTACTATGTTTATGGCAAATATACGCCACGTGATCAATGCAAGAACCTAACCAAGAGGGTGAGATTTGCTAACTTAAGATCCTGATGTTCTAATCAGAATCAGACTTCAGTTTTGGATTCAGCACACTTGATTTAGTATAGGACACATGGATTAAACCAAGTAGCAGGGAATATATATATATGGTATTGCAGTGTAATATAGGCAGATAATCCAGTTGAGTTAGTTGGAGGGGGGGGGAGTAAAAGTGACTTTTCTTCCAGCCATGGTAGATGGAGGCACTCAAAAGGTCATATTTCATCTTCCAAAGGCAAAAAGGCAAGAGAGAGAAGGCTAGAACAAACAAAGGCCTTAAGACATGCAAATAGGGTGATCCCTTAGGCCAGGGGTCTGCAAACTTGGCTCTCCAGGTGTTCTTGGACTTCAATTCCCAGAAGCCCAAGTCAGCTCTCCTGCTGATCAAGGCTTCTGGGAACTGAAGTCCAAGAACAGCTGGAGAGCCAAGTTTGCTGACCACTGCCTTAGGCAGGAAAGAACCTTGCTAATTGTAATTAGAAGCAAACAATGCAAAACAACTTCCTTTAGGTCAGGCTCTTCTTTCCTGCCTCTCTGGTTAGTGTGTTAGCATTTACTGGATGCTGGGGTTGCACTAGAATACTCAACAGAAACCACATGTCTTTGTGTTCCATCAAAACATGGAGCACAAGGAGGAATTACAATGGCTCTTCTTGGCCTGACTACTGTTTGGTCCTTGTGCCTTGTACAATGCACCCCATAGGCTATGTACACATGATCGGATGTCCAAGGCATTCATCACCACAGTCATCCTTCCCCATAGAGGTAGAATTTGGAGGATGAACATGGCTTCCAAACAAATAGATTGGTGACAGAATTAAAATAAGCAACAGAAATATGCTTCAGAACACAATGTGTGATGGAACTAGAAGAAGTTTGTAAAGGTTCCTTTTTTGAGCTAATCCAGTTTTCTATTTTCCACAGTGGACATCCAGATGCTTCTGAGAAGTCTGCCAGTAGGACATGAAATCCTGGAGTCCTCCAACTGGAAGTTGTACTTCCCAAAAATGATATTTCAAAGCTCTGGAAGTATATGGTGTTGACAGCCACAGGCTTTGACAACTTCACAAAGTGGTTCTACAATGCTTGGTGAAGATGGAGGAACTAGGAAGGAGACATACCTGTCAACAGGTAATAGTCATCATAGTAGCATGGTGACTTCAAGACCTGGAGAAAGAAGTTACTTTCATGTCATGGTGGCGGACTTCTCAGAGGCATCTGGATGTCCACTGTGGGAAACAGAAATTTGGATTAGTTCAAACTTTGGTCCTGAGTTTCTGCACCTTCTTTCTGTTCTGTGGCACTTTTTCCTACATAAACATGCAAATGCAATAAATGTTGCAAAGATTTGAAAACCTAAACAACAGAAACACACCATAGATTGGATGCAACCAAAGGAAAAAAAATACACCACATAAATCCATGAACAAGAGCAAAACACTTGAGCCAGAGTAATCCACAAACCATAAAGTCCCAGGATGTATCTCTAGTGCCCTGATGGCTAACCTTGGGACTCCAGCTGTTCTTGGACTTCAACTCCTCGAAGCCCAAGTCAGCACTCCTGTTGATCAGGGCTTCTGGAAATTGAAGTTGCAGAACAGCTAGAGTACCAAAGTTATCCATCACTGCTCTAATGTTTCTCAACCCTGGGTCTCCAGATGTTCTTGGACTTTAATTTTCAGAAGCCCAAATCAGTGCACCTGTTGATCAGGGCTTTTGGGAACTAAAATCCAAGAATATCTGGGGACCCAAGGTTGAGAAACTCTTATCTAATCCATACATGTCAAGAACCAAATTTCAGGACAGCTCTAACTTTCAAAGCACCCAAGAACAAGGACTCAAGGCTTTAAAAAAGTAGTACACTCCACCTCTGGAAGGATCTGTCACCCTTTCGCCCCTCCAGGTCACATGTATTGACATCCTAACTATGTTGGGGCTGTCAGGAGCCATGAGGATGAAGGCAAGGTATCACTTCTAGAGGAGAGTGACAAGAGCATCTAGTGATAAGGCAGGAAGTGAAATTGGCAACCCTAGGAACAGCCATTTAAGCTGGAAGAAAGGTCAGCACAAGATGGAGCAGATAAAGGACAGTTTAGGAAACCTGGGGAGGTCTTCACTCTACTCTTTCGAAGTCATCCATCTTCTTGTGTTCACAGAGTTGCACCCAGTCACTTCCAACATTCTGTGCATAAGAAAAATGGCAAGGAACAAGAGTTTAGTTCAGCTTTTTGTGATCTGTACTGGTGTTTAATTTTTCAGGGCATTCTTTATATTGAGGGAGCATTTCCACAACAAGGTTCTCTGCTGCTTAAACCTAGACCAGTGCAATCTTTTCTTCCATATCTGCAACTTCCAAATTCATTCTGCTACATGCCTTAGTCTGGAAGTCCGCTTGTGATGATTCCTGAATTAGTATCTATGAAGCGCTCTGAAAGCCTGCAATGTTCTCTCTGTTTGAGCATTCAGTCATGTTATTATTAATAATAAATATTTTAAAGTGCCTAAAATAGCTAGGTGATGTACTGAAGTAAAGGCAGACTCTGAGAGCAAGATCACAATCAAAAGAGGCAGATGGAAGGAGTGGATCAGTGAAATGGGTAATCAAAAGAAACACATGTTATGAGCACTGAAAGCATGACTTATGGAAAGGGAGAGGTTTGGAGAAGGGTTTTGTGAAGAACTGGTGGAGAGGAAGCCAGATATTTTTTAAAGGCAAGCAAAGGACTTTTAAGCATGGAGAGCATCAGAGTTTGGAACTCTACTTTTGAAAAAAGAATTCATTGCATTATTAATGCAATAATAATACTTTTGTGCCTGCTGGGATATCAGTATCTGGGCTGCATTCACCAAAGAAAACCAACACATTGTACATTTTTAACATGA
This sequence comes from Furcifer pardalis, assembly GCA_030440675.1. Lineage (NCBI taxonomy): Eukaryota > Metazoa > Chordata > Lepidosauria > Squamata > Chamaeleonidae > Furcifer > Furcifer pardalis. The sequence goes on along the minus strand of CP126894.1, from coordinate 12,846,615 downwards.
TGTATTGTGAGCATTGCTGTTACTGGAAACCCAGAAAAATGGACTGAATTATGTTTTGTTTCCTTTCAAAGGACAATTTTAATGCTGCACTCTGAAAATACAAAATATGAGCACTTCTTTTGCTACTTGAGATTCATAGGTAAAGGTTGCCCAGCTCGAAAGCCAGCCGTATCTGACTCAAGGGTTCAGTGCTCATCTCTGTTTATAGCCAAAGAGCCAGCCCTGTCTGCATCTGCAGATGCTTCCATAGGCATGTGGCAGGCATGACTGAACACCAGAGTGCATGGAATGCTGTTTACCTTACCACTGAAGTGATACCTATTTATCTACTTGCAATTTATTGCTTTCAAACTGCTAGGGTGGCAGGATCTGGGACAGAGATGGGAGCTCATTCCATCGTGCAATAACTAGTTCTCAGTCATTAAGTTCAGCATCTTAACCACTAAGCCAACAAGGTCCCTTTTTGATATTCATAAGAAAATACTGTACGATAAAACCTAGGAGCAAAGCATGTCAAGACCTTTTTAAAAATGCATGAAAAGGTCCTTGGGACAGAAAAATCACCTTCCTTCCAACACCTAGAACTTGCTAACCCCTAACTCGATCACTTTATTAGCATCTTAATTTCTGCTGTAATGTCTTTCTGCTCCCTTTTTGGTGAAATTTATAAAGTCTTTCTGTCTCCTTTTTGGTGAAATTTACGAGAGGAGAAAGGATTGGCTAGGAGGGCTCTCATAAACCATCTGGACTTAGCGGGAAACCTGGATATTTTTACAAGTTCATTCTGTCGTATCCAAAGGTGCTGTAAAGCCATGAAAAAAAGTTCCCATGTTTCTTGTTGTGACCAGAACCTATCGTATGCTTCAAGCTGGTCCAAGAGTTACTGGAAATATTCCACATTAACTCCCTACCCATCCATTTATATGTCTGGGGGAGGCGGAACCGAACAAGTAAAGAATTGTTGAACAGCAGCATGGGCCACAGAGATGGTTTGTATGGGTTTGCTCTTGGGGAAGGAGGCTTCAGAAATCTGTCCTCTTGTTGCCATGTTCCCACTCTACATTTCTGATATTTTCAAACATATTGGTAGAGTTTCATGAATCACAGAGGCCTTTTCTGCCTTTACAGTTATCATTACTGCACTTCAAACGAAGTCAGAGGATACCATAGTTTATGAAATCCTATGAGAGTGTCTTATAGTTAAAAAAAATAACCTTTATAAGCTCTGATAGATTATTTATTTATTTATTTATTTATTTATTTATTTATTCAGATTTATATTGCCGCCCACTCACCGAGGCAACTTAGGGCAGCTTACAGTCAAAACAGCAACAGTACATTAAAAATTATAAAATATAACCTCACAAAATACAAAATACAATCAAACCGGAACACAGACTAACTCCCCTCAGGCCATTGTTGTGGGCCCAAAGGAGTAGGCAAGGTCCTCAGCAGCCTGCCAGGCCATGGAGTCTTCTCCTCAGGCCGTTGTTGTGGGCCCAGAGGAGGGGGCGATGTTTTTTACCTTTTAACCAAAAACACAGAATGGGACCTCTGATGGACATATGACTCATTTACTGCCATTTCCTCCCCAGGGTTTTCTTGGATAGAATACTATTTACAAATGTCACAGCTAGCATCTGGGGCAGTTTAAACTTGGGATTAAATTTAAAACTATTATGTAACTCCCACTGATGATTGACTTGCCAGTGCTGTTGTTCTTTCTGTTGAAACATAAGGGCAAGGAGAAGGCGGAGGCTGGGGAGAACAATTTTCCTCATTAGCTTGCAATGCAACATATTTCAGCAACAGGTTGACAAACCTAAGTGCTCAAAATTAATAGAACAATTCAAAATTCGCTGGGAATGGAACTATCTTTGGAAAGTAAAGTGAAGCCAGAATTGTAAGGATATCCCAGTATGGGTGCAGGTATTGCAGCTGTGATAAGCAAACACTCCTCAATTCAGTTTAGGATTTCTTCACCTCCTCCTCCCCCTCGATTGAGCACAATCTTCAAGGAGGTTCTTTTACTTTGGGGTTATCCTGGAAATTATAACTTTCTTGATGTGTCTTATAAGGAAAAGAGGCTTCTGTTTTCCAGTCATGATGTTGGTGCATATATCCTCTTGACAGAGCTGTCAGTTTACACTATTATTCCCTGGGAATTATAGTCTTCAGCCTCCAATATTGGAAATTGTTGTTGAAGAATTCAACCACATTCATCATCCCTCCCCAAAAAAGGTCAAAACTTAGATATTTATCAAACAGTAGGCTGTGTGTTATACGGCCAGGCAGGTCAAACAGATTTCAAAAAATGATATTTCAACAGGCGTTAAGGCTTCAAAACACGGTGGCACCATTTTATGCCGAGCCCTTTTAATGTAGAAATGATAATAAATGCACGCCAGAGGCCAAGCAGCACCAAACCTATCATTACGTAGAGTGAGGCTGTCATCATGGCAGACACTGGGTTGTGTAGTGGAGACAGAAGCAGCAGCCCAGAGACTGAACTTCTGAACTGGAGGACAGAGCTGTCCTTTCTAGATGGTCTGCCTTGTGTATCCAAAACCAGCCTGCTTCCCTTAGATGGAGTGAATGATTCCATCCCATCAGTGGTGTTGACAAAAGATTCAACAGACAACCCTGTTGCCTTCTATGTTTGGAATGGGAGGCAGCAAACCAGCATGATAAGCAAAATCATGCTGAGAAGCAAAATATCTTGGTTTTGCTCTGCAAATTCACCTGTCATGGCAGGTAATTAGAGAAACAGGAAGATACCTCCTAACCAGCTCCAACTACTTGTCCATCTCCCCCAGTATTGTTTACTCTGACTAGCAACAACTCTTTGAGATCTCAACAAAGATCTTTCTCAGCACCTTCTAACTGGAGCTGGCAGAGATCTAAGACCTTCTGTATATAAACTGTGTGCTTTACAAGTAAACAATGGTTTCTTCCAAGGTTAGGATGCCAGATAGCATCATTGCATAGTGATGCCTGGAATACTGCAGTGACATTTGAGTAACTTCCATAAATATGTGTATGGATGAGATCATATTCTACAAATAGTTCATACTCATAATTGCATAAATTAATGGAAGTGGGAGTAGGGCTATCACAGGCAACTGGTCAGGATAGCTATAGATCCCCTTCTGTATTAGAGCTAGCATGCCTTTTTATGTGAGTTACTGAGGGAGTCTTCTGGCAGAAGACCATAGTCTGAAAGTAGTTTTCTAGGAACTGTAAACCAGAACAGTATTTTTTTTTCCAAACTTTGGTTTGCCCTTTTTTAATTTGGCTAGTGGATATGGGTGAGAATTGTGTATAGCAGGTTTTTTATAAGATCTCACTCAAACTCTGAAATTCCTTCATAGATGAAATGAGAAGCACTTGAGATATGGAAATCAAACATAGAAGAGAGAGAAACTGAAAGCTTTGTTTACCTTTAAAGGCAAAGGTTGCACTTGCTCAAAAGCCAGTCTATGGTTCAGTACTCATCTCTGTTTATAGCCAAAGTGCCAACGCTGTCTGTGTTTGCAGACATTTCCATGGATATGTGACAGGCATGACTAGGCACCGGATTGCATAGAATGCTGTTTACCTTCCCAACGAAGAGGTCCCTATTTATCTACTTGCAATTTCTTGCTTTCAAACTGCTAGGTTGGCAGGTGCTGGGACAGAGACAGGAGCTCAGTCTGTCATGCAGCACTCAGGTCTCAACCTGCTGACCTGCCAGCCTTCCAGTCATCAAGTTCAGCATCTTAACCACTAAGCCACCACAGTCCCTTTGTTTACCTTTACAAGAGATTAAAACCTGTCTTCTGCTGTTTTCCCTCAGTATCTAGGAATCAGGTTCCTATTACTACTGAACATGGAGCTTCTGAATAATACCACCAAATAAGAAGCATCCATCCAACAACATGACAAAATGGTTCAATGTATCCTAAAAAAAATTTAATGGACAGATGTCAGGGATGTGGAGGAGCATGAATGTTGAGGGAATTATTGGGAAGGACGGAAGGCCACATGAAACCTCCAAGCTGTACTTTACCCACCAAGGGAGTACTGGACTTTCTGTTTGAGCATCTTCATCATGTTATGAAAAGATATCCAAGCAAGTAAAACAACTTGCACTGATGGTGATGGATTCATGACATTGTTATGGACTCATTATACATGTTTGACAGGGACACAAGGGAGGGCCTTCTCTGTGGCTGCACCAAGATTGTGGAATGTTCTTTCTCAGGAGGTTATGTTCGCTCTTTCCCTTATCAATTTGATAACAGTTAAAGACCTCCTTCTTTAAGGATTCTTTTAATAATTGCATCCCTCCTGGATACTAGGCTTATGTTCTATTTAAAGTATGGTTGTAATGCATTTTTTTGCTGCCAGTATAGTGTAGTAGAGTGACAGAGCAGGCCTAAGGAGACCTGGGTTCAAATCCCTGCTCAGCCATGGCACTCATGGAGTGTGTGAAACTGGTAAAGCTATTCAGCATAATTCTTACATCCAATGACATATCAACCTCAAGCAACCCTCCAGCTCCTTTCATTGTCAACACTTTCCCTACTCCTCTCTAAGGAACAGGTAAAGCAGGGGTGTCCAAACTTTTTGGGCTATGGTTCACGTGGAAGTGGAAGTAAAATGTGCCTGCACATGCACAGAACACTGCCATAAATGCACCCACAGCTGTCATAAATGCATTTATGACAGCCACAGATGCATTCACGGCAACATTCTGTGCATGCTGGGCGTGTTTTACTTCCACTTCCAGGAGTGGCACGGGCTGGATGACTTGCCATTGGGGCCAGACTATAACCCTATAGGATTCTGGGTACTGTAGTACCCCCAAATTTTCCTTTATACTGTACAGTGGGAAATGATTACTGTATAATTCTGAGGGGTGTACTTTTCATAGTTTGGAGGCAATACAGGAGAAATCCCACCTTGAAAGTGGCTGTCAAGCTGGTTTCTGCAGATGATGACATTGTCAAGAAACCTTCCATTGAAGATTTTAGCATCTGGGCTGATGTTTTTGCCTTTTCACCTTTTGCCTGACAATATGGAGTTGACTATTGAGCTATTCTCTTCATGAATGCCAGTTGAATACTGGAAATTCCAGAATTTGGAGGGGGTAGCACAAAATTATAAACTAAAGAGGGAAGCACTCACCGTGACATGAATGATACATATTTCACCAAGCAGTATAATCCGTATTTGCTATTGTCTCTTGTGGCTTTTTGCTCTGCTGTAAAATGCTGGCAAAAATCACATCCAGAGTAATATTTCACTTTGCATGAAGTCATCTTTTTCTCTCTTCCCAATCTGTATTTTGAGTGGGGTGTGTGTGTGTGGCTGAACCATTGCAGCTCCTTGGGGATGTATTTTTTTATTTATTTTTTTGCTTCTGGCACTTTATCAAAGCCGTTAATCTTCAGCTTTCCCTTCCCTTCCCCAAAGGGGAAATTGCTGGAGGAGGACCTGGAGTAAAGTTAACAAACTGGTTTCTGCCAAGCCGACATTTCTCACTTATTAGTGTCTTGGATGTGTTAGCAACACCCCCGACCTGAACTCACAAAAATATTAAAAATGAACGCAAGCGCCTGACTCCTAGTTTCCAGAGTTGAATTGTTCTATATGTGACATAGCTCTGATCTTAGAACAGCCTAACCTAAAGTATTTAATTAAATGGCTTTAAAGGGAGATTAGGTAAATTCATGGAGGCAAAGTCTCTCAGTAGGTAGTCAACGTATTCAGAGACAGTAATGCTCTGAATTAGGGATGAGGGATAAATTAATGTTTGATCAGATGCTGGGAAAGGAACACAGCCAGTCACATCACAACAGGCTGCGTTGCAGTGTGCAATTTCCCTTAAAGTGACATTTCCTTCTGTCAGGGAATAGCTCTAGCCGCTGGTGTAGCGAGGGGGCAAGAGGGGCAGCCCATCTCGGGCGGCACTTTGTGGGGGGCGGCGATGCCACTGCCCTGGACTTCCTGGCGGCCGAGGTGGGCGCCGCGATTCTCTGCCACTACCAGTGCTCTGTGCCCTGCCCTGGGCTGGAGGGTGTGGGCCCAACAGGACAGTGCGGACCAGGGGGCACCCCTCCCCCTCCTCTGTCCCCCTCCTCCCCAAGCGCCCCTTCTCACAGCCTGCTGGGCTGGGGTGGCATGGCGTGGCTCCAGTGGGGAGCCCACCATTGGGGTCCCAGGTGCATGGCCACCCTGCCTCCGAGCCTGGCAGCGGCAGCTCATCCGCCTTTGGCAGCAGCTGTGCCCAGGAAGGCGGAAAGTGAGGCCGGCGGTTGCTGTAGCCCAGTGCTTGCAGCAGCAGCAGCCAGGCCAAGGACACCCCCAACCCCTGGCCAGTGCAGCTCTGGCTGCTAGGCTGCAATGACCACTGGCCTTGCTTCCTATCTTCCTGGGTGCCACTGCCACTGCCGGTCTAGGAAGCAGGGTGGCCGCATGCCTGGGACCCAGATGGCGTGGGCAAGGGGCTGGGGTGGGGCAGGCCCAGCGGTGAGCCCACAGTTGGCATCCCAGGTGCATGGCCATCCCGCCTCTGAGCCTGGTGGCAGCAGCTTGTCCACATTTGGTGGCAGCGGCGCCCAGAGGGGCAAGGCAAGTGGTCGTTGTGGCCTAACAGCCACAGCCAGAGCAGCGCTGGGCAGGCCTTGCAGGGGGCAGGTCCTTGGCCTGACTGGCGCTGCTCTGGCTGCAGGCGCTGGGCCATGGTGACCACCTGCGTTGCTTCCCGCCTTCCTGGGCACCGCTGCCACCAAAGGTGGATGAGCTGCCACCACCGGGCTCGGAGGTGGGGAAGCCGCACACATGGGACCCTGACCGTGGGCTCCCTGTTGGGCCCACGCTGCCCCACCTCAGACCCTGGCCCTTGCCCACACTGTCGGGATCCCAGGCATGCAGCCGCCCTGCCTCCTAGCCCGGTGAAGCCCGAAGGTAGGACTTTCCTACCTGGGGGGGGGCAAGCCTGGGGGGCCGAGTTTGGCCTGCGACCCCGGGTGACTGAAACCTGCCCTACACCACTGGCTCTAGCCACTGTTTCTCAACCTTTGTGGTTTTTGAATGGCAATTCCCCAAAGCACTGCTCAGCCAATATACTGATTTAGGCATCTGGAAATTGAAGTCCCCCGTGGGGCCTGGGACCTACGTTAGGAACCACTGTGTCAAGCCCAATTCCAAAAAGGAGTAGTCCTTTTTGGTCTAACTTGGGCACAGATTGACATAGGGCTGCTGCACAATTCTCCAAATATCATGTGATCACCAGGAAATGGATCACACCAGACTGCTCTACAACATGATCTACTGTATTTGCTGGCATATAAGACACTAACCCCACCCCACCCCCCAAAACAAAATACACCAGGAAAACGGAGTGCATCTCATGCACCAGTAGCAGCCCCCCCCCTCCAGCTAGTGCAGGTCGGCAGCTAGAGAAGATCGGTGGCGCCACTGACCGCTAGGAGCCGGACGAAGGGCAACTTCCAAAGGTGCTCTCTTGCTCATCCAATCCCATCTAATCCTGCCCTCCCCGCCTCTTGAGATTCATTGGTGGAGCAGTGCTGGGGCGGTGGAGAACAGGCTTCAATTGAGTCCTCATTCCTTCTCCCATCCCACCCTCCTAAACTCCTGGAGTTAATTTTGGAAATTCAAGAAAAAATGTAGAAAATTATTTTTCCCTTTAAATATGCATAAAGATGGGGTGCATCTTACACTCTGATGCATCTTATACGCTGGCAAATACGGTATTTCTCTATACCTTCAATGCTTTTATTGCTGCCACATTTCAACTTCAATGCAAATTTATCAACTGTGTATTTCCCAAACTAATTTGAAATCATGTCTATATTTGTACATTTTGTCAATTTTGCTACGTAGTTCTTTGGGGCTTTTATTTAGCCTTAAAAATGTGTCTTGGTTCATTATACAGTAATGTACAAGGGTGAAAATGATGATAGGGCAAGTAATCTAGTAAGGAAACTTGCTTGTAAACCTATTATATTTTAGGAGAAATGTTATGGAAATCCACACAAATTTCTGTGCAGATTTTTAAAACAAAAATTCCTGTCTGACATAGTAATGAAGCAAAATTAGCTTGGGTCAGGGGAAAATGAGAAACTGAGTAAAATCCAATGTTTAGTGCTTTCCTAGCCATTCTGAATTATCAGTCATCACATTATAAATGCATGCCCCTTTTGTTGGGATTCCCATAGCCATCTTATTGGCCATAAACTGGATGGGGACTAGACAGGCCTTTGGTTTGATCTAGCGAGGATGGAGGTCGATGGAACACAGCCAAAGGAAAGCAAGAAGAGATAAGGAGGCCTTCTTAAATGAACAGTGCAAAGTAATAGAGGAAAACAACAGAAAGGGAAAGACTAGAGATCTCTTCAAAAAAATCGGGGAAATTAAGGGAACGTTTCAAGCAAAAATGGGCATAATAAGAGACAAAAATGGTAGGGACCTAGTAGATGCAGAAGAGATTAGGAAAAGATGGCAAAAATGCACAGAAGAACTCTACAAAAAAGACTTCAACGTCCCTGACAACCACAGTGATAGAACATTGATCCTGAGCCAGACGTACTAAAGTATGAAGTCAAGACAGCCCTAGAAAGCATTGCTAACAACAAAGCTAGTGGAGATGATGGTATTCCAGTTGAATTATTCAAAGCCCTAAAAGATGATGCAATTAAAGTGTTGCACTCTATATGCCAGCAGATTTGGAAAACACAGCTGTGGCCACAGGATTGGAAAAGGTCAGTATATGTTCCGATCCCAAAGAAGGGCAATGCTAAAGAGGCAGGAGAACTAGAGACCAAATTGCCAAATTTCACTGGATCATGGAGAAAGCAAAGGAATACCAGAAACAAGTCTACTTCTGTTTCATTGACTGCACCAAAGCCTTCAATTGTGTGGACCACAACAAACTGGGGCAAGTCCTTAAAGAGCTGTGAGTACCAGACAGTGGCGTCGCGCACACTTCAGCCACCTGGGGCGAAGAACAAACTCGCTCCCCCCAGCTCGCCGCTGCCGCTGCCGCCGCCGCCGCCGCCGCCGCTGCCGCCGGGGGCCCCCAGTACCCAGGCAGAAGGCGGGCCCCCTGCTGACGAGCGGCATGCGCACGCTGCCCACCTCCTCCCGCCCAGCCAGCCAGCCCCCAGGGGCTCCCCGCCACGGCGCCACCCACCCCTGACGGGGGCGGCAAAATGTCCCCACCGGTTTGGCCTCCCTCTGCCTGGGCTTAGGAAGCAGGACTTCCCAGTCGGAGGGCGGCCCTTTTGCTGGCGAGCACCCCGTGTGCGCACACGCACGCTGCTCGCCTCCGCCCGCCCAGCTGGCTGGCCATCAGGGGCTCTTCGCCGCCTGCCCCTGGCGGGCGCCCTGCATGCGTGCGCACGCCGCTCACCTCCGCCCGCCCACCCAGCCAGCCGTCTGACAGCAAGCTGGGTGGGTGGCTGGGTGGGTGGAGGCAAGCAGCGTGCGCGCGAACGCGGGGCGCCCGCCAGGGGCAGGCAGCGGAGAGCCCCCGACGGCCAGCCGGGCGGGCGAGCGGAGGCGAGCAGCGGGTGTGCGTGCGTGCGCAGGGCGCTCGCCAGTAAAAGGGCCGCCCTCTGCCTGGGAAGTCCTGCTTCCTAAGCCCAGGCAGAGGGAGGCCAAACCAGTGGGGACATTTTGCCGCGCCCTGAAAGCCGCTGCCCAGGGCAACCACCACCCCCCCCCACGCTCTGCCTCAGGAGAGACCCTTTGTTTGAAGAAATGATACAACAGGGAACATAAATTTTATTAATATTATTTAGTATAATTATAGTTATATTTATAATGATATTTTTTTTTAAAAAAAATTAAGTCCTAAGCAGGAATCAAACTCAGTATCTTTTGGGCATAGTCAAAAACACTAATCATTTATCCACTAAGGATTTTAAAAGCAATGATATCCTCTCTGGTTAACATAGAGTTCTCTGTCATAAGATTACCAAAAGCAGTTCTGTTGACAGTGGAGTTACCATGGCCTATAGGCTGCAATTTTGCCTTGTAAGCAGGAGGTTGTTGGTTCAAATCCCCAGAGGGGAGTTGAAATTAGAAGGCAAGTGGGAACATATATACAGTCAAACTTCACATAAAGAGCACCCCACTTAAAGAGTAACTCGCTTAAAGAGCAGAATTTTCTCCAAATGTTTACTTCGCTTAACAAATAAAACCAACCAAAAACTTGCTTAACTAATAAATCAGGGTTCACAATCTCCCCACCAGAAGGCACAATTAGTCACTTACAATGGTGTTTTGCTTGAAGAGCAAACTCACTTAAAGAGCAATCCTGTGGAACACATTATGCTCTTTAAGCGAGGTACAACTGTAATTTTTTAGGGTTAAGCAACCTAATCACTCCCTGTCCAGTGCCCTTTTAGGGAAGCCCCTGGGTTAGATGGCATGGTTGATGTAATGGGCGTAGAGCTGAGAGGGCTGAGGAGCATATTGGAGGATAGGGGTGCCTGGCATCCAGTGGTCAATGGGGTCACAGAGGGTTGGATCTGACTATGTGACTGAAGAAGAAGAAGAAGAACAACAACAACAACATTCATTGTGCATTTTTATTTGAATAACTTTCTTTCTGTCACCACAACTGAATTATCAGACAAGTACTGAAGCAAGAAGTATCAGTGGCCTAAATTTACCAAATTTGTACTTATGAAACAAAAATGAAAGGAAGAATATAAAATTATATTTTACAAAATAAAATTAACCAATATCCTTTTAAGGCTGGCTAACAAGCTTAAACCATGTTGAGTAACTTTCTTGGGAAGAAGGCAAGCTAGACATTAAAGAAAGAAACAAAGGCTTACTCATGCTGAAATTGTGGGGCATTTCATGCTCTTATGAAATTGTTCAGGCTCAGATTTTGAAGTGCAACTGTGTGGAACCAAGGTCTTTCCCATCTTGCTGTCATAACTTCTCAGTTGGCTATATTTGCGAAGAGTAATGGCACTGGAGCCCAATAAGATATGGAGGGCTCTACATACCTTCACCATTACCTGTGCTCAAGAAAAGGGAATTCCAATCTTTGTAACTGATAGTCACCAGAAACACCTCTGTATAGATGTACTCATAACAATTGTTAAGGATATTTTTCCTTCCATGTCTAGGCCAGACATGAAACTGCCAAAATGAAGTCACCTTTTGGTGAGCCCATTCTGCAGTTCCTTTGGCCTGATCTAGTGTGAGAAAGATTAGTTCACAACACAAGGTTACCGTTACCAGGATACGGCTGATTGTGATTCAAAAATAACACAATCTTCAAGGTGGCTCTTTCTGTGTACCCATATCATGAAGACTGTCCTGAGAATATAATGCTGTGGCCCTTCATCTTCCTCCCACATCACAGCATGACCCCTGTACCACTGATCCAGTTCCATGAGTCACTTTCTGGTCCTGAGCTATTTTGGCACACAAAATCCTCCTCAGCCTCAAACCTGTATTGATGAAGCTGCTGGCCTCCATCAAGACGGATTCAAGTGGGATTTAATCCACTTGGGGACCATCACCTTTCCCTGTGGACTTTGGCACCCAAGACCGTTAGTCCTCAGGGTTGTCAGGTTAGTTAACCACTGCCTGACAATCAGCCTTTAGTCACTGGCAGTATGGTCTACTCTTGTCACCATAGCGGGATAACCTGGCCAGTTATCATATTACAGAAGAGATAACAAAACATCTTGGAAAATCTTAAAGATTAACAATTTTTATTTGGCATAAACCAGGACTTCTCAACCTTTTTAAGCCAGGGACTGGGTCATGCTCCCTCAGAAAGCTTTGGGGGCTGGACGGCCATTTTGCCCTTTGTCCACCACATGGCACTTCCTGGTATGGTGGCAGCAGTGGGGGCCACATGAAATGGTGCCAAGGGCCACATCAGACCCATAGGCCACATGTTGAGAATCCTTGGCATAAGCCTTCATGGACTGTTGCTAAGGTCATTGGATCAATACGCTTCTTCTCCTTACAGCTATGCCGGTAGAGTAGTCAAGATAATGTATTGTAAGTAGCAAAAATGACTAAGAGCATTGTGTCACATTGATGACAAACACGATACATTTGCTTGGAGGTGTGTAGATCTGTGCTTTTGGACTCCAACTCACAAAATTCCCCACTCAGCCTGCGAGTTGGGTTGCCTAGGGAATTCTGGAAGCTGTAATACAAATGCACAAATTTGCACAATATTCTGTGTGAGCTTTCGTGGACCATAATTTCCTTATTCACGGACACTCCACAAACACTTAAGGCTCTTATGCTCCTTTGGCTGCAACAGACTAACACAGCTTGCCTCTTGGAAATAAAGCAATTAAGGCTACTTCCGAGCTGTGTGCTACAAATAAAAAAAAATCATATTAACTTGGCATTTAATAAACTTGTGTAACATTTTTTGTAAACTTGTTTTCAAAGGCACCAGGGATTAGCCGTGCAATTTAACAGCATTGCAGGGGGAGTTTACATTATTTTCCCCTCTTCTTAGCAGCTATTAAAGGTACAAGGACCTTATCGTCTTTTACATGCATTCACCTTACAAAATATCCCCTTTAAAGGTAGCACTAGATTTCCAAATAAGACATATGGTCAAATAGGCAGCTGTACTCAAGATGGAGTCTTCTTACCCCTCTTTTAAAAAACAACACCACCTGACTGTGCAGGCTACATTGGAAGATAATTTGCAATTTGCCCCAGAAGTGGCATGGCTGAATTCAAAGTATTTTCCCATAATTGCACAGTGTAAAGATCAGTGCAAATCAGCCCATCCAGCAGGAAGGGAAAGACCTTGGTTCCACACAATTGCACCAGAGGTCCATCAAAATCTGAGCCTGAACAATTTCGGAAGCGCTTTAAATGCCCCACATTTACTTTTTTCTAACCACAATGATTTAAACAGTGTTTTGCCTGTCTGGTTGTTTGTTTCACTTTGTGAAGAGGGTGTGACTTTAAATGTAGAGTTGCTGTTGTTTTGGTGTTGTTTTGGTGATGTGTAAGTTGTAGCATGGTGTTTTGAGAGAGCAGGAAACCCAGCCCTGCCCTCTTTCCACCTAGTTATATATTTGTTTGCTTAAAAACAAGCAAACTATCGAGTCTAATACTAGATCACTTTACTGATTTATTGCTACATTAGTTTAGTAATACCGTATATCACTTTTGCATGGGCAAAAAAAATATATTAAAAATTGATATAAAATAAACTCTATGAACTCCACCAAACTACAATATTTCCACGCTGTACGTGTGTTTGTACATGAATGGAAAACTTTGGGGAATGGTCTTTTTCGTTACCATCATGCGACCCTTTAAGCAGCTTGACAGCAAAGCTTTAAAAGAGAGCCAGGTTAGTATCAAATTAAGATGGGGTGTGGGCACAGATTTAACTGCATTGATGGACCAGTAAGGACCCTAACACTGAAATAATCTGGGGTCTTTGTGTGAGCCCTGGTGGCTCTGTGGTTAAGCAGCCGTATTGCAGCCAAAATGCTATGAGTTCAATTCTGACAGGGAAGAAGGTTGACTCAGCCTTCCATCCTTCTGAGGTTGGCAAAATGAGTACCTTGCATGTTTTGGGCAAACATGCTAATTACCTTGTGAACCCCCCAGAGAGTGCATGAAGCACTATCGGCCAGTACAGAGGTGTAATGGCTATTGTGTGCTATTGTGTGGTCACCTAAACTAAATGCAGCTGCAAAAGAGACTCCAGAAGAAACTGATGCATAAGATGTTAATGTATTGGCACCCTGAGCTGCTATATAATTAGCATAAAAATTAGCAGGCAAGCAGTAATGGCAAACCTTAGAGACTGAGTGCCCTAACTCATCAGGCTGCCATTCATGCTGCAGAGGGGTGGGATGAACTCTCTGCTGGGGGGAGGGAGGAAGTGCTCCCATTGGTCTGCTGGGCAAAGGAGCGGGACAAACCCTGTGTTGGAGAAGCAGTGCAAGTGCCAGCAGAGAGGGCTCTCACTGCCTCCTCTGGCACTTATGCCATAGGTTTGCCACCACTACCACAAAGGATCAATTTGCACCCCCAAAAAATAAAATATGTATTGCAACTTTGCAGCGCACTCAAATTTAATGAATTGTTTAAGAAAAGTATCGTTATTTACTAATGTTGGGAGTGCTGAAAAAAATCAGTTTTTAAAAAATGCTCGTGATTATTAAGAGAATGGCATTATTAAGAGAATATGAAATATTCTTTCTAGAATACCTAAGCCTAAGGTATCAGAGTGATAAAAGACAACTATCTTTAATAGTGTGTGGAGGCAGAATTTTCTACAGATATAGTTTGCATTAAAACATCCTCTTCTAAGCAACTATTATAAGAATATCAAACCTGTCCCCTTTCTCTTGCAAAACTAAATAGTAAAAGTAACTTGTTACTCACTACATGTTCCAAAGTAGTGTGGTCTCCTTTTTACATTACTTTTGAAATATAATTCCTTGGTTGTTTAAAAAAAAAAAAAAGAGTGTAACACATTAAGTAAAGGTAAAGGTCGCCCTTGCTTGAAAGCCAGTTGTATCCAACTCTAGGGTTGAGTGCTCATCTTTGTTTATAGCCAAGGAGCCAGTGCAGTCTGGGTTTGCAAACGTTTCTATGGACATGTGGCAGGCATGACTAGAGTGCACAGAACACTGTTTACCTTCCCATCAGAGTAGTCCCTATTTATCTATTTGCATTTAATTTAATTTAATTGTTCGATTTTTATGCCGCCCCACTTGCCTAAGCGACTCTGGGTGGCTAACAACAATACAAAAAGAATACAAAATATACAGTTACAATTAAATTAGCATAATGCACAAAACTTTTCAGAACTTTCAAAAAAAAAGTCTTGCTTTTGAACTGCTAGGTTGGCAGGAGCTGGGACAGAGACAGGAGCTCACTCCATCGTGCAGCACTCAGGTCTTGAACTCCAGCCTTCCAGACTTCAAGTTCAGCTTCAAGCCACAGCAGTTCCTGTAACACATTACAAGATAAATGTTTTGTGCATTATGCTAATTTAATTGTAACTGTATATTTTGTATTCTTTTTGTATCGTTGTTAGCCGCCCAGAGTTGCTTAGGCAAGTGGGGTGACATAAAAATTGAACAATTAAATTAAATTAAATTATTATATTGTTTATATCTTTTTATCTGCAAAGCCTGATGAACATTGTCCAGCTAATTGTACAAGCCATTCTCATATGTCTATCCAGAATGAAGTCCCACTGAGTTCAAGGAAGTCTCACTGAATCCCACTGCCAGATATATGTTAGAATCTCAGTTAAACCACATTATGGTGCTGGGCCTCAAGTTATCTCCAAAGAACTTATGCTCTTGGCTACATTTGAGCAGGACCATGGCCAAGATATCTTTCACATTTTTTTCCTGGCTACACAAAAATGGCCAAGCTTGTCTAAAGCAGACAAGTTGCCAATCCATATGATGTCTATCACATGCAGCCACACCCCAGTAGCTTGAGCGCTCCCGACTGGCATGTGCATGATCCTCCTAAGCCTTCTTGCCATGTGATTGTGACTAGTATGAGAATCTGACAAGATGATGATGACCACAATAAAAAACACTTTCTAACCCAAGATGATTTACACCCAGATAGTTATGCTTGACACCTTGAAAGCAGAGGATACAGTTAGAAAAGGATGTTTTGAGGGTGTTACTTGTGTAACCACTGTGTTACAGTGTATAGAGCAGGGGTTCCCAACCTAAGGCCCATGGTCCGGATCCGGCTCATGGCACCAATTCATGTGGCCCCCACCCCTCCGAGGGAATTTGAGGGGAAAATGGCCACCCCTTTCAAGCTGTTAGGACAAAATGGCCACTGCCATCATGCAGGCAGGGTAAATTTTGCCATCTGGCCCTTGAAGCTGACTCAGAGTGCGTGACCCAGCCCCTGGCTTGAAAAGGTTGGAAACCACTTGGTATCCAGTGATAGACTGCGACTCAACAAATGTGTGTTCAAATCCCTGCTCCACCTTGAAAGTTAATTGAGTGGAGTAAAACTGGTTAAGGTAAAGGTCACCCTTGCTCAAAAGCCTGTTGTATCTGACTCTAGGGTTCAGTGCTCATCTCTGTTTTGCATCCAACGAGTTGTCTGGAGGTGTTTCCATGGTCATGTGATAAGCATGATTAGACATCAGAGTGCATGGAACTTTGTTACCTTCCCACCGAAGTGGTACCTATTTATTTACTTGCCATTTCTTGCTCTCGGAATGACAGGTTGGCAAGACTTCATCACACAGCACTCGGCGCTTGGAAAAGCTACTTTCTTAGACTGTAACTTCCACTTGGTGGGGGAATTGAGGGGTTGTGGTGTGAAAAAAATCATTTTTTTTTTCAAACTTTGCATTCTGTGCATGCTTATTCGAGTTTCTCAGTGTGTGAGAGAGAGTGGTTGTAATGACTCATTGCCCTGAAGCAAGTTTGAAAAAGGAATTTCAGGAAGAGAGACATTTGTTTTGGGTTATTTCCAGTCCCTTTGCCTCCTCTTTTTCTGTCTCTCGTCATCCCTGATATCCACCAAGGAGGGCCAGGGTCTGGACTGAAGCTAGCCAGCAGCCAACATCTTCTTCCTCTTCCCTCCTCCTCCTCTACCTCCTCTGTGTCTGAGAGGATGAGTCAGACCTGGCCAGGCAAAAGGCACGGAGCTCCTCCACCGACACCACCCAGCAGAGTGAAGCAGTCCAGCTGTTGCTTTTCTGCAGCCGAGATTGAGTTTCACAGGCTGCGTAGAAAGCTGCAACTTCACACCCAGAGAGAGCAAAGAGTGTGGCAGAAACTCCTGGTGTGTGTGTGTGTGTGTGTGTGTGTGTGTGTGTGTGTGTGTTGGGGAGGGAGGACTAGGGCAGGGCTCTTTCTGACTGGATCCAGGGTGGGAGGGACTCCTCACTCGAGTCAGGCAGCTACGTTTTATTTTCTTTGGTTTTATTTTCCTGAACTTCTGCACTGCTTTTTGCAAAACACTGCTGCGCAGAGCAAAGCAGAGATAGTTTGATCGCACAGTGGTGCCAGGGTTTGATGTGCTAGGACTTCACTTTGCAGAACTTTCTTCCCTTTTGGGTAAGTCACTCTTTCCTTCTCATCCCCTTCTGCGTGTGTGCCCAGAATGCAAGGCAATTGGGAGGATTTTGGGTTTTTCTTGAAATGCATTTTTCCTGGACGGCTGTCAGGGCATGCATCCTTGTGTTGTGCTAAGAAAGTCAGCATGTGGCAAGCTGTCGAGATGCCATTTATGTGATGAGTGAAATAGACCCAAATAACATGACACACCCACTTACTTCTCTTATTTACTGTGTCGGGAAGGTAAACCTGCAGTAGCATACCTGAAGGCACAGAATTGGGTGTTTGCATAACTTCTTGGCAAATCTTGTTTGATCAAGAATGTCTAACATGGATGGAAGCTGCAGAAGTTGATGGGCCATTTGTTTTATGTGTGTTAAGAGTAGGTGTAAGCCTTAAAAGAGAATGAGATCCACACTTGGGTGATCCACTTGCACCCTGATCTTTGACTTAAGAACTTGCTACTGGATCTGAAGTACATCAACTCAGAACGTTCCAAGGTTAGCAGAACCTTTTTCCTATCAGATTGTGGCCATAGGAAGTGGCTTTTAGATGCTGGCAATACACGGAAAGCTAGCTTGGTATAGTGGGTGTGGTGTTAGATTTGGGCTCAGAAAACATGGTCATACGTGGAAACTAGATGAAGAATGGAAACTGTTTGAGAGGTGATGCTAAACCTTGGACATCTTGAATACCTTGAAATTTTTATTAGGATAACTATGTCAGAAGTTACTTGATGTCACAGAAGAACAAGGTAGATGAAAGGTGAACACCAAGATACTCAGCTATTTCTAGATTCTTCCAGAATCAACAGCTACCTCTAGGTGAACTATCATCTGGATTCTGCAGGTTCTGTGTAAAAAGAAGTGTTGGCATTATATCTTGCATGACCAAAATACGATGTGTTTCTTTGATATCTCACACCTATTTCTTCCACACGTATAAGTAGTTCTTCTGCTCTAGATGAGCACTGTTTTTCAAGGCAATTTTGCAAAAGGCAATGACTGGTTGGCTTGGTGTGACACAATACATGGAATACATAGGCAAGTGCCTTACCGGCTGTTGTGCCATAGATCTCTGTAATGTCTGAGCAGACTCGGATTCTCAGAGCTTGGAGAAGATCTCCCCCCCCCCCCCGGATTGTCATCCTCGGTATCCTACAATCAGCAGGGCCACTTTCTGATCATGCTGTCTTGTGATTCAGCAGATTGTTTTTCCAGCCTCTGCCTTTTCTTACTGTTCCCTTTTCTGGAGAAGCTGAAGATTAAACATGTATATTATTAGTTTGCAAAGCTTTCCCACTGAGTTGTGGACCTTCCCACAGGAACACATTGAAAGACACACCCTCCAGAAAGATCACTCCAAAACTGATACACAAGCTGACCAATGCATGAAAGTGGAAATAAAAGCGTGGTTTGCTGCACAGGTAGACAATCTCCAGTGGCCACAGACACCTATCCCAGGCCCTAGGAGCAGTACATACACTCCCAAGTTCCTCCCCACTAAAAACTACACATGAAAAGTTGGGGGTCCTTTTTAAACTAAAAAAAGCCAACTTTTGCCCTCTAGTGGCCCAAAAGTTAAATATTTAAAAGAGGCAGGGACTCCTCTCTTGGCTTGAGACTCAATATCAAGAAAACCAAGATAATGGCAACAGGCCCTATCAGTCCCTGGAAAGTAGATGGGGAAGAAGTAGAAGCAGTGACAGATTTTACTTTCTTAGGATCAAAGCTCACTGCAGATGGTGATTGCAGCTATGAAATAAAAAGGCGACTGATTCTTGGGAGGCAAGCGATGAGAAACCTGGGGAACATAGTGAAAAGTTGAGACATCACATTGCAAACAAAAATTCGTATAGTCAAAGCAATGGTATTCCCTGTGGCAATGTATGGTTGTGAGAGCTGGACCATAAGGAAAGCTGAGCGCAGAAGAATAGATGCCTGTGAAATGTGGTGTTGGAGGAGAGTTTTGAGAGTCTCCTGGACAGCAAGGAGAACAAATAGGTCAATCTTAGAAGAAATCAAACCTGACTGCTCCTTAGAAGGTCAAATAGTGAAGATGAAGCTAAGGTACTTTGGACATCAAATGAGAAGACAGGATTCGCTTCAGAAAGCCTTGATGCTGGGAATGGTGGAGTGCAAAAGAAGAAGGGGGTGGCCCAAAATGAGATGGCTATATGGTATTGTAGAGACAATGAGCACAGAGCTGAGCGAGTTGAGGAGGATGGTGGAGGACAGAAGTGCCTGGGAGACAGTGGTCCATGGGGTCGCAAAGGTTCGGAATCGACTGTGCGACTGAACAACAACAAAAGGGACTCCTCATAAAGCCTCTAATGCCCCTAGAGATCATTTTTCAATCTAAACTTTCCTATTTAATAAAAATGGATGGCATATGAGTGCTAAGAGGTCCCAGGGATTTGGGGCTACCCCAGGAGATCAAATGAACCTCTTAGGATGCCTGTTTTCTGACCCTACCTTACAGAGTCATTAGAAGCATGAACGCTCCAAAAGGATGCTAGTGTAGAATCACATTTGTTTGACTTCACTTCTTCACATGAGCAACTGACCTCCACCCATCCAGACTTCCCTTTCCCAGTCATTATTCATAAACAGAAAGCCTTCTGTCTCAAATTGAACAAAACAACAATTATCATCTCCCTACCATATTCTTGTCCTACTTTTAAAAGCAGACATGTAAAATAGGGTTCTTCTTTTATTTATTTATTTATTTATTTGTTCTAACTTGTTATCCCACCCCAATTGGGTAAACCCAACTCTGGGCGGCTTACAAAACAGGTTTAAAAATACATAGTTAAAAACCACAGTTATCAAAATTCAGTTCACTATTAACAATTAAAAAATGTGAGTTAATACAATATTAAAAATTAGGCTAAAAGAAATTAAACATTTTCAAGTTACAAAATTACAAAAATTATTTTGTGTCCAGATCAAATTTTGGACTGTCAAAATGAAGCCGTCTTCTTGGCTTGGTCATTGGCCAAAATTAAATCCTCATCGGTGCATATTTCTGGTAGTAATTGGGAGACCAGTAAATGATTCTGTATTTCTCCACATTCACACAGCATGTTGTTCTTTACCCTCAAGCCTCACTTGAGCATGTTGGTCTTACATTAAGGGACTTTGACCCTCAGCCTGTTCAGGGTCGTCCAAGTGACAGAGGGGAAGTTGAGTTCCTCAGCCATATACTCCTTTAATGTTCTTCCTTGTTCAGTGAGCTCTTTCTTCCATCTTTTAATTAGATTTTGCTCTTGCATACCTTTAATAATTGCTCTCGCCATAAACTCTTCCTGAATCTGAGTCAAATCAGATGTTCAAAGGATGTTGAGGGTCATCCTCTTGGTTAGTTATCTCAGCATCCACTGCTACTTCTTTTATCTTAGTTGGTGCAATACCAATAAGAGGATATATTTTCTCAACTGGTGTAGGTTTCCTGTCACAATACACATTGTTTCATTATCAGTGATGTCAATTTGTTTGGATGCACTCCATGCTGGAGCAGCATACTCTGATACAGAGAAGCTCAGTACCAAAGCTGATGTACGCAGAGTGGATGGCTGAGTTCCCCATGTATAGTTTGTGAGTTTCCTGATGATGTTGTTCCTCATACTTACTTTAGCTTTGGTATTCAGGCAGTGCTGCTTAAAAGAAAGTGTCCTGTCAAGTAACACATCAAGGTATTTTGAGGTAAAATAGGCTGATAGATGCAAAATCCAGAGCTACTGTGATGTCGCAGTTGTTGGCATGGGATATAGGAGGTTCAGCCTTGAAAGTCACTGGGTGAATTTACTCTGCAGAATTGTTGTGCGTGCAAAATAAGGATGAGATGGATAAGCTATATAGGTGACTGTGAATGGCTGAGCTACTTAGATTAAATAATTGAAAGAAGCAACTGGAGAGAAGAAATGTAGCCATAAGTAACCTGCTATAATGGCTCTATTATTTTGTGTTGTGTTATATGTTAAATTTCTATAAACTGACTTTTCTCCATGAAACTCACAACAAAATACCTGGCTCTCCTTTCCAGTTTTATTCCGACCACCAACTGTAAAGGTTGGTTTAGATTAAGAGATAGCAACGGCCTCAAAGTGGTCCAGAAAGCTTGATGACCAAAAGGTGATTTAAACCCAGATCTTCTAAGTTCTAGACCAGCATTCTAACCATCATACCACCCATTTGCAACCTGCCTGTTCAAAGGCATCATGGAGGTAACAGTGGAGGTTAAGTCCTGTTTGCTTTGGAAATCAAGTCCTCACCTGAGAGACTGAGAGAAATGAAATGCTAGTCTAGGGGTGCCCAAACTTTTCAGGTTCCCAGCCAGTCAAATGGTTCAGGGAGTTGGTCGCTATGGCCTGGGAGCTGGAAGCATTTTACTTCCACTTCCAGGAGTGACGAGAGCTTTGTGGGCCAGATGAATTGGCATTAGGGGCTGCATCTGCCCCCCGGGCTGTAGTTTGGGCACCCCTGTGCTAGTCTATACATACCTTTTGGATTATTTTTTCTTTGTTCTTATGTCTTCAAGGATGGGTCTGCTTTAGCAATGATGCCATATGAAGGGTAAGCAGAGCCATAACCAGGGCCGGATTTTCCTATAGGCTAACTAGGCTTCAGCCTAGGGCCTCAAGATCAAGAGGGTCCTATATATTGATATATATCACAGTAATGATGTGTTTTATTATCTTTCATGTAATTTACAAACTTAAAAATGGGAGGTGAAAGGGGCACATAAGTGGAATAGCCTAGGGCCTCTTTTCATGTAAATCCGGCCCTGGCCATAACTAGCAATTTTGGTGGCCAGAACTCTGCTGGTTAAGTCCAGGTTATATGAGATCAGTGTACAGATAGAAAGGATGGAGGTTTATTTGGTAGCCATATAGGTTCCATGCCAAGCCTGCCTGAGCTATGTCTCCTTCTGCCTGGGGAGGAGCGATTGGAGACAGTAGATGTGCTCAGGAAAGGCAGCTTGGCACCTTCCAGTAGGATATTCCAACAGGTGAGTTCATATCCTTCCCATAGCAAATTTTGGTGCTCTCTATGTTTTGGAGCCCTGGGCCATAGCTTGTTGATGGCAACTGCTTAACTCCATAAACCAGGGTATTATCATGGGATAGGGAATGTGTGGCCTTCCAGATTTGTTGACTGCGCCAACCGTTAACTTTAGTCAACATAGCTATGGATGCGAGTTCAGGAGAATCGCAGTCTAATGACATCCCTCAAACAAGGTTTTTTGAGATGCAGCCATGTTAGTCTTCAACAACAGCAGCAACCACAATAGCTTTGTAACACCTTTAAGATCCACACATTGATTTCAGTGTGTGCTTCCATGGACTGCAACTCACTTCCTTAGAGACATCACTGTGTCTGGTGACAGCCATACACCCACCAACAGAAAGAAATGGTTTGTATTGCACGAGAGCTCACCATGAAATAAATTTGTTATGCTTTTGTGTTGTGTTGTTTTTGATGTTACTTCAAACAAGGGCATGAGTAGATGAATTAAAGGTTAATTTACCTTCAGTTTACTTCTGTGGTCTGGATCTGGATTGAACCCAGTTGGACTGATATCTAGGTAAACATGCTGTGGGTTGTTTTGCTAGACTTGGAATTTATATGGGTGGAGCTCCCGGATTTATCTCTTGCAAACCTATAATAAGCATAACAATGTTGAGAAATAAGTCACAGGATCAGAGGATCTGGCAGTAATAGAGAACACCAGCTTTACATTTGGATCAGGCATATGCACACAGCACCTGTGAATTAATGCAAGTAGGTTGGAGAGTACAGCTGTGTTGGGAATAGATTGATGCATTTGAATTACTGTTTTGAGATTTCATCCCTATTGCACCAAGAGGTGGCTGCTGACAAAATCACTGTGTTGTCTCTCCCCTTGATTTTATTCTGTAGTCTTTTTATATCTTTATTGCCTTTAACTGCCGTTTGCCCCTCTGAGCAAGGGTGTCTGTAGGAATCTTTCTAGGGAAGGGAAAAGCTACCCAATGATATGTTAGCATAATCCAAAATCTACAATACATTACATCACTCACATTACATTGCAATGTATGGGAATAAAAGAATAATGACACTTAAGAGTCAGGAGTGGGCAAGAACCCCCCTTTGGACCCCCATGAGTCTCTTAGGATTATGCAGACACTAGAAGGATGAGATCTGAATTTGAAAAACGGATTTTCTGGACCAAGTCCAAGCTTATGGCTATAGTGTCAAGGCACCAATTGCCAAGTTAGTCCAGAAAAGGAGAGCTGGCAAGCTATGGATGGGATCTAAATGTTTATATATGCATGTGTCTGCTGTGGCTTAGCGCTTAAGATGCTGAACTTGATGACTAGAAGGTCAGCAGTTCGAGACCCTAGTGCTGCACGACGGAGTGAGTGTCCATTGTCTATCCCAGCTAGTGGTAGGCAGCAAAAAAAAAAAAATTGCTACCACACCGTGGGCGGAGCCTACGTCATGGGCGGAGCCTACGTTGTGGGCAATCTACTCATGCCTGTCATGTGGCCATGTATACATCTGCAAACACAGGCAGCACTGGCCCTTTGGCTGTAAATGGAGATGAGCACTGCACCCTAGAGTCAGATATGACTGGCTTTTGAGCAAGGGAAACCTTGAACCACTTGCAGGGACAAAACCTGATGTCAAATTTTAATACCAATCAGGGATCTTCTGTTATTAGGTAAAGGTTGCCCTTGCTCGAAAGCCAGTCATTATTACCAACTCTAAGGTTCAGTGCTCATCTCTGTTTATAGCCAAAGAGCTAGTGGACCTGATCCACAAAAGCTCACATTAAAATACAGCAGTTAGTCTTTAAGGTGCCACAACATTTTTGTCTTTTTGTTTTGTTTACTCTCTGATATGCTTGCACAGAATAAAACTTTTTTAATGGTAGCTGTGTTAGTCTGGGCAGGACAGGGAGGTGGGCGTGGTCACCCAATTTCTTTCCCCCTGCCCAAAGGCCACCCAATTTCGCCACCCCCTGCCCGATGGCCACCCATTTTTTGTTTTCCCACCCACCCCCCTGCCAGGGGGTGCGAACTTGTTGCTGCCCACCAATTTTAACGTGCCATTCTTACCAACCTAGCAGTTCAAAAGCAAGAAATTGCAAGTAGATAAATAGTTGCCACTTTGGTGGGAAGGTAAACAGCATTCCATGTCTAGTCATGCCTGCCACATATCCACGGAAATGCAGACACGCTGGGTCTTTGGCTGTAAACAGAGATGACCACCAAACCCTATAGTCGGAAATAACTGGCTTTTGAGCAAGGTCAACCTTTTATATGCATTAAGATGGATGGATGGTTGGCAGTGTTTTCTGTGCCGACCTTCCAATCATCAAGTTCAGCATCTTAACCACTAAGCCACCGCAGTGACATATATATGCAGGTATAAACATTTCGATCCCATCCATAGTTTGGCAGCTCTCCTTGACAGCAGCCATTTTTAAAAATTCAGAATCAAAATTCTGGAGTAGAGGTTTCTTGTTAATACAGTGAGGTTGCTGAGCCTGTATTTGATGCTTAGGATTTTGGAATGTTTTGTTTTTGCTTCTCTAAATAAGCTTTCCAGATTATTGTGGATTTTCAAAGAAGGAGAAAAGAAAAGTGCCACACCCTTCTGTTCCAAGGAATGTATAATTAAAGCTTACTCTCTGCAGAATGGCTGGCAGTAGTTAAAAAGATGACCTCATGCAACAATTTTTTTGGTATAGTAGCCAGGTTAATCTGTGTTTCAGGCATATCAGAAAGCAAAAACAAAAAACAAAAACTGCAGCACTTTGTCTGTCTGTCTGTCTGTCTGTTTGTTTGTTTGTTTGTTTGTTTGTTTGTTTGTTGAATTTATAAACAGCCCATCTGGGTATTATCCCACTCTGGGCGGTGAATAAACAGAAAATAAATGACAACAATACAAATCAATGCCCAACAGCAACAAATATATCATTAACTAAAATAAAATAAAATAGGATAAAATAATTGGCAACAGAGGGCATTGAAACTGAACCTAACTGGCTAATGTATTGACAAAGAAACAATGCCCTGAAAGGCCTCCTTGAACAGGAATCTTTTTAATTGTTTTCTAAAGGTAGCCAGTGATGGGGCCTGGCGCAGCTCCACCAGTAGTTATGCCACAGTGTAGGTGCCACCACCAAGAAGGCTCTATTTCTGGTTAAAGACTTTTGAGCCATCCTCAGTGTTGGCACCTGATGCGGGGACTTGTTCTAAGGGAATAACTGCTATATTTTTAATGTGAGCTTTCGTGAATCAAGTCCACTTCATCAGACATAGGAGTTAAATAGCAGGCATGAGCTTATATACGCCAAACACAGAATCATAGTTTAAATTCTGATTAAATCAGAATGACAGATAATCATGCAAATCAATACAGCTTCCCACAGCTGGCAGTGACAGATGAACTCTGTACAAAGTTTTGAATGTATGACAGATTTGTTTTCCTTTCTTTCCCCTGTTTGTCTTGGATTACCTGTGTACCACTTGTCTTCTCCTTATCTCATGTGAACATACTTTGCCCATGAACATGTGAACTCCACATATCTATATTACATCTATCTCCAGAGTGGACCTATTCTTGGCTCCCCAGTGTTGAATCTGTGCTCAAGCTGAAGAAAGGAAAGCTTTCTGTTTATATACAGCCTGTAAATTAGTGAGGCTTTGGTATTACAGGGCTGGGGAAGGTTACCAGTACTGTTTCTGGGCTACAACTACCACAAATCCGCAAGCTAGCATTGCCATTCATCATGCTAGCTGCAAGATTCTGGTAAGCAACAGTCCAAAAATGTAAGCCTGGTCATTGGTACGGCAGGTGCAATATTAGCAAGATTCTCATGTTTAGCTGTTGGATGTGCAATTCAGTTAACATACTGGATTAGACCAGAAGTTGTTTTTAGTAAAGTGATAGTTCAAGAGACAATGTACAGTAATACCTCATATAACATTAGTATCGAATAACACTAAAATCGCATAACATTAAGGAATCTGGGGGGAAGAATTGCATCAGATAACATTAAGATCCTATGGGATGCTTCAGATAACAACCGCTAAAGCCTGTGTGGTTACAATGTATCTCTATGGATCCCATAGAGGATCAGATAACACTAAAAATCATATAACACCAAGACTTGTGGAACCAGGTTTTAGTGTTATATGAGGTTTTACTGTACTTCCTTCATACTTCAAGCCTCTAGAACATACTTCAAGCCAGTGGTGGGCATCAGCAGGTTCGCCCCAGTTCACTAGAACTGGTAGCAGAAATTCTGGCTGGCCCTGCCCATCCAAGTTTTGAAATAAAGTAGTCCTAATTCGGGTGCAACGCAAGGCTTTCCCCCTGGCCACACCCACATACCATGCCCACAGTGTGGTGGTAAAAATTTTTGGAGCCCACCCATGGGCCAGATCCAGCCCCCAACACCAATTCATCCACCCCACAAAGCCCTCATCACTCCCGGAAGTGGAAGTAAAATGCACAGGCCCGACGAGGTCTTTGTGAGCTGGATGAATTGGCGTCAGGAGCTGGATCCAGCCTGCAGACCGTAGTTTGGGCACCCCTGCTCTAGAAGAGTGATTCCCAATGTGGGGCATTCCCAGAAGCCTAAGTCATCACATTGGAGAATTGGCCTAGGCTTCTGGAAATTGACGTTCAAAAACCAAAGTTTGGGAAAGACTGCTCTAGAATCTAGCACTGCATTTTCTAGAAGAAAGGATGGACAAGTGTTGTTCTCCAGATGTTTTTCAGATTGCAGTCCCCATGGTCTCTCATGAGTGGCAATGCTGGCTAGAGCTGGTAGGACTTGTAGGGTAGCAGCATCTAGATGACTACATCTCCACCACCTATTTTAGAGGAATTATAGAAGGGCATGTATAATATTCAGGAGAATATCGCTAGTTGAGAGCCATGTTGGAGCACGGGGCACTGTTGCCCATCTCTTGTCAATGATGTTAGGCCAGGACTAAAGCTCACCAAAGCATTCTCTGTCGTATCCCTTGGGCAAGGTGAAAGCAGAGGGTACACATCATGGTCCGCCTAGACAGTGGGTGATGTGATATCCAAATGGCTAAAAAAAAACTGCATGAAAATGGACTTGATTTCTCAGGTCCATTTGCATGTGTGGAATGTTGTCACGGAGATGTCTACCAATGTGTGGACTCTTCACTGAATAATAACTCCAAGGTACCCAAGGGATCTTCTCCATCTATATTGACTTCCCACTTCAGACAGGCCTACCAGGTCCCCAAGTACAGTAGTTGGAAAACCTTGCCTTTTAAAAATGCTTTTATAACTGTAGATGGCTATTCATGTGGACTCTGAGGGTCATTCTACATTTTTAACATGCCATTCTGCAGGTTGTTCTTTGATGTGGTGGTGTCTTCTTTGATGGACTATGACCATGATGGTGAACCTTGGCACTCTAGATGTTCTTGAACTTCAATTCCCAGAAGCCCAGGCACCTTGTGACTCCACACGAATGGGTTTACTGTGATTCATCCAGACTGCACTGCCCTTGTCACTCCCGGAAGCGGAAGTAAAATGTGCCCATGCTTGGGCTTCTGGGAATTGAAGTCCAAGAACATCTGGAGTGCCAAGGTTCACCATCACGGGGCTATGAGCTCCTTTCTGATCCTAGGGCTGAAACAGATGTGGACAGAAATCCGATCTGGGAATCTGAGTGTCGCCCAAACAACTTCAGACAGCCTTGTAAAAAGGGTAAGACATTGTGTTTTACCTTTAGCAAACAGATAGGCATTTTAGTCATTTCCCTTCTGGATGTTTTTGACCCTGGATCTTATTCTCCCTGCCATAGTTCTCCACCTCATTGCAAATAATGGCTGAAATTCTATAAAGCACAGTAAGCAGCAACTAGAGCTGAATCAGTAGAGACCCTGTGACTCAACTGTGGATTCTGTACCTTCAATGGGCCTTCTCTGGTTGCAACTTGCTATACAGGGATTTCAGTCAAGGTCTGCAGAAGGATGTTACAAATGAACTGTCCCATCATTCACACACTTGCTCTTCCACTTCAAATCGTGCGCTCCCCACAAAACTATGCAGCTGTTGAGTAAAGAGGCAGATTCCTGCATGCTGACCTCTACCAGAAGTTCTGCCCTTATTACCAGGTAGTATTGTAAGTTTATGGTTTTATTTAAAATTGCTGTCCTATAGTGGACAGGCATGAGGTTTCTGCTATACTCTTTTAAGTTGTTTACTCTGGCCTTCTCACATAATTGTGGAGTAATATAGGCTTAGTAACTGATAGAGAAAGTAAGCAAACTTTACTTTGATGTGATGGTTGTTTTTTTACTGTTTTTGGTGTAGCACTTGCGTAAAGTAAACTCAGCTCTTTAGTTGGAAGCTTATATAAATCTTCTTTGGAGAAAGCGTTGTTAAGGATGATCTCAGCTACTACTTGAAAGCCATTCACTGGAAAGGGCAACTTTCCAGTCTAAAGTCCTTTTAAAAAAAGTGAAATACACCAAGATTTTGCAGCATGTTACCAGGAGTGCTGGCAAAAAAACAACAGTGGGGAATGTTTATTTTCAGAGCTCTGATGGGAAAGAATATTTTAAGTTACATTATTCATATTTTTATTAGATCAGTTTTTATTCTGAGGTCAACATGCTTTATTTCTTTGTGGCCAGACAGACTTGGAAATCCAGCCATCAGCCAATGATGCAGCAGAATTTATTAAGACATACTGATTTAGCTTAGGGTTTGGGACAGGCCAGTACAAGCTGAGGAGTCACCAAGCTGAATATAATCAACTACCCACATGTTATAGGCTTCTAATTCCTTGATAGTCACTCTGTCAGGTCCCCAAGAGAGAGATGTGATCAAGTGCCAAGAAAGGATCGTGTATGATTGCACTGGAAAGAGCAACTTTGGTAGAATTTATCTCCCTTAAAACAACTCTTCCATCTATGCCCAGCTCAAAAAAAAAGAAAAAAAGAATACCATTTCATCTGGACCAAAAACATACAATTTGGCCATGGATTGGGGGCAGACTGGGTCACTGTTCTCATTATGTATATTATGAGATCACCAGCAAATAGCTTGCCCTGGTGGCACAGTGGTTAAACTGCTGTCCTGCAACCAAAAGGTTGTGAGTTCAAACCTAGCCAGGAGTCAAGGTTGACTCAGCCGTCTATCCTTCTGAGGCTGGCAAAATGAAAACCCAACATGTTGAGGGCAAAATACTAATTAACTTGTGAATCACCCAGAGAGTGCAGTAAGTGCACTGGGGCCCTATGTAAGTGTGATTACCTTGCTTAGCTTTTGCAGCGGACGGTGCCAAAAGGGGTCGGATGAAATGGACTTGATCCACAAAAGCTCAAATTAAAAATATAGCAGTTACTCTTTAAAGGGCTGTAGCATTTTTTCTTCTTCTTCTGATATGCCTAAAAGGAGTCTAAAATGCAAGCTATTTTCTTGACTGATCATACTGTCTCTAAATACGATTTACAAAGGTGCCTGGCGGGCATTGTCCCATGGGGTTGCAAAGGGTCAGAATTGACTTTGCAACTGAACAACAACAACAACAACAACAACAACAACAACAACAACAACAACAACAACAACAACAACATCAACAACAACAACAACAACAACAACAACAACAACAACAACAACAACAAAATTTATAACTCAGTGGATCCTACTGCTATACTTCCTTGCTGTGGTATGAAGGTGAGCCTGAACTCTTGAAGGCTATGCCAATCAGCCTAGCAAGTATCAACTAGACCATCATGGTTGTGTTGCTATCAGCATTACTTCCTGGACTGAGGAAATCAAGGACCTTCACCAGAGCTTGCAGCCATTACTTTTAAAAGGCACTTACCATGCAACCTTTAGCCAGGCAAAATAGTGTTATCATGATAATTGCTTGTCTGGAAAAGCATTACATTATTCATTTATTATGTTGCTGTTGCCGGCATTCCTAGCACTGTATGGAGAAATTCCCTTTATTCTTTCTAGTGGTTGATACTGGTATTGCACTTTGAAAGTACACAAATGATAAAAGGCTACAATAGAGCTGTCCAGTTTAGGACTAAGAGAGTGACATAAAAATGTCTGCTCAAATACCTCTTAAATGCCTTAAAATGCTCTTTAAATATAACTTTCAAAAATAACTAGAAAATGTTGCTTGTATCAGAAAAGTAACTCTGAAGCTGCTTCTCACATTGCTTTTAAAATGTAACTTTCATTTCCCAGGAAAGAAACTCATTATGGGTAATTATGTTGTTTATGTTATTTCCAAGCTCAGACCTTTAAGGAACTGCAAGGTGGCTTTTCACCTCCCTAGATCTGCTAATCAACTTCTTCCATCATCTCTTGTACATGATTGAATCTTAGTTGGGATCTGTAGTTTTCAGCATTCTCCTTACAACTTCTGCAATCCAATAAAAAAAGTCAGTTAGTCAACAAACTTGCTTGCAGTACAGAAGGACTCCTATCCTACTAGCCATTGCAATACAGTTATTTATCTATCTATCTATCTATCTATCTATCTATCTATCTATCTATCTATCTATCTATCTATCTATCTATCTATCAATCTATCAATACTCAAAACCCAGCTGTCCATTAAGTATGATGGCTAGCAACACCACACAGTAATGGATCATAGAAATAAAGCAGCTTAAACCATTTTAAAGATAGGCACAAAACAGAGCTGAACAGTCATGAACAGAATGTGGAATGGGTCTAGAAGGCAGTGGTTCCAGCATCTCTATTTGAAAAGTTGTCTGCTGGTCATGTTCAAGGCATTCAATTGCCTGAGGCACAAAAAAAGCATAGCCTTCTCTTCCTTCTTATTCCATGTGCAGATATCAGCATGACTGGAAGGAGGATCTTACTTCAATACAGCATAGGCATTGAGATAGTCTCTTCTACCACTCTAGGCAGCAGCAGAATGTTTAGGGGACATGTGTCAGGCTATCTGGCTCATGTAACTCTGACCCTTGGACAAAACAGAAAGGCCAAGGTGGGTCAAATGTAATAATGGACAACTTCCTAATGTCCTGTGCTGCACATCAGTGAAGGTTGGTGTCTCCAATGTCAGTGAGGTGGATAATCCAGTGCAGGTCTTGTGCTAAGCTTCATGGGAGCTATCCAAGGTGCTTATCCAATTTTGGCTACAGGATCCAGCACTTTGGCTAGCTCCAGCTAAAACCTAGAGTGGATTAATTGCACTACTGACACGGGAGTCACCAGCCAGGCATACTCTCCTCCATACCTGAAGTGATAAAAAGGAAGAAGGTTGCTATGCACCCATACACACCAGAAACACTGGCAAGCTTTTGTAAATTGTTGCAGTATCCCAAAGTTTGGAAACGCTACTTCTAGGTAGGCTACAGCTTCAAGAAACTCTGGAGGGAGAGTATTTAAGAATTGTAGCACAACATGGGGATTTTTCTAAACTTTGAATTTTGCTGTGTTCCCTTAAATCAAGGGTGGCCAACCTCTGGGCTGCTGGCCGGACCCAGGTACTCTGCTCAGGGGAAGCCTGAATGAGGCTCTTTTCATGTCCCCAAGATCTGTTCCCACCAAAGTGGTCCCTATTTATCTACTTGCAATTTCTTGCTTTTGATCTGCTAGGTTGGCAGGAGCTGGGACAGAGATGGGTGCTCATTCTGTCAAGCAGTACCCAGGTCTCAAACTGCCGACTTGCTGACCTTCCAGCTAACAAGGTGAACTTCTTAACCACTGAGCCACCACAGCCCAGTTGATAGATTATGCCTTCTTTAATATGATGTAGGGAAATATTGCAAGGTCCTATTATTTTTCTTCCTGGCAAATATTAACTTTGCTCTGCTCTTGATACAGTTGAATGGATGCACTTTCCACACCATTTAGCTCTGCTGGCGTTCAATAATGTCTTCATTGTTAACTCAAGGTGCAGACAATAAGTGCAGTAAGCCTCACAGCCATATGACTTTCCAAAATGCCATTTGATCTGCCAAAGTTGGATTCACTCAAATGAGCAAGCAGCATCAGTACAAAATCCAAACTGTTTGGATGTTGAATCTTCCTGCAGTCAAGTGGCTTGTGAACCATCAAAGCAGCTTGTCTTGTATGGACACGTTTTACTTCCGCTTCCAGGAGTGACGAGGGCTTTGCGGGCTGGATGAATTGGTGTCAGGGGCTGGATGCGGCCCCCAGGCCATAGTGACCAGCTCCCTGAACCATGTGACTGGCCCACAGCCTGAAAAGTTTGGGCACCCCTGATTTACACAATGAAAACTAGATGATATTATTGAACAATTGAGGTAGTTAATTTCCCAGACCAGATGCCAGTGAACCAGTAGCAAGTTTTAGCTAACAACACCTCTCCCCCCCTCATCCAAAGGCTCCCAAATACTTCCCTAGGGTAATAGAGAGATCCAGAGAGCCTCAGAATATTTAATTTAAATTAAATATTCCAGTTGCTGGATGGTGACATCCCAGTTCCATAGTGTAAACTTACCCAAGAGGATTTTTCCCTTGACTATTAAATAACTAATTCAGTGGAACCCCAACATAGAAACAGTTTGACTTACAAAAAATTCGACATACAAATAAAAATCCTTGCTAAAAAGAAATTCGACATACAATTTTGTAATAGGAAAAATTCGGCATATACAAAAAAAGTATGGTAACATCTAGTGGCCCCTTCTGGTAATGCCGGCTGGAAGGCAGGCATGTACGCAGTTCAAGACCCGGGTACTGCATGACAGCTTCAGCACCTGTCTCTGTCCCAGCTCCTGCCAACCTAGCAGTTCGAAAGCAAGAAATTGCAAGTAGATAATTAGGGACCACTTTGGTTGGAAAAGATCTTGGGAACATGAAAGGAGCCTCATTGTGGTATCCCCTGTGTGGAGTTTCTCCAGCAAAATCTTTTCACCCCAGAATAATTTCTGACATGAAATTATTATTATTATTATTATTATTATTATTATTATTATTATTATTATTATTATTATTATTATTATTATTATTATTATTATTATTATTATTATTATTATTATTATTATTATTATTATTAGCTACCCTAGTAAATCTGTGACTGGATCCCAGGACAGTCTTCATGGCTGACTGCCATGATGATAGCCAATGTTCGGGATCAGATATGGCACTTGAAGAGGAAGAAAAAGAATACTTCTGGGAATTGAAGTCCACAAACAAAGTTAGGGAAACACTGGCATATGTGATGTCTCAATGGAGCTTCCATATATACCTTGCTTGGTACTGAAGTCTGTGCTTGAAGGGACTGTACATGGCATGGCCCTTCACAGGTTTAGAATTCATTCTTTTGAAGTAAAACTCCCATGACTGTCTACCTCTTCCAGACGTTTCTCTGTTCTTTCTGAGCTTAGCATTAACTTTCATGATAGATAAGAGAGAAATGGACAGGTTGTCCCTGATGTAATGCAAAAAGTTTGGCGGTGATTTGGTCTTGGATGGATAATGAAGATCCATTAACTTTACAAAAGACCAACTCTTCGGTTTTTAGAATGGACCAATCTACATAGCTGCACGTTTGGATACTCTTTACAGCAGAGGTTCCAAGACTTTTCAAGCCAGGGGCTGGGTCACACTTTCTCAGTCAGCTTCAAGAGCCAGGCAGCCATTTTGCCTTACCTGTATGATGGGGGTGACCATTTTGTCCCAACAGATTCAAAGGGGCAGCCATTTTGTTTCTTGAATGCCCTTGGAGGGGTGGGGGCCACATGAAATGGCATCACAGGCCAGATCCAGCCCATGGGCCTTAGGTTGGGAACCCCTGTTTAATAGGGAGACTAGCTTTGTAGATAGCCAGAACAAGCACCTTTCCTTCCAAATTTACCACTGTGTCACAGTACGTATTAGGTTCATGCCTTAATATTGAAATTATTATGGGTACCAGAGACTTCTGTAACCCTTCTCTAAGGGTATGTTTTATACCTTTGCATCCTAAATCTCGTAGCTGAAAATGAAATGTGAACACAGGGATTTTCTGTCTCTTAAATCAAACTCGGGTACTTTCTGTAACTTTCACCTTGTTATCCTAAGCCCATGAGAAATAAAAATTCATGGCAGCCCTTCAAAACAGCTCCAGTTTCTATGTGGTCGCCAATATTTCCTGTTGATAGCAGCAGTGCATTTCCTGTTTCTTATATCAGTCAAATGCAGAAGGTACAAAGATACACAGATATAAGCCTTGCGTGTGTTTAGGCAAAATTTCGGAAAGAATGACAAGGTTGGAATGTGTGCCATTCCCTTGTAGCACAGGAAAAAGGTGGTCCAATTGTTATTTTAACTGAACGCTTTCCATTATTCTAGAGAGGACATACTTTTTAGTCATTAAACTAGACTATTTAAGGGAATAAACCCTGGGATTGTGTATGCAAAGAACTCTATTTCATTCCTACGTGAAAGCAAACCATTCTGTTATTGTTGTACAAGCGAAATGCATAGCTCGAGACCTGCTTTCCATCAGGACAACCTGTTGATCCATTCAGCTCAGTCTTGTCTGCAATGACTAGAAGCAGTTCTTTAGGGTCTCGGGAAGGTGCTT
The DNA here is from genome assembly GCA_030440675.1 of Furcifer pardalis. Classification (NCBI taxonomy): domain Eukaryota; kingdom Metazoa; phylum Chordata; class Lepidosauria; order Squamata; family Chamaeleonidae; genus Furcifer; species Furcifer pardalis. Next base: position 12,811,957 of record CP126894.1, on the reverse strand, counting down.
GTTTTGAGAGGCCCTTTGAACTGGAGATAGCAAAGGTAAATGTCTCCTGTGTTTGAAAGCCAGTTGTAACCTAATCTAGGGGTGGTGCTCATCGCTGTTTACAGCCCAAGCATCAGTGATGTCTATGTCTGCAGACGTTTCCATGGTCATGTGGCTGGCATGACCAGACGCTGAAGCACAAAGAATGCCGTTACCTTTCCCACTGAAGCAGTACCTATTTGTCCACTTGCAATTTATTGCTTCCACACTGTTAAGCAGGCAGGAACTGGGACATATGATGGGAGCTCACTCCATCACGCAGCACTCAGGTCTCGAACTGCTGACCTGATGACCTTCCAGTCGTCAAGTTCAGCATCTTAACCACTAAGCCACTTGAGATACCATGCTCTAAACTACACACTTGTGGCATGAACCTCTTGCAACTCCACCATCCTTCTCAGCCTGCCCAGCTCTGTGGCCATTGCGTCTACATGTAGTTTCCACACGAGGCATGTCGTTTCTACACGAGGATGAAATTCAATGCAACCATCCTTACCCTGATATTGACCCTTCCAGGTTTCTCTTTGTATTATTGAGTGTTCAACAGCAAAATGTGAAGTAGGGAAATCTTTTAGTTGTCATGAAAGTGAGATATCGTAAAGTTCATAGATATAATCATTTTCTTAAGATAGACAGAATTTGGGATTATTATTATTTTTTAAAAAGGGAATGGATAAGAAAGTCAAATAGATTTTCCCCATCTCTGTCAGGAAAATATGTGGGCAGAAGTTGCAAGAGGTTCATGGAGGATACATTGAGAGAAATGATGCAGGGCAAGATTCAGTGCTGAACAAATACAGAAGAAGCAGCATTGGAGATTTGCAGATATATGACCAAACACTTTACTGGACTGAGAGAAAGTACAAGAGATCTGAGGAGTCAGCATTGTAAAGTCATCCTTAAATATCTCAGTTGCCATGTTTAATAGGCCAGTGATGACTTGATGGCAGGTCACACACACATAATTAAGAATACATATAAGTAAGCCTGTCATATCCTACTCCAGGCTTCAGTGCTCATCTCTGTTTATAGTCAAAGAGCCATTACTGTCTGCATCTGCAGACATTTCCATGGTCATGTGGCAGGGATGACTAGATGCCAGAGCACACCGAATGCTGTTACCTTTCCCACTTAAGTGGTACCTATTTATCTACTTGAAATTTCTTGCTTTCAAACTGCTAGTTTGGCTGGGACAGAGACGGGAGCTCACTCCATTGTGCAGTATTCAGGTCTCAAGCTGCTGACCTTACAGTCAAATCCAGCATCTTAACCACTAAGCCACAACAGTCCCCTAAGAATACATATAGGTATACCTTATTTGCTCCTGTCAATTTATAAAGTAGATTTGGCATGTGTATCACCAGCGAGGAGAACAAATAGGTCAATCTTAGAAGAAATCAACCCTGACTGCTCCTTAGAAGGACAAATAGTAAATATGAAGCTAAAGTACTTTGGACATCAAATGAGAAGAGAGGATTCACTTGAGAAAGCTTTGCTGCTGGGAAAAGTGGGGCAAAAAAGAAGAAGGAGATGGCCAAAAATGAGATGGCTAGATGGTATTGTAGATGCAATGGGCACAGAGCTGGGCAGGCTGAGAAGTATGGTGGAGGGCAGAGGTGCCTGGAGGGCAATGGTCTATGGGGTCGCAAAGGGTCAGAATCAGTGATGGGATGTTACCGGTTCGGACCAGTTTTGCCCAAACTGGTAGCACCCCATCAGGAGGGGTTGCCGGGGTGGTGGTGGTAAAACCTCGGGTGACCGGTCCAGTCGTCTCTCCGGCCCCCTCCAAAAATGCATGTGCAGTTCTATTTTTTTAGTGTGCATGCATCAAATAGAGGTTTGGCGCATGCACACTAAAAAAAGAACTGTGCATGCATCAAATGGAGGTTTGACGCATGCACAGATATTTTTTTTAAAAAAAAAATTGCTCCGCCCACAACATCATGACGTCGGCTACGCCCACGACGTCCATGATGTCGCAGTGGGGTAGAGGCGATTTTGACAACCCACCACTGGTTGGGATCGACTGTGTGACTGAACAACAACAAATCATCTGCTAAAGTCACTAATTCATTGTTCAGAAAATTCAAAGTGGGATTTTGCTTCGACATGGCTTTGCTTCTCCTAAGGAAGATGATTCAAACTAATAAAGAAAGGCTGTTTGGAGAAGTTCTTTTTTTTCCCCCTTACTCCCTGTTTCTTTTTTACCTGCAGGCTATTGCTGAGCCCTGATCCGGCAGAATCATTCCTTGTTTATGTACCAGTCAATCAAGTTCCTTTCCCCACCTTCTCTGTTATTAGAAGCTGAAGATCACAAAAGTGTGGGTGTGCCCCTAGATTGACATTTTGGAAATGGTATTACTGTATTTGGAGAATCACTGACTCCAAGGTCACTGCCCTAGTTTGCAGAATAGCAGCTTTGCCTTAGTGAACAAAGACCTGAACACAGGTATGCCCATACAGTAATTAGAAAAGAAACACACAGGGTATACAGAGGCGAAGGAAAGTCCTAATGCTGCACAACACATCCAGTTAGAACATGGAATGTAGGGACTATGAATCAAGGCAAACTGGAAACTTTCAAGCGAGAAATGGAGCCTATAAACATCACAGCACTTGCAATCACTGAACTAAAGTGGAGTTTAATTGGAAGGGGGTGGCCAAAAATAAGATGGCTAGATGGTATTGTAGATGCAATGGGCACAAAGCTGGGTGGGCTGAGAAAGATGGTGGAAGAAAGAGGTGCCTGGTGGGCAATGGTCCATAGGGAAAGGAAATTTTAAACCTAAATTAGGAATGCTGAAAGATCACTAAGGAAGCACACTATCTGACCAGGATAAAATAAAGAAAAGGTGGAAACAGTATACTGAAGACAGAAGCGATAAAAGGAAAACTAATTCCTTTGAAGAAGCCCATGATGAATAAGCTGCAGTTCTAGGCAGTTCTAGAATTTAAGTGAAAGCTGTTCTGAAAGTATTTTTTAAAGAAATAAATCAGTAACAGTAGATGGAATAATAAACTATTTCAAGTGACAGAAACTAACTCTGTCAAAAGCCTAACAAGACTATGCTAACAAATGGGGGGGGGGAGAGAGATTCAATATATGTTCAGTCTTAAGAAGAGAGATGCCAAGCAGTGCAGTAACTATAGGGTCATTGCTCTAATCTCCCATTCAAGGAAAGTGATGCTCTATGTGTTGCGGGGAAGGCTTTTATTTTATATGGAGAAAGAAATACATTATGTTCAAGAAGGATTCAAAAAAGGAGGCGGCACCAGAGATCATATTGCAAATATCCACTGGGTACTGGACCAGCATTCCGTGCAGCATCTAGTCATGCCTGCCACATCTCCACAGAAACGTCTGCAGACACAGACAGCACTGGCTCTTTCGCTATAAACAGATATGAGCACAGAACCCTAGAGTCAGATATGACTGGTTTTCAAGCAAGGGTGACCTTTACCTTTACTTTACTGGACCTCACCAAAGAATTTCAGATTAGTCTGTACTTTATAGATGACAGCAAACCCTTTGACTTTTATATATATCTTTACTATCTCTATTTTTCTGGTAGGGCTTTGGCACACTTCTGTCTAAACTCAGTCCGTAGTGTAAAGAACCAGTGGGAGAGGGAGAATTCTAAATAACTGGCAGCAGTTGGTTGGTTGGTTGGTTGGTTGGTTTGGAAAGATAATCCTATACCCCAATACCTATGCTCCTGGCATGTGTTTTCAGCCTGCATATTGGAACCTGCTTTTAAAAAACAGGCCTTGCACACATCTTTCATGACTTCTAGAATGTTCAGGTTTTCTTCTGCACAATGCACATGCAGCACTAGCTTGTTGTTTGGTTATGTGGATCTAAGGGTATCACTTGCCCTTTTTTTCTTGCCCTTGAGTGTGTGGATCATGACAAGCTATGGATTGTTCTGAAAGAAATGGGGGTGACTTGGCACTTAATTGTCCTAATATATAGCCTATATTATGGACAAGAAGCTACCATTAGGACAGAATATGGAGAGACAGAATGGTTTCCTATAGACTAGGGGTCTACAGATATGGTTCTTCAGGTGTTCTTGGACTTCAGTTACTAGAAGCCCAAGTCAGCACACCTGCTGATCAGGGCTTCTGGGAACTGAAGTCCAAGAACATCTGCAGAGCCATGTTGCAGACCCCTAGTATAGACAAAGGTGTCAGAGATGAGTGCATTTGATCTCCTCATCTGTTCAGTCTGTATGGAGAATATATATGGAAAGCCAGACTAGATTCAAGTGAAGGAGGAATGAAAGCTAATGAAAGAAACATCAGTAGTTTAAGATATGTAGATGACACCATCTTACTGGCAAAAGTCAGCAATGACTTGATAGAACATTAGATTAATATAAAAGAAGAAAGTACCAAAGCTGGATTGTGCTTGGACATGAAAAAGACAAAAATCTGACCCACAGAAAAACTCTATAACTTTAATTTTGACAAAGAAGGGATTGAAATAGTTGAAAATGTTATATAGCTCAGTTCAATCATCTAACCAAGTGTGGGCTGCAATGAAGATATCAGAAAAAAGACTGAGACTTGAGAGGACAACTTTGAATAATCTAGAAAGGATCATCAAGTATTAGGATGTGTCACTAGAGACCAATTGTCAAGATCATCAGCATAATTGTAATCCCAATTACTATAAGTGTGAAAGCTGGACAATGAAGAATGCTGATGGGGGGAAATTTTGATTCATCTGAAATATGGTGCTGGAGGAGAGCTTAGCAGACCTTAAGAAAGATGTGTGCAAGTGGTCTCTTAGATCAAATCAAACATGACCTTTCTCCAGAAGCAAAAACGACAGATCTGAGGCTGCCATACTTGAGGCACATCATGAGAAGGCAAGACTCTCTGGAAAACACAGTAATGCTATGAAAAGTTGAAGGCAGCAGGAAAACAGACCAAACATGAGATGGCTTGAAGTCACAAGAGCTGAGCAGGGTTGCTTTAATTCTGTGGCACAAACAATTAAGAGTGATAATCCACAGTTAGCATATTTAAGAGGACATAGTTCTCTGTTCTGTAATGGCTCAGTACCTGGTAACATTCTTCTGGTGTAGATTTTCTACTGATGTTAGCAAGTCCCAAGATCCTGTTCTGTATTTATGTATGCACGGAGCTCCATCTGTGGAATCGTCTGAAAAGACGAGACACTGATTGCGAGCAGCCAGACAAACGATCTCTGCCTTCTCATATAAATACAGTACAGCTGTTCCTGCAGTTGGAGTGCTACATGCATAAATTTTGAACAAGATATTGGCCTTTGAGCTTGTCCTTTCTTAAGCGTAATTCTTGCAAAACACTTAATGCTGCCACAAGTAATAAACATGGGTATTATTACAGGAGCCGTTGTCCTGCCTTCTTCCAAACTCTCTAGACTTATCTCAGCTTGCTTGCTAATAGTATACCAGTTCAGTGTAGAAAAATTTCATAGTGCCAGTTCCTGATATTAGGTGAGCTGCAAACTCTTAAGCTACCGGTATATACAATTTAAACAGAAATAGGTGGTTTTGTTATGTTGGATTGTTTGAACATCCAGCCCAGATTTGCAGCCTCATGGTTGCACATTTAACATAGAGTAGTCTATTTACATTTCCCCACCAAAGCTTATAGAATCATTGGGTTGGAAGTGGACTATGAAACCATTGAATCCAACCCTCTGCTCAATGTAGGAATAATAATAACAATAACAATAACAACAACAACAACAACAACAACAACAACAACAACAACAACAACAATAATAATAATAATAATAATAATAATAATAATAATAATAATAATAATAATAATAATAATAATAATAATAATAATAATAATAATAATAATAATAATAATAATAATAATTTGTTGTTGTTGTTGTTGTTGTTGTTAGTTAGTTAGTTAGTTCAACTTGTATGCCACCCCACTTGCATAGCAACTCTGGGTGGCTAACAAAGAATCACAACGTATCACAATTACCATAGTACAATAAAAATTACAGCATATCACATTACAATAGTACAAAAAAAGCATTTCAAAAGCAATACAAAAAAAACCGTAAAATATTGCAAAAACTCAAACCCCAACAACTATGTCCACTTCCCTCCAGGCTTGGTGGGCTGAGGCAAAGAGTCCAGTGGTGGTGGTGGTGGTGGCAGTGGTGGCAGAGACACCCTTGATGCTGCTGAGCCACACAGCTGCTTGCACTTCCTTCCAGACCAGGCAGGCTGAGGGAAGGAGTCCAGTGGCGGTGGCAGCCTGACAGATGGTTGACCTGACAGAAGGTTGTCCAGTTCTCTTAGAGGACAATTGCAAGATTTTGAAATGCTGTCTCGTTGGCTCTTTTTGGGCAAGGACCAATCACCTTCAATTTCCTAAAACATTACTCCTGATAAAATGGATTCTGGAAAGAGTCTTCATTTCCTTAATAGATCTGGGCCATAGTTTGGGCACCTCTGAACCACATGATTGGCCAAAGGCCCAAAATGTTTGGGCACTCCTGCCGTAAAGCATCGCAAAGGTCAGGCATGATAAGCTGTGGAATAGTGCAGGGGAACTGGTAAAGAAGAGAGAATGTGTTAGCAGATTAACTATGGGTGGCACAATGTAACGTACAACAAAGAACTTTTATTTCTCTCTTCTCTAAGAACTCAGCATAATTTTCAGACATCAACAACACCCAGATAGGGTGTTTTGGCTGTCCTCACTCAAGAAATCCTGAAGCATAAATCTTTCCTCTCTTGTACAGGAGTTAAATTCAGCTTGGGTAGCTAATGTGTCTAGCAGTTGCAAATGACTGAACAGCAGGTAGAAAAATAGTGAGTCATTTTTAAAACATCTGAATCTTATACCAAAGCAATGCCACCATTTGTTTATGCTGTTCAATCTGTTCTGATCACAATATTGAGTTTCTGCAGAATTTAAAATGGCCTGGCATGCAAGAGGTGCCGAGATATACATTAACGCACCCAGGATGTTGTTGTTGTTAGGATTCCTACTGACTCAAGTCTTGCTAAACCTGTCTAAATATGTCATCAAATGTGTATGTGCTAAAGGCAAGGACTATTAACCCACTGGGAGGGTGAAATAATCATAATTATCATCATCATCAGGTCCTGAGCCAAACATATTGAGCATCCAAAAAAATGTTCTCTCGTTCAAGTGGATTTCTGGGAAAGAATATGTAGTTTAAAACAATTCAATATCTATCTATCTATCTATCTATCTATCTATCTATCTATCTATCTATCTAGTCCATTGTTTTGCACAATCCTGCATAGGAAAGAAGCCATCTTGCACAGGACTTGTAGCAACGATGCCTACCTTGCTTTTTCTTCTGCCTTTTCTGGGTAGTTCCTGGGTAATTATTACAGGAATTGTAATAATTTTGTGCAGCCTGGCATTCCCCCCCCCCCCCCGGAAAATAAATGACCATGTAACACCCACAAGATTTCCTGTATTATTTGGAGTCTTGCTTAGAGAAACCTTGTTGCAAAATTTGTTCTCTGAGACAGAATGTGAAATTCCCATCCCAAACCCCTGCATATATTTACTACACATGCCTGGAACGGTCTCAGTAGCACTCCTGAGAATTTGTTCTATTAATTAAATAGAACAAACAGTCCTGTCTTGTGGTTTATGCACTTCCAGGTCTATTGAGCTCTGCTTCATCCTACACCTATCTGTGCAGTATCCATATTTGCAAGGTCAACCAATAATGACATCAGCGTTCAACTATTGGAAATTCAGTTTATTTGTCACAGACCTCAGTGTGAGGCCTTAGCTGTGGGAGACATGAAGTAACTAAAAAGACAAGTTCGATTGAGCATGTATTGAGTGAATACTAGTTGACTGCAAGCAAAATTGATTTCCTCAAGATGCTAGTTTTATATCTGCACTTAATATATATGGGGGATCATTCTAATGTGAAGTCTACTAGGGATGGGGATGTTATAAATCAGGGTGCCCAAACTTTTCAGGCCACAGGCTGGTCACATGGTTCAGTGGGCCAGTCATGTGGTTCCTCCCATGGGAAGTGGAAGTAAAACACACCTTGCAATCTGTTTTGCAACAGGATGAGATAGATTTTCAGCTGCCATTTTCTCTGCTTAAACTTTCTTCTCTGGTTCAATTCAATGTCTTTCAGTGGTTTTCCCTTTAGTTTCCTTTTTAAAGGTACCTTGGCTTTTATAAACCATGAAAGAGGGTGCCTACTATGGCTTATGTTCTTTAGTTTTTCCCCATTGGCAACAATGGTGATGAAGACATGGTAGAGCTAACAAGATACAATGAGGCAAACTATGGTGGCAAGGGGGATAGGGAAAGACTACAGCTCACAGAGATGACATTTTCCCCAAAACACGAAAGTCATAACACATCTGTAAGATTTGGTACCTGCTCAGGGAACTGTGGTGGCTTAGTAGTTAAAACACTGAACTTGATGACTGGAAGGTTGGCAGGTCAGCAGTGCAAGACCTGAGTACTGCACGCTGATGTGATCTCCCGTCTCTGTCCCAGCTCCTGTCAACCTAGCAGTTCGAAAGCAGGAAATTGCAAATACATAAATAGATACCACTTTGGTGGGAAGGTAAACAGCATGCCTGCCATGGAGACATCGGCAGACACAGACAACGCTGGCTCTTTGGTGAGAAACAGAGATGAGCACTGAATTCTAGAGTCAGATATGACTGGCTTTCAAGCAAGGGCACCCTTTATCTTTACATTTACCCTATGGAATACTGGCTCCTGTACCCTAAAATTGGAGGAGGGGCCTACTATTTTTCATTATTTTCCTCCTTTGGAATGCTCCAAAATTCTCAACCCAAAAATCTTATATCTCTGAAGGCTACCTTTCTTGCCTTTATCCAGTGGTGGTGAACCTTGGCACTTCAACTGTTCTTCAACTTCAATTCCCAGAAGCCCTGATCAGCAGGAGTGCTGACTTGGGCTTCTGGTAATTGAAGTCCAAGAACATCTGGAGTGCCAAGGTTCGCCTTCATGGCTTATATCATTGTGATCATACAGATCTCCTCTGATGATAGAGGCTATTCAAATTTGTCCCTGTTTAGTCATCAGAGTTGGATTGGAGATCACTAGGAAGTATCAGGGATTTCCAAATCTAGAAGACAATCCTGCTTGAGGCTCTGGGGAAGCACTGCTGACAATACTAGGCTAGTACAGTAGAACCCATATAATAAATGCCTCTTACAGTGAAAAAATCATACAACGAAGAGGATTTGAAAAAAACATTGTGCCCTGTATAAAGAATTTTTTTGTTATACAATGCAATGGAAAAAAATTCTACAACGAAAATCTCTATGGGGAAAATCGAACAATGAAAGTTTTTTGACGTGAATCTTATGAACGTCTTACATTTCGGTTTGATGGTCTGGCAGCTTTTGTGATGTAACAAAAATCATGTACTTTTGATGACCTGCCGCCACAAAACTAAAGCACCCACAAAAATAATGGTTACATCAAATGAAAACTCGTCTCGGTGATTTCCAGAAATGTAAAAAGCCATTGGCCAAAAATACAAAGCAATGATGTTGTTGTTGTTGTTGTTGTTGTTGTTGTTGTTGTTGTTGTTGTTGTTGTTGTTGTTGTTGTTGTTGTTGTTGTTGTTGTTGTTGTTGTTGTTGTTGTTGTTGTTGTTGTTGTTGTTATTATTATTATTTATTCAATTTATATGCCACCCTACTCGGTGCAACCGACTCAGGGCGGCTCACAAAACTCACAAATATAACATTCAACACTATAATCAATTAATAAAACATTTCAGCAACACTTCAAATAATACAAAAGCAAAAGCAAAAACATATCAGAAATTCCCAATCCCCAATCACAGTTACAGTTCAAAATCCCCAGAGTCCCCAATCATAGTTACAAATTACACAATATCAGGGTTATTGCATCTGAAAGTTGCCTTGAAAAAATGCAATCTTCGCGGGGGGGGGGGTCAGTTTCTGGCAGCCTAGGGACCAAACCACACAACCAATTCAGGTGACCAAAAGTGTGATTGAAAGAGGAAAGAATAACCTTTGTGGTGACACTATTACATTTGAGATTGGACGTGGGGGGGGGAACTATGAAGTGTTTTACAAAAACCCACTCAAACGAGGTCACAAAAGCACAAAAATAAAACGGAAAACCATGTTAGAAACTGAATATGACAACTTCCCGAGGTGGACACAGTTTGAATACAACATGTAGAGAAGAATGATGACAAAGCAGGAATCAACAACAAAGATATTAAGGGAAAATGTGACTTGTAAAAATGACATTTTCGAGGTGGGTTGTCGGTTGGATTGTAGGTGAGCCTGCAACCAAACCGATCAACTGATCAAAGTGATCCAAACTGTGATTGATAGAGGACATAATAAGCTTTCTTGTGACACTTATACAAATTGGATCGAACTTCAGAAACATTTTCTATGAAGGTTTAAAACAAAAAAAACCACATTATTTCTAACTTTTCCTTTAAAAAAAGTATCTCTCCATATCAGAATAGATACATTGTTGTGAGAATGGATACACTGTCGCAAGTTTCTCCTTTGAAGTCATAACCACTTTCCCTTTTGGCTTTCCCTCTTATTGAAGAACTGCTTTCAAGGAATCGTGAAGGAAAAACTCTTTTACTTTCTGGTTTGACTATTGAAATATTTATTAAAAATAGATCCTTTGCCATTATTCACCTGTGGCGAATTGTTGTGTGTACAGTGGGCTGCTTATGGACACGTGTGCATAATGGGTAGAGTGAGGGAGAATGGAAAATAAAGGTTAAAAGCATCTTTATTGAAAAATAAAATATAAAAAAATAATAAACACAAATGAAATTGGGATTTCTGGTTTTGGGTTAACACAACGTAGCAGTTCAAAAGCAAGAAATTGCAAGAAGGTAAATAGGGTCCACTTTGGTGGAAAGGTAAACAGTGTTCCGTGCCTGCCACATGTCGACGGAAATGTCTACAGACACAGACAACTCTGGCTCTTTGGCTATAAACAGAGATGAAAACTGAAACTAGAGTCAGATATGACTGGCTTTCGAGCAAGACTGACCTTTACCTTAGCTCAGAAAACCTTAAATTTTATGAACATTTTATGAAAACCTTAATTTTATGAACATAATGTCGTTACTTTCCCCGATTTCCCCCTTAACTAATGAATGAAATAAAATAAATAAATGAACTAATGAGCATAATTCAACACATTGAATTCACGCACTAAATCCTTGAGGGTGGTGTCCTTAGACTCTACCTGCTACTTTTTTCGTTGTACAGTTTTTCCCATAGAGATTTTTGTTGTACAATTTTTCCCATAGGGATTTTCGTTGTATGATGCATGCATCATATAATGAAAAAAATCATAAATGAAGCACCTCATAGCATTATTTGTTTTCATTAGATGAGCTTCTACTGTACTCTGATTCAGTATAAGGTAGATGTCTACATTCCTACAAAGACTGAGAGTCCAAAAACAGCTGAGCTCTGTCATTATGCTGATAACATACAGTGGAACCCTGCATAATGAACGCTTCACATAGCAAAACATTCGCATAATGAAGCTTTCGCTATGCAAGGGCAATACCCCACATAACAAAAAAAAATGTTCGTTATGTGGGGTTTTTGGTAGCTGGGGTATACCAGCTCAATGGTACCCCAGTTATTTATTATTATTATTTTGTTATGTGGGGTACCACCCATAGTGCTTCGCATAACAAAAAAATCCACATAATGAAGAGCTCCATGGAACTTAGTTTTTTCATTATGCGGGGTTCTACTCTAATTCAGTTTTAATCAATAGAGTAAATCAGGGGTTCCCAACCTTTTTATACCACGAGCCTGACCACACACCCCAGACAGCTGAGCAGGCCAGACCATGCCCCTCCCAGCAGAAGTGGACACATTTACAGTTGTCATAAATGCAGCCACTTACATGTTTACGATATTCATGGGCACATTTATGCATGCATGGGCACATTTTATGGCTGACATAAACACGTCCACTTCCACTTTCAGGTGCAACGGTGGCAACACGGGACACATGAAATGGTGGCACAGGCAGGGTCCAGTCTATGGGCCGTAGATTGGGAATCCCTGGAGTAAATGCTCAGGAACACAGAGATGCACAAAATAGATAAGTGGACAAGGGAGTAGGATCATGGCAGACAATCATGGCAGAAAACCCCAGAGCCGCCGAATGTCTACTCCTTGGTGCATCTACTTATGTTTATCCAATGTGTATGTACAAAGATTAGCATGGACAGTCCAAGTTGATGCAGAAACCATGCATAAGATAATGTGTTTGTAGTTTGTTGGCTATGGCAGATTTGAAAATGCATGAACATATTGAAGGAGAAAAGGGCTTGCTGCTAATGTCTCCTTAATACCCGCATTCACTTTACATGCAATAGAATGTCTGAATAGTGTTGTTGTTGTTGTTGTTGTTGTTGTTGTTGTTGTTGTTGTTGTTGTTGTTGTTGTTGTTGTTGTTGTTGTTGTTGTTTTGTTCTATGCCACTCAGAGTGGGGAAATATCTCAAATGGGTGGGATATAAATGTAATAAATAAATAAATAAAATAAAATGCCATGTCATCAAATTGCTGCAGTCTTTCAGTCAGTAAAGGTCAAGTTCTTCCTTGCTCGAAATCCAATCGTGAATCTCCACTTACAGCCAAAGAGTCAGTGCTGTTTGCATCTGTAGACATTTCTGTGGTCATGTGGCAGGTGTGACTAGATACCAGAGCACATGGAACATTGTTACCTTTTTCACCAAAGCAGTACCTATTTATCTACAATGGAACCTCGGTTAACAAATTTTATGCATTCTCCGGGTCCATTTGTACTATGAAAAAAATTATAAAGCAAATTTCCCATAGGATTTGCATTGAAAAACCAAAATTTGTTAACCAAAATGCAGTTTCTCATAGGAATGCATTGAAAACCAATTAATCCAGTCCGAAAAAAATTGTTAACCAAGCCATTATTTTCTATAGATTTCCTTTTGTTATGCAATTTTTGTGTTAAGCGAGCCGTTTGTTAAACGAGGTTCCATTGTATTGTACTTGCAATTTCTTGCTATCAAAATTCTAAGTTGGCTGGAGTTGGGACAGACAACGTGAGATCACTCTGTCATGCAATACTCAGGTCTTGAACTGCTAGCCTGCCAACCTTCCAGTCAACAAGTTCAGTGTCTTCACCACTCTTCATAAAAAAATTCCTTAAAAGGTCAAAAGAACTTATGAAATTGTGCACTTTTAAATTGTTTTTTTACCTCTCTAGCCCATGAATCCAGATTTTTCCTAAAGAAGGAGGAGAAGGGTGTGGAAGAGACGGTTCAAAAATGCTCTTTTGCAAAATGACCTCACAGCCTAGAGAGCTCCAGGATCAAAACGCTGACAAAACACAGACCTGATAAAAGCCCCGTCCTCAGGAGCATTGCAGTCGGGAAAGAGGTTAATTTTGTGAATAAAGGCTCCTGAGAAATCTAGGGAGAGAAAAGGGAATGTCAACAAGGCTCTGTTATTTTTTCCTATGGATGAGACAATTCTTCTGGCGGAGAGTTTTTGAAAACAAGAGGACGGTTTCGATTAAGAATGAAACCACAATAAAACAGAACTTAAATCTCACAGGTGTGCTGAGGTAAACAGCATGTCAGACTGGAGTCTAGCAATAGCAATTACACTTATATACTGCCCCATGGCACTTAGTGCAGGGGTTCTCAACCTAAAGGCCATGGGCCGGATCTGGCCTCTGGTGCCATTTCATGTGACCCCCTACCTCTCCAAGGGCATTTGAGAAACAAAATGGCCACCACTTTGAAGTTCTTGGGACAAAATGGCCACCGCCACCCCCATCACACAGGCAGAGCAAAATGGCCATTCAGCCTTCGAAGCTGACTGAGGGAGCGTGACCTAACACCCGGCTTGAAAGGTTTGGGAACCTCTGGCTTACTGCGTTCTCTGGGGAGTTCACAAATTAATTAGCAATTTGCCCCCAACATTCTGGGTCCTCATTTTACTGTTCTTGGAAGGATGGAAGGCTGAGTCTACCTGGAGCACATCAGGATGGAATTCACAACCTATTGGCTGCAGTATAGCAGTTTAACCAGTGTGCCCCCTGAGCTCCAATCTCCCCTTGGCAGTGTCAAAGCAGCCCTTGCAAATCTAATACACTCAAAATCTCTCTTTAAAAACTTACTTCCTTCTCTTTAAGAATGCCGCTTATCTGTCAGAGTTTGTCTGCTACCTAACTAGGTGCTAACTGAAATATTTTAACCAGAGGCTTTCATTATAGACATCAGCTGCAAGTGAGAAACACTAAACCCCATTTAAAGAGTTTTAAACATTTAAACATGATTCTATGGTTTCAGGAAGAACAAAAAGAGTAGAAAATCATAGCTGAACATCACTGGATAAGGCGAGATAAAGAGAACATCATACGGATGGCAGGAGATGTACCAATATCAGTGCCTGATACTATGTGGAGAACAAATTCAATCTAAAACAGATATTCTTGGTTTGTGTCAGAAGCATGACATTACAATTGATAAATATATCTGATAATTTTGCCAAGTGGCAGGCAACAGACCATTTGAGACAGCTAACATTAAATCTTCCATGGTCCATGTTCAGGGGTATAGGGTATACTGACCTAAGTGAGAAATTGTCTGTTCTTCTCTGTACTTGATTGTGTTGGTGTGAAAAATGTAGTATATTTTGTCTGGTTCACTTTGGTTCTGTCAGCTCCATTCCACAGTGTATTAAGTGACTTCTAAGTAACCTGCATCTCCATGTGGCTAGGGGACTAAACTTTCCATTCATTTTAAGAGGTGATCACTTATTTCTTTCCACATTATAGTTCTTTCCACAACATTCTCTGCTGTTCTTTCAACAGTCACAAATATTCAGAATAAACTTTTTTCTTTGTTTTAATCTGGGAGGGGTGAGATGGTGGTCAAAGAGTTGACACATATTTGATGTAAATCAGGAGTGACCAAATTACGGCCCGGGGGCCAAATCCAGCCCCCAATGCCAATTCATCCAGTCCATAAAGCTCTCACCTCTCCTGGAAGTGAAAGTAAAATGCACCTGTATGGGGCCATAGTGACCAGCTCCCTGGACCATGTGACCGGCCCACAGTCCAAAATGTTTGGGCACCCCGGTTGAAGACACTTCTAGGCTTTCAATATTAGCTGCTACCTACCTACCTCCCTCCCTCTCTCTCTGGCAACAAGGTTGTCATTCTCAGTATTTGTGGTTGTGTGCCAGAACTGGTCTTGAAGGGCATTGTTCTGCACAGAGACCTTCTGCTTTGTATTGCAGAAATTCCTAAAGGACACTGTGCAATCTTAAGTAACATCTAGAACAGTGTTTCTAAACCTTTGGTTTTTGAACTTTAATTCTCACTGATCTAGATACTTGAAGGCAAAACAGTGATCTAGTTGGACGTTCTTCAAAGTTATCTGAGGTTTTCAAGATGTCTGCTTGTTTCTCAGATGGAAAGCCCATATATGAGTACAGTATTATGTTAGGCTTAAGTTGATTTGTTATCATTATATGGGCCAAGTTCTTCTGTTAGATTTTGTACCATTTGAAAGCTGTCTGACTGGGCAACAAGTATGAGATCATCACCATAAAATAAACTTTTAGTGCCTTGAGGAAGTGGTTGGTGATTGGTGTAGAAGTTGAACAAAGTAGTATTCAGTATGCTGCCTTTGGGTAAATTATTGTTTTGAGACCTCAATTGGCTGCTTTGTTGATGAAAAATCTGTGATTTTGCAAATAACATTCTGTTAATTTGTTTAATTTATAGTCTTTGTTTAGTTTACAAAGTTTTTTTGCTATTGTATTTCATGGTAAACATTGGCATATATAGTCAACAGGACAACATCAATGGCCCCCTCTGGTTTCAAAGACCAAACAGGATTAGAGCATGCAAAATGTTGCCTGCATACTTCCATTTATAGTTTTTATTAATGAAATCCAGTCTGTAAAGGGGAATATGGCAGTGTAGGTACCCAATGCTCATTGATTAAAAGTATTAGGCACTAATGTCATTGCCCTTATCCAAAAAGGAACGGGGTTTAATTAACTTATTAGACTATAATCATTACAACATTGTGTTGATTTGGAAACTCAAGAATCCTGGAAATACACCTGATATTTCAGTTTTTCTTGATTCTCATATTAGAAATAGGTTGGTTTCTGTAAGGGTTTAGTAGTGCATCTTGGCTTGTTCTTCACTGCCTCCCTATTCACTTTTCAGTGCTCATAAAGCTTTGATTTCCTTTCTTGGCTTCCTTGTATTATTTCCTCCATTTCAGTTTTTCAGTCATGGGAGACACAGAGTTTGTGATAAATATGCTTTTGACTGGTGGATTTATGTGTAGTTCACTATAGCAGCAAACAGTGGTGGGCATCAGCAGGTTCGGACCAGTTCGCCAGAACCAGTAGCAGAAATTCCAGCTGGCCCCACCCATCCAAGTTTTGAAATAAAGTACAGTAGTCCTAATTTGGGTGCAATGCAGGGCATTCCCCCTGGCCACACCCACCATACCACACCTACAGTGTGGTAGTAAAATTTTTTGGAGCCCACCACTGGCAACAAACATAAGCAAAATCTAAGTCAGAAACTGGCATGGAGATATAAACACATATTTTTCTAACTGACATTGGCCAGAGTTGGCTTAATTTCTCTGCTGCAACGTTGCTATACAACAGCTACCTGAGTTGGGTTGAACATGTTTTTGAACTGTGAGGTTTAGTCTGGAAAACAAGGTCTTTCCTGACAGAGTTTCTTATTGTCTAATAGCTGTGTGAGACCTTTCCCCCCTCAGGCATGCTAGGAAAAACTGGACTTGCTACATTTATTTTTGTCACACAGTTTCCTTGTGGCATAAAGTTCAGATCTTGGATATAGAAAAGACATTCCTAGCAATCTGTCTTGCTACATGTTTTCTCAATTCTTGTCTGTATTTATTTACTTACTTTTCTTTATACTGTATGTTATATTCATGTCACAGATTTCCCCCCAATTAATTTGAAGTGGCTTTCCATCTATCCTCTTTAATTTCACTTCTGCTCTGTGAGGAAAGCCAAAGCCACCAAGGGTTACATGGCCAAGTGGAGATTTGAACTCAAGTCTTTTGAATTCCCTGTCCAACACTCTAGCCCAGGGGTTCCCAGCCTAAGACCCGTGGCACCATTTCATGTGATCTGCGTCGCCGTCTCTGCACTGGAAGCGGAAACAGATGCATTTACAACATCCATAAATGCACCTGCAGCTGATGCAAACACATTTATAACAACCACAGACATGTTTTACAGCAGTGTTTATGCCAGGGGAAACCACCAGTCCAACCCTCTCAGCTGTCCAGGGATGTGGTCCAGCCTGTGGTGTAAAAAGGTTGGGAACACTTGCTCTAACCCTTCCATCATATCACCTTAGTCAAGAGGATTTAATTATGCGGTTGAAGGAATGTTAGAAAATGCATTGTTATTATTGTTATCATTATGACCCATTATGGATCTACTTTACTTTTTACTTTAAAAAAAAAGAAATTTGGGCATCTTGTAGCATCGCTCAGTGGAAATGTGGTTTCTGAGTCCTTTAGAAGGCAAAACTCCGGAAAAATCATCCATGAACTTGGGCATACTCCCTTCTTTGTAAAGGGTGGGGATGGTGGAGAGGGTGGTGGCAGGTTCAGAAATTGTTGGAGGATAGTGATCATCTACACCCAGTCCAGTTTCAGTTTTGGTCTTCTCTTGGGATGGGGTTGATCCTGGTTGCCTTGTTCAATGGCATTCTGTTGGGAATCAGACAGAAGGTTTGCAATTTTTGCTCAGTCTCTGGATGCATTCCACAGTTTGTGGATTGGGCACATTCTACTCTAATTGATAGGGAATGTTCATGAGAACTGTCAGTCAACCTGTATAATGTCGGGAGCATGGCATTATTAGTGGAGACCCCTTAATATCAATGACATCAGTAGTACATCTGTTTATCCTAGCATGTTGTGATTAGCTTGCTTTTGCTCTGAGCTTGGTCCTCAGGAGGTTAACACAGGCTTTGTGGACAAGTTGATTGATTAGGCATAGAATTTTGATGGAATTATGTCTTTGGAGGGAATACATGCTATCACCTTCTGATATAGTAAAGCTATGTTATATAGCAGTGATGGCAAACCTTGGCATGCCAGCTGTACCTGAACTTCAATTTTAGGACCTTGTCCCACCTCTGGGCCCACACCAATGGCCTGAGGGAGAAGATGCCATGATCTGGCAGGTGGCTGAGAACATCGCCCCCTCCTCTGGGCCCACACCAATGGCCTGGCAGGTAGCTGAGGGCCTCCCCACCACCACCTCCAAGGCCCCATCAATGGCCAAAGGGGAGTTAGTCTGTGTTCTGATTTGGTTGTTTTGTGAGGTTGTATTTTATGATTGTTACTGTACTGTTGCTGTTTTGACTGTAAGCCGTCCTGAGTCACCTCGGCGAGTGGGTGGCAATATAAATCTGAACAAATAAATAAATAAATAAATTCCCAGAAGCCCTAATCAGCAGGAGTGCTGATGTGGACTCCTGGTCATTGAAGTCCAAGAACACCTGAAGTGCCAAGGTTCATCATCATGGTTATATAGCTTTCCTCTGCATATCCATGTACTGTATTGCATGGTTTGATTCTGCTTGTCAGACCACAGTTGATCTCCCAAACATTTCATTCATTTCATTTCATTTATTCGATTTGTATACCGCCCTACTCGGTGCAACCGACTCAGGGCAGTTTACAGAAACCATACATATCAGACAATCAAAGGTAATAAACATAATAAAAATCAAACAGTATAATGCAATAAATATAACAATACAGTACAAACAGACTTTTTAGGGTGTCTTGAGATACCCTCTTATCTCCAGTGGTATGTAATAACATTAAGAAGGAACCATTGGTGTGATTATTGCTTGTGTACGATGGCAACATGATTTCTCCACCATAATGTCTACCCCGTTGAAATCACATTATATAGGTGTCTATTTAAAAAGTACATTTTGCCTTGTTCTCCTCCTTGGTTATAAGGTCTTTCAACCCCCCTCCTATGTTTTATTGTTGATGTATTGTTCCAGGCTTTTGAAGCAAACCACTTGAGGATTTGTGCAAAAGAGTGGTATAAAAATATTGGAGATGATGAGATTAATTACAGTAAAAAAAGAGAATGTCAAGAGTAATATAAACATAATCTGAACTTGACAAAAGCTGGTTTTTAAAGCTTAAGGAAATACTAGGAGAGATCCCATGTTAAGAAGCCCTCACAGAGAAGGGAATACATATAGCACGGGAGCTTCTTGATGACAAAGTAGTGAAGGCACAGTAACAAACAATTAGGGCAAGCAAGAAAAGTGGAAATCATCTAAAAAAATCAGGATGGCTACATAAGAAGCATTCAAGTGAGCCAAGGTTTAGAAGGTGGGGCAAATCACCAAGGAAGTGTAAAAAGGAGTTGACAGTGTTTTTAGAAAGAAGGTTAGGATGGTTCAAAATAAGCTCAGATCTCCAAGAGGGCTTAAAAATACAAGAAGACAATTTTCAGCTTATGCTCAGAGCAACAGAAAGACTAAGGAAAGGGTGAGTCTGCTGCATTGAAAGGGTGGAGAAATACTGTGGCTGACAGAGAGGAGGAAGACCTGTGGAACATCTACGATGCCTTGGTCTTTCCCCAAAGAGGAAAACAACGGTCAACCTAAGGCAAGTAAATAAAGGAGGCAAAGATGTGGACTGCTGCCCAGAATAAGTAAAGAGAAAGTGCAGGAACTAAATGGATTCAAGTCTGCTGGATCAGCTGAGCTACAGCCAAAGAAATGTTTAAATATTCTCCCAGAGGCTCTTTCTATAAACTGGAGGCAGGCAAATGTTATTTCCATCGGTGGGGAGGAAGATCTAGGCAACAATCAACTGACCAACTTGACATCGGCACAAAGGAATGTTATAGAACAGATCATCCTGCACTTAGTTGATTAGCATTCCAGATTAAACCTAAAAGGTGCAGCTCTGATCACAGAGGAAAGGGCTGCTTTGCAGAGAAGTGTTCTCCCTTAAAGTGACCCTGTCATCTGTCAAGTTAACACTTCGGCCCAGCCCCCAAAAGCGCCAGCTTAGGTATGGATTGGTGTTTGACTGGCAGGCAATTCCCCAAATGTCATGTGATCACCATGAAATAGATTGCACCCGATGGCTCCACCAGTGGTCCAAAATGTGATCTATTTCCTGTATGATCACAATCTGAATCACAGTCTTGGAGGTTGCCGAGGGCCTCAGCAGCAGCCACTGGTTCCTCCGACGCTCTGCGCTGCCACACTCCAAGCAGCAAATGGCTACTTGGTTCGACAGGCAGAGTGCTGTAGGCGTGCATGCACACCAAGCACCGTAGGCATGCTAAGCGCTATAGGTGTGAAAGCACACCAAGTGCTGTAGGCGTGGCAAGCACTGTAGGCGCACATGCACACCATACGCTTGACACACATGCGCAGCAAAAAGGCCCCGAGGTGGTTCCCCCCAAAAGCCACTACCGGCTCTCTGGGACACTGGAAAAAGCTACTACCAGTTCTGGCAAACTGGTGCAAACCGGCTGCTGCCCATCACTGCTTCCATCCTTCCAAAGTCAGTAAAATAAGTACCCAGCATGTTGGGGGCAAAATAATCAGTGAATGGATGGCGCAGTTGGCACATAATTAATGAAGAGTGAATAGTCCATGCATTACCTATTTGTTTACTTATTTGTCATGTTTATGAAATTGGGACCATGAGCCTCTAAAGCAGGGGTTCCCAGCCTAAGGCCTGCAGACCAGATCCTGCCCACGGCACCATTTCATGTGGTCCCCCACCCCTCCAAGGGCATTTTAGAAACAAAATGACTGCCCATTTGAAGCTGTTGAAACAAAATGGCCACCCCATTGTGCAGGCAGGGCAAAATGGCGATCCAGCCCCCAAAGCTGACTGAGAGAGTATGACCGAGCCCCCTGGGGGCTTGAAAAGGTTGGGAACCCCTGCCCTAAAGATTCCAGGGCCTGCTACGGAAGTTAATGCAGAAGCTTTGGGGTCTTTAAAAAAACAAAGGTGGAGAAACAAAACAAGGAACTGAAACAATTGATAATTAATCAGAATTAAAGCCTGCATTGCTCCACCCAATTTTTCACCTGCCCAATTGAAATGTAATTACACATTGCCAACTGGGCTCTGCAGCTCAGCCATTTGACAGATGTTGGATCGGTACCAGTTAGATTAGTCAGTGATAACCTTTCTCTCCAGCTTTGCGAAAACATTCCTTCATATGATCAACCGAGCTTCTGCTAAAGATCCCAAGGTGTATTGTCTTTTGGCCTCTCCAAAATGCAGCATACCATCCATATAAGGGACTTTCCACCATCCATGGAATGTCAACATATTATTGAAGCTGATCTGAGTCACCCAATTTCAAAGCTCTATTTCCTCATCTGCATAGTCCCAAACTCAGCCATGTCACCCAATGTATGACAGATAACCCATCATTAAAAGCTGAAGCTAGCTAGTTGCCAGATATTAGAGGTTAAATATTTTGGGAGCCAGTGGTACAGATATTAAAGATTTTAGGAGCCAGATTTGGAAGCGCAGCTGCTCATCATGAGGGTCCCCATAACCAGCCCCCTTCAAAAATGCTGGCATCTGAATTAATCTATATGAACAAATGAGTTCTAGCACTTTTCATCTGTAGCAAGAGAGGTCTTTTGTAAAGCTAACATTTCATAACTTCTCATTCAAGACCAAGCCATGCCCACATACAGAAATATCTTGTAGTCTGATGTGGACAAACTTGTATTTCAGATAATCTGAAAATCCCATCCTTTCCCCACACTTTGGAGCAAACATGACATCTTGTGACCTGCCAAGACTAATCTAGTCTACCAGTCTTGCCCTCCATTACATTACATCTTATAGCAGTGATGGTGAACCTTGGTATTCCAGATGTTCTTGAACTTCAATTCCCAGAAGCCCTGGTCAGCAGGAGTGCTTACTTAGGCTAGTCTAAAAACACCCAGAGTGTGAAGGTTCGCCGTCACTGTCCTATAGGCTGTTTCCTCCAATACCCACCCAACACATTTGTAATGTCAACTCAGGCTGGCCAAGTCTGATGGGCTTCATGTTCTTTTAGGATCTCAGAGACAATAAGCACTCAGGTCGGGGAAGAAACAATGGGCGCGCAGCTGCTGTGTAACTGGATCTGTACAGGGGAAAGTTGAAGACATAGAGTAGGGGAGGGGGGGTGAAGCTGATGACATTGAGATAACTATTTTTGTTCTGTTTATACCATTGAGGCAGTACATTTAGCAGAAAGGTTCATTGAGCCAAATGATGCACTTAAGGAAAATAAAGCCATTATGCACATTCTTCCCACCTTTATTACTCTTCAGTCTGGCAAAGAAGAGAATCTAAATGAGAAATAAAATTTAAATACTATTATGAATGCTTCTGATTAGAAAATGTCGAGTTTCAAGGTTAGCACTTATCTATACTGTGAAAAGATTTGGACGACAATCCCAGAAGTGAGATTGACCAACGAGAGAAGTGGGTATCTGGTGCTATGGATACAGTTGCATGCTGGGTGTGCATATTAATATATGTTGTAAGGTTCACCTAGATCAGTGATGGTGAACCTTGGCACTCCAGGTGTTCTTTAACTTCAGTTACCAGAAGCCCAGGTCAGCACTCCTGCTGATCAGGGTTTCTGGAAATTGAAGTTCAAGAACACTTGGAGTGCCAATGTTCACCATCACTGACCTACACCCATGGTTCCCAACATTAAGGCCCCAGATGTTTTTTGACTGCAGTCCTCAGAAATCTTTGCCAGAACAGCAAATGGCAAAGGCTTCTTGGACCTTTAGTTCAAGGTTGGGTGGCCAACCTTGGTGCTCCAGGTGTTCTTGAACTTCAATTACCAGAAGCCCAAAGCAGCACACCTTCTGATCAGGGCTTCTGGGAACTGAAGTTCAAGAACACCTGGAACACCAAGGCTGGCCACCCCTGATCTAGATGAATTGATCTCAGTGGAGGAACATTTAATAGTTGGTGGAGATTTCCATTCCCAACGTGGGTTACAGGTGGGGAAAATTCATTGCACACAACTGGACCTGAACTAGGGACTTACTATTTCAGATCCTCATGTCACACTTTAAGGGTCTGTATAATTGGGGTTTATGAGGAAATTTTCCCCACCAGAAGAATTAGCCTCCTGTGCTTCACTCCTGAACCCATTTATGATAACACAATGAAAAACATGGAATGCTTGTACACAGTGAATTTGAAGCTGACAAGCAATGGTGTCTATGATAACAAAAATAATGAAGAAAGACCAAGTTAAGTCATTCTCTGTCTTCACTATCTCCTTTCTCTATTCAGTGCTACTTAGAGGCAGCAGTTGAAGGATGTTATCAATCCATTGGGAAATGGATATACAGTAAATCCTCCCATAATGTCAACGGTCAATGTCTACTAGTCTTTGTGTTGTTCAGTTGCATAGTTGAATTCAAACCTTTAAAATCCCATGGGTAAATTTATCAATTTATCCCCCATTCGATTATTGACACTCCCTTCCCAACCCTTCATTTTCATGTGGTCAAGGGAAGATTTGTGTCTCTTGGGGGGGGGGGGACTAGACAGCTTAAGATAAAGCTTTGTTTATTATGTCCATGCCTTCTTCCTTTGGGAATTTTTTTCTAGCTGCAATGTGTGTGAGAGAGACAGGCAGACAGAGATGTCATGGGCCTGAGAGAGCACTTTTGTTTAGGAAGTCAGTCCATTCTGCCTGCCGGACATCCAATGGGAGCTATGAGACTGCTACTGCCTCTTTTCAGTTCATGGGTTTTCCATGAGTAAGGGTTACTTGGCTTACTCATGAGTAAATTTACTCTCTATGCTTGCAAGTAAATTTACCTAGCTTCCTCTTGAATAAGGTTTATCTGGTTTATTAATGAGTACGAAGGTGGTGGCTGCAGCCATCATTCAGTGGGCAACATCCTGAGGAACCCCAACATTTTCTGGTTACCTCTTTTTACCAGGGCCAATTTATAATCCAAGATAGCATGGTTCCCCCTGTTCTCCAGTCTTTTCCTTTGTGGTTTCATAACTTGGAGTTCCTCCATGAACCATGGAGGTGGGTGAGCTCTACAGTGAAGAGGGCACTTAGGAGCAATTGTGTCTACTGCCCAAGTTGACACAGTATACCATCTGGTGACCTGGGGTTTGACAAGAGTGCCAACAAGTTCAACCGGAAACCCTCCCAAGGCAACTTGGAAACCTATTGGATCCAGTTGCCTCTTGAGGCTGGACCGTCGTGATCAGTCCAGGCTATGGAGGGTGGTTGCTATCAGTACCTTAATTTCCAGCCGGGAATGATCTAACTATGACAAGGCAGTGCAGTTAAGATCCATTACTTTCAGATCATGATGTCCATGCTCCATCAAGAAAATTTTGTCAAGAATATGTCCCACCACATATGTAGAACACTCAACATGTTGAGATAGGTCCATGGATGTCATGTTAGACTCTATGGTTAAATATGGGTGATTTAACCATGTCCCATACTCCAAGAGAACATGTGTCTGCGGAACACCAGAAATAGAAAATATTGCACATGTTCTGTTTCATTGTCAATTATATGTCACAGACATTACTAGACATAATGAAATACTGGGACCCTAATAAAAGATTAGTTTACTTACTGTCTAGTTCTGTGATGGCGAACCTTGGCACTCCAGATGTTCTTGGACTTCAATTCCCAGAAGCCCAAGCATCCTGTGAATCCACATGAATGGGTTTACTGTGATTCATCCAGCCCCGCTGCCCTCATCGCTCCTGGAAGCAGAAGTAAAACATGCCCGTATGTGTACCATATATTGTATACTGTATGGGCGCATTTTACTTCCACTTTCGGGAGCGATGTGGGCAGCATGGGCGGGATGAATTGCAGTAAACCCATTCATGTGGATTCACAGGGTGCTTGAGCTTCTGGGAATTGAAGTCCAAGAACATCTGGAGTACCAAGGTTCACCATCATGGGTCTAGTTTATAGTTGGGGCCATTCATAAGAGAAGATATTTTATTGATCTTGCAACTGTGATGAATTTCATTGAGTACATTTTATGTCTCCTTTTATTGTGATTGTATCATTCTACTTTTAATCTGTTTTTATTCTGTTTTTGTAATCATAGTTTGTTTAATGTATTTTATCATATTTTAACCTGATATGGTCAGGTGACTAATCAGTTAATAAAGGATACTGTATTCTTGATGTCGTGGAATCCATGAACTCCAAGGCCACACCAGCAACTACCCCCTTCACATGGATGCTGAAGTCCCCCAGGACTTCAACATCCATGAGGAATCTCATCACTGTAGCAGAGATGAAGTCCACAGCCCTGGGAGGGAGAGGGCTGGGTCCTATGGAGAATGATACACCAGCACAATCTCAGTCCTATCTCTGTGACCCACACACAAGTGGTGGACCTCACAGTTTGAACCCTGTGAATTGCTATTGCTACAGTCCTACAATCCTCCTGATGATTAACAGAACTGGAGTAAATTGTGCAAAATGAACACAATTCTTAGGCAGGTCACAGATTTTACCTTTTTTCATTTGCAGAATTTGGTTTATATTGGCATAACTTTGAATACAATGAAATAAATGAAAACAACTTGTCCTGTTTTTTAAAAAATTAATAAAAAACAATTCAGAAAAAATAAGGAAATAAAAATGACATATTTTCACATGAGTACAATTTTAAAATGCAAAAATGGACAATAGACTACACAGCAAACGTGTTGCCCTTCAGTTGTTTTATTTTTGAAACAACCTAAACATTTGTAGTTGAAAATGCATCCAA
This sequence comes from Furcifer pardalis, assembly GCA_030440675.1. Lineage (NCBI taxonomy): Eukaryota > Metazoa > Chordata > Lepidosauria > Squamata > Chamaeleonidae > Furcifer > Furcifer pardalis. Next base: position 12,785,996 of record CP126894.1, on the reverse strand, counting down.
ATTTTAAATTAAGCACAAAATATAAGATTTTGCCTCATTGATTTTATACATTTGCATTTAGCATAAAATATAAGCTCTTACCTGATTTTTTAAATGAAATTGACAGAGTTCATAAATTTGGAAGGGGGAATATACACTTGTCAAGCAAAATAGATTTACAGTATTCATGTTTTCTAGAGACTACACTCATATGAAATCCATATCTCTGTTTATTTACTTTATTATTTAATTATTTATTACCTTTCTCCCTAATAAGTAACTCAAGATGGTTTATACCCGGGATGGCAAACCTTGGCACTCCAGATTTCTTGGACTTCAATTCCCAGAAGCCCAAGCACCCTGTGAATCTGCACGAATAGGTTTACTGCAATTCATCTGGCCTGCGCTGCCTTCGTCACTCCCAGAAAAGGAAGTAAAACGCACCCATACGGTTAAGACTCTTCCAGGCTAACCCTTCCTCCATACGGCCATGTTTTACATCCACCTCCAGAAGCGACGAGGGCAGCACGGGCTGGATGAATCACAGTAAACCCATTCATGTGGATTCACAGGATGCTTGAGCTCCAGTGAACTGAAGTCCAAGAACATCTGGAGTGTCAAGGTTCACCATCATGGGTTTATACCATTTGAAAACAAGGATATAGAATGTAATAAACAAATAATAAAAATGATTAAATAAACAAGAATGTCAACCTATTAGGACAGGGGTTCCCAACCTAAGGCCCACAGGCTGTATCTGACCCATGGTGCCATTTCATGTGCCCCCACCCCACCCCACCAAGGGCATTTGAGAAATAAAATGGCTGCCCCTTTGAAGCTTTTGGGACAAAATGGCCACCCCATTGTGCAGGCAGGCAAAATGGCTGTCTGGCCCTCAAAGCTGACTGAGAGAGTGCAACCTAACCCCTGGTTTGAAAAGCTTGGGAACCCCTGTATTAGAATTTATATAAATATTAAAGCACTCAGCTGAGCCATCTTGGAATAATTAACTGAAACTTCTGATGGAAAAACAGAAGTATGTCACAAAAAGGGACACTTTTAAATATATTTGCTTAATTGTATGTAACAACAGGTGAAGTACAGCCATGGTGCTCTGATATGGCTCAAATTCACTTCTGCCATGAGATCTATAATCTTTGCTGTAAATCGACAAATACAGTACATGGGTGGGACAGTGGTTTGATGGGGGTTTTTTTATCATTCCAGCTTCCGGCAGTCAATTGAGACCAGATGACACAGAAGCTGATGGCGAAGCCAATGCAGAAGATGATTCTGTGAGTAACGCCCATTGCTTTTTACAACCACCACCCTTTTAAATTCAGAGGCTGCTGAGATTTGTTTCCTTTATCAAAAAAAGTCTGTAAAAGTCAGACAGAATCCAAAGTGAAATCATAAATAATAGCAAAATCCCCCCCCCCCAAATAGAGCAAAGAGTCAGCTAGTACAGTATCTAAAACAGTATTTCCTGAGGATCTCAACCTCTCCTAAGTCACTTGGAGGGCTCTGAGTAGGCTGAGGGTCGGAGTCCCTAAATGCAAGACCAACATGCTCAAGTGGGAGCTGCTGACAGACAACAACGTGGTGTGTGAATGAGGAGATGCAAAGAATATGGAGGCATGCACCAAGGAGGACTTGGATTTGGCCAATGGCAAAGTGAAGATAGTGGCTTCATTTTGGTAGTCCAAGATTTATTTATTTATTTATTCATTCATTTACATTTTTATACCGCCATTCTCGCCGGGTTTACAACATCATAAAAGCATAATAAAACCCAACCCAAACCCATTGTTAAAAACTTCAAAATTACAATTATAAAATTTAAAAAGTTTTTAAAATTTATAAAAATTCACAGGTCCCAATAATAATTTAAAAAGTTAAAAAGTTAAAAGCAAAAGATCAAAAAGATTAAAAATATTAAAAGATTTGATTGGGACACGAAGGAAAAAAACAGTAATTTCCAACCATGGGTCCCAAAATGTTATTGAACTACAGCTCCCCAAAATCTTCGCCAACACAGCTAATGGTGAAGGCTGGAATAGCAAACTTGGAATCTGGGACCCCAAGTATAGGAACCAGTGCTTCATTTGCTTGAATGTAAAGCACCTGCTGTGGCCTGGTGATTTTTTTTTTTTTTGGTTCCTTGTTTGCTTGTTTCAGAAGGTATCACTTTCACTTCCAGTGTTTAAATTTAAAAGAGAGAGAGAGAGAGAGAGAGAGAGTTATTTGGGGCTATTAAAAATCCAACAATTAAAAAAATATATATTATCAAAAACTGGAAGATCCAAAAAATTAAACCTGCAACTACATTATAGGGCATCTAGAGGCAAATTGTTACTACAACGAATGGATGATCACAAGAACATGAATGTATATATCCTTTATATTAGCTAAAACTGATTATTATTTTTAAACTACATCCCTATCATGGAAACCAAAGTAATGAATGTATATATTTAAATGAAGAGTAAGAAATGTACTTCCCAAGAGAGATTATGCAAGTATACTTTAAGAAATGCAAAAATATTTGCTTGGGTTATCCACATTCAAAGCCATCCTACTAATGTAAAAGTAAAACATGCCCATTGAGCTCCTGCAATTAGAAGACAGTCCTGATTTCCTTCAATTTATAATTGTTTGTTCATTTTATTTCTGTGCCACATTTCTGTTGGTATAGGACACAAGGCACCTCATAAATGGTTCCAAACAAGTACAGTTAAACATATAATATTTTAATATAAAAACATTAATCCTATAATTATATTTAAAAACTGCTAATAAGAACAATTCTAAAACACCTGTGTGTACAACTAGATAGATAGATAGATAGATAGATAGATAGATAGATAGATAGATAGATAGATAGATAGATAGATAGATAGATAGATAGATAACAAAATGTTTGCATCAATATGATCATAATTATCCAGCAGAGAGTTGGAGATGTAAAGAAGGGGATGGGACTTATTTACATCTATGGTGGGAGTGTAAAGAGGTATATAATGTATGGAGAAAAGTTTTTAAGAAATGAATTAAGATATTATATTATCTCTTAAAATATGTATGAGTCCCAAGGTTGCATTGGTAATGGATTTAAGTGATATAACAGAAGATAAAATATAAGAAAGAACTGATTATAATTATGATAGCAGTTATGAGACTGTTGATAGCAAAGAATTGGAAAGTGTGCATCTCCTTAAATTTGGGCAAGTGCAGTGGTGGGCAGCAAAAAAATTTGCTACCACACCACATTGTGGGTGGAGCCTACATCTTGGTCAGAGCCTACATAATGGCCAGAGCCTACATCATGTGTGGAGCCTATGTCGTGGGTGATATAGTCATGCCTACCATATGGCCATGCATACATCTGCAAATACAGGCAGCACTGGCTCTTTGGCTATAAATGGAGATGAGTACAGCATCCTAGAGTTGGATATGACTGGCTTTTGAGCAAGGAAGACCTTGAACCACTTGCAGGGACAAAACCTGATGGGGCAGGGCAGGGCAGGGAGGTGGGCGTGGCCACCCAATTTCACACACACACCCCGCCCGAAGGCCACCTAATTTTGCCTTCCCCTCCCCCCCAAAAAAAGGGGTGTGTGAACCTGTTGCTGCACTCCACTGGGCGAGTGGTACAAAGAACTTTGGAATGTAGCATTAAATGATACGTTTAAAAATCTAAAGGATTTAAGAAAGAAAGAAAGATCATATTGAATTTTTAAAACAACATATTCTTTCCCTGAAACCCATTTGAATGAGAATTACTAGCTTGAAGTCTAACTTCCTCCAATAGTCAATGTCCCAGCTCAAGAAGTCATTGATGGTGCAAGCAATAATGTTATTGTTGTTTTATTCTTACAGGTCACTGAAGTAACAACTGAAAATATACGGCCAAGACCACAAGGATCTTCTCCAGTTTACGAGTACTGCATAGAAGACGAATATTTTAGCAAAAAGGCAAGACTTGAAACAAATGGCTGGTGGCAGGCCCTCAGTTCCTGAGAACCACTGACACAATTGCCATCACTTTTACTTGACCATTAAAATTAAAAGCAAAGCTGGTGCTAACTGGCCAAGAGAAACAATCATCCACCCCAAATTTCAGGGGGAAATTTGGGCTATTCCTAGACTACTTCCAAAAAATTCAAAAGCAAAACAAGGCCAAAGGGAGACTCTTGGTCACCTTGACTTTAAATGGAAACTCATCCCTACCAAAAACTCATCCGATATTTGGGAATTGTTTTCACCCTACCCTAAACATTACCAAACATTGCAAGGCTGGAATAATAATCACATAGTGATACAAATGACAATGTAAACCATTAAAGCCAGGTACACACACTTTAAGATAATAAAGGGTCTTGCAGATGGGACATCTGTGTCCTTAAAGTTCCTCATTGTGCACAGAACTTTATAGGATTTCTCCTGATAACCAAAGGACATTTGCTTTATCTTGCTATGTACATGTATGCACACAATTTTGCATGAGTTTTTACACTTTTTTGTGCCACCCAAACACTTTTGATTTGTTTTTAGCACATTGTAGAACTTCCCGTCCAAATCTGAAGCATGTCTTCTTCTTCTTTTTTTGCTATGACAGTACTCAGTCCCACAAATGCCCTGCAGTAGTTAGGAAAAATAAAGAGATGAGGAGAAGAGATGGGAGAGGTTAGACCTGTGAGGAGGAGGTGGGAGGGGAAAAAGTGATATAGCAGGAGCAGCACCTGAAGTAAAAAGTGTGAAGAGAGCTCCAGGTGGTAGAAGGACACTTCCAGGGACCTACAGTTGGTCTTCTAACACACTCCATTGGAGAATCAGTCAGTGCTAAAGCACCCACTGTCAAGTCACAACTCCTAGTAAATCCCATTTTAAAATCCCTCCTATAGGGAAGTTGGCAGTTGTTCTGGCACTATATAACTCAGTGACAATGGCTGAGTAAGTTCAAGGAACTGAGAGCATTAGATGTTTGGGTTTTCCCTTCCTCTACCCAAAAACTCTGTGCATATACCCCATCAACCCTGAGTAAGACACAGAAGCTTCCTGTTAGTAAGTGCCCTCCTAAGAGATGCTGAAGATACGCTGTAACAGGTATTCACCTGTATATACAGTACATGTTTCTTTTAAAAAACAGGAGAGGTGCTTTTAATGAAATTATTTGTCATTTCTTCATTTGCAGTGGAAAGAAAGTGTTCATTAATATTGTGAATGGGTGGCTGATGATCTCAGATTTAAAAACGCTTGGAATTGATTGTCTCAAGATCTGGCTCTTTCAACTGGCTATCTTAACACAACTTTGGTGGCTGATACTGCTACCCATCCACACATAGGACTACAGGATGATAGCTGCTTGGGTTTGGGATGATCTGTGCAAAAATTCATTACAGATAAGCACTAAAAATTACATTTGTATTTCCAGCTTCAGCAAGATAGAGAGAACAGACAGAGGAGGGATTCATCTCTCAGAATGAGTGATTCGCAGGTGAGATTAGTGTCTGACAAAGGCACGCCCTTGAAGACAGAAGAGCATTGTACTGAAGCTGCTTAGAGTGCATTATGCCTAGTTCTATCATCATATTGATATCTGGCAGTGAATACAGGCACAGATTTATAAATACAGGCTTTACTATTTTATGTGAAGGAACTTTTCAGTTTGTAAAGGCACAATCGCAAGCCCACACAGGTCTTAAGAATGTAGGAACAATGCATGGAGAGAGGGTTACAAGAGAACAACAGAAACCTTAAATCCAGGATTGTACAAATGTCTACCACTAAATTTTATTTCCCTTGCCTCTTCTTTCTACTCCATCCTTCCATGTTCCCTGGAAAGTTACTTTAGATTCCCAGCAATATGAAAAAGGGCACAAGGGGGTGCAGCAGTGTGGAGGAAGCATAGATCATATGAGTGTGCAAATGTGTGGACACAGCCACTGACTCACATATTTTGTTTTATGCATGCAGGGGATCACATTTTCATGAAGAGTTAGAAACCTTGTTCTGGCTTCAGCCATTTGCTATGTGCAGCTGCATTTCATTGTAGTTATTTTTCTATAGGAAAAAAATTACAATGGAACTAAATCATTTCCTGACATATATATACTGTATATGTATGAATGGCCCCTATAGTTCCATTGATATCATTCCTTGCATCTTCTTTGATACCTGAAGAGGTAAAAGAGGAAGTAAGAGGAAGTAAAGAATCAGAAGACAATTCTTGCTGGCTTACAACACGAAGACTATTAATGTATTGATAGTAGTGCCAAGCTTCAAATCAAATTGTATGAGAAAGTTTAGAGGGAGATTTTTCACTGTCAATCATAGTGTTTACCCACATTGCTTTGGTGTCTGATTCATTTGTGGTAAGACAACCACGCCTATGAAATCAAACAGAGCATACAGATGGCTAGGATTCTTCAGAGTTATAGTGAAGGTCATTGAATGGCTAAGTGAACCCAATTTTTCAAAATAAAGATTATGTGCTGACAGTCAGCATTCTTATCATTTTACTGTAGTCTCTAATTGATAGACGACAGCCTTGAGAAATGTTAATGTACTGTTTTAGTGGATAATCCTATGCAGACAAGCTCTTTGAATACAAATGAAACAATCCCTAGCAACTAAGAATGCTGAAAGCATGTGAACAGTTTATTAGTGCAGCACTGAAAATTAATTACTTTAAAAATCAAAGAAGTGAAGAATATTAATTGCAGATGGCTTTGAATTTTATTTTTCACAGTATTCCAAGCAAGACAGATTTCTTTCTTGAAAATTTCAAGAGCAGCAGTAAAGAGCAATCAAACCCACAGGTTTGAACAGGATGTAGAATGCCAAGTGGATAGCAGACAGAAAATTACAGACATTCATTTCCCAATTCTAAATATATTTACTCATTTTAGCAAGGATTGTTTAAATCTCGAAGTAATACACAGTCCATATTCTCTTACCATACTAAGCAGAAATTTGCAAGAGGTGGCTGTGTTAATAACCTGTAACAACTACAGTGTCTTGTAACACCTAAACACTCATATCTGACGAAGTGGGCCTGATCCACAGAAGCTAACATTAGAATAAAGGAGTTAGTCTTTAAGGTGTCACAGTGTTTTTTGTCTTTTTTGTTTTGTTTATTCTCTGAAATGCTTAAACACTAGTATGTTTTATTTGGCATAAACTTTGGTGGACTAAAACTGACGAAGTAGGCTGCGGCCAAATAACGCTTGTTATTAATATACTTCAATACTCTTTTGTTCATTGTTAAGCAGAGACATTTCAAAAAAAAAAACTGGTTTCTGCTCTTCTGCAAGATATTCTATGAAACAGGAAATACCAGAAAGACTTAGTTTTCATATTAGGAAAATACCCTTTCCATTCCAAACATTCCAAAGATGTCAAGAAACTGTACTCTTAAAGGTACTGATGCACTGTGTCTTCAAATTGGGTTCTGGTCAATAATTACTTTTAGGACCATGATGGCAAACCATGGGAATCCAGGTGTTCTTGGACTTCAATTCCCAGAAGCCCAAGTCTCTGTGAATCCATACAAATGGGTTTACTGTGCATTCACAGAGACTTGGGTTTCTGAGAATTGAAGTCTAAGTACACCTGGAGTGTCAAGGTTTGCCATCACTGCTTTAGGATATACAGTATATTTTAGAACATTTTGTGATCCCATCCTTGGTTGGTTAGGCTTTGAAATTAGAAAAGGAATCCTTAGTGCTGTTGTCAATGTACATATTATCTAATATTTGCTGATGTGTTGAATCTTATATGGATAAGGTGTTTAATAATTTACCTCTTGAAACAACTAGGAGTCTATGGAGGTGACTTTCCAAACAGAAGTGGAATCTGGTGCAAGTGGATTTAGCGTGACTGGTGGAGAAAATGAAGGAATATTTGTCAAGAGGGTCCTCAAGGAATCCCCAGCATCAAAGCTGTTTAATTTAAGAGAAGGTACACCACAACCTTGTGCTTTGGTTATAAACAGTTAACAAGGAAAGTAACAATAACATTTAATGACCAAAATGCATTTTAGAAAAATAATTAGCAAACACATTTATACTTTCTGTTAAGTATGAACTCAAACTGCACTGCGACTTTGTTTAAAAGGGGGGAAGCTGGATCTGCAGTACTGCAGTAGGTGTTGGATTAAATTACAGCCAATTATTAGTACATTAGCTGTTAATTCCAGAAAGAAAAGGCTATCTAATTGTTTTTATATATAGGCTCCTATAGCTTGAAATTGTCTGAAGTGCCTTGTCAGCTCACAACAGCAACAATTTAATAATACTCAGATTACACAGGCACAAAAGTACATAAAATATCCTTGTTAGCCATGTTTATATAATCAAAGCATCCTTTGACATGACCATCTTTTTTTAAATTTTTGGCTGCAAGACGTTTATGAGGTCTAAAGGATAATAAACAAAAAAAAGATCTGGCATTGTTTCCAGAATATAGCCATTCAATCTCATGGATTTACTTTGACTTAGACAGTTCTGGGCACATCTGACTCATGGGCCATAAATGCTCTCATCTGTTTTTACCATGTCTACCAGCATCTGGTGATGTTAACCCACCAACTCTCATAGTTTCACTTCAAAGGCCAATTCCGTAGATCTGTGTGCCAAACACAGATACACCTGGACATTGGAGGGCTGCACTCATCCACATCCATACCCCAAAATATTTTTTCTAATTTTCTGTAAGCCAATTCATTCTTTTTCTGGAGCGATAGTGGGGCAGCCCCAAGCTTGGGGAAGTTGCCTTCTATGCCTCTTATGGGGTAGAGAGGACCTTTGGAGGAGGGAGGGCTCCATGGGAGTTGGGGACTCCATTTGAGGTTGTGACAGATGCACACTTCTTGCAAGTGACATTCACTTTTTTGTGCTTTAAAGCAAGCAATGCAGGAAATGCAAACATTCATACATTGCTTTAAAAATGAACCATGCTGTCAGAAGACAGGCAGGTTATACTTACCAGTAACTGTCATTCTTCAAGTATGTTGTTTGTGAATTCACACTTATGGGTTCTGCGCTTGTGTGGGAGCCATTTTGGAGCTGTAAAGCTGATTGGATAAAATATCTTAGGTTAGGACCACCCACCATCTCCACCTGCCCTCTGCGCCATTTTGCGCCTCTCTCCTCAGTTCATGCTAAAGCTGTACAGTGGACAAGAAAAGAGCATCTCATCCATGCAGCTGTATGAGGGGAGGACGGGTGGGTAGTGTGAATTTACAAACAACACACTCAAAGAACGATAGTTACTGGTAAGTACAACCTGTCTTTCTCCTTCATGTTATTTTTGAATGCACACTTATGGGAGAGTAGCAAGCTCACTTACTTGGATGGTGGGGAGCTGATGCTCTCACAAGATGCGTAGAGGGCATGGTGTAGAGATGAGGTCCAGCCTTGGAAACAGTCTATGTACAGGAGGTCATCAATGAGGAAGATGTTCTAAGACCTGCCATCAGAATGGAGCAGCCTATCCTGGAGTCAGGGATGGCTCTAGTGTCCAGTCTGTAGTGGCTGTCGAATGTTAACGGTCTGGACCATGTGGCTGCTGTGCAAGTGTATTCCAGAGGAACTCCTTCAAGGAGTGCTATAGACGTTGCCATGGACCTGGTGGAATGGGCCCTGACATGTGGAGGTGGGTCTCTGGGCAGTGAACAAACAGAAAATAAATAACAGCAATACCCACAACAAATCAAAACCCAGCTGAAATGACCTATCTGAAGGTCAAGCTATGGCCTTCCTCATCTTGTAAACATTTCTTGATTTTACTGTTGTTGATGCTATTTAGGGTCTTACTTTGTTGTTGTTGTTGTTCAGTCGCACAGTAGATTCTTATTACTGGGGCTTAAATTCATTTTAATATCTTAATTTTTAATGTTTAATACAGTTTTGGCTAGTTTACTTCCTTTTGTTACAAAATTTGTCATTTTTAATCTATGTATGATGGGAGGATACTGGCGTAGAAACCGGCAAACCACGTCAGGAAGTTTGCCAAGAGAACTCTATGGACCAAAACAAAAGGCAAAACAAAAGGGCAATTTAGATGAAACAGGATGATCAGCACAGCACATCGGAAGAAGGGGAGGAACAGGAAAGGGGTAGGAGAAATACAGTGTTGTAAAGAACTATACTGTATAGGGACATGGAATGTAAGATCTATGAATCAAGGAAAACTGGGAGTGGTAAAAAAGGCAAAGGAGAAAGGAAAAAATACAATCACTTGAATACAGAATTTCAAAGAAAAGCAATGAGAGATAAGGAAACCTGCCTGAATGAACAGTGCAAAGAAATAGAAGAAAACAACACAAGAGGCAGGACTAGAGATCTTTTCAAAAAAAATTGGGGAAATCAAGGGAATGTTTAAAGCAAAAATGACCATGATAAGGGACATGGAAAAAACAAAGGAATATCAGAAACAAGTCTACTTCTGTTTCGTTGACTACACTAAGGCCTTTGACTGTGTGGACCACAACATAATGTGGCAAGTAATTAAAGAGATGGAAATACCAGAACACCTTATATACCTCATGGGAAACCTGTACATGAATCAAGAAGCAACAGTTAGGACAGAATACGGAATGACAGAGTGGTTTGGAATAGGAAAAGGAGTAAGACAAGGCTGTAATTTGTCACCCTGCTTATTCAACTTATACACAGAGCACATAATGCGCAATGTAGGGATGGAGGAATCACAATTTGGGATCAAAATTGCTGGGAGAAACATCAACAATTTGAGATATGCAGATGATACCACCCTAATGGCAGAAAGTGAGGAGGACTTAAAGAAGCTCCTGATTGGGTTGAAAGAAAAAAGTACAAAAGCTGGCTTGAGACTCAATATAAAGAAAACCAAGATCATGGCAACAGGCCCTATCAGTCCCTGGAAAATAGATGGGGAAGAAGTAGAAGCAGTGACAGATTTTACTTTCCTAAGATCAAAGCTCACTGCAGATGGTGATTGCAGCCGTGAAATAAAAAGGCGACTGATTCTTAGGAGACAAGCGATGAGAAACCTGGGGAACATAGTGAAAAGTAGAGACATAACATTGCAAACAAAAATTCGTATAGTCAAAGCAATGGTATTCCCGGTAGCAATGTATAGTTGTGAGAGCTGGACCATAAGGAAAGCTGAGCACAGAAGAATAGATGCCTTTGAAATGTAGTGCTGGAGGAGAGTTTTGAGAGTCCCCTGGACAGCAAGGAGAACAAATAGGTCAATCTTAGAAGAAATCAACACTGACTGCTCCTTAGAAGGTCAAATAGTAAAGATGAAGCTAAAATACTTTGGACATCAAATGAGAAGAGAGGATTCGCTTGAGAAAGCCTTGATGCTGGGAAGGGTGGAGGGCAAAAGAAGAAGGGGGCAGCCCAAAATGAGATGGCTAGAAGGTATTGTAGAGACAATGGGCACAGAGCTGAGCGAGTTGAGGAGGATGGTGGAGGACAGAAGTGCCTGGCAGACAGTATCCATGGGGTCACAAAGGGTCGGAATCGACTGTGCGACTGAACAACAACAAAATCTATGTATAATTTGATTATCCTGGCTTTTATGCTTGTACAATGTATCAAGGACTTGCTAGCTGGACAATATATAAATATTTTATAGCTACAGTCAGATAACTGATAAATCTGTGATATATCTAAACACTCCCTCTTTACAGGTGATCAGCTTCTGAGTGCCACAATCTTTTTTGATAACATCAAATATGAAGATGCACTCAAGATTCTGCAGTATTCTGAACCATACAAAGTGCAATTTAGTCTTAAAAGAAAGCTTACAGGGAAGGAAGAGTTGGAAACAATACATTCTATAACACAATCAAAAACGGAAAAATTGAGTCAGGTACTGTATAGTAGAATTATATTTTTGATCAAGTCATATACAACAATACTCCACTTGTTGCTGTCCACTTAACATTGATTCACTATAGCATAAATGTTTGAGCGGCCATTTTGTGGTACCTCATAGTTTCAAGTCAACACATGTATCAATAATGGATGGAATTGACAGGCTAGATCAGTGATGGCTAACCTTGGCACTCTAGGTGTTCTTGGACTTCATTTCCCAGAAGCCCAAGTCTACCTTTCTCCATGCAGTAGTAAGATTTGGTATGGGGAAGTAATCATGTAGACTAGGGGTGACCAACTTACGGCCTGTGGGCCAGACCTGGCCCTCAGTACCATTTCATGTGATCTGCCACCACCCTCACTGCTACCAGAAGCAGAAGCGGACGCATTTATGACAGCCATAAAATACACCTGTGCCTGCATAAACAATACAATGCACAAGGCCCCGATTTCCTGAAAGCAAAATAATCTATTCTAACTCTAAGTTATCATGATGGCGATAAATCCACACTCTGAGTCCCAATATGGACCCCGATCTGCAAACTCCAACTCACTGTCTCTTCACTAGCTAACCCATGTTCTACTACATAGAAACATGGCTACTGAATAAGGTGATTGGCATATGGCTGATCACATCTCTGCTCCAGCACCTACAAAGATAACAGGCCCAACAGTTTTTATCTCTGGTGAGAAACAACATTTTGGAAGGCTGTGAAACTCTACACACACATATCTATGAGCTCTTCTGCAGAAGAGACTCCATCTTAAATCTACTACAAAGCTCAGGGTGCTTCAGAACCCTGACACTGTCCTTGTACAGTAAAACCTCAGATAACACAAAAACCTGGTTCCACAAGTCTTGGTGTTATCCGATTTTTAGTGTTATCCGATGCATGTTAAAATCCTATGGGATCCATAGAGATACATTGTAACCACACAGGCTTTAGCGGTTGTTATCTGATGCATCCCATAGGATCTTAATGTTATCCAATGCAATTCTTCCCCCCAGATTGCTTAATGTTATGCGATTTTAGTGTTATTCGATACTAATGTTATCTGAGGTATTACTGTACTTGGAACGTATAAGATCCACAATGCTGTGTAGCCTATTTCACCGCCCACGTGCATTCTCTTCCTCCTAGAGGCTCTGTGCATTCAAGCAAGTGCCAACACATGGGGAAAATGGAAAGTACTTTATCCAACAAAACATAATGTTAAAATGACCCTATTTAGTGTTGATTTGGTTATCACTCCATTTCCTACAAAACTATCCTGAGGGTTGTGTATATCATGGAGAAAGTTGAGCATCATTGGTATCATTTTAATACCACTTTGGTCAAAGTAGATAATCCATTCAGCAAATTTGTGGCAGAGAAATCCCTTGAGTAATTAAATAAATCATTTTTGCTATAGAATGTGATTTTCTTCATTTACATCGTTTCTTTTGTGATGAGTCACTAAAAGGCAAACACAGATTTAATTTTCAAGTCATCTATTTTTAAGGAATTGCCACTCTAAAATGAAGCAGTTAATGTGAGTCAATATATATTGTAACAGAAGGGACCTGCCTCTCGGTTAGGCCCTTATGTTCTTCTGGGTTGCAGGTCCCTGGCAGGACAATCCAGGCCTCTGATATGTGTAGAAAAGGTAGCAATAGGCCAAATAACCACTCCAAGTTTCTTCAAGAAATATATTGAAAGCATTGTAAAATACAGGATACAGTCCATCTTAAGAACAGCAAGCATTTCAAAGCTGAAACAAACCATTAAAGGTTTCAGGGAAAGCACTCCGGGGCCCCTCCTTCCACACGTCTCACATTTCTCAGAATGGCTGCACAGCCTTCCAGAGAAGCATGTGTGTGTGTCTCTGTGTCACTGGGATACACCTCTGGCACTCCTCCTTAGGGATTCCAGCCTATGATCTTACAGCAAGGCATATCAGTCACACATTCAGTTTCATTTCATTAAAACCATGAGGCAAGGATGTTTACATATTTTCTTCCTCCCACAGATCTAGAATCACCATTTTACAAGTACTAAAACACATTTAAGTGGGTAACAAGGCTAACAGAAAAGCACTGTTTTAAAATGGGGTTTATTCTGTGACATATATCCTTTTTAATTTCTGATGAAGTGGACTTGAGCCACAAAAGCTCAGTTAGCCTTTAAAGTGCTACAGTGTTTTTGTTTTGTTTATTCTCTGATATGCCTGAAACACATACTAACACTGCTACTATTCCAAAAAAAATAATTTCTAGTTTCCCACTATATATTTTGAAAAAAACTAGTGTATGAAGGATACCATAAGCAGGAACCTGATTCTCAGGGCCCTCCATCAGAAGGAAAGAACTTTTCCTTTTCAGATATTCTCTCTCCACATACAGATAGTGAAAGATAGGACAGTTACGCAGAATTCTCTTTCTGTTTCAGTTTCAAATGCTTCCATTCTCTCATTATAGCTATACAGTACTCTTACAAAATGAACTTTATGAAATATTTATTTGCCTCAAATATCTATTATTTCTGGGTATAATATTTTCTCCCACTTATGCTTTATTCAATTCAAAACTGACATGCATATTTCTAAGATTAAAATGTGAGAAATAAAAGTTTTAAATAAACAGTATTTTTCTATGATAAATGTATATAATTTGTTTCAAAAATCTCTTTCTCAGGGAAAGGAAACTCTGGATATATCAGAAGAAGATCAGGCAAACTTAATTGTAAAACAAAGAGTCGGAAGACCAAAACGAGCCAAGAAAGATAGACTTTCTTGGCCTAAGTTCCAGTCCATGAAAGGTAAAAAGATTTTGGGACACAGAAGATCTCGTAGTACGTCAGATGCCTATGAGCATGCCATTCCAGATCTCTCTCCAACAAGCACAGACACAGAATCCCAATTTCAATCTGAAGAAATTGACATAAAGGTTAAAAAGGGAAGTCAAAAGAAATTGAAATTTCCCAGTATTGGATTCAAGATACATAAAAGCAAACAGGAAACAGAGGAGAGGACAAAATATGAGGTCAAACCCTTTACTGAGTATGACAACAATGTGACTGGGGAAATCACAGAACTAATTGCAACAGAATGCTCAACTTCATGGGACAAAGAGGTAGGGAAAGGAGAAAAACAACAGCAAAAAAGACATATAAAGGGGAAACAATACCATTCCAAGAAATACCCAGAAGTTGAACTGACAATAAAAAAAACCAAGGAAAAGAAAGCATATGAAATTACAACAGAAACTACAACATTACAATCACAAACAACACCTATATTACACAAAACTGACATGATTGAAGCTGAGGCAAAGGAGATATATCATCCACTCCCAAAAATACGAAAGAAAAAGCAGAAAGGGTTAAAAGAAAAAACATACATGGATATACAACGGGACAATGATAAACAAGAAACAAAAACCGACTGGAACATTAAGAATGCTGAAAGAAAAGAAATTGAAGATTTTTCAACAAAACCAACTGACATCACAGTCTTATATGACAAGGGTACACTAGAAATAAAGGACCCACATATACAAATGGATAAATCAACAAGGCTATCTTTAGAAGCTGAAGAAATTACACCACAAAGTGTAGGCAAGTTCAAAATTTCAAATTTCAATATGCCAAAATTTAGGGTGCCATCCATAGACGAAGAAACCAATGCAAAACTATCCGAACATGTGGAAGTCAGTCTCCCCAAGTTTGAAGCTGACCTCTCCCTTCCCAAAGCAAAGGTTGAAGGACCAGAAGCAGAGCTTTCCCTCCTGGATCCTGAGGCAGAAGGCAGCATTGAGGGAGGGAGGATGAAAATATACATGCCCAAGTTCAAAATGCCTAGCATGGGCTTCTCCAAACCAGATGTCAAAGCACCAAAAATTGACATGGATGTGACCCTGCCTAAAGTGGATGCCACACTTCCAACTGTTGATATCTCTATTCCTAAACCAGAGGTGAAGATAGGAGACCTTGCTACTGATGTCAGTATCTCTGCTCCAGATGTTAAGATCCCATCAGGAGAACTGCAAGTTCAGGGGATAGAAATCGAGACACCCACCCTTGATGTCTCTCTAGAAGGCCCTGAGGTCAAGATGGAAGGGGTGGACAGGAGGTTCAAAATGCCAAAGTTCCATATGCCAAAATTTGGAGTCTCCTTTCCAAAGGGTAAGGGTAGTACTGAAGTTGAAACAAGTTTACCGGATGTGGAACTGCCCAAGCCCGAATTCGAAATTGAGGTAATGGAGCCGTCCATAGGTGTTGAACCTAGAGTAAAGTTGCCAGAAGCAGAGATTGAGATACCGGGCATGGAACTTGAAGTTGGAGAGAAGGAAAAATACAAATTGCCTGATGTGAAGATGCCCAGTGTCAAACTCCCTAAAGGCAAGATTACGGACATGAGTGTCTATCTTTCCAAGGTGGAAGCTGATCTCTCCCTTGCAAAAGCAAAAATTGAAGAACCAGAAGCAGAGGTCTCCCTCCAGTACCCAGATGCAGAAGGCAGTATTGAGGGTGGCAGGATGAAAATACACATGCCAAAGTTCAAGATGCCCAGCATGGGCTTCTCCAAACCAGATATCAAAGCACCGAAAATTGACATGGATGTAACCCTGCCTAAGGTAGATGCCACACTTCCCACTGTTGATATCTCTGTTCCTAAACCAGAGTTGAAGATAGGGGACCTTGCTGCTGATGTCAGTATCTCTGCTCAAGATGCTAAGATCCCATCAGGAGAACTGCAAGCTCCGGGGATAGAAATCGAGACACCCACCCTTGATGTCTCTCTGGAAGGCCCTGAGGTCAAGTTGGAAGGGATGGACAGCAAGTTCAAAATGCCAAAGTTCCATATGCCAAAATTTGGAGTTTCTCTCCCAAGAGGAAAGGCTATTACAGGAGCGGATATCACTTTACCCGACATGGAACAGCCCAAGCCTGAATTCAAAGCTGAGGTGACGTTTCCATCCACAGGTGTTGAAACTGATGTAAAGTTGCCAGAAGCAGAGATTGAGCTACCAAGCGTTGACATTGAAGTTGGAAGGATGGGTAAATTCGAAATCCCTGATGTAAGTACACCAAGCAGCAAATTCCCCAAAGTCAAGACTCCGGATGTGAGAGTAAGCCTCCCCAAAGTCGAAGCTGACCTGTCGCTTCCCAAAGCAAAGGTTGAAGGACCAGAAGCAGAGCTTTTCCTTCAGGGCCCTGAGGCAGAAGGCAGCTTCGAAGGAGGTGGGATGAAAATACACATGCCAAAGTTCAAGATGCCCAGCATGGGCTTCTCCAAACCAGACATCAAAGCCCCCAAAATTGACATAGATGTGGCTCTGCCTAAGTTGGATGACACGCTTCCCATCGCTGAAGTAACCATTCCTAAACCAGAGCTGAAGGTAGGGGACCTTGCTGCTGATGTCAGTATCTCTGCTCCAGATGTAAAGTTCCAACCACCAGAACTGCAAGCTGAAGGAATAGAAATCAAGACACCTTCCCTTGACTTCCCTCTGGAAGGCCCTAAGATCAAGATGGAAGGGGTGGACAGGAGGTTCAAAATGCCAAAGTTCCATATGCCAAAGTTTGGAGTCTCCTTCCCAAAGGGTAAGGGTAGTACTGAAGTTGAAACAAGCTTACCAGATGTGGAACTGCCCAAGCCCGAACTCGAAGTTGAGGTAATGGTGCCGTCCATAGTTGTTGAACCTAAAGTAAAGTTGCCAGAAGCAGAGATTGAAATTGAAGAACCAGAAGCAGAGGTTTCCCTCCAGTACCCAGATGCAGAAGGCAGTATTGAGGGTGGCAGAATGAAAATACACATGCCAAAGTTCAAGATGCCCAGCATGGGCTTCTCCAAACCAGATATCAAAGCACCGAAAATTGACATGGAAGTAACCCTGCCTAAGGTAGATGCCACACTTCCCACTGTTGATATCTCTGTTCCTAAACCAGAGTTGAAGATAGGGGACCTTGCTGCTGATGTCAGTATCTCTGCTCCAGATGTTAAGATCCCATCAGGAGAACTGCAAGCTCCGGGGATAGAAATCGAGACACCCACCCTTGATGTCTCTCTGGAAGGCCCTGAGGTCAAGATGGAAGGGATGGACAGCAAGTTCAAAATGCCAAAGTTCCATATGCCAAAATTTGGAGTTTCTCTCCCAAGAGGAAAGGCTAGTACAGGAGCGGAAATCACATTACCCGACATGGAACAGCCCAAGCCTGAATTCAAAGCTGAGGTGACGTTTCCATCCACGGGTGTTGAAACTGATGTAAAGTTGCCAGAAGCAGAGATTGAGCTACCAAGCGTTGACATTGAAGTTGGAAGGATGGGTAAATTCGAAATCCCTGATGTAAGTACACCAAGCAGCAAACTCCCCAAAGTCAAGACTCCGGATGTGAGAGTAAGCCTCCCCAAAGTCGAAGCTGACCTGTCGCTTCCCAAAGCAAAGGTTGAAGGACCAGAAGCAGAGCTTTTCCTTCAGGGCCCTGAGGCAAAAGGCAGCATCGAAGGAGGTGGGATGAAAATACACATGCCAAAGTTCAAGATGTCCAGCATGGGCTTCTCCAAACCAGACATCAAAGCTCCCAAAATTGACATAGATGTGGCTCTGCCTAAGTTGGATGACACGCTTCCCATCGCTGAAGTAACCATTCCTAAACCAGAACTGAAGGTAGGGGACCTTGCTGCTGATGTCAGTATCTCTGCTCCAGATGTAAAGTTCCAACCACCAGAACTACAAGCTGAAGGAATAGAAATCAAGACACCTTCCCTTGACTTCCCTCTGGAAGGCCCTAAGATCAAGATGGAAGGGGTGGACAGGAGGTTCAAAATGCCAAAGTTCCATATGCCAAAGTTTGGAGTCTCCTTCCCAAAGGGTAAGGGTAGTACTGAAGTTGAAACAAGCTTACCAGATGTGGAACTGCCCAAGCCCGAACTCGAAGTTGAGGTAATGGTGCCGTCCATAGTTGTTGAACCTAAAGTAAAGTTGCCAGAAGCAGAGATTGAAATTGAAGAACCAGAAGCAGAGGTCTCCCTCCAGTACCCAGATGCAGAAGGCAGTATTGAGGGTGGCAGGATGAAAATACACATGCCAAAGTTCAAGATGCCCGGCATGGGCTTCTCCAAACCAGATATCAAAGCACCGAAAATTGACATGGATGTAACCCTGCCTAAGGTAGATGCCACACGTCCCACTGTTGATATCTCTATTCCTAAACCAGAGTTGAAGATAGGAGATCTTGCTGCTGATGTCAGTATCTCTGCTCCAGATGTTAAGATCCCATCAGGAGAACTGCAAGCTCAGGGGATAGAAATCGAGACACCCACCCTTGATGTCTCTCTGGAAGGCCCTGAGGTCAAGATGGAAGGGATGGACAGCAAGTTCAAAATGCCAAAGTTCCATATGCCAAAATTTGGAGTTTCTCTCCCAAGAGGAAAGGCTAGTACAGGAGCGGAAATCACTTTACCTGACATGGAACAGCCCAAGCCTGAATTCAAAGCTGAGGTGACGTTTCCATCCACGGGTGTTGAAACTGATGTAAAGTTGCCAGAAGCAGAGATTGAGCTACCAAGCGTTGACATTGAAGTTGGAAGGATGGGTAAATTTGAAATCCCTGATGTAAGTACACCAAGCAGCAAACTCCCCAAAGTCAAGACTCCGGATGTGAGAGTAAGCCTCCCCAAAGTCGAAGCTGACCTGTCGCTTCCCAAAGCAAAGGTTGAAGGACCAGAAGCAGAGCTTTTCCTTCAGGGCCCTGAGGCAGAAGGCAGCATCGTAGGAGGTGGGATGAAAATACATATGCCAAAGTTCAAGATGCCCAGCATGGGCTTCTCCAAACCAGACATCAAAGCCCCCAAAATTGACATAGATGTGGCTCTGCCTAAGTTGGATGACACGCTTCCCATCGCTGAAGTAACCATTCCTAAACCAGAGCTGAAGGTAGGGGACCTTGCTGCTGATGTCAGTATCTCTGCTCCAGATGTAAAGTTCCAACCACCAGAACTGCAAGCTGAAGGAATAGAAATCAAGACACCTTCCCTTGACTTCCCTCTGGAATGCCCTAAGATCAAGATGGAAGGAGTGGACAGGAGGTTCAAAATGCCAAAGTTCCATATGCCAAAGTTAGGAGTCTCCTTCCCAAAGGGTAAGGGTAGTACTGAAGTTGAAACAAGCTTACCAGATGTGGAACTGCCCAAGCCCGAACTCGAAGTTGAGGTAATGGTGCCGTCCATAGTTGTTGAACCTAAAGTAAAGTTGCCAGAAGCAGAGATTGAAATTGAAGAACCAGAAGCAGAGGTTTCCCTCCAGTACCCAGATGCAGAAGGCAGTATTGAGGGTGGCAGGATGAAAATACACATGCCAAAGTTCAAGATGCCCAGCATGGGCTTCTCCAAACCAGATATCAAAGCACCAAAAATTGACATGGATGTAACCCTGCCTAAGGTAGATGCCACAATTCCCACTGTTGATATCTCTGTTCCTAAACCAGAGTTGAAGATAGGGGACCTTGCTGCTGATGTCAGTATCTCTGCTCCAGATGTTAAGATCCCATCAGGAGAACTGCAAGCTCAGGGGATAGAAATCGAGACACCCACCCTTGATGTCTCTCTGGAAGGCCCTGAGGTCAAGATGGAAGGGATGGACAGCAAGTTCAAAATGCCAAAGTTCCATATGCCAAAATTTGGAGTTTCTCTCCCAAGAGGAAAGGCTAGTACAGGAGCGGAAATCACATTACCCGACATGGAACAGCCCAAGCCTGAATTCAAAGCTGAGGTGACGTTTCCATCCACGGGTGTTGAAACTGATGTAAAGTTGCCAGAAGCAGAGATTGAGCTACCAAGCGTTGACATTGAAGTTGGAAGGATAGGTAAATTCGAAATCCCTGATGTATGTACACCAAGCAGCAAACTCCCCAAAGTCAAGACTCCGGATGTGAGAGTAAGCCTCCCCAAAGTCGAAGCTGACCTGTCGCTTCCCAAAGCAAAGGTTGAAGGACCAGAAGCAGAGCTTTTCCTTCAGGGCCCTGAGGCAGAAAGCAGCATCAAAGGAGGTGGGATGAAAATACACATGCCAAAGTTCAAGATGCCCAGCATGGGCTTCTCCAAACCAGACATCAAAGCCCCCAAAATTGACATAGATGTGGCTCTGCCTAAGTTGGATGACACGCTTCCCATCGCTGAAGTAACCATTCCTAAACCAGAGCTGAAGGTAGGGGACCTTGCTGCTGATGTCAGTATCTCTGCTCCAGATGTAAAGTTCCAACCACCAGAACTGCAAGCTGGAGGAATAGAAATCAAGACACCTTCCCTTGACTTCCCTCTGGAAGGCCCTAAGATCAAGATGGAAGGAGTGGACAGGAGGTTCAAAATGCCAAAGTTCCATATGCCAAAGTTAGGAGTCTCCTTCCCAAAGGGTAAGGGTAGTACTGAAGTTGAAACAAGCTTACCAGATGTGGAACTGCCCAAGCCCGAACTCGAAGTTGAGGTAATAGTGCCGTCCATAGTTGTTGAACCTAAAGTAAAGTTGCCAGAAGCAGAGATTGAAATTGAAGAACCAGAAGCAGAGGTCTCCCTCCAGTACCCAGATGCAGAAGGCAGTATTGAGGGTGGCAGGATGAAAATACACATGCCAAAGTTCAAGATGCCCAGCATGGGCTTCTCCAAACCAGATATCAAAGCACCAAAAATTGACATGGATGTAACCCTGCCTAAGGTAGATGCCACAATTCCCACTGTTGATATCTCTGTTCCTAAACCAGAGTTGAAGATAGGGGACCTTGCTGCTGATGTCAGTATCTCTGCTCCAGATGTTAAGATCCCATCAGGAGAACTGCAAGCTCAGGGGAGAGAAATCGAGACACCCACCCTTGATGTCTCTCTGGAAGGCCCTGAGGTCAAGATGGAAGGGATGGACAGCAAGTTCAAAATGCCAAAGTTCCATATGCCAAAATTTGGAGTTTCTCTCCCAAGAGGAAAGGCTAGTACAGGAGCGGATATCACTTTACCCGACATGGAACAGCCCAAACCTGAATTCAAAGCTGAGGTGACGTTTCCATCCACGGGTGTTGAAACTGATGTAAAGTTGCCAGAAGCAGAGATTGAGCTACCAAGCGTTGACATTGAAGTTGGAAGGATGGGTAAATTCGAAATCCCTGATGTAAGTACACCAAGCAGCAAACTCCCCAAAGTCAAGACTCCGGATGTGAGAGTTAGCCTCCCCAAGGTCGAAGCTGACTACTCCCTTCCGAAAGCAAAGATTGAAGGGCTAGAGGTAGAGGTCTCTGCCACAGATGTACAAGTCCCACCACCAGAACTGCAAACTCCAGGAATAGAATTAGAGACACCCTTCCTTGATGTCTCTCTGGAAGGCCCTGATTTCAAGGTGGAACGCGTAGACAGCAAGTTCAAAATGCCAAAGTTCCATATGCCCAGGTTTGAAGGATCTCTATCAAAGGGAAATGCTGACGCAGATCCTGAAATCACATTACCAGAATCGGAACTCTCCCAGTCTATACTCAACCCTGAGGTAACAATGCCATCTGTGGATGTTGAAGCTGACATTAAGTTGCCAGAAACAGAGATTGAACTACCGAGCGTGGATGTTGAATTTGGAGGGAAAGGCAAATTCAGAATGCCTGATGTGAAGATGCCAAGTGTCAGACTCCCCAAAGTCAAGACTCCAAAAGTTGCTGTCAGCCTCCCCAAGGTCAAAGCTGACCTGTCCCTTCCAAAAGCAAAAATTGAAAGCCCAGAAGCAGAGGTTCACTTCCAGGGCCCTGATGGGGAAGGCAGCATCGAGGGTGGCGCGATGAAAATACACATGCCAAAGTTCAAAATGCCTAGTATGGGCTTCTCTAAAACAGATGTCAAAGCACCCAAAACTGACATGGATGTGGCCCTGCCCATGGTGGATGCCACACTTCCTACTGCTGAAATCACCATTCCTAAACCAGAGTTGAAGGTAGGAGACCTTGCTGCTGATGTCAGCATCTCTACCTCAGATGTTATGATTCCATCATCAGAACTGCAAGCTCCAGTAATAGAAATCAAGACACCATCACTTGATGTCTCTTTGGAAGGTTCTAAAGTCAAGATGGAAGGGATGGACAGCAAGTTCAAAATTCCAAAGCTTCATATGCCAAAGTTTGGAGTTTCCCTCCCAAAAGAGCAGGCAACTACAGAAGCTGAATTCTGCTTGCCGGAAGTGGAACTGCCCAAGCTCGAATTCAAAGCTGACATAACAATGCCCTCTGTGAATGCTGAAGCTGATATAAATTTGCCAGAAGCAGAGGTTGAGCTACCAAATGTGGACGTGGATGCTGGAAGGAAGGGTGGATTCAAAATGCCTGATGTGAAGATGCCAAGTATCAAACTGCCCAAAGTCAAGACTCCACATGTTGGGGTCAGCCTCCCCAAGATTGAAGCTGACCTCTCCCTTCCCAAAGCAAAAGCTGAAGGGACGGAAGCAGAGGTATCTGTGCAGGGCCCCGATGCAGAAGGCAGCATTGAAGGAGGCATGATGAAAATACACATGCCAAAGTTCAAAATGCCCAGTATGGGATTCTCCAAATCAGGCTTCAAAGCACCAAAAGTTGACATGGATGAGACACTGCCTGAGGTGGAGACCACCCTTCCCACTGCTGAAGTCACCATTCCTAAACCAGAACTGAAGCTAGGGGACCTTGCTACTGATGTCAGCATCTCTGCCCCAGGTGTTAAAATTCCACCACTAGAACTTCAAACTCCACAGATAGGAATCGAGGTACCATTACTTGATGTCTCTTTGGAAGGGCCTGAGATCAAGAAGGAAGGGGTAGACAGAAAGTTCAAAATGCCAAAGTTACATATGCCAAAGTTTGAAGTTTCCCTACCAATTTTAGCTGACACAGAAGCTGAAATCACATTACCAGATGTGGAACTATCGAGGCCTATACTCAAAGCTGGGGTAACCATGCCGTCTGTAGATGTTGAAGCTGACAGTAAGTTACCAGAAGCAGAGATTGAGCTTCCAAGCATGGACATTGAAGTTGGAGGGAAGAGTAAATTCAGAATGCCTGATGTGAAGATGCCAAGTGCCAGACTCCCCAAAGTCAAGATTCCAAAAGTTGCTGTCAGCCTCCCCAAGGTCGAAGCTGACTTCTCCCTTCCCAAAGCAAAAGTTGAAGGGCCAGAGGCAGATGTCTCTATCCAAGGTTATGATGCAGAAGGCAGCATTGAGAGAGGCAGGATGAAAGTACACATGCCAAAGTTCAAGATGCCCAGTATGGGATTCTCCAAGCCAGACATCAAAACACCAAACGTTGATGTGGATGTGACCCTGCCTGAGGTTGAAGCCAGTGTCCCCACTGCTGATATCACTATTCCTAAACCAGAGCTGAAAGCAGGGGACCTTGATACTGATGTCAGCATCTCTGCCCCAGATGTTAAGATCCCATCAGCAGAACTGCAAGCTCAAGGGATAGAAATTGAGACACCCTCTCTAGATGTCTCTCTGGAAGGCCCTGAGGTCAAGTTGGAAGGGATGGAAAGCAAGTTTAAAATGTCAAAATTCCATATGCCAAAGTTTGGAATCTCACTCCCAAAGGGGAAGGCTAGCACAGGAGCTGAAATCATACTACCAGATGTGGAACTGCCAAAGAATGAATTTGATGCAGAGGTTACAGTGCAGTCAATGGGTGTTGAAGCTGAATTAAAGTTGCCAGAAGCAGAGATAGAGCTACAAAATGTAGATGTTGAAGTTGGAAGGAAGGGTAAATTCAAAATGCCTGATGTAAAGATGCCAAGTGTCAAACTCCCCAAAGTCAAGACTCCAGATGTGAAGTTCAGCCTCCCCAAGGTCGAAGCTGACTTCTCCCTTCCCAAAGCAAAAGTTGAAGGGCCAGAGGCAGATGTCTCTGTCCAAGGTTATGATGCAGAAGGCAGCATTGAGGGAGGCAGGATGAAAGTACACATGCCAAAGTTCAAGATGCCCAGTATGGGATTCTCCAAGCCAGACATCAAAACACCAAACGTTGATGTGGATGTGACCCTGCCTGAGGTTGAAGCCAGTGTCCCCACTGCTGATATCACTATTCCTAAACCTGAGCTGAAAGTAGGGGACCTTGATACTGATGTCAGCATCTCTGCTCCAGATGTTAAGATCCCATCAGCAGAACTGCAAGCTCAAGGGA
The DNA here is from genome assembly GCA_030440675.1 of Furcifer pardalis. NCBI lineage: Eukaryota > Metazoa > Chordata > Lepidosauria > Squamata > Chamaeleonidae > Furcifer > Furcifer pardalis. The sequence goes on along the minus strand of CP126894.1, from coordinate 12,760,999 downwards.
TAGAAATTGAGACACCCTCTCTAGATGTCTCTCTGGAAGGCCCTGAGGTCAAGTTGGAAGGGATGGAAAGCAAAGTTAAAATGCCAAAGTTCCATATGCCAAAGTTTGGAATCTCACTCCCAAAGGGGAAGGCTAGCATGGGAGCTGAAATCATACTACCAGATGTGGAACTGCCAAAGAATGAATTTGATGCAGAGGTTACAGTGCAGCCAATGGGTGTTGAAGCTGAATTAAAGTTGCCAGAAGCAGAGATAGAGCTACAAAGTGTAGATGTTGAAGTTGGAAGGAAGGGTAAATTCAAAATGCCTGATGTAAAGATGCCAAGTGTCAAACTCCCCAAAGTCAAGACTCCGGATGTGAAGTTCAGCCTCCCCAAGGTCGAAGCTGACTTCTCCCTTCCCAAAGCAAAAGTTGAAGGGCCAGAGGCAGATGTCTCTGTCCAAGGTTATGATGCAGAAGGCAGCATTGAGGGAGGCAGGATGAAAATACACATGCCAAAATTCAAAATGCCCAGCATGGGATTATCCATGCCAGACATCAAAGTACCGACTGTTGACATGGATGTGACCCTGCCTAAGGTGGAGGCCAGGGTTCCCACTGGTGATCTCACTATTCCTAAACCAGAGCTGAAGGTAGGGGACCTTGCTGCTGATGTCAGCATCTCTGCCCCAGATGTGCAGCTCCCTCCATCAGAACTGCAAGCTCCAGGGATAGAAATTGAGACACCCTCACTTGACATTTTTCTTGAAGGGCCTAATGTCAAGATGGAAGGGGTGGACAGGAAATTCAAAATGCCAAAGTTCCAGATGCCAAAGTTTGGGCTTTCCCTTCCCAAGGGGAAGGCAACTACAGAAGCTGAAATCGGTTTACCAGATGCGGAACTGCCCAAACCGGAACTCAAAGCTGAGGTAATGGTGCCATCCGTAGGTATTGAAGCTGAAGTAAAGTTGCCAGAAGCAGTGAATGAGCTACCAAGCATGGACGTTAAAGTTGGAGGGAAAAGTACATTCAAAATGCCTGACGTGAAGATGCCAAGTGTCAAATTCCCCAAAGTCCAGACTCCAGACATGACGCTCAGCCTCCCCAAGTTCGAATCTGACCCCTCCCTTCCCAAAGTAAAGTGTGAAGAGGCAGAGGCAGAGGTCTCTGTCCAAGGCTATGATGAAGAAGGCAGCATTGAGGACAGCGGGATTAAAATACACATGCCAAAATTCAAGATGCCCAGCATGGGCTTCTCCAAACCAGATATCAAATCACCAACAATTGACATGGATGTGACCCTGCCTAAGGTGGAGGCCAGTCTTCCCGCTGCTGAAGTCACAATTCCCAAACCTGAGCTGAAGGTAGGGGACCTTGCTGCTGATGTCACCATCTCTGCCCCAGATGTTAAGATCCCACCACCAGAACTGCAAGCTCCAGGGATACAAATAGCGTCACCCGCCCTTGATGTTTCTCTGGAAGGCCCTAAAGTCAAGATGGAAGGGGTGGACAGCAAGTTCAAAATGCCAAAGTTCCATATGCCAACATTTGGAGTTTCCCTACCAAAGGGGAAGGTTAGCGCAGGAGCTGAAATCTCCTTACTGGATACAGAACTGCCCAAGCCCGAACTCAAACCTGAGGTAATGTTGCCCTCTGTGGATGTTGAAGCTGACATAAAGTTGCCAGAAGCAGATATCCAGGCACCATGCCTGGAAGTGGAGGTTGGAGAGAATGGTAAAATCAAACTGCCTGACATGAAGTTGCCAAGCTTCAAATTTCCCAAAGACAAGACTCATCACATGGGAGTCAGCTTCCCCAAGGTCGAAGCAGACATTTCCCTTCCCAAAGCAAAAGCTGAAGGACATGAAGCAGAAGTCTCCATCAAGGATCTTGATTCCAAAGGTAGCACTGAGGGCAGTGGGATGAAGATTCATATGCCAAAGTTCAAGATGCCCAGCATGAGCTTCTCCAAAACAGATGTAAAATCACCAAAAATTGATATGGATGTCTCCCTGCCTCAGGTGGAGGCCACACTTCCCACTGCTGAAATCACCATTCCTAAACCAGAGCTTAAGGTAGGGGACCTTGCTGCTGATGTTAAGATCCAACCACCAGATGTTAAGATCCAACCACCAGAACCGCAAGCTACAGGAATAGAAATCAAGACACCCTCCATTGATGTCTCTCTGGAAGAACCTAAGGTCAAGATGGAAGCGGTAGACAGGAAGTTCAAAATGCCATGGTTCCATATGCCAAAGTTTGGAGTTTACCTTCCCAAAAGGAGGGCAAGTGCAGATTTTGCAATGACCTCATCTTTTGCAGAGATCCTCAAGCCTCAACTTGACACCAAAGTAAAACTGTCTTCCATATCACCTTTAGATAGCAGGACTACAGACGTGAGCATCAGTCTTCCCGAGGAAGAAGTTAATCTCTCCCTTCCGAAAGCAAAAACTGAAGTACCAGAAGCAGAGGTTTCCCTCCAGCACCCAGATGCAGAAGGCAGTATCGAGGGGGGCAGGATGAAAATACTTACTGCTGATGTCAGCATCTCTGCCTCAGGTGTTAAGATCCCACCAGCAGAACTGCAAGCTTCAGGGATAGATGTCAAGGAACCTTCACTTGACGTCTCTCTGGAAGGCTCTGAGGTGAAAATGGAAGGGTTGGACAGTAAGTTCAAAATGCCAAAGTTTCATATGCCAAAGCTTGGAGTTTACCTTCCCAAAAGGAGGGCAAGTGCAGATTTTTCAACCACTTCATCTTTTTTTGAGACCCCCAAGCCTGAACATGACACTGAAGTAACACTGTCTTCAGTGGATGAAAAGGACAGTGTAGGAAAAGACAGTAAATTTAAAATGCCAAAATTCAAACTACCATCATTTAGCTGGTCTCCTAAAAAAGAATTAAATATTAGTGCTGGTACTGATGCAAACATAGAAGTCCCCTCAGCTGCAATCTCTTCTGGTGACACTGAAGGTGAATTAATACTCACTGTAGAGGAAGCTGAAGGCCAAATCATAGCTGAAGAAAAAAGAGAGATTTCACTGCCAGAAAGACACATTAGTATTAGTGATGCTAGAGAAGGGAGTAAAAGGCCAAAAATTAAGTTTCCTACCTTGGAACTTTCCACACCAAAGATGAAAGATCCTAAAATGAATATAGAAGTTAATTTATCTAAAAGTGATGCTGAATGTCCTGTAGTTGATGTCAGTGTTTCAAAACCAGAAATAGAACCTGGAGATGTTGGTAAAAGTGTTCATGGAGTGCAAGAGCTAGAAGTAAGCCTGGAAGGACTTTCTAGTGAAATATTAGAAAAAGAAGGAGGAGGAGAAGATATGATATCTGAAGGTGTTGATGTAAAGATTAAAAAGCCCAAATTCCAAATGCCAAAATTTGATCTCTCATTTTCTAAAGGGAAAACCCCAGAAATTGATGTGAGTCTACCATCTGAGGATATTGCTATTCCTCAACTGGAAAAAACTACAGATATTGCGAATATTAGCATTGAAGCTGAGAGTGATATAATTGATACAGAAAAAACTGTTCAGGATGGGAATATTAAAATGCCTAAAATGCCTACAATTGATATGAGAGCTATAGATGCAGATGTAACATTACCATTAGCCAGTCTTTCTGTGACACAACCAAAAACTCAAGATTCACATTCCACCGAAATAAAATTTCAGGAAGAAAAGAAGGCTGACACTGTAGATGCAGAAGAGAAAGAAGGGCATTTCAAAATGCCAAAATTCAAACTGCCATCATTTAATTGGTCACCTAAAAAAGAAGCAAGCCTCAAGACTAGCATTTCAGAACCTTTGGAAGAAACCAAGGAGACTACTGAGACAGATGGAGGCGCAACAGACACTTTATCAGAAGATCAAGATGCCCACATGGACCAGGATGCTGAAACAGCTACCAAAAAAGGTCTGATAAAAAGGCCGCATTTTACCATGCCCAAAATTTCCTTGTCTAGGACAATATTACCAAAATCCCAGGGCAACCTGCCAAAAGTAGATACAGATGTTCCTGCAGAAAGAGACGGAGCTTTGGTACAAATACCTGACATAGAATGCAGTTTTACTACAAGAAAAGAAGAAACTGAAATCAGCATTAAAATGCCAAAAGGTATATCCAAAGCAGAAGTTGATGTTTTCCAAACAGATATTAAAGCTGATGTTGAGCTACCTGAAGCAGATAGTTCATTTAAACTGAAGAGTTCAGAAACAGAGTTTGAAAGTGAAACTGATGTGGATCATGCAAGTACAAAAGCTGATGACACTGAGGGGAAGATTAGACTGCCAAAACTCAAAATGCCAGTTTTTGGAATTTCATCTGAAGAGGAAAGGTCTGAAAGTGGCATCATCATAGAAAAAATACAGCCTGCAGCTACTCAAAAACAGGTGGCAATAGAAATAGAGATACATGATAAAGAAGCTCCAATTCTAGAAGTTAAAGATGAAACAGCCGATTCAGAAATAAAGAGTTCTATTGGGAAAATGAAAATGTCACAAGTTCTTGGAGTTGAGGTCAAAACTTCTGATGTGTCTGGTGAAAAGGATATAAAAGTAGAAGAAGAACTTAAAGCAAAGCCTGAAGAGGGTCAAACTGAGGAATCTCAGGGATGGTTTAAAATGCCAAAGTTCAGGATGCCTTCATTTGGCCGATCATCATCAAAGGAGAAAAAAGATGATGCTGAAGCTGAAGACAGTCCCGGAAAAGCTCCCATCACTGATGTACAAGTTGAAATAAAAGCACATGAAGTTCCAGCTCGTATAGATATTGAATCACATTCTGGAAAGGAGATTTTAGAATGCAAGGTCATGCTTCCTGAAGGGGAGACCAGAGGAATTTCAGTGGAGAAAGAAGAGGGATTTGACACTGGCTTATTAATGGGTGAAGGCACTCTTTCACAAATTTCTGGAATGTCAGACATTAAATTAAGGGCTCAGGGGACAAAAACATACGCTGATATAGTTAATCATGGCACTGAAGTTCTACATATTCATAAGCCTATGGTCACATCAGAAATCAGTGTACCAGAAGTGGATATCGATGTAAATCTCCCTAAATGTGATACAACATTTCAGCACTACAAAAGCCAACCTGTAGTTTCTGAAACTCCTGCAAGTGGAGTAGACAGAAAAATTTATACTGCTGTTACCAAAGAAGAGGTAGTCACGCAAAGCCCTACTGCAGTAGTGAAAGGTGAAAAGATAGAAAGCAAAATTAAATCACCAGAAAAGGATACTCAGGGGAAAGAAAGCATCTTCAAAATGGCAAAATTTGGTATGCCTTCATTTGGATGGTACACCACAAAGGCTACTGGTGATGATTCTGGGGTTGCAGTTGACCAAGGAGAAGTTGATATTGTACCTTCAGAAATGAAGATGGAAGTTTCAGTTACCGATGAAAGCTTTGAAATAATCCACTTCCCAAAGCAAGAATATGAAAAAAAGATAGTCACAGAACGTGACGTGAAAGCAGAAGAAAGAGATGGATCAAGCAGAACAAAAGCAGCTAAATTCTCTATACCAAAATCTGGCAGTCTATATTCCAAATCACAGAGTTTAGAAGTTCATGTTGATCCAGCCAAGATGGAGGCCGACATGTCAGTGGCTAAATCTGAAGGAGAGACATCGGGACTGCAGGCTGAAAATACCATTATGATAGGTCCAAAACTATATTTTTCAGAAAAAACTGATGGCACTATGGACAAACAATCTGGAGATTCAAAGCACAGTTTCCGTATTCCAAAAATGAAAATGCTCAACTTCACACACACTGCTGAAAGTCAAATTTTAACTTCAGAAGGGATGACAGATATGAAGGGAGTTGCTACTGATAGTGATGATGCATTTCAAACAGGATTCGGGATTCCCATCCTTGAAAAGAAAGAAGACACAAGTTATAATATTCAGAAATCAAAGGTTAAGATCACAACATTGTCTGAACCTACCATTCAAAGAGCACAGGTGGAACATAAAGCCCCATCTACAGAGCTTTCTTTCAAAGAAAGAACCATACAATCACAGAGGCCAGTAGAATTTAGCACTGAATTTTCTACAGAGAAAATAGACAGCATGGCTGAAAAAATCCAAAAGTCAGTAGCTAAAATTACAACACTGATTGAACCAGACATTCAGACAACACGACTTGAAATTCAACGTCCATCTGCAGATTCATTTATTTCAGGTGTGCCACTGCATGTTCAAGAACCATCCACTAAGGGTAAAGAAATAAAGCTACATGGTAAATCAGAATTTGCCTATATTGATGATGATATGTCAGAGTCTTTCTCCACTCAAATAGTGAAAGAATCCGAGATTCCTCCAACAGAAGTACAAACTGCCACCTTTGGGTTTTCCCTTCTCAAAATGAAATATCAAGAATCACACGCAAGCTTAGAGAAACCAATCCAATTGTCTCCTTCAGATCGTCACCATTTAGATGAAAGTGCAAGAGAAGCAACACAAAAGACTGGCTTTGCTGAATTTAAAATACCTGACAAAGGTGAGGATGGTGACATGGGCGAAGAAGCATCTTCCACAACAGCACTAACAAAACTGAAAGCATTTAGCGTTGAAGTACAGTCTGTCAGTGAGCAGGATCATTCTGATAAGCAGTCAAAACAGATGTCTGAACCAGCTGTAGAAATCGCAGAAGAAGCTAATGTTGTTACTGAAGGAGAGTCAACAGATCAGAAAGAAAAAACAGATAGCAAGAGGTCTACTGGCCGGTTTAAATTTTGGTTTTCAAATATTGGCTTTTCTTCTGTCGATGATACTGCCTCAGATACTCAACCTGACATTCAACAATCATTTCCAAAAGAAACTCAACATGATGACCCAGCCACATCAGAAAGTGACTCAGCTGAAAAAACTGAGGGATGGTTTAGATTTCCCAAGTTAGGGTTTTCATCACCAACCAAAAAAAGCAAGGAAGCTGATAAAGAAGATGAGGTAAATCCAAAAGAAAAAATCCCTCAGGATGATGAAAGCCCAATAGAAAAATCAGAGACTTTTTTTGATGCACAAGAGACCTTGCCACCTAAAGAGACCATCACAGAGAAGGAAGAAACTGGAATTTCAGGAGACATTCCATCTGCCCCAATTGTTTCATCTTCAGCAAGAACTGAATTGATCCTACTGGAGAAGGAGAAAGCTAGTTCCCACATTTAGAAAGAGTCATCAAAGTGAAATAGTTTCTTTGCTGATAAAATGTAAGCATGTGAAAAATGTGATGAAGAAAAACTAACAAGAATCAAAAATGTAACTGCTTTTTTCAAACATATGAAGATACTTTATAACATTAAAATGACCTAAGAAATATTTTATATACCCATTAGGCTTTACAATGTCATGGACAATGTGGAAAGAAAAGTTTCTTGGGTAAAATAATTTCTTAGGTTTGTAAGTAAACAGGTAGACAGACAAAACTACTGATAAAAGGTATTCAAAGTTTTAATGAAAGCCTCTTCTATAGTTCCCAAGTGTTTTTTCTTCAAATCTATGAAACTAAGATGGGATGGCAGATTATACACGGCTGTCTAAGTATTAAAGTAATGATCTAGATATTATTCTGAACAATAATAGAAGTTAGATTGGGGACAATTAGAATCATGTATCTTTTTTTAGGTTTTTTTAACTGTAACTTTTGCTGCTATTTTATGAAGAAATATATTTTCATTTTCTTAGAAAAATAGGTGTACTGCAAAACATAGACCAAGTGGAAATAATATTGTCAATGTTATAATGCCTATTTTTAATTAGTAATCCAGTCTAGAAGCCATAACTACAACTAAGGCAATTTATATATAAGGCATAAATATTTGCACCAACATACCTACCTTTCATTGTCCCTGCGATAGTAACATCATAAAACTATTTTTCTGAAGTGCTAGTAGAGATGATAATTCTGATCACTAATGTACAGCTTATCTAAATGTTGCTTCTGAAATGTATTTTTTTCTGTTAAGACCTTAATGTCAGTGTCTTAACACCTGTGGTTGTGTGCCCTTGGACTTTATCTGTTAAATACCATGACTTTCACTTGGTAGTCATAGAAAAACATTGCTCAGTCTCATTTGGTGACAAATTGGTTGTGTCTTTGCTGCTGTGCATAAGAGCTGCCTTTAGTAACACTGCTGTAAAGTCTGCTTTCAGGGCCATTTTCTGGATAGCCCACAGCTAAATGCAGTACTTAGGAAGAGATGGGAGATGATACCCAGGTGTTTCATGTTGCTACTGTGCCTTCAACTGACTGAGCAGGCTTATCACTGTCATAGGAATACAGGGCATCCACAGATAACTATTTAACTGGTCTTATTACTTACATGTGTGCGCATAAACTGGTTGGCTGTGAACAACAGTAGACAAGACACTGATTCCATATCTAGAAGCAGTGCACCCTTAAGAGGAATATATGTCTTGTTCTGACACAGCCTTGTCTCAGTCAGCATTTGGCAAATCACATGCTTCTGTTTCATAACTAGCCATTTGGGAAACAACACAATTTTGTTGTGTGTCTTATGTCTCAGGCACCCAAATAAAAATGAGCATTGCCCAGTGGGATAATACTATAAGAGAAAGAAGGCTTTTGCTTTAAGTGTAATTTGACTCTTGTCTTTCCTGACAAGCAATGGGAATTTAACCACTTCCTGTTTCCTTGGGTTTCTTAACCTTTCTTATCGTTTTGCAGGACAGAATAGTTAGCACACTAAGTGCCCACATATACTATAAATTCTTCTTTACTTCCCCTTTTACCCCTTCTGGTGTTGAGGGACATATAAAATGTAGTAAATTACTACTCACCAAGTCAAACTTATTGAAAAGTCTTTGCCAAATGATAATTCATCACAGTGTGAATGCAAATATTCAGCTAGTCCCTTTCTTGCAATATAGTAGACATTTGTTTTGCTCTTATTGCTCATCCCCTCAGATTGTAGGAGAAGGGTCATAATTTCTTACCAAGTTAATAAAAAGAACTTTCTGAATCAAACTTCTTGACCAGGACCATTGTCCAATGGTCTTAAAGACAATTACTTAACTGCAGTTGGACTCTAGGATTTAAGCAAAATCGAAAATGACAATGCTAGTTAGGAATTTCGGTTTGGAGATAGACACAGAATGGAGCTTATGCAAGTAATTTTAAGGCTTTCCTGGACATGTAAGTTGTAAATAGTTATTTTATGCCTTTTGGGTTATAAGAGTGCTTACAAGTATGCAGCCAAGAAGATGGTACAATACCTGTCAAAATGCTGTACTTATATATGGCAAATATGTTGAATGTATCCTGGCTACTCTGATACCAAAATAAAAGCAGTATCAGTAGTATTGTGGACATCATTCTGATTTTAAAGTAAAATGACCTGTGTTAACATGGCAACACTAATACAGTATGTGAAAATTCATTCATTCATTCATTCGATTTGTATACCGCCCTACTCGGTACAACCAACTCAGGGCGGTTTACAGAAACCATACATATAAGACAATCAAAAGTAATATAACATAATCAGAGGTCATACAGTATAATACAATAAATATAACAATGCAGTACAGCAGTGCAATAAAACAAACCACACTGTAAAATAAGGTTACAAATTCAGCGCAATAAAACAAAACCACACTGCATATCATCATAACACAATACAGTTAATACAATCAATAGATCTAAACATCGGGGGAAAGAAAAAAGAAAAAAAGCACTGCAATACAATATTCCAATCTAAAACATAAATATAACATTGTAACAATACAGTTAATACAATCAGAATGTAAACATACGGCGGGGGGGGGACGATAACAATGGTCCTTGGCTCACCGCATGGCCCAAGAGTTCATTTCGCCCCTCTCGGTCAGGAAAGGGGGACACAAGAAGTAAGAGCACCCCAATACACCAATGTTCCCTCAATCCTCTAGCCCAGATGAGGCAGGGGGGCGGTGACAGTGTCTACACCTGCCTCCCATCCCTGGCACTCCGTGCATTCAAAAGGCTTCTCACCTGTGTGGAACCTGTGATCTCTAGCAAATCCTAGGGAAAGTCTAGGATGAACCTGTCTTTGACTCTTAAGACAATGATTCCTTGTTAAAACAATGGCCCAAATTCTTTTGCTTAGGGCAGTAAATTGTACTAGAGTAGGCTCCCTGAATCAGTTGGGATTTGGTGAGTCACCTTCATGGCAAGTTTCAAAGATTTGAAAGGCCTGCTCTAACTGCAGTTTACTTTGGCCTAGTAAATTGCAGTTAGAGTGGATGCAAATGAATCAATGGAGTTTATGGAGAAGCTGACTCACTCAATCCCCATTGATTGAATGGACCTACTCTAGAGTGATTTGCTACAGTGAGGAACAGGTTTGGGCCATAGGGACACTTTAGAGTAGGAACTTTGCTCCTTCTCTTTCACTTTTTGAAGCTCCCTAGATCTCATATACTGTATGCATAATCAATTTCAGATTGAAACCCGTTCAAGCCTGCAACTCTTAGTAGGGCGCACTCACTTTATTTGGTCCCACAGACCTTAATTGCAGCTGCTGAGAGGGAAATTAATCTCATATAACTCAGTTCAGAGTCCCATTGGTGATGCAAGAATGGAGACTTATCCAGGTTAGAAAATGCTGGCGTCCCTCCCTAACATGGCACTGAACAGCAAAAGCGGAAAACAATTTTTCTTGGGATATTACAGACTTGGGAACTCCTTGAAGATGTCAACAGCCAATGCCAGCCATCATCATGGCAGAAGTTAGAAGACCAGAAGCATGGGACTGTTTTAATCCACAGAAGGCCAATTCTTCTTGAGTAGTTTGATTAGATGGTACTGCAGTGGCTCAGGGGGCTAAGACACTGACTGGGAGGCAGAAGCAGTGGTGAGATGTCAAAAATTTTACTACCCCACCGTGATGTCAATAGAGTGTGGGTGGAGCTAACATCATGACATCATGATGTCATGGGCAGAGCCAACATCATAATGTCATAACATTGTGAGCGTGGCCAAATGAATTTTTAAAAAAAATTTAACAGATTTAAAAAATTAAAAATATTAAAATAAGCACACACACACACACACCCCTCAATCCACCCACCCACAACACAAACCTGTAAATAAATTAATTAAATAAATAAATAAAATAAAAAATACATTAAAATCCACCCACCCACCCACCCGAAACACAAATCAACCAGAGCTTTTAGACCAGAGCTTTTAGACCAGAGCTTTTCAACTTCACAGTATGGGCAGAGCCAAAGAAAATAAAAAAATAAAATAAAATAAGCACACACACATACACACCCACCCCTCAACCCACCCACCCACCCACAACACAAACCTGTAAATAAAATAAAATAATAGAATAAAAATACATTAAAATACAGCCAGCCACCCAAACACCCACCCCAAACACAAATCAACCAGAGCTTTTAAACCAGAGCTTAAAGCTTATTCTTGCTGATCTTTCCCACACTAGGTCAAATGGAAGGAACTACAGAATGAACTCACCACAAAATGGCTTCATTTTGGTACTTTTCAACTTTTCAACAGTTAAAGAAGTTAGGTACTAAGTATTTGCCTAACCAGTTATCTAGGATAATATGCCTTAATATAAATGTAAAACAGCTGTACCTCCTTAAGGGTTCTTCAATTGGAACAGCAATTGGAAGAGCACAGGTGTAGCTTATTGATGAGGTAACTCCAAGACTTTGCTTAAAAACCCCAAGCCAGGCCGCCAGGCCTTTTTAGGAACTATGGTAGTATGTCAATATAGGTAAAGGGATTAAATACACATTAAAATACACATAGACACACCTCATCCAAAGGTGAGTCACTTACCCTGGGGAGCAGGCTATACGGAGCTTCAGGCTAGCAGCTTCTCATTCTCCTCCCCGCTTGGGAGGACAGCAAGGAGGCCGTGCATGTGCACCAAGCACGGTAGGCATCCATGCACACCAAGTGCTTGGCACGCATGCGCAGTGGGGGAACCAGTGAAAAGGTAAGCCCCAAAGGTGGTTCCCCCCCAAAAGCTGCTACTGGTCTTTGTCCCAGCTCCTGCCAACCTAGCAGTTCGAAAGCAAGAAATTGCAAGTAGATAAATATGGTCCACTTTGGTGGGAAGGTAACAGCATTCCATGCGCTCTGGTGTCTAGTTATGCCTGCCACATGACCACAGAAACATCTGCAGAAGAAGACATTGCTGGCTCTTCAGCTTTGAAACAGAGATGAGCACTGACCCCTAGAGTCAGATACGACTGGCTTTCAAGCAAGGGAAACCTTTACCTTTACTAGTTTGATTATAACAAGAATAAAAGGGTTTTATATTATTTATTTATTATACCCCACCCCAATTGGAGCAAGCACCCCTCTGGGTGGCTTACTGTAATGAAATAGACAGTTCACAAAACAATAATATAAAACAGCACGATCCAAATAAAATAAAATAAAATATAAACATTAAAAGAAATGAGATTCCTGGTCCATGGCATCAACTGTCCCCAAATTTACACAGTGCAATAATTCCCAAAAAAGTAGGTCCCAGAAAGCAGTCACCAAGGTGATGACAAGAAACATTTAGGTGCAGAAAGTGGTTTTTGTGAGTCTATAATTTGTTATTACTTCAGGTTTACCCAGTGGTGAGCATCTGCAGGTTCGCACCAGTTCGCCAGAACCGGTAGCAGAAATTCTGGCTGGCCCCACCCAACCAAGTTTTGAAATAAAGTAGTCTTAATTCGGGTGCAACGCAGGGCTTTCCTCCTGGCCATGCCCACCATACCATGCCCACAGTGTGGTAGTAAAAAAGTTTGGAGCCCACCACTGGGTTTACCCCAGGTCACAAAACTGCCTCAAGAAACCAACATGCCTTGGAATCTGCAACAAAACATGGGAGGAGGCCTAACACCACCTTAACTGCACTAAGGGGCAGTGTCTTTAATTAAATAAAATCATATGTTACAATTATATAATATGATGTTGTTGGGTCCCGATAGTGCTTTGTAGGAGAAAAGGGTAGTATAGTGCTGACAAAGAATGAACTCCATGAGGCAAGAAAGGCCTAGTTCAGATTTTAAAGATAATTTTCTCCTCACCTTACCCAACCCTCTTGATTCCTACAAAATGGAAACCATTTTCCTGAATCAGTCTTCCTTCAGACTAAAAAGAACCATGTTAAAATGCAACCCTTCCACAAAGGTATTCCTGCTTTGTGGGACTTGTAGTTTTCCAGTAAAAATTCACCACAGCTCTCATGCCCAGAATAATGTTGCTTTTCCTTCTCTTTTGGATGCATGCTCCCACTTCCAGAGCATGGGCTTTTTCAGGAAAAACAGATGTTCCCCAATTTACGTTTATATACACAAAGCATAATTAATGAATGGTGCCACAAAATGCATCAATGGCCTAGAGATTAATTTGTCAGGAAGTACAGGGTGGCCTGTAAATCTCTATTGAATCTCTAAATTTGCCACTTATTGTATCTAGGGTGTCACCAGTATTCTTGCGCTCATGTACCCACATACTTGTCACAATACGCTCTTCAAATGTAAATGGGTTTAAATCACCCATATTTCTCTTAAAAAGAAAAATATATATAATACATATGGCTGGGTAGGGACTTACGGGCCACCCTGTAGATTGATTGTCATGGATAAAATAAGTGGCTAGTCCTCTCGGAGGCTGTCAGGTTTAATCTTTGGGAGATTGTGAAAATGTAACTTCCATGGTTTTGTTACTCTTTTAAAAGGCTGGTTTTATGACCTTGAGGAAAAAGTAATTCATTTTCATTTTGTTTTTGTTGACTGCTTTATAGGGCTATGCCCTCTCAAAATGGTCATAAAAGGTCATAAAACCAGCCTAAAAAGAACAAGGTTCCAAGATAACCCAGTAAAATTAAAAAAGCAGATAACAACATTTTTTTTAAAAAAACTTGCCCCATGAAACAGCTCCAATAAAATGTTTAAGCAATACAAAGCTCAGCACAACATTTTCATTAAAAGCCTTTCTGAATAAATAGGCTTCCAAGGCCTAGTGCAAAGCTGGCACTTACGGGGAGCAATAGCAATTACACTTATATACCACCCCTAGCACGTAGTGCATTCTCTGGGCAGTTTATGGGTAATTCTAAGTCCTTCAGAGAGACAAAACATGGGGACACAACCTAAATGGCTTATTCTGGCTAATCTTTCTCACACTAGGTCAGATGGAAGGAACTACAGAATGAACTCACCACAAGATGGCTTCATTTTGGCACTTTTCAACTTTTCAACAGTTAAAGAAGTTAGGTACTAAGTCTTTGCCTAACCAGTTCTCTAGGATAATATGCCTTAATGTACATGTAAAACAGCTGTACCTCCTTAAGGATTATTGATGAGGTAACTCCAAGACTTTGCTTAAAAACCCCAAGCCAGGCCTTTTTAGGAACTGTGGTAGTATGTCAATATAGGTAAAGGTATTAAATACACATTAAAATACACACTGACACATCACATCCAAAGCTGAGTCACTTACCCTGGGGAGCAGGCTATAGGGAGCTTCAGGCTAGCAGCTTCTCTTCCTCCTCCCCGCTTGGGAGGACAGCAAGGAGGCCGTGCATACGCGCCAAGCACTGTAGGCATGCATGCACACCAAGTGCTTGGCGCGCAAGCACAGTGGGGGGACCAGTGAAAAGGTTAGCCCCGAAGGTGGTTCCCCCCAAAAGCTGCTACAGGTTCTCCGCGACACTGGGGAAAGTTACTACCGGTTCTGGCGAACTGGTGAGAACCTGTTACATCCATCACTGGTTAGAGGCCATTGCAAGTGTTTCACCAGACACAGGGGCTGCGGTGGCTCAGTGGTTAAGAAGCTCACTTTGTCAGCTGGAAGGTCAGTAAGTCGGCAGCTCAAGACCTGGGTACTGCATGACAGTTTGAGCACCCATCTCTGTCCCAGCTCCTGCCAACCTAGCAGTTTGAAAGGAGAAATTGCAAGTAGATAAATAGGGACCACTACAGTGAGAAAAAGATCTGGGGGACATGAAAGGAGCCTCATTCGGGCAATCCCTTAGTGGAGTTTCTCCAACAAAAATTCTTTCAAACCAGAATAATTTCTGACACCAAATTATTACCAAGCACAGACTTTTAATTTAGCTAAATAAACCTTTTGGTGATTTTTTTGTTTTCAAACATCGCCATCTTGTGGCATTTTGCAAATGCAACCATTGTTTGGAGCTGTGATTTATGATTCTAAGACCACTGGGTGTTTGCACAAGTCCAGTACTGTACAAGGAAACTGGAAGAAGAATTTCCTGCAGCTGTTCTTGGCGTTCATTCCTTCAGGTTTACTTGAAGTTAAAACAGACACAGACAAAAATACACACTACATGCAGAATGCAATCGTGGCTTTCAGATCATTTGCTGCCTGATGCAGGAGAAGCACTGCATCCCTCTAGCGTTGTCCCTACTCCTTGCCTTCACTTTTGTTCTCATAGCAGAGCAGTGAGTAGTGGCAGCCCCATAAATCAGACAGTGCTGATCTTTACAGAGCCACACAAGCCTAAATGGCAATTTCAGAGAAGGTCCTTCTTCAGAACCTATCAGTGAAAGCAGGATGTCTAAGAGGTTGCTATATGCACCCACAAAGACTAAAATTATTTTTGAAGTGAATTCAATGAATGTCTTACATTTCGGTTGGGTGGTCATGTACTTTCGACAAGCTGCCACCACAAAACTAAAGCACCCACGAAAATAATGGTTACATTGACTGAAAGCTCGTCTCGGTGACTTTCAGAAATGTAAAGAGCCATTGACCAAAAATACAAAGTGATGACATCATTGCTTCCAAAATTTGCCTTTAAAAAATGCAATCTTTGCTGGGGGGGGGGTCGGTTTTCAGTAGCCCAATGTCCAAACCACACAACTGACTCAAGTGACCCAAAGTGCATTTGAAAGAGGAAATAACAACCTTTGTGTTGACACTATTACATTTGAAATTGGACTTCGGGGGGGGGGGGGGGGGCCGCGACTATGAAGCATTTTACAAAAAACCACTCAAACGAGGTCACAAGAATGCAAAACTAAAAGGGAAAATGTGTTAGAAACTGAATATAACTTCCCAAGTTGGATACAGTTCGAATACAACATGTGGAGAAGAATGACACTGAAGCAGGAATCAACAACAAAGATATTAAGGAAAAACATGACTTGTAAAAATGATATTTTCGGGGGTGGGGTCAGTTGGTGGTAAGCCGGCAACCAAAACGATCAACCGAGCAAAGTGATCCAAAGTGCAATTGATAAAGGACATAATAACCTTTCTTGTGACACTTACACAATTTGGATCAGACTTCAAAAAACATTTTCTATGAAGGTTTAAAACAAAAAACAAAACCACTTTCTTTGTAACCTTCCTTCCTTTCTTTTTTTTTTTTTTAATAATTTTTATTAGGTATATAAAGTGATACAAAACAAGACACATACATAAAACAAAATGAATTACATATCTAAAGAATATAAACAGAGAATTCAAATAGGAAAGTAAAATCTCTCATATATAAGAATACTACATTGTTAACATCCATCAAAAATTATTACCTCGTTATAAAACACTATTTACTACATCGATCTCCAAACTATATTTCCATCTATCATCTCATAACCAATATATGTTATTCTCTATCTCAATTTTTCTTCTTATCTTTAAAACCACCCTTGTGATATATACAATGTCCGGGGATTTATGTTTACTTATGTTTTCCAAAAGTCATTTTGCTCAGATACAGGGGGTATGCCCTGATTCTTTACTGTTACATAATCAATAAAAGGTTTCCAAATCCTCCAGAAGTTGTTACCAGTTACTTTACCCTTTTTAAAATTTATCTCCCAAGTGAGCTTTTCGTTGAGTGCCAAATCCCACATTTCGTTATACCAATTCCTTCTTTGTAAGTTTTCATTATTTTTCCAATTTCTAGCTATACATTGTCTGGCCGCTGATAACATTATCGCCATCAATTCATTTTTATCCTCACTCATTTTATATTTATCCATCTCTGTTAACAAAATTGTATTTGGGCCCAGTTCAACCTGCAAATCCAATATATTTTTAATTTCAACCTCTATTTTTCCCCAAAAGTCCTTCAAAGCCTCACAAGACCACCACATGTGTTCATATGTGCCTCTATCTTTTTTACATCTCCAACATTTCTCACTCACATCTTTGTACATTAGATGCAGTTTTACTGGGGTTCTATACCATCTCCAAATTAATTTATAATTATGTTCCTTCACTCTTACCGACATAGATCTCATAATACGTCTTCTCCACATTTTCCCCCAAGTCTTCTCGTTAATTGTTATGTTCAGTTCTTGTTCCCAACTATCTTTCAATACTTGTTGAGCCTTCCCTCCTTTATTTAAAATTTTATATATTTGACTAACTATCCCTTTTAAACCTATGTCTCCTTTTCTCAATTTGACCAGCAGTATTTCAAATTCTGTAAGCTCCCTGTCAGATCCCATTTCAAAAAGAAATTTCTTATTCCAATTATTAATCTGGAGGACTTTAAACCAATCCAACTCCAGTTGCAGATAGAGCTCCTTTCTCCTCTCCGAATCCCTACAAATTTTGATCCAATCCTTCAACAGAGAGACCCCATTTTTTAATAAGATATCCTTAATCCTACCTTCTATTTTTATCGGAAAGTTATTGAAATCTTCTAATTCTGTAACCATTGATATCCCTGGAATAAGTTCCTTTCTTACTTTGTTCCATTCTTCTATTGTTGCTCTTATCATCTTGCCCTGAATCCTCATTTTTTTATCCTTATCTCCACATAAAAAGAATGCCTTCCCTTTCCTAGAAAACTCTTTTGATTCTAATTTTCCCCATATCGGCTCTTCTCTATTTAGTAATTTAATAACACTTCGTAATTGAAAAGCTCTATAATACTTGCTAATATTCGGAATACCCAGTCCCCCTTCTTTTTGTGGAATATACCATAAAATCTTAGGTATCCTTGCTTTTCTTTTCCCATTACAGAATCTATTTATAGTATTTTGATATTTTTCCAATTCTTTTTCTGTATGTTTTATTGGCAGAGCATCAAATAAGAAATTTAATTTAGGTAACAACAACCTTCCTTCCTTTCAAAAAACTCTCTCCAACTCTAGCCATCTCGCTGGATGTGGAAGTAAACAGGCAGTCAATGTGTTCGATTTGTGAAGGAAGGTAAGAGAGAAGGGGGAATCAGCAAAGAGGCGAGCAAGGACTATAAAAAGTTCTCACTTGCATCTGCTGCTTCTGGCTCGTCTCTTCGCTGCCAGGTGGGTCCTGATACACACACACAGACGCAGACACAGACACACACACACACAGAGAGAGACAGACAGACAGACAGACACACACACACACCAGAGGCGTAGCTACCGCCGTATCTGCCGTATCAATTATACGGGGGCCCCGGGTCACGAGGGGCCCCAACGTGTGTAAACAAAACAAATCTTTACCCTTCCTAAGGGCCCCCAAAAGATTTTTATACGGGGCCCCGCCAAGGCACGCTACTCTTCTGACACACACACACTCTTTCTAACCTTCCTTCCTTAAAAAAAGGTGGCAGGTAGAGTCTAAGGAGACTACTGTCAGGGATTTAGTTCATGAATTCGATGTGTTGAATTATGCTAATTAGTTCATTTATTTCTTTTATTTCATTCAGATCAAAAATAATAAATGAACTAATGAGCATAATTCAACACATCTGCTGCTTTTTTTTTATCAAGGCAATTGCAATAGCAATTATACTTATATATCACCTCATAGCACTCTCTGGGTGGTTCACAAGGTAATTACCATTGATGTCCCCAACATACCAACCTTGGATAGATGGAAGGCTGAGTCAACCTTGGGTCCCATCAGGACCAAACTCACAACATCAGCAGTTTTAGCTGCAGTTCAGCAGTTTAACCACTTCACCATGAGGGCTCTTGGGGGCAACAAGAGAGCAGTACACCAGCTGATATCCGGGCCCAGAACCTTTAGTTTTTGGACTTCAATTCCTTGAAGCCTAAGTCAGTACATTGGCTGATCAGTGCTTTGGGAAATTGACTTAGGCTCCTGGGAACTGAAGTTCAAAAAGCAAAAGTTGGGAAACACTGTTCTAGAGCCTGTTGTATGTCTAGAGAACTGGGATGTCTGTTTCAGGCAAAATGTATTTTGTTTCCATGGGAAGGCTCTCAACTGCAAGAATGGAGGGAAAAACTTACCATCCCTTGTATACCTCACCTGAGGAAAAAGCACTTTATTCTGTCTCTAGCAGCTGCCTAAACTAGGGTATATGTCCTTTCTATTCACATGTGCTTTGTTTTGTTCTTTAAGCCTTTTAAGGCATAAAACAAAATACCTAGAGCTGCAATTGCCATTTAGGAACCAAAACAGTTTTTGGGGCAGAAACATATGGGGAAGTTTAGAGTCCTCACAAAGGACCTGGGAGGTCATATGCCGTCAGCAAGGCACCCTTTTCTCCTAGCAAAATGGCATGTCGCCCTTTGGAAAGGCATCAGATACAACAGCTAAAATAAAGGGTCCCTTACAATTAGTGACAACTAATTTTCAAACATTCACTTTTTAAACATTTTGTAGCTGTCCCCCAATACATGATGCTAGACATAAGCAGCAAAAAAATAATTTAAGAAGAATTATACTAATATGATCTGAGTATAAGCTAAAGTATTTGTCTTCATCATAATGTTCAAAAATTTGACATATAGAAATTTTATAAATCAATTAAGAACTTATATAGATAAATAATGAAGTAAAAAAATCAGTGGCAAATAATAATGAGTTACAAAGTAATTTTATGAACGTTGAAATCAGTTTTTCCAAGCACAGTCTTTCTGTCCTGGCAAGTCTTCCATATTTATGGAATATTTAGAATTCCAATCTCTTTCAAAAAGAGATCTCAGTTGTTGCTGTATTGTTGGATTTGTCTTTGCAGGATCTATTAAAAACTGTTGAGCAACCAGTGCAACTCCTGCAGTATTGGTGAAGTATTCTTCGGCCCAATTAGATGTCCCTACAGTTGAAAGAAAATGGAGAATGTGACTATGAGGAGCATAATTTGCCACACACACACACACACACACACACAAAGGCAAGGAGAGGAAGAAGCAAAATATGTATTTTTTAAAAAATGAGAAATATATATAATGACGTGAATAAACACACACATAAGCAGAAACAAAGTCATGGAATTAGCTGTCATCATCCACTGAAGAACCCACAGTTAAGACCAACCAAAATGCCATAAAAATTTGCATACTTTTGTGTCCTCCCAAATTCTTCATCAGGCTTGGTGGGCATATCATTAATTAAAAGCTTCTTGACGGTTTTAAAGGGACTGCAGTGGCTCAAGTGGTTAAGATGCTGAACTTGAAGACTGGAAGGTCAGAGTTCGAAATACCAACTGCCAGGAGAAGAAGAAGCCAGGGCAGGATGAGGACCTTGCCGCCCCTTCCCCTGTGCCCACCCCAACATATTGTATTGTAATGTATTGTCTGTAAACCACCCTGAGTTGCCACAGCGAGTGGACGGCAATATAAATTTGAACTAATAAATAAATAAATACCCAAGTACTGCACAATGGAGTGAGCTCCTGTCTCTGACCCAGCTTTTGCCAAACTAGCAGTTCAAAAGCAAGAAATTGCAAGTAGATAAATAGGTATTACTTCAGTGGGAAGGTAAACAGTGTTCCATGCACTCCGGTGTAGAGGCATGCCTGCCATGTCTCCACAGAAACATCTACAGACAAAGACAGCACTGGCTCTTTGGCTGTATACAGAGATGAGCACTCAACCCTAGAGTTGGATATGACTATCTTTTGAGCAAGGACGATCTTTACCTTTATGTAGAGGGTTTTATGTACAGTATATCCTGTGTCCAGTGAGTGTCAGAATTTCCACCCTGTTTTTACTACTTGACACATGAGTAATACATCAACAGTTAGATTTGCATGCCCAATCGCCATATTGGCTATGAGTGATAGGAGTTTCAGTTGAAGACATCTGAGGGCACCTTTTTGGTGCAGACCAGCATAGAAGTGAAGCCTCTGGAAAGGCATCAGATATAACCTGAGGAAATCTCTATGCACAGGTCCTAGTCTCAGCCCAAATACTTACCAATGTAAGCTGTCTTCTCAGTCACCATGTATTTGTTGTGATTCAATCTTGCAAAAGGGATATTTGTATGATTTCCAATGGGAACAATGAAGATCTTCTAATAAATTCATGTAAAACATGGACAAGAATGGAACACTTTGATGAATGGAATTCCACAAATTATTTGTACTATACTTCCAAATAATAGAATACATCAGAATAGCTTATGGCTAAAATTGATCTCAGGGCATTCCTTCCCATCCCACCTCACCGCCCTGCAATGCAGCATGTGCACTTAGAGAACATAGGCAGGGTGCCTAAGCGAACTCTAAGAGCACTCAGTTCAAGCTCCCAGGGGCTGTTCTGGCATGCAGCATTTTGCAGATGCTGGAGTGCCTCAACTTCGCCCTCAGCAATTTGGACACTTGGGACACATTCCTCTGTCAACATCAGGTTCATTGACGAAGCTAATGAGCCTGTCAACATACCAGAACTTTTCAATGTATACATGCCCTTCCTCTTTACAGAAGGAGGGAAATCGTAAGTGTTTTTCCCCTTGCCTACTCTCTGTAGTGCTGTATCAGCAAGGAGGAGAAAAAATATTTATTTCCCTTTTCTCTTTGATTGCCAATTGAAGCTGCAGATGTTAGCAGGAAAGGGGAAAGGAAAATATTTTTTTCCTCCTTGCCAACCCAGCACTATAATGGGTCAGCAAGGGGAGAAAATGCATTTATACTTTCCATCCATCTTTAAAGAAGAAGAAGAAGAAAAGTATTGTCAACCTACATGGTGAAGTGACCATCCCATAAGGGGCAGTTTGGACATGCTCAATAGAAGAGAAATTACATATTCAGAGGTAGCACTAAAAGCTACATGCAACATACCATAGCAGGGAGGGACATAAAATCTAAACATCTTTTTTAAAAAAAGTAATATGACTCAAATCATATTTGTGTTACCACTTCGATCATAACATTTGTACGTGGATTGCTGAGGACACTCAATGACTTCAAGTAATGAAACATGGAAGGATCAGTATGGATCCAGCAGCTGACCAAAAGCCGCACATGTACATTACGACTGATTGACACATTTCTGAGAGCGTTGTCAATAGGTGGCCAATATCTGCAAAAACAACAACAAACAAACAGTGCTATGATATGAGTAATTAAAAGATTTATTTATGTGTTTATTTATTTATAGGAAAACAGAAATTCAAAATGGCATTTAAAATTATTTTTAAAATTGGTTCCACCCAAATACATGCAATAAATTCTAATACAGTATTTAAAATTATTTAAGCATAATGGCTTAAATATTGTTGCATAATTTATGTCTGTGATGACATCATAGACAGAGAGGTTTTCAGAGTTTAAAAACTTCCTATTTCTGCCCCATGGATTTTCTAATGCCTGTTTAATTTCTTTCATTGTGTTGAAGCTGTGGAAGCCATAGGATGGAAGGAGGAAGTCTTTAATTATCAATATTGGATGGTATTAGCAGCAGGGGGAGACTTCTGATAACTGAAGACTTCTCCTTCTGTTTTGTAGCTACCACTGCTTCCACGCAATGCAAGGGAGGCCAAAGACCAATTTGTGCTTGAAAGAAAATAGAAAAGGGTGGATATGTTCATATTTAACCTGCTACCTTAGTGGACGACTGAAGTGGCTTGTAGGGAAATATTCCATCATGGAGACATCAACAAATTGTTCTGCATCATTAATAACATCAAGAACTGCTTCAAGGTCAAATGTACGGCCCTCTGGGCAAAATGAAAAAGGAGAAGCCTAGAAAAGAGGAATCATGTAATTACTACCACATCATTAGAGATGTAAAGGTGGTAGTGGTGGTGGTGGTGGACCCAGGAAATATGGAAAGGGAAAATTGACTGGGGGGGAATGGGAAAATTGGGGGGGGGGGAATGCAATTGATGTTTCTACAGTTCATGGGTGCAAGTTATTTTGAAAGAAAAGCCTTTAGCAGGGTGGGAGCATACAATTTCACATGGCGCAGAGCACCATAAACTCTCATAAGTCATGCGCTAGAGATGTAAAAGGGAATTTTAAAAGGAGGGAAATTCGCATAAGTAAAGCATTTTGAGTGTACAAGAAAAAAATTAATGCATTTCAAAAAAACAATAGATTTTTCCAAAAATGTCATCCTTTTTATTCCTTTGAATTTTATTTCAGATAGAATTTTTCAAAATCATTCCACAGTTTATGTTACAAAATGAGGTTTAATGAAGTAAAAATATTTCTTTTACTAACAAAATAAAATGAAATAATCCATTTAATTGAACTAATGGAATAATTATAATTGGAAATTTTAGACTAACAGTGAGTGAGTAGAGGATAACAAAGTAATGAGGGGTTTTTTACATTTACTTTACATTTCCAAAAACTTCTACCTTTTTAATTTCTTCCACTCTTATCAGATGAGTCAAAACTTATACTTTCTTCAGCTTTAGTTGTAACGGCAATACTGTATTATTTTGAACACCTACCACTTTTCTTTCCTGCAGAAGCAGGTGGAAACAGATAGCCACTAATTTATTGTCTCTTGTATTCATCAAATGATTTCAAGTTGTAGTGTGTGTTTTCCCATAGGCAGACCAGATGCATTCAGAAGATGCTGACGTCGAAGGAATGGATAATAGTTTTATGGCCACACCACTAAGGAACTGACTTTTGCAGAGCCCCTTCTACCATGCAAGTGGTGGAGTGTACTCTACACTTTCCCACAAAAACTGCTTGCTCCAAAAACCCATCTTTGCCTTGTATTTTGCTATGTTTGCAATGACTTTGCCCCAATCATGTCCTATTTCTTCTGAATTATTTGTTATGAATTTCATTGCTCTGGAGACCTCATAATCTGATAAGTGTTTTCCTTGGAAACACGGATCAACTAGATTTGCAGCAAAATGAATATCTCCGCAACAAAAGTTCTTTTTTTCTCTTGTCATTTCCAAAAATCTCTGCTCCTCATTCTTTAGTCTGGGTTTTTTACTAACAGTCCTTCAGGTCCTGTTATTTTCCTTGTTGTTTCAGAAAACATTTCAGGTACCTGAGACAAACGTGCATTATCAGATTCTGTTCTTGCTATAGCAGTAGTTATGGGTTTCAGAAAAACAGGTGTAGATTCTACACGAGCCCAGAATACATCATTGTCCAAAACAATCTTCTTTATTTGTTTATCGAGTAGTAAGCCATCTTGAATAAAAGTTGCTTGTAGAGCTTCCTTTCCATCCAGGAGACTTTTCAGCATCATTGTTATTCCTACCCATCTGGTAACAGATGGCAGTTTCAGTGTTCTTGCAGAATTCTTCCAAGACCCTTTACTTTTCTCCTTTTCTTGGCAACTGACAGAAGAGCTTCTATTGCCTTTAACTTCATTATGTCATGAAGTAGCGAATTTAAATCATGTGCTGCACAACCAAATGTTTTCACTTGAGGAAATTTTTTGTGAATGATGTTTTTATTTATTTATTTATTTATTTTTCATACTTCTATACCACATGTTCCATGCATGTTTCATGGCTGCTAAAAGTATTTTTTAGTTTCTTATATATGAAAAACTCATTTTTGTAACTTGCTGAAATTACAAAGAAATAATATTTTCCTAATTTTCCCTAATTTTCCAGGTCCTTCCCCCCCCCCCCCCAATATTCCTGAGGTTTTTCCCCTCCTTTCAAAATTCTCAAGAATTTTACATCTCTATGTATCATTAGCATTGTAATTCCACAAAGGCAAGGCAGGCATGACTTTGAAGTAAAGAAAGCACAAATCTACTTTAAGACTAAGCCCACAAGAAATGGGTGGATAAACCCAGGCTTTATAGCCACTGCACAACAAAAATGAAAATTTCTGTTCCTCCTTTGCCTTTCAAGCTGAAATTCCTGTGTCTGTCTAGAGACCCAGACAGAAGTATCAATTCCTTAAATTCAATCTCCTGAGCTATGGCAACCTAAGCACTGTCTATGTATTCCATGCCTCATTCAGTAACAACATTTCCAAATGGAAAAAAGATTTATATGTTTTCCCATCGAGCCTTGCTAAGCACACTTACTATACAGTAAGTTCTTTTGAATTCAGGATAATTAATCTATGAGTAGTCATTTTAGGGCTGAGCTGTCCATCCACTTACAGAAAAATATGCTTTTGTGGCTGTTCCATTGAACTGTACTTCCAAAGGCGTGTGCCTATTAATATTGGTAGAATAGTTGCTTGGCCATGGAGATGGGATGGTGGCATTTGGTACTCCAAGATCCCAATATGTTTTGAAGGTCTTCCAGAGGTCATTAGCTAGGCAGCTGCAATTATTGATCAAAACCCCAATTTCTTTCACCTGAAGAAAGAAGGAAAGAGGTCAGAAAACAATATTCTAAATCAGGCTTTAGCAAACTTGGCTCTCCAGATGTTCTTGGACTTCAGTTCCCAGAATCCCTGATCAACAGGTGTACTGACTTGGGCTTCTGGTAATTGAAATCCAAGAACACCTGGAGAGCCAAGTTTGCAGATCCCTGTCCTAAACCAAACAGGCAATATTATTAAAAGACTGTTCTGATATGTCCTATCATAATTATCATCCTTTTGCATTAAAAAATCTCTTTCTATTCTGCCTATGCTTTAGGGAATAATACTTCAGTACAGTACATCCTTTGCATACAGAAGATTCTAGATTCAGTCTCCAGTATAACCTCCCATTAAAAAGGAAAGATCTGGTAAAGATGACGGAAAAAATATAGAGAGTTGCTTCAGTCAGAACTGGCAATACTAAGCAATGTGGGTGATATTATACATAAGATAAGAACTCAAGGATTTCTCGACAGTAATGCAAATGGATTAACTTCCCTGAAAGACAGTACATCGAAGCTGATTCTTCTCCAAAATGTCTAGCTGCAAGGCATGTCACTGTGGGAAGGTGAGTTAACCATATGCTTGTTTGCTAGCTTGGTTGGTTGGTTTGTATACCACCTATCTGGGTGATTTTCCCACTCAGGGTGGTGTACAACATTAAAAAAATAACAATACAGAACAACAAATATAAGCAAATAATGTTTTCCTCCTGAGCACAGAAAGAATACAGCTCCATAGCAGCTATGAAGGAGAGAATTTCAGTGGGAAAATAGTCATCCCACAGTTTGCCGGTATGCCTCGGGGTGCAATTCAAGGTTCTGGTTATTACCTTTAAAGCCCTACATGGTAGTGGGCCAGGATATTTAAGAAGCCACATCACACCAAGAACATCTGTCTGCCCCACCAGAGAGGACCAGAGAGGCTTTCTAATTGTTTCATCTGCTAGAGAGGTGTGTCTCTCTAGCACTAGAAGGAGGGTCTTCTCGGTGTCCACTCGGACCCCATGAAACCTCTTGCCAACCGAGGTGCGTCTCCAGATGGAGTTGCTGACCTTCAGGAAACGTTTAAAAACCTGGCTGGCAGAGCAGGCGTGGGGCACCGGCAGTGCTGTGGCCCCAGCCTGCTGACTGATTTAAGAACGCTCTCTCCCTCTTTTTAAACTGGTGGGAGGGTAGGGAATGTTTTGTGGTAGTTTTTAATGGTGTTTTAATTTTGATTCTTAAAATTGTGATGGTTTTAATATCTGTACGCTGCCCAGAGTCTTTGGAATTGGGCGGCAATACAAATCCTATAAATAAATAAATAAATAAATAAATAAATAAATAAATAAAAGACAGAGCTCCTGTACCTTTAATAGTTGTATCAATAATAATAACCATGTGCTGCCAAGTCAATTTTGACAGGGTGGACATTTTCAGGGTTTTGTAGGCAGAGAATAGATAGAAGTGGCTTACTATTTCCTTCTTCAGGGGTCATTCAGAAACTGTGCAGCTTTCCCAAGGACATACAGGCTGGCTTTCTCAGATGCACAGTGCGGAACTGAACTCCCAACCTCTGCCTTCATAGCCAAATACTTAATTTACTTGGCTATGCATCCAGCTATAGTTGTATAGAGGAAGAATTTCAGCAGGTATAGTTGTCAAGAAAGCTACATTTGCTGACATTTTCTGCTCTGTGCAATTAGTAAAAATACAAAAGCCCTGTTTTCCATTTCATGTGGTCTTCCTAAAAACATTATGTGCAGAAGATCTAGGTCTTTCTTCAGGTCTGTAGTACCACTGCAAATCACCCTTGTCTCCTACTAATATTAGCCCTTTATAAAAAAAATAAAACTACCTTGTACCTATTTTGGCCCCTAGTTAACACAACATGGCAGGGCATAACAACTTAGCTTGCTGCGGCTAAAATAGAAGTACCGTATATCACAAACTCATTTACACTTCAAGCAATGGATTCAGAGCATTAATGTTCTCCTTAAATCAACATTAATAGGATTTTTCCCCTATGGATTTTCATTACAAATTCAGTCAGCTTCTGTTTTGCCAGTTCAGTCTGATTTTGTGTTCAGTTTTATATACTCCAATATTTCACCTGAGTTAAAGCCCTCCAGTCCACATTGGGGCTACCGAGAAAGATGTGCTTCCTATCTATGATCCAGAATTTCGTGTGTAGGACACCATGAGTCATTTGTCCAAAATTTACCCATTTTACATGAGCTCCTAAAGAAGAGAAAGAGAAAAGACATGCAGCAGTAAGCCAGGAAGCTCTCCATTCAAACATCTCCCTTCTATCTCCTAGTCTTCCTATTCATGCTTAAGCACAGTTTCCAGAAATCCATGTATGGCTAGGAGATTCTGGTAGTCGCAGTGAAAAACCTAAGTTTTCTAAGCTATTTTGAGGTCAAGTCTAAACATTCGCCTCCGCAGCAGTCCTACTAGATTTTGGATTTAGCTGTCTCTAGGTGAGGCAATAAGGTGCTGTGGTGGCTTAGTGGTTAAGATGCTGAACTTGATGTCTGGAAGGTCAGCAGGTCAGCAATTTGGGACCCAAATGCTACAGGACAGCGTGTCTGGAAGGTGGGAGGTCAGCCTTTCGGTTTCCGATACTGCAGGACGGAATGAGCTCCCGTCTTTGTCCCAGTTCCTGCCAACCTAGCAGTTCAAAAGCAAGAAATTGCAAGTAGATAAATCGGTACCACTTTGGTGGGAAGGTAAACAGTGTTCTGTGTCTAGTCATGCCTGCCACATATCCACAGAAACATCTGCAGATGCAAACAGCACTGGTTCTTTGGCTATAAATGGAGATCAGCATCAAATCCTAGAGTTGGATACAACTAGCTTTCAAGCAAGGGTGATTTTTGCCTTTACCTAGGTGAGGCTACCTTCATGATAGGTTTTATATTAGCTGCTTTTGAAGGAATATGTCTACTCATAGGCTATTAACATGGATCCAGAAGCCAATTTTCTTCCCCAGGACAGCCTGTAAAAATGCCCCTAAATAATACTGGATGAGCTTAGAAGTGACAACTTCCATGGTAAAGTGGTTAAGAGCCAAGGCTGCTCAAGATCTGAGTTCAATTCTGACAGGATCCAGGTTGACTCAGCCTTCTGTACTTTCAAGTTCAGTAAAATGAGTATCCAGCTTGTTGGGGCAAAAAGCTAATTACTTTGTGAACCTGCCAGAGAGTGCTCTAAGCACTATGGGGTAGTACTGCTATGTCCAGTTTTGAAAAACTAATTTTCTTAGGCATTGACAAGAAAAAGAAGGGACTGCAGGAGGTGAGAAAGATGGAAAAATATCCTTTGAGATCTGCACATAGATCAAGGGTGGCCAAACTATGGCCTGTGGGCCAGATCTGGCCCATGGTGCCAAATCATCCGGCCCACACTGCTACTGGAAGTGGACATGCCCCGTGCATGCACAAATATGCCCGTGCCCCATGCATGTGCAAACCCTGCCATAAATGCATGCGCGGCTGTAATAAACGTATTTTCCTTTTTTTTTTTTTTTAGAATTATACCCCGGCCCATTCACGTACAGTGACTCTGGGCAGCTTACAGAAATGCAAAATACACAATTACACAATCATAATAACATCATACACAGATGACAGGTAAACAACCCAAGTACAATAAATGTACAGTAATACAATATATATAATTTAGTATAATATACGTATCTAAATCAAATTACAAGAACAACATATAATAATACACTATAAAAATTATACAATATGAATACCATGTTACAACACCAATTTTAACAATACAATTCAATAAATGCATTTATGACAGCCACAGATGCATTTTACAGCAGCGCTTACACATGCGGGAACACATTTTACTTCCGCTTCTGGTGGGAGCAACCACATGACTGGCCAACTCAACCATGTGACCAGCACATGACTCAAAAAGTTTGGCCACCCCTGTCATAGACTGAGGCAGCCCCTCACTGCATTCATATACTTTCTTAAAACAGACCATGTACCTTTTCCCTCTAAGACCTTGAGGTCAGTTGAATTATAAACCTTGGTTGGGACACTTGTTGCAATAAATACAGAGATATTTTTCAAGAGTAAGCTTTCAAATTTCTTGAGAATTTCTTCACCCTGCAAAAGAAAAATTGTGTCACACTAGGACAGTGCCCCTCCTGTCGGCACACACACCATTGCAGGCAAGCCCTGACCCACCCCACCCCGGCCAATGGCAGCACCACTTCCCACCTATCCCTATCCCTCCACTAAGGGGAAAGCAAGAGGGGAGGCTGAAATCCCGCCCAGGAGGTGACAGCGGTGGGGACAAGGTGAGGCAACCAGACACCCCCACTCACCCCTCCTATGAATAGGAGGTGGTGACGCACGTGCAGGGGGTCATGTGTATGTGTGGGAGCGCGCACCCATGTGGAGCATGCACCCATGGGTGCCTGCCCATGCACTGTCTCCTCCTCCTTGGACATTGGGTCTCTAAAAGGTTCGCCATCACTGCACTAGGACATGGCAGGAACCAGGTCTTGTCTAGGGTAGGCCCACCCATTGCCAAAACAAAGGACCCATAGCTGACACTTGATCCAGTGCCAGGAAGGATCATGATGCATAGGATGAGCATGTTGACATCAGAAACAAGGTGAGAAGATATGGATGACAATATGTAAAACCTGACATAGCCTCGCAGTGAGGCTGTGCTGTGGAAGCAAGAAGTTGCATGTTTCAGAATCAGCCCATTGGGAATTCTTTATGGGAAAATATGAATGCTATGCCACAGTCCAGAATCAAGCTCCATCAAGTTGCCCTCACTGTCCACCATCAAGCTGCTAATTCAAAATAACTACATATCTCTTATCTCACCTGCTGTGATGATGTGTCGTTGACATCAATATCTTTTCCAGTCAACGTCCAATAGTAAGAAGCCAGGTGAATGCTTTCCTGGGTGATATTTAAGAGCTCCATCCATGCTTGGTACATGTTTTTTGCTTGACTGCTATTTGATCCAAATGGCATGTC
This sequence comes from Furcifer pardalis, assembly GCA_030440675.1. Lineage (NCBI taxonomy): Eukaryota > Metazoa > Chordata > Lepidosauria > Squamata > Chamaeleonidae > Furcifer > Furcifer pardalis. The sequence continues at coordinate 12,730,562 of CP126894.1, read as the reverse complement.
CAATGGGAGGCTTTCCACCAGCTGAAAACTACAGCAGCAATGGTAAATGAGCACTTTACATTGGAAATGTGTGTATCAAAGAATTCAAGTTTCCATTTTTTAGGGTTCGTTTCAACAGAGAAGTGCCGATTTCCCCACCACTAGTTTCTCTCTACATAATATTGTCTTGCCAGCCAAGCTGCTAGGGATATACAGTATTTTCAATTGTAGGCTTGTTGCCAACTTTTTAAGTTTTTTGCATTTTTATTATTTATTTACTTATTTGCATGTAAAGGGCACAGTTTTGTATTTGGCTGGCAAATTAGTTTTTACAGAAAGTGACTCCTAAAGAAAGAAGTATCAAAATCAGAGTGTGTGCCTGAATTCTGTAGCCTAGAACTATACCAGTGTGGCCATACTGTCAGCGACTCAACACTGAGTGTCAGGAGGCGGTCAACTAACCTGACAACTCTGAGGACTACAGAGGAGGGTGATGGTCCCCAAGTGGATTAAATCCCACTTGAATCCATCTTGATGGAGGGCAGCTGTTTCATCAATACTGGCCTCCCAGTGGTGGGATGTCAAAAATTTTACTACCCCACCATGATGTCATCACTGTGTGGGCGGACCTGATGTCATGGGCGGAGCCAAATAAAAAAATAAAAACATAAAAAATAAAATAAAATAAAAATAAGCACGCGCGCACACACACACACACACACCTCAACCAACCCACCCACCCACCCACAACACAAACCCATAAATAAATAAATTAAATAAATAAATAAAATAAAAAATGCATTAAAATACACCCACCCACCTCAAACAAAAATCAACCAGAGCTTTTAAACCAGATCTTAAAGCTTATTCTGGCTAATCTTTCTCACACTAGGTCAGATGGAAGGAACTACAGAATGAACTCACCACAAGATGGCTTCATATTGCACTTTTCAACAGTTAAAGAAGTTAGGTACCGGTACTAAGTCTTTGCCTAACCAGTTTTCTAGGATAATATGCCTTAATGTAAATGTAAAACACCTGTACCTCCTTAAGGGTTCTCCAATTGGAACAGCAATTGGAACAGCACAGGTGTAGCTTACTGATGAGGTAACTCCAAGACTTTGCTTAAACACCCCAAGCCAGGCCGCCAGGCTTTTTTAGGAACTGTGGTAGTACGTCAATATAGGTAAAGGTATTAAATACACATTAAAATACACACAGACACACCACATCCAAAGGTGAGTCACTTACCTTGGGGAGCAGGCTATAGGGAGCTTTAGGCTAGCAGCTTCTCTTCCTCCTCCCCGCTTGGGAGGACAGCAAGGAGGTCATGCATACACGCCAAGCACTGTAGGCATGGATGCACACCAAGTGCTTGGCGCGGTTGCGCAGTGGGGGAACCAGTGAAAAGGTAAGCCCCGAAGGTGATTCCCCCCAAAAGCTGCTACCAGTTCTCCGGGACACTGGGAATAGTTACTACTGGTTCTGGCGAACTGGTGGAAACCTGTTACATCCCATCACTGCCTGGGGCCGATGAGGACTTTGTGTGACAAAAGGGCTCAGAACCAGAAAGTGACTCACAGAACTGGATCAGTGTTATGGGTGTCATGCTGCGATGCAGTAAGCAGATGAAAGGCCACTGCATTATATTCTCAGGACAGTCTTCATGGCTGATCGCTATGGTGATCGCCAATATTCAGATATGGAAGAAGAACAAAAACAGCAACACATTAGGGACTTTGTGAGAGCAGAATAATTCTCTAACCTCTCCTTCCTTGACACAAGGCAGGGTGTGACAGCCATCTCAGGCACCAAACCTGGGGCATCAGAGCAGGATGCTGCTAGTTTTTTACTCCACTTATAAAGTGGGGTAGCAGTACTTCTGTTTTGTTTACCAGAATACTTTTAGTAATGTGTGCAAGAAAATTTGGTATTTGGGCTAGCAAAGTGCGGCAGCAACACTGGATCCTGGCAACAGGACATGAAAAAGAAATTAATATGAAATTAATTTGAATATTTACAACTTTAAAATCCTAGGCTGAGAAGGCTTTAGAAAGTCGGACATACATTTTGTGGTCGGCTTACTTGCATGAGTCCGTACAGGAAAGATTACTCTCCATCTTGGCCATTCTGTCTCTTACAACGTTTCTGTTATTATCATCCTGTGGCCAACTACTAGGAATGGAGCTGTCATCCTTTACAGTGATTACAGTGGAGAGTATCATGAGATTAATCACTATCACAGCAAACAGCCCAGCAACTGCAATCAGTCCAAGTACCTAGAATGAGAAAAACACTCAAGTAAAATGTGGTCTTTTAACAGTGAATTCTTGCCTCTGAGACTTCCGTTGTTGAAAGAGTGATTGTAATTAACACATTGGAACAATCATTCCAGGAGAGCTAGTGTGGTGTACTCATGTCAGGATAGTGGTTCCCAACCTTGGGTCACTAGATGTTTTTGGGCTTGGCTCCCAGAAGTCTTCACCACTGGCTGTGCTGGCCAAGATTTCTGGGAGCTGTAATGGGAATTAAGAGTCATTAACATTACAAATATCTACTCCTTGTTGTTGACATAGAGTTATCCGGCTGCCTCAATGATCAGACTCTCATTGTGTGGACTGTCATGATGACTGCCTGAACATCTAAATTCACCATTACACCATTATTTGTATTAAAAGAAAGGGAGTGAGGAGGAACACCTGCCTTCCCATTACTTTAAGCCAGTGGTGGTGAACCTCGTGCATGCATGCCAGAGGTGGCACTCATAGCCCTCTCTGTGGGCCCCGGTGCAGTCACCCCAGCACAGAGTTCACCTCACCCCTGTCCAGCAGCCCAATGGGAACACTTCCTCCCTCCCCCCAGCAGAAAGTTCTCCCAACTCCTCTGCCCAGCAGTCCAATGGGAGCGTTTCCTTCCTCCTCTGTTGCTGTGTTGGCACTTTGTGCTAAATAAGTGGTTTTGGGTTGCAGTTTGGGCACTCAGTCTCTAAAAGGATTGCCATCACTGCTTTAAGCCATTTCCCATAGACTGGTTCTGGTACCAGATCTGTATTACAAAGATAAAATGTATAGCAGTGAATTCTAGTGAGTAAGGTCATCCCACTCTGGTGTTCTTCTTTTGTGTCCAAATCAAACTTTGTACTGCCAAATTGAAGCCAAAATTAAATCTTCATCATTTCATGTTTCTAGTAGTAATTGGCAGACCAGTAAATGAGCCAGGCTCTGTATCTCTCCATATTCACACAGTGTGTTATTGTCTGCCAGCAGCCCTATTTCAGCATTTATTTATTTATTTATTTATTTATTTATTAGTCAAACTTATTCATCACCCTCCTCACCGAAGTGACCCAGGCCATTTACAACAAAAACATCAATAACAGTTAAAACCAATTTAAAGTTATCAAGTTAAAAGATTAAAACTAGCTAAAACAGATTAAAAGACTAAAAAGTAAACTAAAATTACAACTAAGAGAAACTGAGGACAGGGGGCTCAGATTAGCCAACTGGCTGGGGTCATTATATCACCTGTCCCCCAAACCCATCCCGCCAGCCAGGTTTTCACTCCTTTCCTAAAGGACATCAGCTCTGTCTGCATACGTAACTCAACTGGTAGGAGATTCTATAGGGCTGGGGTGGACACAGAGAAGGCCCTCTTTCTGGTGCCAGAGAGGTGCGCCTCTCTGGCCGATGGCACAACCAAAGAGCCCCTCTGGTCCGCTCTGGTGGAATGGACAGATGTCCTCGGGGTGATGCAGTCTCTTAAGTATCCTGGTCCACTACCATGTAGGCCTTTAAAAGTGATAACCAGCACCTTGAATTGCACCCGGAAGCAAACTGGGAGCCAGTGCAGCTCTCTGAGCAGTGGTGAGGTGTGAGCATAATGCCCACATCCCATCACCACTCGAGCAGCTGCATTCTGGACCAGCTGAAGCCTCCGGATAGTCACCAAAATCAGCCCCAAGTAGAGCGCATTACAATAATCAAGTCTGGAGGTGACCAAAGTGTGTGTGACTATGAGCAAGGAGTCCCGATCTAGGAGCGGGCATAACTGGTGAATGACGCGAAGTTGTGCAAAACCCCTCCTAGCCATGACTGCCACCTGCTCATCGAGCAGGAGTCGCGAGTCCAGGAGGACCTCCAGGTTACGCACCGGGTCTGTTTAGGGCAAAACTGCTCCATCCAGAACCAAGGATGGTAGCTCCTGAGATAACACAGGACCCCTGACCCACAGCCACTCCGTCTTGCCAGGATTCAGTTGTTGTCCGTTGTCCCCCATCCAGACCCTCACGGCCTCCAGGCACCTGGAAAGGACTTCCACTGCATCACTAGGGTTCCCATCGGCTGAGATATACAGCTGGGTATAATCAGCATATTGATGATACCTCACCCCATGGGAACAGATGATCTCACCCAACAGTTTCATGTAGATGTTAAATAGGAGAGGTGAGAGCACCGAGCCCTGAGGCACCCCATGTTGGAGCAGCCTAGGGCTGGATTTCTCACTCTCCAACCACACCGACTGGGTATGGCCACACAGTGCCCTGGATCCCCAATCTTCGGAGCCTTTCCAGAAGGATACCGTGGTCGACGGTATCGAAAGCTCCTGAAAGGTCAAGAAGACCCAGGACAGACAGGTGTCCGCCATCCCGCTCTCTCCAGAGATCATCCACCAGCACAACCAATGCACTTCCCGGGAATATCTGGGCCTGAATCCTGACTGGAAGGGGTCCAGATAATCTGTTTCATCCAGGATCTCCTGTAACCGCCATACCACTGCCTTCTCCAACACCTTACCCAAAAAGGGTAGGGTGGACACAGGCTGATAATTGGCCATTATTGTTGGGTCGAGCAATGACTTCTTCAGGAGGGGGCGCACCAATGCATGTTTTAAGGGTGCAGGAAAGACCTCCTCCCACAGCGAAGAATTAATAATTGCCTCGACCCAACCGGCTGCTACCATCCTGGCCGATTTGACAAGCCAGGCGGGGCAAGAGTCTAATGCGCAGGCAGTAGCATGGACAGTAGCATGGGTTTACTGCCATTCATCCGGCCCATGCTGTCCTTGCCAATCTCGGAAGCAGAAGAAAAACACGCCTGTATGGTTAAGACTCTTCCGGGCTAACCCTTCCTCTGTCCGGACGTGTTTTACTTCCACTTCTGGGAACAACGAGGGCAGCGTGGGCCAGATGAATCGCAGTAAACCCATTCATGTGGATTCACAGGGTGCTTGGGCTTCTGGGAACTGAAGTCCAAGAACATCTCAAGTGCCAAAGTTTACCATCACAGATATAGAGTGTTATATAAATATTTTAATTTTTAAAACGCATGGATTAAAAATACAAGCAAGGGCAGATTTCAGTTCCCCACTGCACTCTGCATTTATTTCTATATGAAGCAGAGACAGGCAAAGTGAGACTGTCCTCTTGTTGATAGAGTGTGATTATCTAGACCAGTGGTTCCCAACATGGGGGCCCACACTCCACAGGAGATCTTCAATTCCCAGAAGCCTAAGTCAGTACATTGGCTGATCAGTGCTTTGGGAAATTGACTTAGGCTTCTGGGAATTGAAGTAAAAAAAAACCCAAGGTTGGGAAATACTGGTCTACACCAATGAGTTGATGGGTTATTTAGACCCACAACCTGTGGAAACTCCTGCTCTTAACCCACCAGCCTTCAAGATTTTTGAGTAACGTCAATGTGTCCAGGAGCAGGCTGGGATGTGTGTCCTTTTCTTCACTGGTAGCATTTTCAAAATCAAAGATGGGATTTGGGTCCTTCAGTGTAAGAAGTACAGTGGTACCTTGAGTTACAAATGGTTCACATTATAAAATTTTCATAATACGAATGAAAATAAATTGAAAATAATGGCTTAAGTTATGAATTTTCCAGAACAGATTTAATTGGTTTTCAATGCATTTCTATGGGAAACCATGTTTCAAGTTATGAATTTTGGTTTTCAATGCATTCCTGTGGGAAATTTGAGTTACAAATTTTACATAACATGAAAAATGCTTTGGAACACATTAAATTTATAGCTCAAGGTACCACAGCATATTTATGCATGCACAGACTGAGCTACTGTGGTCTGGAATAAGTAAACGGTCATTAGATTCTTCTCTTTTTCACAGTTAGGGGAACAAAACAAAACCACCAGAGTCTGATTTCACTTCCCAAAACTCAAAAACAGTTTCATGTATCAAATTGAGTGAAACCTTGCGAATCATCAGCCTTTGTTACATAGCAGGTGGATGGATCTTCCTCTTTATATTTTCAGCATTGGTAGTAATGTCAAAATATAGTAATGTACAAGCACTATAAAATAGCTGGTTGACCATTCAGATAATATGCTATTACTGTACTGTGATAAAAGTGGATGTTGGTTGAGTCAACCCACCTACAAGGACATCCCTACGTCCACTGCTTCTGTTGCTGTTTTGCTCACGCGAGCAACGATAAGTCTGAAAATGACAGGATGGTCTACTCTTGTATAGAGCAGAAATCCTGGGAAAATCAATATTTTTGCTCGCATGTAGAGCCTATATGTAAGCAGGACCCTTCTCTTCAGCTTTTCACTGCAAAGTGGCTCAAGTGGCTAAGACGCTGACTGGAAGGTGGGAGGTCAGCAGTTCGGTTTCCGATACTGCAGGACGGAATGAGTTCCCGTCTTTGTCCCAGTTCCTGCCAACCTAGCAGTTCAAAAGCAAGAAATTGCAAGTAGATAAATAGGGACCACTTTGTTGGGAAGGTAAACAGCATTCTGTGCGCTTTGGTGTCTAGTCATGGCTGCCACATGACCACGGAAACGTCTGCAGAAGCAGACAGCACTGACTCTTCAGCTTTGAAACAAAGATGAGAACTGAACCCTAGAGTTGGATATGACTGGCTTTTGAGCAAGGGAAACCTTTACCTTTACTAATAGCAATTACACCTATACACCGCCCCAGAGCACTTAGTGCACTCTCTTGGCAGTTCACAGAGTAAATAGCATTTTGCCCCCAACATGCTGGTTACTCATTTTACTGACCTCATTAGAAAGGAAGTCAAGTCAACCTTGGTCCCCATCAGGATTGAATTTACAATGTTCTGGCTGCAGTACAGCAATTTAACCACTGCACCACCAGTCAGAGGTTGGTGACACCCTCTAAGAACGAAGAGGATATAAGACATAAGGGCTATTTATATCCAGTGGTGGTACTAAAATTTCCTTGTTTCATAAAATATCTTGGTTTAATTTGGTGCAACTAGAATAATGGGCAAAGGATTGGGTAAAGAAATACTAAATGTGGAGAACTTTTGAAATTTTAGAGAAATTGTATTACAAATGGAAAGCATGGGGGAAAATAAGGTAATGAATGTGACAATAAGTAGAATTTATAAAATATTATTGGAGGCGGAAGATCAAAAGCAGTTGCTTAAACATTATGGGAATATGATTTGGAAGAAGAAATAAGTGCTGGACTTAGGGAAGGTGCATGGGATATAAAATATTGAAATCAATGCCTATAACAGGGGTCACCAACCTTTCTAAGTTGGGGGCTGGGCCACACTCACTCAGACAGTTGAGTGGGCTGGACTGGTGTTTCCCCCTGCTATCATAGACGTGTCTGCGGCTGATTCCGGCGGCAGTGGCTGTGGCTGTAGCCAGGGCAGGGGGGGTTATTTGGCACTGCAGGCCAGATCCGGCCCATGAGCCATAGGTTGCCTACCCCTGGTCTATAAGGATAAAGGGAATTTTTTTGTAAGTTAATTTGGATATATTGTTTATCCCTGATGAAATTAAATGAAATAGATACTGATTTTGTTGGATATATCAGTGGTGTAGTATCTGGCTGTGGCGCCAAATGACAAGAGTTCAGTTCCCAACTGTGCCTCGACAGAGTCAAGACTGGTAGATGACCATCCCTGAAAACCATGGAGGACAGCAGTGGTGGCAGCTTGGAGAAGCTCTATGCTTTCAAAACTTTTCACTTCTCATAATTTTAACACACTGGGTTTGATTTTTATTTGAACAGTCTGGTTCAGTGATGGTGAACCTTGGCACTCCAGGTGTTCTTGAACTTCAATTCCCAGAAGCCCTGATCAGCAGGCGTGCTGACTTGGGCTTCTGGTAATTGAAGTCTAAGAACACCTGGAGTGCCAAGGTTTGCCATCACAGATCTAGTTGGTCCAAACACAGCAGACACATCCTCACCTACACAGTAGAGTGAAAAATTGACCTCAGCTCCAGTTACGGATCATTGTATCCTGTGGAAGAATCTAAGTGGAGATGAAGATTGTATTTTACAGTTACAAGATTATGGTATGCTGGCCATGTTGACTTAAGAAGCATTTTATTTTCCCTTTGCTGTAACTTAGTTTTATTCTACTACTTACAACATGATTGCCTTTTTGCTCATTCAGATGCAAAGTCAAGCAGAAAGGCTCATTTGACGTTGGTGATTTTACTGGAGTCCTCTTCATGACCTGTAAAACAGAGAAATGTAACAAAGAAATAAAAGAAGCAGAAGGAACTATTCCAGGATTTTCAGGAAGTGCTTGGCCTCTGTTTTTCAACTGCAGTTCTGGATACTCTGTCCACATATGCCTGCATGCCAGAGAACCTCCCTGGCTCTCCAGATGCTGAACTGTCACTTCCCATCATGTGTCATCAGTGGTCAGCCTGACTGCTGGAAATTGGAGTAAAACAATATTTGCTGCTCTAAAAATTCCCCGATCCTGTAGTATAGCGTACAGTCAATTAATATGAAGCAGTGGATATACAGTTTATCACTATTGCTACATCTATGTTGGGAGGGGATTTTGTAATACACCAATGCTCCTCTGCAAGGGAAGATTATCTGTCCTGTCTCCCTTCCTGAATTTCTCATGGAAGACATCCTTCACAGAAGCACAGAGGTTTATATTAGCATAAACATTTAAGTAATGTAGTCCAACCCTCAGTTCCGTGCAGTTATCTGCAACTACAGCACTATTAGAACACAGCTGTACATCTTCTGATCCCTGAATAGGAAGAACTGTTCTCCAGTTGAAAGGCTATCCAATCCAAAAGTGAACTAGAGATGAAGAACCAGAAGGAAGGAAAAAAGAGACCTTGAAATTCACCACCAACACTTAACACCATTTGGAGAGCAAACCAGCAAACATCCAAGGTCCATTAGTCATGTTCTTCCCCACAAATAAACTATAGTATAGTTCTGTTAAAATTATAAAGAGAATTTTGCATCTGTGCATATAAATTTGAATATTACATTTTATTCATACCGATGACCTTGCTCATCCTTTGCTAATGAGGGGATTTTCATCTTCATTTTCACTACCCACTTCCATTTACATTGTCCCTCACAACTGACAGTGGTGATTAAGGATGGTGGGAGATGCAGTCTAATATCTGAAAGGCCACACCTGTATTAGCTGAATGAGTGCCAAGAGTCCATGAAGAACCATGCAGTAACAGTGGAGGCGGACTCAACCCAACTCCCACTACTCTTCAAACATTATTATTATTATTATTATTATTATTATTATTATTATTATTATTATTATTATTATTATTATTATTATTATTATTATTATTATTATTATTATTATTATTATTATTATACCGCCCTACTCGGTACAACCAAGTCAGGGCCGTTTACAGAAACCATACATATAACACAATCAAAAGTAATATAACATATAGCATAATCAAAGGTCATACAGTATAATACAATAAATATAACAATACAATACAGCAGTGCAATAAAACAAAACCACACTGCAAAAGAAGGTTACAAAAATACAATCCACTGATGGCTAGAGGCAAGAACAAAGATCATGCATCAAAGCAGGCGACTCATAGTTCTTAGCTGTTGTAGGAGAACAACTCTCAGCATTCCTCATTTATGACTGTATTGGCTAAGGCTGATGGGAATGCAGTTCAACAGTGTATGGAGGACATACTTTGCCAGTCTCTGTGTTATATCTATGTATTGCCAAAGCTAACATTTCTCTGTAGTCCTTTAAATTACTCCATATGGAATAGCCGGAGGGGGGGGCTAAACCTAGTTCAGAATTCCCTGTTTCAACTAACAACAGTTATTTAGGGACTTGAGCAAAGTCTCATTCTTGTTACTGGGACCAAAGCAGAGATGGCGGAAGTTATTGTTTTATACAACCAAAAGGAGTCATGTGGGATTCTGGGATATGGAGTTCAAAAACCCATATTAAAATGTATATGCTGGGGGCTGTCAAACAATCACATTTACTCAGAATATGTTGGATAAGTGAATATGTTGAATATATTTTCTGCCACTATCCTATAGCCTCATCAGTGTCTTTGTCTTACACATCTTAATAAAGCAATTGCCGTCATCAGTATAATTAAGTCATCTGTTGCCAGAGAAGAAAAGATTCACTTGAAAAAGACAATAAGGCTAGGAAAATGAAAAGATAAGGCTTGTTGGGGGGAAAAACATTCATTCTTGGAAAAGTTGAAGACAGTAGGGAAATCCTAACCTGGGATGGATTAAGTTAATAAAACAGTTTGCAAGACTTCAGTTGTCACTGAATGATAGGTCATTAATCTGCTGGCTTCTAACACAATGGCAAAAGAGGAGTTACAGTGAGAAGGATCAACTCAACAAAGGAAACCACAGCCTTGAATTTGCAAAAACTGATATGATTTACCAGAGGCTGGGCCATAGCCAGGATTCTAGATGGGGGGAGGGCCCAACAGTGTCACACTCACATATATAACACTGGCATCACAGGGTGGGTTGTGGGGGGCTGTTAGCTCAGGAGAGTTTTCACCGCCCCCGCCCTGCCCCCCTGGCTACAGCCCTGTCCAGAGATCATTAGAATTCATAGGTAAAAGATAAAGGTTTCCCTTGTTTGAAACCCAGTCATATCTGACTCTAGGCTTCAGTGCTCATCTCTGTTTCAAAGCTGAAGAGCCAGTGCTGTCTGCTTCTGCACACGTTTCCGTGATCATGTGGCAGCCATGACTAGACACCGGAGCGCACAGAATGCTGTTTACCTTCCCACTGAAGTGGTCCCTATTCATCTACTTGCAATTTCTTGCTTTCGAACTGCTAGGTTGGCAGGAGCTGGGACAAAGACAGGAGCTCATTCCGTCCTGCAGTACTCGGGAACTGAACTGTTGACCTCCCCACCTTCCAGTCAGTGTCTTAGCCACTTGAGCCACTGCAGTCCTAGAATCACCATAAATTAGAAACCACTTGATAGCACATAACAAAATACCATAATAATTCAGAAAGACTTACCATTTGAGAAGTCAGCTCCAATTGCAGCTTCTCTGCCCTCCTGCTGGTATACTAAGAATGGAAGTCGTTGCAGATTATAGTTAACTCTTAACATCTGTTGGGGATGGGGTGGAGTTTTGTGAATCCCCACAAAAGTCACTGGCACAACTTCCTCTTTCATACCACTCCCTCCCTCCTTCACTTGAATAACTAAGTGCCATCTGCTCTTTTAGGACGCAGTATGGCAAGAACTATAGTATATAGTACTGACAGTGAATATCTGGACATTTCAATTGATTAGAAAAGGGTATGATAAACTTTGGAGGACTTTCAGGTTAAGCTGGGTTAGGCTGTCTCATAAAAAACCACAAGAAATTTTGTGGCACTTTTGAAGGACATCTTATCCCTTAAGGTCGAACAAGGCTTTTTGCTGTTTTGCCCTTAGAATATGCATGCGCACCTTTCTTTCTTCCCTGTTGTCATCTACTGTCAAATAAGTTTTGCAGGTCCTTGAATTGTTGTCAAAAACCCTTTACACATCACATCAGTTTTCAGATACTTTTTTTTTTAAGTGGGGGAGGAAGATTCTGTTTTTAGGATTCCCCCTTACCACATCCATTTTAGCTGTTTGCATAAACATGTAGTGTGGTTTTCAGAAAAGTCTCAGATAGAAACTTAAGGAGGGTTACTGTGTGAGCAACACAACCAGGTTGTTCAAAGCACTGAGCCCACCAACAGCTACTAGTCAGGTCAGCTATACTGTATTTCACCTTCACTCTATGTAATGTCATTTTATTGGAAGAGAAAAATAACAGATGCAAGCTACACTCATGTCCTACCGTATATAGTTAAGTCGCTATTGACATGCAGCAACCCTAACATAGTTTTTGTGGTATATAAGCTGTTCAAGGAGTCCATCTCCAGTGAGTCTGAATGACCAATAGACCCTCCTGAACTCTAACCGTACATGTTTTCCACTACACCACACTGGATCTGGGTTCCACATTGGGGACTGACCGGAGTCCCGGTCTCGGAGCAGGCGTAACTGGCGTATTACATGAAGTTGTGCAAAAGCTCTCCTGGCCATGACTGCCACCTGCTCTTCAAGCAGTAGTCATGAGTCCAAGAAGAACCCCAGATAACGCACCGAGTCTGTTTGGGGCAAAACTGCCCCATCCAGAAGCAAAGATGGTAGCTCCTGAGTTAACACAGGACCCCTGACCCACAACCACTCAGACTTGTCAGTATTCAGCTGTAGCCCGTTGTCCCCCATCCAGACTCTCACAGCCTCCAGGCACCTGGAAAGGGCTTCCACTGCATCGCTTGGGTCTCCACAGGCCGAGATATACAACTGAGTATCATCTGCATATTGATGATACCTCACCCCGGGGGAATAGATGATCTCACCCAGCGGTTTTATGTAGATGTTAAAAAGGTGAGGCGAGAGCACCAAAATCTGGGACACCCCATATTGAAGGGGCCTAAGGCTGGATTTCTCTCTCTCCAACCACACCGACTGAGTCCGGCCCTTCAGAAATGAGGAAAACCAGGACTACACAGTGCCCTGGATCCCTAATCCTCAGAGCCTTTCCAGAAGGATAGCGTGGTTGATGGTATCGAAAGCCGCTGAGAGTCAAGAAGAGCCATTCCGCTCTCTCCAGAGATCATCCACCAGCGCGACCAATGCACTTTCCGCACAATATCCGTACCTGAATCCTGACTGAAAAGGGTTCAGATAATCCGCTTCATCCAGGATCTCCTGTAGCTGCCGTGCCACTGCCTTCTCCAAAACCTTACTCAGGAATGGTTAGTTGGTCATAACCGCGGGGGCGAGGGATGGCTTCTTTAGGAGGGGGCACACTAAAGCATGTTTTAAGGCAGCAGGGGAAAAACCCTCCTGAAGATTTCACCAGCCAGGCGGGGCATGGATCTGAAGCACATGCAGTGGCACACACTGCTCCCAGGAGCCTTTCCACTTCCTCAGGGACAACTGGATCAAACTGATCACAGATAACATGACCAGACTGCACTTTGTACAACCCCAGATCTAACATTTCCATGCTGGGGTTCAACCTCAACCGAATTCAAGTAATTTTCTCCACTAGATAATCAGGAAAAGCCTCAGCCGACCCTTGACAACCGGGGCCCAACCCCCCCCCCTTCCGAGGAAGGACCTGGTCACCCGGAACAGAGTTGCTGGGTGATTATCTGCAGAAGGAAAAAGGATGGTGAACAGCAGCTCTAGCAAGTGTTTGGTCAGACTCACAGGTATTAAACATCTGTCCCACATTCCCCAAATGTGGCCTGCCCCTCGGCTCCTGCCATACCGCCCCATACCCATCACATGTTCTTAATATATCTCCAGTGAGACATCAGAGGACCAGATGTACAGCCAAGATGAGAGAATGACAAGTGTGATCTTACAAGTTACAATGGTTCTTCTCCAAATACCATGTACCGTACTTTTCCATAGGACTCCACTTTCCCCTTTTTTCTGCTCTTCCCTCCTCCAGCGCACAATCTTTTGTGGTAAAGTTAATTGTGCTATTTTAAGATGGGTGGTGGTGATGGTTAATCCCTGAAGGTTTTTTTTTTAATTATTTAAATTGTGTGAGTCATTCCAAAACTGCCTGCTATCTTATTCCTGTTTGTTCCACCTTCATAATTTGGGGGGTTTCCTTGTAGTCAACATTTAATGTTTAATACAGGGGTGCCCAAACTATGGCCCATGAGCCAGCTCTAGCTCATGGCACCAATTCATCCAGCCCATGGTTTGGATTGCTGCCATCACCGGAAGTGCCCTGCTGCTGCCAGAAATGCCTAAAATGTGGCAAAAATGCTGCAAAAACTTCCAAAAAGATTGATAAAATGTCCTGCCCTCACTCCTGCCCCCAAAACCACCCAAAATGCGCCATGAATGCATGTACCACATTGCCGTTGTGGGAGAGCCATGCCTCCAGACCCCTCAGCCTTCTGAGTGGGCGTGGTCTGGCCCAAGGCACGAAAAGTTTGGGCACCCTGGTTTAATGACTTGACAAATTCCACTTAGTGTTTTTGTTGTTCTTCTTGTTATTACATCTCATCAAGTCACCTCCGACTTATTGCAAACCTATAAATAAGTGATTTCCAAAATGTCCTGTTCTCAACAGCCCAACCCTACTCTTGTAAACTCAAGGCTGCAGGTTCCTTGAGGGATTGAATCCATCTCATATTTGGTCTTTATCTTTTCCTGCTGCCTTTCACCTTTCTCCACATTATTTTCTTTCACAAAGAATCTTTCCTTATCACTGGATTTTGTAATTTTTTCTTCCTCAAGGAGGTCACATTTGATTTGATCTAGGAGCCACTTGTTTGTCTTTCTGACAGCCTAGAACAAACCTTGGCACTCCAGATATTCTTGAACTTCAATTCCCAGAAGCCCTGATCAGCAGGAGGTTCACTATCACTGGTCTAGAATATCCACAAAGTTCTTTTCCAGCACCATCTCTCAGATGAATAATTTCCCCCTCCGTTCAGATTCCTTCATTCTGGCTTTCATATTGGTACATAGTAATCAGGAATACAGTAGTGTGGATGGTATTGGGGTTGGGTCTCCAGTGACACATCCTTACACATGATGATCTTTTTAATGTTCTTCTAATTCTCTTCTTGTTTTTGGTTTTCTTTAGTTGCAGTCTTCCTTTGGATTGATGATTGAAACAATGTATGCAAGTTCTTTCGCTATTTTAATTATTCATTGTTAATCTTAATGTTGCATAGTTCTTCCATAGTCATTATTTTTGTCTTCTTAATGTTCAACGGCAGTCGTGCTTTGGCACTTCCTTTCATGGGATTGCTGCTTTTTGTCAGTAAGATGGAGTCATCTGCATCTCTTAAAATATTAAAGTTTCTTCCACCAATTTTCAGTTATCCTGTATCTCAATCTAGTCCTGCTTTCTGTATGATACATTCTGCATAGATTGAACAGACAAGGAGATAAAACACACCTTTGTCTGACACCTTTGTCTAAAGGAAACCATTTGGTTTCTCCATAATGCCTTGACAGTAACTTTTTGTCCCTATTTAGCCATGCAGCCTACATGGGTAGAAAACAAGGGTATACCATCTGAAGTGAAGAATTTTATTCTCAGAGGATGACTATTTAAACCAGGCGTGGCCAAACTACGGCCTGTGGGCCAAACCCAGCCCACAGCACCATTTCATGTGGCCCACTGCCACCTTTGCCACTACCGGAAGCAGATGTAGGCGTGTTTACAACAGCTGTAAAGTGCACCCATGCATGTGTAAACACACCTGTGCCTGCCGTATACGCTGGTGTAAATGCACCTGTGGCTGTTGTAAATGCTTTTATGGCAGCATTGATGGCAGGAGAAACCATGTGACTACCCGCTCAACCATGTGACTGAGCCATAGCATGAAAAGTTTGGGAACCCCTGATTTAAACACTAAGTAAAACCACCCAGTTTGGCTTCTATTGAATTTTTGAAATGTAATCTACCATTTAAAATTTCCTCATTAGTATAATAATTGTCAACGTTATTTCTGCTTTCCAAGAATTTGGCCACAGCATTTGGAAATTTGATATTTTCCAACAAGAGGGTACCGAAGCTTTATCCTTTCTTGCTCCTGGCATTCATGAGGATGTGCATGTGAAAATTAAAACTCTCACATCACCTCTTAGAAACGCATTTGAATGCCTGCAGTCCCCATCTCTTTGTTCCATCTCAGGATATCAAAACTCAAAACAGTCCCCACCAACCCAATTCGATTGCTCCACCTGCTTTTAGTAATGTCTTCCATGATGAAAATGTCTAAATCTCTCAATCACCTGCACACATTTTTGTGTCCTTCTGTTGGCCTAATAAAAGAACTAGGGGGACTCCAGTAAGATAGGTTTAGCATGGTTTAAAGCAGGGTTTCCCAACGTTTTCCTACCAAGGGCCATTCCCACCGCTGACACTCACTGTGGAGGCCAGATGCATGGTTGCTCCCACTGCTTACGTTTTTGGTGGTGGCGGCGATTGCACCGTTTTTGCAGCTTGTTGCACAGCCTCCGCTGCTTCCCAGGGCAGCAGGTGGCTTTTTGGAGCATTTTTGCTCCATTTGGGGATTTTTTTCACTGCTTTTCTGCTGCATTTCAGCAGCTAGAATGTGGTGGTTGGTGACTTCCTAGTTCCATGCTGAGAACACAGGCTCTGCCGGAAGCTCCGCTTGGCACCAGAAGTCTCCCAACCGCTGTGGTTTAGCTGCAGAAATGCAGCAGCAAAGGGGTGAAAGAAAACCCAAAATGGAGTTAAAATACTCCAAAAAGCCTCTTGCAGCCCTGAGAAGCTGCAAAGGCTGTGCAAGAAGCTGGAAAAATAGCACAATTGCCGCTGCTGCTGCGGACATATTGGGACTTTGAGTGGTGGTGGGAGCTTCTGGAGGTGCCAGGGTGGCCACCTTGGGCCATATTAATGAGCTCTGTGGACTGAACTAGGCCCATAGGCCATAGGTTAGGAGCCCCTGGTTTAAAGTCAGCAGCTTTCAATTCAATCTACTCTGGAACTTTAATTCTGTTGTTGTTGTTATTACTACAACTCCTAGAATTCTTATCAACCTACAAGGCCAACCTTTTCCACATTCATATCTTTCCTCTGAAGGTTTTCTCTCATTCATTTATCTGTCTTCATGGATCTATAGTATATTTTTCTTGCCTATTATATCTATAACATTTAGTAAAATTAGTAACACCACAGTACTGTACTTACAAAGTTTTCCTGAAATATCTGTTATTTATGTATACAATGTTTTGTTGGAAATAAGGGAGGGAAAGATTTCTCATATCAAGTGTATGATAAAATTATATAAAATAACCATTTATTTTGTTTTGAAAGACATTCACATCATCACTTGCGAACAAAAATGTACAGATAAAATTGCCTATCAACTGAACAAAATAAATTACCATTAAAAAAAAAGACACGAAGGAGAAAAACCAAAACCCAGCTGTCTATGAATCAAGGAAGGTAAGATAGATCTTAAAATTTTACATAATGTTTCAAAAGCAAATTTGGAAATGAAAGGTAAGAAATTAAAGAAAAGAAAACAGCTCTTGACATCCTTCTTAGAGTTTGGAATTATACAAAGTTGAATTTCAGCTATACTCTCATTCAACTCAGCTTGCATTTTGTGTAGCATGCAGATGGAATGGATGATTTTGTGAACATTCGTGATGTCCCCCCCACCCCCGGACAGCAGAAAATATTTTCAGCAGCATAACAACAGCAGATAATTAGGCACACTTCAGCAAGGGGCACACCAGAAAGTGAACAGGTAAGTAATGTACTTTTTACAGCTGCAAAGTCATGTATGCATTTGCTGGCTTCCAGAGAAAGGAAGGAAGGAAATTAACAACACAAGGAAATAAACATAGTATCGCTTACCAAATAAATAAAAAAATCAGTAGTATCTCGCACTTAAAATTTTATACTAAAAGTAGGTTATCTGTAAACATTCAGAGAAAACATTTTTCATATTCATTTAAAGATTACATGGGGTCATTCATACATTACAGGTCTTAGGTGTACACCTTAGACATGGCAAATGTCTATTTTACAGTGTAGTGTTTGCGTGAAACATGAGCACCATAAGAATACACTCCTCAAAGAGCATGGTAGGCATCAACTCTTTACTGAATGCACACTTTGTGATATAACTCATTTGTAATATGTGAAATGGTCTCAAAAGCTCTTTGTAGGACAAATTTTCCCAGGCTCAATACAAGTGGTCTTTTACTCCATTCTAACATCAAGGGGCATATTCATACTCTTGTCTTGTGAAGACACCTAAAAGTATGGCCTGGAAATCCTCAACACCCAGCTATCTTTGTCCACCAGCGGGACACAGGCTGAGATCAATAATCACAATTATCAGTTTAAAATTTGTATAAGTATTTAACCTGGGTAAAACTGGCCCTGTGCGTCGCTGCATAAAGTATGAGTATGACACATTATTTCCTCCCCAGCAGATAGGCATTCTTTTTGAGAATTTACATTCAGTCAAAATAGAACAAGAAGATTTTTAACAATCAAAAAGAAGTCAACTGTCAAAACAACTTTTTCCAAGCTTATTGAGCTAATTTGCATTTTTCAGAATCAATCCTGAAAAAAACTAGACACCCAACTAACCATTGAACTTCAATGAGATATAAACTTTTCATTCCATTGAAACTTTGAGCCAAAATATAGATATTTTATTTAAAAGCAAAACAAACAAAACCACACACATCTATAAACAGGAAAGAGAACTGAAGAGGAACCCAAAATCACTTACAAAAAAACAAACCCCAAACAACCAGAAAGTCATAATTCTGAAATAAATGCAATCTGGGCCTTTCAAAAGTATCAAATGAAAATTTAATGAATTGTATAAAGTTGGGAATGTATATATGGGATGAGAAAAATATAGGACCCTCTAGTTTTTATACTAACCTTTATCCTCTAACCTTTATAGCCTACATTTCCTATCAGTTTTCAAATTTCATAGTATGATATTTGGGTCTTGAAGTCCAAAAACTCTGGAAGGCCAAAGCATTACAGCAGCAGTTCCAATCTTAGGCCCCAGATGTTCTTGGACTATAGCTGCCAGAAGTTTTGGCCAGCCCAGCCAACAGTGAAGGCTTCTGGGATTTTTAGCCCAAGAACATCTGGAAACCCAAACCTGGGAAACACTCCATTAGAAGAACCAAAAGGATGGCAAACCTTGTCACTCCAGATGTTCTTGGACTTCGATGCCCAGAAGCCCAAGCACCCTGTGAATCCACACGAATGGGTTTACTGCGATTCATCCAGCCTGCACCACCTTCGTCACTCCAGAGAGTGGAAGTAAAACGTGCCTGTATGGAGGGTTAGCCCGGAAGAGTCTTAACCGTACGGGCATGTTTTACTTCCACTTCTGGCAGCGACAATGGCGGGGCTGGCCAGATGAATCACAGTAAACCCATTCGTGTGGATTCACAGGGTGCTTGGGGTTCAGGGAATTGAAGTCCAAGAACATCTAGTGGCAAGGTTCACCATCACGGGAATAGGAGATAATGAATCATGTGGCTTCCTCTTTGGTGTAACCATCTTACATAGTAAAGACTAAACTGAAATATGACATAAAGGGCTGGTTTCATGTTGATTTTTGTTGCTAAAGGCAAGATCATGCTGTCGTACTCAACAGGCATAGCCAATCAACATTCCTGGAGTTCACTACATGTCTGTATCCATATATAAGGTACACACACACACCCTCAAACTTCCACTTGAATGGAAGATAGCTTCAAAGATTTTTACATAACTTACAAAACCACACAATTGGGTTCTGTAGTTAAACCAACTTAATGACCATGTATGGATATTTGGAAGGTGGTCAGATGCAAACCTGTTACTCTAAGGCAGGGTTCCTCAAACATTTTAAGCTGGGGATCAGTTCACGGTCCCTCAGACGGTTGAGTGGCTGGACTCCGCCGCTGCCGCTTCTGCCACCTCAGTCCTTGTCCCCTCGACTTGGCTTGGTGTGTCCCTGCCGGTGCTCCATAGCAGGGAAGATGTTGCAAGGAGCTCCTGTACACATGCCTGCCTCACTTGCCCAGTCCTTCTAGCAGCAGCTCTTTACAATATCCACCCTGCTATGGAGCGCTGGCAGGGACATGTCAAGCCAAGCAGAGGGGACAAGGATTGAGGTAGCGGTGGCAGTGGAAGCAGCAGAGGTGGAAGTGGTGGCAGCAACCGCAGCAAGGGCCGGTTTTTTGTGTCGCAGGCTGGATCCAGCCCATGGACCATAGTTTGAGGGCCCCTACTCTAAGGGGTTCTAACTTAGACGTATGTTTTTATTCTGGTGACAGTGTATTTCAAAAGCGAATCCAGTTGGGATTTGATGAGGACAATTACTGCTTAAGCCTTATGGTGTTGCACTACTGGTTCCAGTGAAGAACTGGGCAGGGCAAGAATGCTGCCACCCAGTCATCCCCTCCTGGCTTGCTTACCTGAACAGCTAAATCAATGCATATCTTACAAAAATAACTGTTTTTGGACTACAACTTCCAGAACCCTTTTGAAAACAAAATGACACTGTCTGTTGCTGGATCAATGTTGGGAAAATGTCCTAGGTGCCTGTACTGCAATCTCAAATTTTATGTTACTGAAGCCCCAATATTGCAAAGCAAGAAAAACATTAGCACCCCGAAAACATTCAATTGGGAAGCATGGATTTTTTTCTAGTATTAACCTGTGGGTTTTGTTCATTCGCCAGCTCGGTTTTATATCCGTTATCTGGAAATGTGAAGTTTATCATCCAATTAAATTGTTTGTTGTGGATTTTTTCTATTAGATGAATCCATATTTTTATCCACACAACCCCCAGTCATCCAGTACCAATCCGTTTCCAGACATAGCATGATTTTCCCCCCTAATCTTTATTGACAGCAAATTGGCAACTGAAGATCATGGGACTAAAACCTTAGTCCAAAGGCAGATTGGATAAATTCCAAAGGTCCAGAAGCTGCAGATGTCCTTTCTCCAGACTTTAGAGGAGGGGTGCCCAAACTTTTCAGTCCATGGGCTGGTCACATGGTTCAGGGAGCTGGTCACTATGGCCAGATCTGGCCCCTGATCCCAATTCATCCTGCCCGTGAAGCCCTTGTCACTCCTGGAAGTGGAAGTAAAAGACGCTTGGGCCAGATAAATAAGATCCGGCCCCCAGGCCATAGTTTGGGCACCCCTGCTTTAGAGGACCATTTTTGCCTCTCAAAAACTTGTTTTACCAAAACTGAAACCAACCCCCCCCCCCCAACAAACTAAGTAGAGACCTGGGAACAATTTTGCTGTTTTCCATGCCGCACTCATAGGGGCGACATCTTCTCCAGAAATTACTTCTTGTTTTGAAACAGACCAAGAATAGATCAGGATAAACCAAAGCTTACTTAAATGACTCCCAAACCCTCTAAAGAGGATGTCAGGGTTCTCTGTAAGGTCCAAAAGTCTTATATTTCCACCTCTTATTGTTCTTCCATGTCTAGGCCAGTTGTGAAACTGCCAAAATGAAGGCACCTTTTGGTGAGTTCATTCTGCAGTTCCTTTTGCCCAACCTACTGTGAGAAAGATTAGCCTGCCACTCTGATTCACAGGGTTTATTTGTCAAATGACTATAATCTATTTGCAACAATAAAACTATAAACTTATTTCCTAACTACTTAGGAAAAAGCAGAATTTTACAAGACAAAGCACTTCATTGTGTCAGTCAGCCTTTCTAGCACTTCAAACCTGTATTCCACTCCCAGCACTAATTTGGCAAATGGAGTAAGAACAGTTTCTTTAAACAGGAACAAAGCTTGTGTTCTTAGTGGGACACATTTCAGGTTCTTCTGGGAAGCCACCTTTGGTGTTAGCCAGAACTGAAATGTCAAAACATTAATTCATATTAGTAATACTACAGAAAAAAAGTCACCCAATTGACATATTATTTTGCATCTACCAAACCGGGTTTCTCATATCTGGAGGAAAAGTGAGAAGGTGGAAACAGTATTAGAAGTGAACAGAGGACTTAAGCTAATTCTTTGAGAACAATTCAGCATCCTTGTCTCACTTGGGTGGGTATCCCAATCTTCAAAATCACATTCATCTTCATTTTGGTCTTAACATCTGAAGCAGAACAGTACATGGCGTGTTGGAAGGAATAAGTTAATTAACATGAGCATAGAGAACACACACAGAGCTGCAGCTATGAACTCATCTAAGAAAATACCAGATGTAACGCCTAGAATCCTTACTGCTGCTAACTGATGAGGTGTCAGAGCACACCTTGGTGGCACAACTGACCACAAGTCTGACTGTTACAACCAAGACATGCCCCAGCACCTCGTCTATTAGCCATGGCACAAACATTTCATACACAGCACCATTCCAATTATTCATGCTTCTAAAATGTAATCTGGCTACCTCCCTCTGTGTTAGCTATGTAAGGCAACAGCTAAAGCCTCACCATTACCTGCAGCAACTTTTATGATTTCTGAGCTATATTACAGAGAAGAGAATTATTGTCAAGTTGCCCTGACTTTGTCTAGGGATCTCTTCCAGGCCTGTGCAAACTTGAGAAGATGGTGGAATTGGACATTTCGTAGGCTTGAAGAGCAGCAGAGTCCAAGGACTCAAGAAAGCTGTTATTCCCTTTTTCAAGGGAAACTCAACAGAGGCAGCACAAGAGAATACTTGGTTTGCTCACCTCGCTTATAACAACTTAAGAAGACCTCCCCTGAGCCTGCATCTCCCAGGGACCCCCAAAATCCTGGAGCTGGCAGGAGGCAGAACTAGGCCACTTTTCTTGCTGCTCAATATAGGACTCTTAATGAGTGTAAAACATGGCCTATACTCTTCATGCTCTTTAGTCACCTAGGGATCATGAACGTTAGAAACATGGAAGGCATGGGGGTTAGCATTACACCCTCAGTTGTGGTCCAGACATGAAACATTCCTTCTAAAACCCCTCTGAAATTATATGCAGCAAACAGAGGATTCAGTAAATTGGATTAAAAGAACATTATGGCCACATAAAAGCTTTTCTACACAATAACTCTCATGAAACAGTATAAAATTGGCAAATTTTGTATTGGTCAGACAAAATCCTGCCCTGGTCGTTGGTCTCTAGGCCAATACATCTGGAAAGGATTGTTCAACTGAATAAGGATGAGCACGTGAAAAGCAAAGATGCACACTTAATTACTGGCTCTCTTATCTGCATTTTTATTACCCATTCCCAAGGAAACAGCAAAAGCCATTATGTTTAGAAGTGGAATGATTCAATGTAATTTTTGTTTCTTATCTGAAAATAGTTTGTAAATAAAGCTCACTGTCTTCTGAAAGACACCTGCCACAATGCACTGCTCAACCAGAGAATGGAAAAGTCAATTCTGGTTGAGCAATTTAATATTCTGTTATTTAAAATTAAATAATACAGCACCAGCCAGCCACTGCCGCCCTGCAAAGGTACATTTTCAAAATGGAGCCTCTATACAACCAAACAGATAGCTATGAGAGCAGGTTAAATACAAGGACGTTACAGTGCTTTGGCAGTATGGAGTGAAGAATACAATAAAGCCTGTTTAGCTATGGCACACTGGAATCACACGTTGGTTGCTTTCTGGTAGAAATCAGAGTCCGCCTGTATGCTGAATATGTGCTGTTCCACAGTGCTAGTCATTTCTCCCCAAAAGGCATATACATAGGCCTGCCACTCACACCACACAGCATAGATATGTGATGGCGAACCTTGGCACTCCAGATGTTCTTGAACTTCAATTCCCAGAAGCCCAATGGGCGCGTTTTACTTCCGCTTCCAGGAGCAACGAGGGCGGCGTGGGCCGGATGAATCGCAGTAAATCCATTCATGCGGATTCATAGGGGCTTGGGCTTCTGGGAATTGAAGTCCAAAAACATCTGGAGTGTCAAGGTTCACCATCACAGGCATAGATTGTACCTTTTTTTTGTGCAAGGTGTTAGCAATCTAAACAAACTGCTCCACGCAGACTGGCCCACAACCACTCAGACACAATACTAACGCCACAGATAAATTACATACATGAGGATAAACATTTTTTTTAAAAAAAAGATGCCTTCAGATCATGTATTTTCCCCCATCTGGAACAAAGGTAGTATCCTGAAGGCTAGTAGGTCCAAAGTTCGACTTCTGTGTGTAATTTCTTTTCTTGACAGGGGACAGTGCTTCCAACACAGTCCCAGAGATGTTGTTAGGAGTCCTGACTTTAGCAGAAGCAGACTGCAATGCAGCAGAAGATGTTTTGTTATTGGAGAGTATATCCAAATTTCCACTTGGGTCAATGATGGCGTTAATAACTGCAGGAAAAGCAGAAGGAAACAAGAGTAATACCAGAAGTATAAGGGGTTGGGAGGTTTACACTGGGAATCTCAGCATCCATGCTCCATTAGGTAAAGATCACCCTTGCTTGAAAGCCACTCATAGGGCTCGGTGCTCATCTCTGTTTCTAGCCAAAGAGCCAGCATTGTCTGCATCTGCAGACGTTTCTGTGGACATGTGGCAGGCACGACTAGATTTCGAAGTGCACGGAATGCTGTTACCTTTCTATCAAAGGGGTACCTATTTATCTAATTGCAATTTCTTGCTTTCAAACTACTAGGTTGGTAGGAGCTGGGACAGAGACGGGCCTCAAACTGCTGACCTGCCAACCTTCCAGTCATCAAGTTCAGCATCTTAACCACTAAGCCGCCACTGTCCACCAAGTAAGTTCTGTTACTTGGTGACTACCACACAAGCAAATGAATGGCTTCCATTTTAAAAGCATTATTTCTGAGTAGAACTATGCAGGGATGTGCATCTGGACAACAACTCCCAGAACCTACAACAATCACAGAATAAATGAATTGGAAGGGGCCTTTTAGGTCATCAAGTCCAACCCCCTGCTCAAAGCAGGAATCTGAATCAAAGCAGATCTGACAAATGGTTGTCTAATTCTTTCTCAAATGTTTCCAGTGTTGGAAAAACTTCCCAGTGGCTGTGGCACCTGGGAAACTCTGGGAGCTGAAGTCCAAAAATGCCACTCTGCATAGCTCTAGCCCAGAAGCAATGAAGAGTGATATGATGCCTAACAATGCTAAATCTGTGATGGTTGTTTCACACATGCAAGTCTTCATCTGAAGTTGCCATGAACAAGCACTGAGCACATTTGTACCACCTCACCTCTAGGTATAAGGGTTTTCAATACTGACCTGCCCAGACAGATAAACATGTGTAATAAAAATTATTAAGTATCACCAAGGGAGAGCAGTGAACAAAGTACACCATGTACTACCAAGCAAATTTCTCAGCTAAGCTCAGTCCAGATTGGTTTTCCAAAACTTAGCTATCTTATGTTTCTCTGTATCTTTGGATCTTCTATTTGGTTGTACATGGAAGCCACAAAAGAGACAGTCCTTGCTTGGGATATATAGATGTGTCCTAGGCTTCACTGAGCTCTGCAACTCAACCTTTGCTCACTCTGTTTTGACATTCAAGAATGAACAATTTCAACAAATGCCCCCTGGATGAGGTCATACGTTTTATGTATTTTCATATACAGTAAAACCTCATATAACACTAAAACCTGGTTCCACAAGTCTTCGTGTTATATGATTTTTCATGTTATCTGATCCTCTATGGGATCCATAGAGATACATTGTAACCACACAGGCTTTCGCGGTTGTTATCTGAAGCATCCCATAGGATCTTAATGTTATCTGATGCAATTCTTCCCCCCAGATTCCTTGATGTTATGCGATTTTCGTGTTATTCGATACTAATGTTATATGAGGTATTACTGTATAGTAATTCTTTGCTATTTATTTATTTATTTATTCATTCATTCATTCATTCATTCATTCATTTTGCAAAAGTAGGTTTTGCACACACAAAAATGCACGGAAAACCTTGGATTTTTGTGGCAGTTTACCAGTTTTTCAAGGAGGTGCCTCAGTGTTTTAGAGAGATCTTTTCTGATCAAGTACAAAAATCAATTATATGCGCTCCTTGTATCCTTAGAACTCACTGGGTGACCATGAGCCGAAGCCAAAATACTGGGGAGCATTCATTCTGGCAGAAGGGAAATGATAGAACTCATACTGATAAATTGCCACTAATTAACAAGTCCCCAGATTCCTTATTTAATGCCCACCAGGTGGCTTAATTGCATAACCAGGAATCCAACTTGTTAATTCATGATTAATTAACTTGCTTCTGCAAGTTACACCATTCCCATTTCACACAAGAATTTACCCAATGACCCTGTGTCCCCCTGAATTATCTTATAGGTTGCTGTGAGTATAAAGTGGCACGGGGGGGGGTGGGGGAGGAAAGCTATATAAACTATATTCTAAGTTACTAGAGAAAAATTGATTATATCCCACCAAAATGTACCTCAGGTTAGAGAAAAAGATATAGAGGGAAACAAACCTTCAAGTTGTTTTTGGACTCTGCGTAGTTCCTTCAGGATAGAGCTGATTTCCTGTGGACAAAGAACAATAAAGTTAGCAATTAAAACATTAACACAACTCAGACCAATACGACTTTTGCTTTATTCTATTAACTCTAGTGAAAATATTTTATAACTTAGACTTTGGTCAACCTTTAGATTCTGAAACAACAATTCTAAATCCGAGTTTTTATGGTCCATTTTAAAAGCATTGTCAACCAAATTTCTGGAATATGTTTTGTTTTCTAAATATAAGAATGAAAAGTTTAGCTCCAAAAATATGTCAACATTTCCAGTGAAATGTACAAGAATATTCACGGAACACAAAATAAACCAAACCCAGAAAAATGAAAGAGGAAAATCTCCAGGTTTTTAGTTTTTAATCTCAAATTCACATTTTTATGAATTGATTGCTGCTCTGCTGGACGTGCAGCCTAAAATTTCAGATGAACAGAATCTTCTTTTAAAAGCAAGCCTGTCTGTACATGAGTCAAGAGAAATATTTCCCACCTTGTTTGAGGTCTTTAGAATTGGCACTTCATTTTCAGAATTAATTTTGGCTTCAATCTCCTCCCAGGAATGCTCAGTGTTCTGGAACAGAATTCTGATACAAACACATAAAGGTTAGTATTAGATCAAAGGATCACAAACATGTTCTTTCCGATCTTCTCAGTGACTGCACAGAACTTAATACAGTAATACCTCCAATAGCACTGACTATAGTGCTGGTTCACTACAGCGCAATGCTTAAATGTCCATTCTATTGTGTTCAACAGAGTACTTGGTCCACTTAAGATGGATCTCCAGAAGTCTTGGGGTCTAATATACCTGCCCCATGCTACAGACTGAACAAGCCTCCAGAATTTCTGGAATAAGGCATCATCTTAAAATGACACTGTTTAGCACTGACTCAGTGAGCATTAAATTTTGTTGGAATGTATCTTGAGCTCTAATTGGGATGGTATTATATCCATAAAGCTGGTCTTCTTTTAGTTCTGGTGTACAAAAATCTTGAAGTTAGTTCCATTTAGAGCTTGGAACTAACTATTTACAAGAGAAAACTGGACAACCATTTATCACATCTGCTTTGATTTGGATTCCTCCACAGAGGAGGGGGTTGGACTCAGTGGCCTGAAAGGCCCCTTCCAACTCAGTTCTATTATTATTATTATTATTATTATTATTATTATTATTATTATTATTATTATTATTATTATTATTATTATTATTATTGTTATTATTGTTATTGTTATTGTTATTATTGTTATTATTATACTTGTATGCCACCCCACTCACCAAGCGACCCTGGGTGGCTAACAAAGATACAAAGTACCGTATACAATAACAAAAAACAATATATCACAGTTACAAGATATTGCATCACAAAAAAACATTTCAAACGCATTTCAAAACGTCCCCAATCACAGTTCAAGTCATTATAACACACTTTAAAAATACTTCATAAATAATACACAAAAACCTCCCAAACTCAACCCCACCCACTATGTCCGTATCCCTCGAGGCCGTGCTGGAGCCAGCCAGGCTGTGGAGGCTCCCTTTCAGCCCAGCCAGTGTTAGGGGCTGGGTCAGAGGCTGCAAGTCCTGCCTCCTGTCAGACCGCGGTTATTTATTTATAACTGGTTACTAGTCTAGGATAATGAATCATATGTGCAATTCAGAATTTAGATTTCAGGCATAATTAATTAATTAACACCCAAATGAAAAATAATTTCTAATTACTTTCAATAATTATTTTTAAAGGCATTTTAAGGCACTTTCAAATGTAGTTAAACAGAAACTCTCAGGTTTTATAAGAAGTAAAAAATGTTCTTCGGTCCTGTCTTCTGTCTTTTTATAAACATTTCCAAAATGCAGCATCAAACAGGGCTCCCTGGATTCCCCCCCCCCCCCAATCATGCTGGTAATAACAATGCAATATGTTAACAATACACAAAGCAGCCCCTTATTTGTAAGAGAGGCTCAATGGCAGCGATGATCACAACCTGGCTGCTGAGAGGAGTAATCAGCAACACAACAAATTTCTTTTAAAATCTAACATCCCAAACTCCAATCATATTATTAACCAGAAAGTACCAATGACCTCAGTTAGCAGAGGTAGACTCTCCGTTTCCTTCCCTCACTTCCTGCTAATCTGCTGTTCTCAACACGACTGGGCTACCCAAACCACCTGTCATTCCATGAAAGGTTGAACTGCCAGTATAGACTATTTCTGTGCAGGTACTGGACCAAGCACCAAGTTGTCTTTTGGTTCAGGAAGCAAAACAACTTGGGCTAGTATTGACTCCTCTGAGCCATGAGACAGGACAAGGTGGCCACACCAGACAGCAGGGCATGGACTCACTTCATTTTCTCTGCCAGGTTCTCTGTGTTTTCCCGGATAGTGTGCGATAACTGGGACACTGGGTTAAGCATCAAGTTGTCAAAGATTACCTGGAACACAGTCAGAAACAAACCATCATGGCGACATTTCTTTGAACAGGTACAGAAGAGGATTTCCTGCCTAAGAATCATAACCCTATTCCTGGAAGATTAGCCATTGCATTTCAAGTAAAGCAACAGTTTGCGCGAGATAGGAAAAGGAGAAGAGCCTCTTCCTTTTGAGGTACCCACTCTAGACTAAAACTAGATTTGGTAAGCACAAACTATCTGAATCCATGCAACTGTGTAGAAAGCGCTGGCAACATATGAGGATTCTTTGGGATCCTGTACAGTTTACTAGTCACGGTCTGCGGTGGCTTAGTGGTTAAGATGGTGAGGTTGACAGGTCATCAATTTGAGACCTGAGTGCTGCACGATGGAGTGAGCTCCTGTTGTCTGCCTCAGCTCCTGCCAACCTAGCAGTTTGAAACCAAGAAATTGCAAGTAGGTAAATAGGTACCACTTTGGCGGAAAAGGTAACAGCATTCCATGCCTGTCACTTGATCATGGAAATGTCTGCAGGCGCAGACAGCATGGACTCTTTCACTGTAAAGGGAGATGAACACTGCCCCCTATAGTCGATCATGACTGCCTTTTGAGCAAGGGAGACCTTTAGCTTTACTACAGTTTGTATTTTGAAATACTTTTAGACAGGCAGACATTCTTCCCTTTAAAAAAAAATCAGGACAGAAGAGAAATTTGGAGAATACTGTACTGAAATATAGGCAATATTTTCTTTTTTATCAAATGTTCTAAGGGAAACAAACTTACCTCTTCCCTGTTTCTCATCCTTGTTCTTTTTATGGGATCCTCATCTCGACTGTCATTCATATTTTGGTCAAAGTCATGAAATCCCATTGAACCAGGAGGCACCTTCTGGTAATTTAGGCTTGCTTCTGGTATGTGTTGTACCAGCTTTAAAATACATAAGCAATGAAAAGTCGATTAATCTTATATCCAGCTTGAGATATGAGAACAAATGTCCCTTCATTATCCCTTTATTTACCAATATTGTTTCATGTAGAACAGAACACCACATTACATGCAGCACAGAGATGCTGTTGAAAACGGCAGCATCTGAATTCTTCCCTGCCTTTTTGGAAAGACATATCATGTGACACAACAACACCATACAAATTGTTTTGCTAACTACAGTTCAGCATCACTATCAACAGCTGTTTCACATGGCACGTTCACACCATATACATAAACTCATACAAAATGAGAATATACACCTGTAAAAGTTCTCTGAACAATTGAGGTGGCACATCTTAACAAAAACTAGGTGAACAAAAATCATATCAATACAGAACTATTCAACAAGGGGAAATGATGGACATAAAAGAATAAAAATACAAACAAAGATTGTGTTGTGTCTCATGAAAGAAACCCCAGCCTGTATAGCATTTAAAGCTGTACATTCCCAGGAATGCCAAAAGAAGACAAGAATGGAAAACCATTTCTGTTTAATCTTCATCTAGAAAACCCTGCAAAGGGCCACCATAAGTCAGAACTGTCTTGACAGCACACACACACAGCACAGTTACGTAAGTGACAAACACTAAGTAAGTTGCTAGTGTCACAAAACCTTTGATTCAAAAATATTGCAGGGGAATATTAATTCCAATGAAACTAATTTGCAACGCTAAGAAGGTTCATAGATTCAGACTGCTCTTCCCAGTAAACTAGCAAGGATTTGGGGCTAAACAATTTGCAGCGCAGAAGTTGCTACACTAGATGAGAAAAATGGTCAGGAGGAAATGAGGAAGGAACTACCATCCACTAAAAATACCCTCCAGAAATAAATAGAAGGGTGGAGAGTTCTGGTTTTTAAGAGATAGTGAAAAGCAATGCAAAGAGACAAGAATCTTGGGCCAAGATACGACAGGCTAACAAATTTCCTGGTTACAGCCACGAATTTAGGAGCGAAAGCTTCGTGGAGGATTCTGTAGCTAAATCCTAGACTTGGAGAACAAGCTGAGAAAGTGATTCTAGTTATGTCTGGTCACTTGTAGACTTCAGATCCTTTGTGAACTCAGTTCAAAAGGAAGCCCAGTGATTCACCAATACTTCAGCTTGGGGTCTCCATGAGCAGGAAGCTTTGGGCACAGATAGAGATAGAAAGTAAAGCCAGAATAAAGTAAACGTGCCTCTTTGAGCATAATAATGGTAAAGGTACCCCTTGTTCGAAAGCCAGTCATGCACTGCTCTAGGGGCAGTGCTCATCTCTGTTTACAGCCAAGGAGTCAGTGTCTGCAGATGTTTCTGTGGAACAGTGCATCCTAATATATATAAACTCATACATGCTATATTGAGAGTTACTGTATTTTCTGACATACAAGACACAGATTTCCCTCCTTAAAATACACCGGAAAAACAGAGTGCATCTTAGCAGCAGCCCCCCCCCCAAAAAAAAAAAAAAAAACACCACTGGTATGGTTTGGTGGCTAGAGAGGATCAGTGGCTGGAGATATGAAAGAGCTATTTTGAAAGCCGCCCTCACCCCCCTTACCCTCAAACCCCCCCCCCCGGGGGGGCAATTTGGCGGCCACCGCTGACCAGTAGGAGCTGAGCGAAGGGTGGCTTCTAAAGAAGCTCTCTTGCCTGGCCGATTCCAGCCTCCCCACCTCTTGATGGTCAGCGGTGGTGGGAGAGGGTGGAAACGGCCTCAAAGGATCCTTCTTTCCCTCCTCCATCACACACTCCTCGGCTGGTGCTGGGATAGGGGGTGGAAACGAGATTGTTTGGACTCAGCATGTATTTAAGTTTATGACGAGATGAGATAAATGTATGCATTTAAATTTGAAGCTTGAGAAAATAAAACCTATTTAAAATCTAGAGAAGAAACAGCAAAGATGATTAAACAGAAAATACTCAAACATAACAATAAGCAAGATTTCTTTTTCTTTTTAATTAGGAAAAATTATATCTTTAACTTAAAACTGATCAGTGTAAGGCAGAAAACTTTTTTTAAAAAAAACAAACACTAAAATGCTGGAAAGAAATGGGATGGAAAATGCACCTGAGATGGAATTGCTGCCCGCAAAGATGAATGAGCAATCTGTATCAAAAACAGAAGAAAAATAGAGAGGGAAGGAAAGGAGGGGAAGAGAAAAGAGAGAGAGGTCAGTGCAAAACATAAAATTAAGGGGATGTGCACAGACATTTAGAGCAGACAAGCCAAAATGCAAAGTACAGAACAGTGTAGTTGAGAAAGCAAAATGCAAAGATTGAAAACAGCAGCTGAACTACCACAGAATTTGCCAATATGTATCATAACACAAAGGAAGTGATGATCTGGTTTTCCTATCCCTGTTAGCTGGAACCATTTTAAATGGAAATGTTGAGAATGGAACCTGGGACATGCTCTGCATGCGAAGCCCATGTTCCACCTGTGAGCTGTGGCTCTACCACATGTGACATCATCATGCAGCACGTTGAGTCAACCGTTGCCAACCAAAGACTCTTTTAAAAAAAGCTGGAAATGTAAATGATTAAGGTACACTTTTGAAAACTAATTACACCAGATGGGAAGAGCGTTAGACAAAGGCTTGTCTCAATGCAAAATGTGGCTTTACATTATGCGTACACCTTAGGGCACAAAAATCCTGCGTGTATCACAATCGGGCAACAAGGGCATGCAGAGTCACTCTTAACTGCATCAAAACAACCCAACAACCAACCTGCCACCAATGAGAAGCTGAAATCTAACCCTCAGCTATGATTGAGAGTAGTACTCTTAAGATGCTATTTGTTGCAGAATTACAGTCCAGCAACATCTGGAGGATCACATTTCCCTACTACTGCTCAGCATTTTAAAAGAAGATATGAAGTAGGAATTAACTCTCGACAAGCACTGCAGTTTAGGAAACCCTTGTAGCACAGTGGTTAAACTGCTGTCCTGCGAGTTCGATCCTGACCATGGCTCAAGGTCAACTCAGTCTTCCATCCTTTCGAGGTCGGTAAAATTAGTACCCAACATTTTGGGGGCAAAATGCTAATTAACTTGTGAACCACCCTGAGAGTGCACTAAGTGCTATGGGGCAGTATATAAGTGTGATTGCTTTGCATTTTCTTTTTTTAGGGTTCAACTCTAAAGCCCTTGCAATAATCAGTACTGTACTTCAGTATTGGGGAGGTTCTCTGATTCCTCGGTGTAGACTATCAATAGTGACAATTCTCTCCATCTCTTACTCTCAGAGCCTGTAAATATTGTTTTTCTGACCTACATCTATCAGAATCTTCCCATTTGTAAGGACTTGCCTGTGTGATCCAAAATGTACAGGCTAAATTGAATCTGTTAGCCTCAAAAACATCACAAGATTGTGTCATTTTCCATACAGAATCTTTCAGCCAGCATGCAGCCATGCACTTAAACGTGTATGTGTGATCCTGGAAAATATAGTCCAGAAATATACTGGTTCCCTACTCTAAGCTTGACAATGGAGAGAAGACTGCAGCAAGTACTTGAAAGTTTAGCTATGAACTGTCCAACTTTGGTTCCTTCTTCTTTTTCTTTCGTGTCCTGATCAAACTCTGGACTGCTGAAATGAAGCCACTTTCTTCGCTTTGTCATTGCCTAAACCCAAGTCCTCATTGGTGCATGCTTCTGGCAGCAATCGGCAGACCAGTAAATGAGCTGGATTCTGTATCTCTCCACATTCATACAGTATATTGTTGTCCACCAGCAACCCCTACTTGAACATATTGGTCTTGCTTTTACGGACTCCAACCCTCAGCCTATCCAGGGTCATGCAAGTGGTGTAGGGAAGATTAAGCTCCTCAGCTATATCCTACTTTAATGTTGTTACTTGTCCAGTGAGCTCCTTCCTCCATCTTTTAATTTGTTTTTGTGTACCCTCAAGAATGTTTGTTCTTGCAATAAAGCTTTTCCTAGATCTGAGCTGGCATACTTGAGGCTTATATCCATTCAGAGGGTGTTGAGGGTTGTTCTCTGGCTTGGTTCTCTCAGCGTCCGCTGCTACTTCTCTCCTGATCTTAGGTGAACTGATACCAACAAGAGGAAATATTGAGGAAATAAAAGCAGCTCATGATCAAAGCAGAGGGGGCACACACGCTGAACTTTAAAAGTGAGCTAAACCATATGAAAACGTTACTATTTTCTTATATTTTCCTATAATTGTATAATTTACGAAGAACATGTTTTAATGGCCTTTTTTAAACTATGCCCTTCAAATACCTCACTGAAGTCTTATGTACTTAAACATAAAATTCCACAATTTCATAAGGGCACAGTTTTAAGAGTTTCTAGTTTACTCTGAAGGCATTTGCAATTTATTCCAGATTTTAGGGTGGGGATCTTGCATGTGCACAAAGCAAAAAAAAACACACACACAACGGTGTCTAAATCTCTATTTCAAACTCTAAGTCCCAATTCTAATCTATTTCACTTGGTGCAAATCTATTAACATTTTTACTTACAGGCAATAAAAAATCCAACCGAAACTAAGAGAAAAGGGAAAAATCATTATTTGACCCAGATAAACTTGCAAGAACATCATTTAATCCCAAAAGTATGCATTCTATGCTGGTGAACTGTATCCCAGCTGAAGGCACAGGGTTACAGAAATCTGATAAAAGAAAGATGTGCAACCAGGGGTAGAATTTAAAAGTAGAACTAAGTGGTAGAGAAGAAAGAAAGATTGGCCGAAAAAGTATTTATTGTAGCAGTAATAAATCTACAGTGGCTCAAACTCCAGAGAGCAGATGTTATTCGTAAACTGAAC
Source organism: Furcifer pardalis (assembly GCA_030440675.1). Taxonomy (NCBI): domain Eukaryota; kingdom Metazoa; phylum Chordata; class Lepidosauria; order Squamata; family Chamaeleonidae; genus Furcifer; species Furcifer pardalis. The sequence goes on along the minus strand of CP126894.1, from coordinate 12,696,154 downwards.
TTTTCATGTCCTTGGGTTTGCAGGATTGGAATTGGATTTATACCACTTTCCTGGCACCCAGTAGGTAATCCTTGGCTAATCCATTTTATTCCACTAGGAAGCAAGAATTGTTCCTCATCACATGGCCTCAACATAATACTTTTCACCTATGCCAGAGGAGCAAACAGCGAACCCAAGTACAGCATCACATTAAGAAAAGAGAGGAGGGGGGAATAGAGATCTATACACTGCAGGTGGAGCCTGTGGTGGCTTCATGGTTAAGACACTGAATTTGATGACTGGAAGGCCAGCAGGTCAGCAGGTCAAGACCTGAGTGCTGCACAACGGAGTGAGCTTCCATCTCTGTCCCAGCTCCTGTCAACCTAGCAGCTTGAAAGCAAGAAATTGCAAGTAGATAAATAGGTACTACTTTGGTGGGAAAGTAAGCAGCGTTCCATGTTTAGTCATGTTTGCCACATGCCCACGGAAACATCTGCAGACACAGACAGTGCTGGCTTTTTGGCTATAAACAGAGATGAGCACTGAACCCTTGAGTCGGATACGACTGGCTTTCAAGCAAGGGTGATCTTTACCTTTAGTGTAAGCTGCAGAGATGTAGGGCCAGAGAACTGAAACAGCTTTTAGTGACTTGAATTGCAAAGTTAATTTAAAATTAAAATAAAATTCCCAACTACCATACTGGTTGGGGAATTGTGAAGGCTGTAATCCAAAAAAGGAGTTATCAATGCTAAAAAAATTTACATGGTCTATGAGGAGTAATTCTCTCTTTTCTTTTTCTTTCGCACTTTTCAATGAGCGACAATGGGGGAAAATATCTAGAGTTCCCATTTGCATTATTCCCTGTTCATTATGTCCCGTCTCCTATTTCAAAGCACTGCTTGCTAAACAGGGATATGGACAGTGTAACCATGTTATGTTACAAATTCCAGTTACAGAATATTATGGGAAACACTGGGTGAGGCACCAATGTTTTTGAACGACAGCCTTCATGGTGCAGTGGTTAAACTGCTGTACTGCAGCCAAAACTGCTGACGTTATGAGTTCGGTCCTGAGGTTGACTCATCCTTCCAAGATCAGTAAAATGAGTACCTAGCATGTTTGGGGCAAAATGCTAATTAGCTTGTGAACTGCTCAGAGAGCTCACTTAGCATTATGGGGTGGTATATAAGTGTTATTGCTATCTCAGCTTCTATTTTTTTTTCTCTCTTTCTGTTAACATAAGGAATAGCCATCAGACAAGGAAGGTCACTTAGAAGTTAATATACTAAATTTGGAGGACTTGAGAGTGTGCTGCAAATACTTCCTTCCTAAGCAGAAGACTCGGTTAAGAGGAAACACCTCTTAATGCTTGCTAGATTCATCATTCTTCTCAATAGTTTTGACTTTACATCAAGGTCTCAGTATTTTTTGCAAAATGTTTCTACGCAAAGGCATGCTTCCTTCCAAGAAGCAAAAGTGTGCATGTTGCCACATACATTTGCACAGCAAATAAACAAGGACTAGGTAATTATTCCAAAATATGCAAATAACCCATCCAGTTCTTATTTGTCAAAGTCCAGAATAATAATAATTTCGTGTCAGAAGTTACTCTAGGTCGAAAGGATTTTTGCTGGAAAAACTCCAATCTTGGTACGCCCGAATGAGGCTCCTTTCATGTCCCCAAGTGCAGCTCTCAGATATGGAAACACAACTTTCAGTCTCCAAGCTCAGCGTCTTATCCACTAAGCCACTAGGCCATGATACAAAGCAATTTGAGGCAACTTGTTCTCACTAATTAAAATACTCTAACTGAGGCTTAGAGAAAATAACTCACCCTCTTGCAAGAGAAAAAAAAGTTTGCAGTTTTTCATACTTGCACATGGGGTAAGTGCAGAGATGGGCAGCAACAGGTTCACACCAGTTTGCCAGAACTGGTAGTAACTTTTCCCAGTGTCCTGGAAAACTGGTAGCGGCTTTTGGAGGGGAACCACCTCAGGGGCCTACCTTTTCACCAGTTCCCCCACTGCGCATACGCGCCAAGGGCTTGGTGTGCATGCGCATCTACAGAACTTGGCACACATGTGTGGCCTCCTTGCTGTCCTTACAAGTGGGGAGGATGAAGAGAAGCTGCTAGCCTGAAGCTCCATATAGCCTATTCCCCAGGGTAAGTAACTCACTTTTGGGTGTGGGGTGTGTGTTTTTTTTAATGTGTATTTTTATGTGTTTTATGTGTATTCAATTTGCATTTCTATGTGTTTTTATGTGTATTTAATGTGTATTTAATGTGTATTTATTTTTAATGTGTATTTTTATGTTTTATGTGTATTTAATTTGTATTTTTGTGATTTTATGTCTATTTAATGTGTATTTATTTTAATGTGTATTTTATGTGTTCTATGTGTATTTTTATGTCTATTTAATTTGTATTTTTATATGTACTTAATTTTATGGGTTTTTTACATTGGCTCCGCCCACATCATTGGCTCTGCCCATGACATCATGATGTTGGCTTCACCCATGACAACATGATGTTGGCTCTGCCCACGATGTTGGCTCCATCCACAGTGTGGTAGTAAAAAATTTGGCTGCCCACCACTGGGTGAGTGTCAAGTGAGGATGGAAATTCCTAGGGCAGGAGTGCCCAGACTTTTCAGGGTGTGGGCTGGTCACGTGATTCAGGAAGCCAGTCAATACGGCCCAGGTGAGCCCCCTGATGCCAATTCATCTGGCCCACGTTTTACTTCCACTTCCAAGAGCAACGCGGGCTTCATGGGCTGGCTGAGTTGGCATCAGGGGATGCATCCGGGCCCCATGCCATAGTTTGGGCACTTCTGCCCTAGGGGACAGGTAGATAGGCCCTTCAAGGCTTATAATTATCTAAACAAGAATTGAATGTGTTGGAGCAGTGTCCCCCAACCTTTGGTTTTTGGACTTCAAGTCCCAGAAGCCTAAGTCAATTCGCCAAAGCACTGATCAGCCAATGTCCTGACTTAGGCTTCTGGGAATTGAAGTCCGCCTGAGGAGCATGGGTCCCACATTGGGAACCATTGCATTAGAGTTTGAGAGCATGACACCCATTGTATTTTCACTTTGACCCCGTTTTGCTTGCAGCCACAAACCCATGAGCCATAAACAGTTGTCTTACCTCTTCCCTTGCTGATATTGTGGAAGCAGGGGTGTTAGGCACAGAACTGTGGGAGGTGCTAAGTCCTGATGAGCTCTGGGAATCTCCATCTCCAGCAACATCATGAATCTCCCGAGCAAGAATCGCCACATCTTTCACCAAGGTTTGACTTAACCTAGAAGAACAGCACAGATTAACTCAAGGGCTGATATATGTTCAGCCATTTATCAAACAAGCCTGGTGCCTGCTTTCATCTCATCTTACACTGGAGATGTGTCCAAGAAATAATTGGGAGGAGGTTATTTCATCATGCTCTAAGCCAGTCTTCTCCAGAGCTGCTGGACCATAATTCCCATAATCTTGATTCAGCCTGGCCAGTGAAACTGATAGAGGATATACTTAAACAAATCAAAACCACAGAGGATGGGAAAAAAGAACCCTCACCCCTGAACAAATCACCATTTATGGTCATTTGATCAAGAAAATACTGCAAATCTGGTTTGAAACCTCTAAAGCAGTGGCTCCCAATCTTGGGGCACCAGATGTTCTTGGACCTTTTGTTCCCCAAAGCTTTTAGCACTAGCTATTTTGGGATCTGTATTTTAAGAACATCTGGAGATCTAAGTTTGGGAACCACTGGACTAGGACTCAGGATATTTAGGTTCAAACCTCTGCTGGAACATGAAAACTGAAGGGGGGATGCCACTGGGAAAAATACTCCAAGGACATGAAAACATCTGGGGGCCCCAAGGTTGGGAACCACTGCTATAAAATATAAAACTAGTTAGAACATATTACATCACTCTTTGATTTGGCTTTATTTGAATAAAATCCACACACAATCCATCTGTTAGTTCATCTAGGGTACTCCTGTCTATTCTGATTCCCATATCTTCCTCCACATTTTTAGTGGAGATGAACCTAGGATTCTGAGTTCCACAATGGAATTATTACTCCAGTTATGGTAAAGGATTGTAGTCCGATGTCTTTGTACAGAGAATGTCCTAAATTTTTCACCCTGGAGGCACTTCTGGCCTAAGGGACAATATACTGTCTCTAATAGTAAAACCTCGGATTTGATGCCCAGTGTGTTCAAGCAAGACTAGGAAAGTTCCTTACCAAAATTGTGGAAAGTGACTATCAATAATGGGCTGGAATGACTAATGGGTTTACCCAGTAAATAGTATTCTTCTATTTTCTTGTGTTCTACTGTACATTTCATGCTTACGTTTTGCATGATGTAACTTTCAGAATCCCCTTGCTTTGCAAATTTGCCCAAAAGTAGAACATTATCACGAGACTGTCATCAGGATATCAGAGTTTTTAATTAACTGATTAACTAATTAATTAAATCTAATCAACTAATTACTTAAACAGATTTTTAACCCCCTCAAAAAGACTGCCTTTTTGAGCAACTAAAAGTTATGCAAGGCGACTTAACAATTTACTAAACAAAAACTATTATTTCATAATTAGAAGGAAAGGAAATCTTTACTATTTTCTTTTTTTAAAAATTCTAAATATGGTAGAAGCAAAACAGGTTTTTTAAATCAAAAATACTGTAGCACTTTAAAGAATAAATGCTATATTTTTTATTATTACCCTTTGTGGATCAAGTTCACTTCTTCAGACAAAGAGTAAAGCTTACAGGCATGGTTTTTAAACCATGATACACGAAAGCTAACAATAAAAATATAGCAGTTAGTCTTTAAAGTGCTCAGTATTTTTATTTTATTTTGTTTATTTTGTTTTGTTTTCTGATATGCCTGAACCATAGACTAACACAGCTACTATTCCAAAAAATTCAGGTTTTTTAAAAGTTTTTTTTGAAGCATGTCTTTAATTTTCAGCTTTGACCCTTAATATTTATACTCACTGATTAAATATCTGTATCACACACAGCAAATTAATCAAAAGAAGCTTTGATTGGTTAACATGCTAGTGAAGCTGCAACATACTTTTAAGGCACTGGCCAAGATCTTGCACAAAACAAAAAGTTACCAAATATTCTTGAATTGTTTCCTAGGAAACAAAAAATGTATACACACGACTGAACCAAATGAAGCAATAATTAGATCTGCGTGACTAATTGAGTGACAAGGTCTGTCTGGAGCTGCCGCAGACTCTTTCTGATGCCTCAATTACATGATTAAGCCTAGCATAAATAAGGGGGCAACAATTTTCCCTCTGAACTCTCATTTGCTATTCTAGACTATGTCTCCCTGTTGATTTAGAAGAGACGACAGACGCAGAAGCCAAAGGCTGCGTATATATGGAGCAGCTTTCCTGCAAAATTCAGCAGAGCACTTTATATCCCTGGATACCAGATGGACCTCAGTTACGCCCCCAGCTTTAGCACTTACACTGTCAAGTGTATGTGGTTAACATGGATGTCTAGGAACAAACAGTGCTATTTCTGTTTTCATTCCACATCACAGTAATGCAAATGGACTATTAATCTTTTAGAAGGCAATTTTTTTAATGAAAAGCCTTTTTTAAAAAAATGTAGGGCAATAAGAGTGTGGGAGAACTATAAACTTGCAAATGGTAATGCATGAGCTGGCCTCTTTAAACTAAACGCATTTACAGAATGCCAAGTTTTGGGTAATACTAAAGTTCCTAGAAAGCTCCTTTCCTTTAGAAACCCAGCCATGTCATTATCAAACATACAATGCCACCACCTTCCCGGAATAAGCCAATTATCGGTTTTCTTGAACAGCAATTGTACAATTTTATCACATGGCATTTTCAGAAGCTTCCCATAATTGTGGTACTGTGCAGTTCAAACCCTTCTGATTTGTACCATTTTCAAATGGATATCTCTAATACAGTAATACTATTTAGTACAGTAAAACCTCATATAACACTAAAACCTGGTTCCACAAGTCTTGGTGTTATATGATTTTTAGTGTTATCTGATGCATGTTAAAATCCTATGGGATCCATAGTGATACATTGTAACCACACAGGCTTTAGCGGTTGTTATCTGAAGCATCCCATAGGATCTTAATGTTATCTGATGCAATTCTTCCCCCCAGATTCCTTAATGTTATGCGATTTTAGTGTTATTCGATACTAATGTTATATGAGGTATTACTGTACTCCCATACTGATACAGAGCATTTAATATTATCTCAGTAAACTTCACAAGAGATATGTGACCACACTAAAAGAAATGGATTTTGCCTATAACAGTCTCGCTGAAATTCAACAGGCCTGACAATCATTGGGGATTTGGTGAGTCAACTCCAGATTTGATGGGCCTACTCTAGTTGGAGCCTACTACTGGATTTTAGTCTCTTAATTGCACTGTCCAGTTCATATACGGTAACTAATCTGTATTCACTCCTAGAATCTCCACACCTGTCTTGCCTCTCTGCTCATGGTTTCAACCACTGCTCAAAATAAAAGAGTGTGAAGAAGTTCCTTTTTTTTTTTTTTTTTGGACTGGATAGAGCCCCCAGTAAGTCCACTGTTGGCTATGGGATTATGGAAACTAGCGTCCCCAAAAGTGATTGTTTTCAGATGTCCCACAAACCACAGTCAACCTCGTCTCACCTGGCTATTTCTGCAATCTCTGCTGTCTGTGCCATGAAGTTGTACGGATCTTGGTCATCAAAGTCTTCGTCTTCTGTTTCTCTGCTGCTGCCATGCTTCTGTTTATTCAACCCGGAGCCTCGGCTCCTCGGAGTCTGGGTGGCTGTTGAAGTATGGGAGCGTTTGTGTTTAGGGGAGCTGTGATTTGAGCCGTACTCCTCCTCGGAAGTGGAAGTATAATCTGAGCCCTGGTGCCTCCGCCGTGAAGCTTATGAGGAATGAATTGGTTTTAGAATTGGGAGAAGAATGTGAAGAGGAAAAGTGGAGAAAGGATTTTCTGACAAGGGTTTTAAAAGGTAGGGAAATGAAACTAATACAAAACAGCCCAAGAAAATGTACAGGACCAAGAAAACTTCTGTGCACACCATCAAATTGGGACAGGTTTGGATGGATAAAAATGACAATGTTTTGTGTCTGAACTGCAGCTGGACTGAAATTCCAATATTCAATCACACTTCTGCATTTAATATGTGGTAGGACTGCCTGGAGTAGGATCAAGCCCTTCATCCAAGATGCAAGATTATCTGTTCATCCAGGTAATTAAATTAATAATTATATGTCATCAAGGTGGTTTCAACTGGTGGAAAATCTTTCCAGGATATGGTAGGTAAAGAATACTAAGATGTGGTTTGCCGCTCCTTCTACTGAGAGCACCCTGGGACTGTGCGGCATTCCCAAGTCTGTACAGGTTGATCTGTGGGTAGTCAAACTCCCCCCATGGTTCAGGTAGGCAATTCACAGCAGCCAGCATGTTATCTCTGAAAAACCTCCTAACTTTGTGCAGCTACTATCAGTAACACCTGGCCAAATAGCTCAAAGGGGGTGGTTGTTTTGTTGCCTGAATGCCCTTGGAGGGGTGGGGGAGCACATGAAATGGCACCATGGGCTGGATGCAGCCCATAGGCCTTAAGTTGGGAACACCTGCTCTAGTGCCTTATTCAGTAGAATTCAGCTATCTTGCAAAGCAAAGCAAGCACACTTATATACCACCCCATAGCACTTGCAGCACTCTCTGGGTGGTTCACAAGTAAATCACCATTACACACACACATTTTACCGACCTTGGAAGGGTGGAAGGCTGAATCAACCTTGGATCAAACTCACAACCTTTTGGTTGCAGGACAGCAGCTACTGCAGTACCAGGGGTTCCTAGACTGCAGAGCTTAAGCCAAGAGAGTTGCTTCCTGCTTCATATCTTTTCTTAAAACGCTGAGCAGTAGTAGGGAGATGTGATCCTCCAAATGTTGCTGGACTGCAATTCTTACCAGTCCTAGCACTGTGGCATGTTTGGGAGAAGAATCATGAGAACTGTAGTCCAGACAGACACTTCACACAGGTGTCAAAGAGGCTTGCTAACAGGTAAGGCCCTCAATGCTGAAGCACAAATAAGGCTAAGATACATGCAGGCAAACAACACCCACAATGAGAAACACTCCCCTTCTGACATTCAGCAATCTTGCAGGCTATCTGTACCATCCTGTCAGGTAGTAGGAAGAATTTAACCACAGATTTGGTGCAGAAGTGAGATGAAATGAATGGCAAACCAGCCATGTCTTTCTCTGTTCTCTTGCCAGTTTTAATAGTCACAATCTATGAGACTGGCAGATTTTTACTTTTATTGTGGCGAAAAGAGATTCAATTTGCTGACTTGTGGCTTATGTCACATATTACAACGTGCCACATGAAAAGTACTGCACTAAATATATTAATTTCTACATTGAAGCACCTTCAATATTATTGGAATCTGCAAATTAGCCCACATTTTGACATGCACAGAAGGTCTCAAGGAATATAATAATATAGGTTAGAGTTTCAGCCATTCTCTTCTGTAGACTTTCAGCTCTGCTGAGTTCAGTTCCAAATGAGGGTTAAAATTCCATTAAGAGGAAAAGGAGAAATAAGTAGCTTGTTTACACCCTCAACAATACCACCAGAAAGAGGCTTTTTATTAAATATTTTACTCTAGTGGTTCTCAAGTGGACTCCTGAGTATATGATGAGAAACCTGATAGCAGGGATGGAAATTGTAGGGATGGAAATCCACCAGTCAGCATGGCTGCTGACAGCTGGACTTTCCCCTCACAGATCTCTACACAAACCACTATGCTCTCTATGGAAGTAACAAAAGGTTAGAGACTACACAGTAGCTTTGAGACACGGCAGGTTTGAAGAGCTCAAGAGGCCTGTTAGACAAGAATAAAGTTCCAGCCTTTCCTAGCAATGGGCTAGTTCAGGGGTGCCCAAATTACGGCCCAAGGCTGGATGCGGCCCCTGAGGCCAATTCATCCGGCCCATGAAGCCCTCATCGCTCCTGGAAGTGGAAGTAAAATGAACCCGTAGAATTGGCCTCAGGGGCCGCATCCGACCCCTGGGCCTTACTGACTGGCTCCCTAAACCATGTGATCAGCCCATGGCCCAAAAAGTTTGGGCACCCCTGGGCTATTTCCATCACTAGCCATACAGAGGCCTTCAGGAAACCTAGCAACAGGGCACGGATGTAGTAGCTCTCAGTCACTGGTCCCCAGTAATTTCATTTTCTGTGGCAGGTTACCTCTGAAGATATATGTATTATGGGTCTACCTCCCCTCCACAATGAATCTATAAATGCCCTTTTAAAAACCACTATTTTGTGGATTTTCCCACAACATGTGGTAAGGACATGCCATAGATTAATTATGCATGGTATGAAGAAACTTCGTTTTCTGTCAAGTCAGTTTTGCAAGGCGCTGAGAAATGACTTGTTCTAGGCTTCTTCTAATGCCAACATTGGCGTATTACCCCTGAACCACATTGTTATGTGCCATCACATTGCCTTTGGCTTCTGTTAACCTTAGTAGTGACATTCATAAATGGCATCCAAACGTTCCCGCCATTACCAGACCTGATCAGTTATTGCAGATTCCAGACTGTGGCCTCCTTTACCTGGTCTTTCTCTTTTTCCTGTTACCTTCAACTATTCCTAGTGCTCTTGTCTTTTCCAATGAGTCTTGTCCTTCTATGTAGTGCCCAAAGTGTGATGACCTAAGTTTCATCTTTGTTAACTTCTTCTAGAGATCCATATATCCATACACAAAGAGCAACCATGGGTGTTTACCCAGTTGTGGAGTAGGCTTCTGTGAATCTCCTGTCCAAAGAGATGGCTACTAACGAATTGTGGAGCTCGGGAAACAAGTAAATTTAAAGATGGGATTTTAAAAGGTTTGGAGTGGAATCTTTTAATCCACACCTTTTTAAAATTTGCTGTGGGGTATTCTGTGTAATTTAAGATTTGACTTCTTATGTTCTAGGAAAAAGTAACAAGATCCTTTACATCAAATTGGGTGGTCCATCAAGTGATACTGTCTACAACAGACTATCTCCCCCCCCCCAACTCCATTTTCTTACTTTAGTTCAGGGGTTCGCAACCTTTTCAAGCCTGGGGCCGGGTCACGCGCTCTCAATCAACTTCCAAGGGCCGGGTGGCCATTCTGCCCTGCCTGCACAATGGGGGTTGGCCATTTTGTCCCAACAGCTTCAAAGGACTAGCCATTTTGTTGCTCTAATGCCCTTGGAGGAGTGAGGGGGCAAATGAAATGGTGCTGCGGGCCTTAAATTGGGAAACCCTGCTTTAGTTCATCCACCCATAAGGATCAGTTAACAATTAACTGAGAGCTCATTACTCTGGGATTAGTGACTGTGAAAACAAGTTCAGCGAGTTAAAAAAAGGAAAATCTCAGCCAGAAGGGCAATGCCACTGGATCATTGCACAAATTATATTCATGAACAGACAGCCATAATTATTATCATGGTATCTCCAACTTTGCCCTGCAGTATTCACATGTTCCATTTTGCTGCAGCATTAACAAGCAATGGTCACTGTTTCCTAAAGCAGAAGTCCCTGGTGGTTACAGCTAATCAAGGGCAGAAACTATTATTTTAATTCCCACAGAACATTTTCCCCCAAGCTAGACAACATGCTTTTCCAGCTTTGGCATCAAAGCTATTCTACTCTGATTAGAGAGGAGTAATTCCGAGAAATGTTATCAGATACTGTTGATGGCAAGAAGGATTGTGTTTAAATTTATATGTGGTATCTTTTGTATTTCTTTCTACTCTTGTCCACTGTTTAAGTTGAGAATTAAGCCAATATATGCCTTTCTACAAAACACTGTCTATATCCGTGAATGGCGAACCTTGGTTTTCTTAGACTTCAATTTCCAGAAGCCCAAGTCTCTCTGAATCCACACGAATGGATTTACTGTGCATACAGATTCAGAGAGACTTGGGCTTCTGGGAACTGAAGTTCAAGAACACCTGGAGTGCCAAGGTTTGCCATCAATGGTCTATATAGCTTAAGTCCAAAGTCACAGCCTTTAAAAAGGAAAATGTGGTGTTAGTAATGTTAATTATATACTGCACAATAAGGGTACCCCATGTTAATTCTCCACCAAAACCAGTTAGTTGTTGCTGCAAAGCAGTGGGAGGTAAAACCAATTCATTTGAAACAAGAAATGCATGGAGTTGGGAGTCTCTTGTGCCGAATGAGATTCAGCAGTGTCACACAATTACAAAACACAGGGTCTCATTACAGAAATTGTGATCATTCCACCAGCTGAGGTCTGTGCTGCTCATTATGCATGTACTTTTAAATTATTTATAATGACAACACTAAATCATTTGAGTAGCAACCTGCGGCTGATCAGTGTTGAAAAGACTGGCATCCACCAAGCTCATTTTAAAGCTGATGCATCATGTACAACAATGTCCCATACCCTCCATTTGTGCTTAGGCCAAACATACAGCAATTAGTGAGTTCCTTAAAAGCAATACAGCATGGGGTCCTCCTTCCCCTGAGACCAGGGCTGAGCAACACTTGAGGCACCCACAGTCTGCAGGAGGGGTGCCCATATTTGAGTCTTAGCTAGTCCTCTTTGCACCACTAGTACAAAATTTGCTGGGTAGTGGCCTAGTGGTTAAGACACTGAGCTTGTGCAACGGACTGAGCCCCTGTCATCTACTCCAGCTCCTGCCAACATAGCAGTTCAAAAGCAAGAAATTGCAAGTAGATAAATAGGTACTGCATCAACAAGAAAGGTTACAGCATTCCATGTGTTCCAACATTTAATCATGCCTGCCACATGACTGCAGAAAGGTCTGCAGCCACAGACAGTCTTTGGCTGTAAATGGGGAGGAGCACCACCCCCTAGAGTTGGATACGACAGGGTTTTGAGCAAAGAAGACCTTTACCTTTGCTATGGCAAGCAAAACAATAACTTCTGACTCTTTAAAAGAAGGTGGATGCTGCCTGCCTACCTGGCTTTAAAGAGAAACGGAGGCACGCCACCACTGCAACAAATTTAGCATTTGCTGGGTAAGGAACACCATGGGATCTCTCTCCACTAATTTCTTTATTTTGTTTGATGACATCGCAGTTGGATTTGTGCATCATCTGTCAAAGTTTTATATATTTTGTTATGTTATGTATTATATGTTGTTCTTCTATTTTATCTGCTGTGTATCCAAGTCCAGAGTGACTATCTGTCAGATGAGTGTATATCAATGAAATAAATAAATAAATAAATAAATAAATAAATAAATTGGGTGGTTTCAGTTAAAGTAATATGACTCTCCATCTCCAGAAATTCCCCATCTGTTGTTTAAATGTGCATTGCTCAATGAATGCCCTTAAAATTCCCACTACATCCCACTCACAGAAGAGTAGTTTAGCCAGAATAACTATAGCTTGTATGTTTCAATCTGGCAAAACACGTCAGCACAAGTTCTGTCCTCAGAGGCATACACAACATTTATTTCTGCAGATCAGCACTCGGCAAACTTCATCGGACCTGTTTGCTCCTCCAGATCCATCAATGGAGAACCCTACTTCCTCCCATCAAAACCAAGACTAATCAGAAGTCCACTTCTACTTTTCAAAAATAAAGGTGAATTCTGCATCCTGTAGGCTTCAGGGCTTCCCTTGTTTGTTTGGTTTTTTTTTTAAAGATTTCACCAGGGGCTGTAGTAATATGTGTGAGAACTCAAAGAGAAAATCTCATTTAAAACAGGGCTATGAATTGTCCTCAAAACCTCTAGTTCATAAACATGTTTGTATGCCTGATTAATGTTTTTAATAGCACTATTGTGAAAAGCAGAGACATCAAATTGCAAACAAAAATTCGTATAGTCAAAGCAGTGGTATTCCCGGTGGCAATGTATGGTTGTGAGAGCTGGACCATTAGGAAAGCTGAGCGCAGAAGAATAGATGCCTTTGAGATGTGGTGTTGGAGGAGAATTTGAGAGTCCCCTGGACAGCGAGAACAAATAGGTCAATCTTAGAAGAAATCAACCCTGACTGCTCCTTAGAAGGGCAAATAGTAAAGATGAAGCTAAAGTACTTTGGACATCAAATGAGAAGAGAAGACTCACTTGAGAAGGCCTTGATGCTTGGAAAGGCTGAAGGCAAAAGAAGAAGGGGGCAGCCAAGGATGAGGTGGCTAGATGGTATTGTGGACGCAATGGGTACAGAGCTGAGCTAGTTGAGGTGGATGGTGGAGGACAGGAGTGCCTGGAGGACGGTGGTCCATGGGGTCGCAGAGGGTCTGAATCGACTGTGTGACTGAACAACAACAAATGGGGTCTGGAAACTTAACTGCACTCCTGATTAACAAGTTTCCCTGTCTGATGGCCTGGAGAAGATCTTTGTTCATCAAAGGGTGTCCAGGTAAGCCTAGTGTGAGAAGTAACTGGTGATTCAGAGGTCAAAAAGGAATTCAAAACAGATGCATTGAGGAGACCTAGGTATTCACTTGCTAGATCAAACTAATGATCCATCTCACTTAGCACTCCTTCTCTGTCATCTACCCTCTTGGTGACTAAGCAAGTTGAAAGGTAGAATACAATGGAATTTTTTAAATAGCAAGGATATAAGACTACTACTAATGCCTCAAAATGGAGAAACCACATTGTAGTAACATCTAATACTGTATACCAAATTGAAATAGGAAGCGTAGGGAGGGAGAATTCTCTTCAGGTTCAAAAAATCCCAGAACATATTATAAACTGCTGGAGAGGGGTGGGGTGGGGGTGAATCTGTTGAAAAGGACTGTAGATTCATCTCCAAATCATTTCCTTATTTTTAGAACAGTGGTTCCCAACGTGGGGTCCAGGCCTCACATGGGGACTTCAGTTCCCAGACGCCTAAGTCAGGACATTGGCTGATCAGTGCTTTGGGGAACTGACTCAGACTTCTGGGAATTGAAGTCCAAAAACCAAAGGTCAGGAAACACTGGCTTAGAGCCTTTTAAAAATCTAATTATAAGCAGAGTAAAAGTAAAGGTCTCCCTTTGCTCAAAAGTCAGTTGTATCCGACTCTAGGGTTCAGTGCTCAACTCTGTTATCAGCAGAGAACCAGTACTGTCTGCGTCTGCAGACATTTCCGTGGACATGTGGCAGGGATGACTTACCTTCCAACCGAAGTGGTACCTATTTATCCACTTGCAATTTCTTGCTTTCAAACTGCTAAGTCGGCAGGAGTTGGGACATTGATGGGAGCTCACTCCATCATGCAGTACTCTGGTCTCGAACTGCTGACCTGCCGACTTTCCAGTTGTCAAATTCATGGTCTTGACCACTAAGCCACCACAGTCCCCAATAAGCAGAGTATCTTAAGATAAAAGAGTTACTCACTGGGTGTAGAGGCATATTTAACACTGCTTGAGCGTGTCCTGTTAGAAGACTGTTTTGAAGCAGCTGCTACAGCTGCTGTCTTTCTAGCAGCATTTCTAGCTTCTGAAACGGGTGGCTTTCGAGTGGCATAGTAGGACTCCGCACTACGGCCAGAGAAGGTGAGCCTGGGTGCCATACTTTCAGAGTCACTTGGCACAGTGAAAGATCCTGCCCGCTTCCTTGGCATAGCAAGGATGTCAAGTCTTGACAGTTTCTTGTTCTCCGTAGGTTGCTTGGAAGGAGTGGCCATTCCCTCGTGATGAGAAGCTGTCTTCTCTGTATCAGCACTCTCGTTATCTGAGGTGTCTCCCAACCGGGCACGACGAAGTTTCGAGGCTCTTGTGGGTCTCGGCGTGGATAAACTATTGGATCTTGTGAGAACCTGCTGAATCTTTTGAGCTGTTGATGTCGTTTTGTTGTGTTCTTCTTTGGTGGACTGAGAGAAGGGCTTCTTTCTGGAGATAGGCCTGGAAGAGGTGGTTTGTTCCTGATCAGAGGAAGCTATTTCCATAGCTGGCAAATACGGGACGCTACCGCTCCGCTCATCATCGGTACACTCTACAGACCCACTTGTCCCCATGTTGCGTTTGACTTGGAAACGTTTTGTATTTTCATTTTTGTACCCACTGTCAGGAGGAAGAGTTTTGCGTTTCTCTGAAAGCCTTTCCCGTGCACTTGATGGAGGGCCCTGGTCTTGTACTGATGATGCAGAAGATGACTTCTCTTTCTGCAAGGCGGTTGCATTTTTATGCTTCAGTGGGTGGGTGGGAAGGTTTTTACCACTCAACAAGCTGACAGTGCTGGATGTGTCCACATCAGAGTCTCCTGATAAGGAGTCATCTAACTGGCCCTGGGTATTTCCTGGAGCATCGAGATGTTGGGTTTGGCACAGGAGTTTGGCTTCCAAGGCTGCCAGAGCCGTTTCAGTGTCCTTAAGGAGAAGATGGGTGTCTTGATTAAAGTCCATGCGATTTGCTCTTGCAACCTCAAGATCTTTAAGCAGAGGATGACTTGAGATATGCGGCAACCTGTTTTGAGGAACACTGCTGCTTGATTTCTCTTTGGTAAAGCTTTCCTGCCGAACGAAAGAAGACGTTTCTTTTGCAGTTACCGATTCCTGCTCTGCTAGAGGGAGACCCTGATGTAAGGAGATAACCATCTTTCCATTTGAGCTAATATATGTATTGCTAACACCTTTGGCGGACGACTTTCCACATTTAAATGGAACTTCATCTTTGTCCATTCGACAAGTGCTTGATGGAAGCTTTGAAGGAATGCCTACCTCCTCTTCCTCATCACCAATGTAAAAAGATGTTGACATTGGATCACTTGATGCCCTCAGATGAGAAAGCTTTGGCACAACGTTCTGACGACCTTTGGGTTTTGTAGTTTCAGACTTTGCCTGATCTTGCTCTGCCAGCTTGGTGCCATTTTGGCTCTTCCTGCTTTTCTCCAAACCAAAGCCGTCGTCAGATCTACTTGCATCGCTAAGGCTATCTGGATCCAAATCCTCCTGAGTTAACAGCTGGTTGGCAGGATCTCCATATATTTCTGCCCCATGGTCATTCAGAGCACTCCGTTGAGAAAGTTCAGAATAGGGCTCTTGACAAGTTAAAATAGAGGGTGTCGGGCTTTCGGATTTATCTCCTGGAGGAAGCTGCGGAAGAAGGCGTCTTGCCCGTGATGCGACAGTAGATTCTGATTCATCCACTCTCATACATGGTTCCTTCTCTATGAATTTTTAAAAGACATTTATTAAACTCAGCAAAACAGGATGTCTGAATATTAGATGTGTGCTGTAATAAATTGTGAGATACACTGGTATCCCGGATAACACTAAGACTTGGTTCCACAAGTCTTAGCATTATCTGGTTTTTAACGTTGTGCGATACATTGATCGCACAACATTTTAAAAAAAGCCCTGTTCCCTTTCTAAAGAGGAAAGGGAACAGGGGGTCGATCCACCTGCCTCTTTGGAATCCCCGCTACCCTTTCCAAAGAGGCAGACAGATCAAGCCAAGCGCCAGTTTGTTTGGGAAGAGACCGGGTGGGCCTGCATGCCTCCGATCTGTCCCCAAACAAACCTGAGTTCCCAACGTACCCGAGCTTTCAGTCGATGTAACCATTATTTTCGTGAGTGCTTTAGTTTTGTGGCAGCAGCTCATCAAAAGTACATGATTTTTGTTACATTGCAAAAGCTGCCAGACCACCCAACCGAAACATAAGACATCCGTAGAGTTCATGTCAAAAATAACTTTTTGACTACAACTTCTTGGAATCATCCATCTAACACAGTCAGTAACCATGCTGGAAACTAAATCAAAGGAACTAGCATATCCATTGAACTGCGATGATAGAAAGAAAAGCTTTGCCTTTCCTCAGAGGAAAAAATTACACACAACTGTTTCCAAACAACTGACTGGAGTGCAGACTGAGAAAAATACTTAAGAATTGTAATTAATGCCCCTGAGGAAGGCCCCAAAGCCCTAGGGTTTTTTTTAAAAATCTACAAAATAAAGTGTTTTTATTTCTGATATTCTGAAACTACGGTTTCCCTTCCATCATCATTAGTAATCATGCCAGCCAGCCACAGGAGAGAACTGGGCTCCTAAAACATTGACTGGCTGGATTCTTAGAGAAAGCAGAAGCTGCAGAGTAGCTTTCTGCACCCATAGAGTCCTATCTGATAAGGAGTCAATGTTCAGCTCCTCTGCTGCTGTTTCCATCTCCAATTTCATTCTTTTGGCTTCTCTTCATCTTAAAGCTGGGGAGAAGTAAGAAAGAGGGGCTGAAAAGGGAAAACAAACAGCAAAAGAGAGAGGTCCAGGAAATGGCCAAGTTTCACCAGTTTACTTTTATACACAGTGGTATTTCAGTTTATGAACACCTCGGTTAACATAATTTTCAGTTTATGAATGAAAATCCATGGAAAATAATGCCTCAGTTTACAAATTAAATTCATAAATTGAAATGTGGTTTATTATTTATTTATTTATTTATTTATTCAAATTTATATGAATACACTGAAAACCAATTAATCCATTCTGGAGGTCAGAAAAAAGGTTTTCAATGCATTTCTATGGGAAACCTTTTTTCAGTTCATGAGTTTTTTGCAATACAAAACATCCCGGAGAACGCATTAAATTTGTAAACCAAGGTACCACTGTATATAAAAATCTACTCCACAGGGTTTTCTCATCTCCTCTACCAGGATTGTAGGTCATACAATTGCAGAAGAGAAGAACTATGATGGTCCTTGTATATCCAAAGACAAAAATGGGTGACAGCTTTATAAGACAACAAACATAAGGTAGTTTTCAACTCCACTCAAGCCTTTATCATGCTGGGCATTACAGAATTGGAGGAGAGCAGGAAAAATCCTATATGTTCCTCTCACTGCAAAGTAGTACTTCAATATGATTGCCATGGTTCACCTAATGCGTAGACTAAATTTCATTCTAAGGGTCTGTGGTGGCTTAATGGTTAAGACGCTAAACTTGATGACTGGAAGGTTACATATTTATAATCAGTACCTTTGTAGAAACCTCACAACCCTGGATAATTCTTTTGATTTTCCTTATTAGCGTTGTGCATATCTATCTCCATTGAAACTAGGAAGAGTCAGGAATGGTGGAATGGTAATATTGGAAAGCAAAGGGAATAATTTTATTTGTTTGTTTGTTTGTTTGTTTGTTTATTATTTCATTTGTACCCCGCCCTCCTCTGAAGACTCAGGGTGGCTTTACAACTAAAAACAATTAAAACAAATACATACAATCAAGTTAAAAATTAGCATAAAATTAAATTAGAATTAAAATTTAAAATTCAAGTTAGAAACACCGAGGAGAAAGGTGGAATATTTAAAAGAGCCAGGCGACCGAGTTGCCTGTCTGGCCCACTCCCCACACATGCCCCGCTAGCCAGGTCTTCACTCCTTTCCTAAAGGGCAGCAACTCCGTCTGGAGACGCAACTCCGTTGGCAGGAGGTTCCACAGAAAAGGCCCTCCTTCTCGTGCTAGAGAGATGAGCCTCTCTAGCTGAAGGTATGACCAGAGAGCCCCTCCGGTCTGCTCTAGTGGGATGGACAGATGTTCTCAGGGTGACGTGGTCTCTTAGGTATCCTGGCCCACTACCATGTAGGGCTTTAAAGGTAATAACCAGCACCTTGAACTGCACCCGGAGGCACACTGGGAGCCAGTGCAGCTCCTGGAGAAGTAGTGAGGCATGAGCATAACGTCCGCACCCCATCACAACTCGAGCAGCTGCATTCTGGACCAGCTGAACACTTTTCCACTTTTTATAGGCAGTACAATGTAACAATCAAGAGCTGGTCTGCAACACACTCTCAGTATGATGTGGATCATAGGGCTGTGGTGAGGATAAATTGAGAAAGAAAAAGGGCCATGTGTGCTGCCCTAAGCTCAGAATGGAAATGCGATAAACAAACTGCTCTGAAATAATGGATGCAAAAATCAAACATTGCCCTTTTTGAAGGAGCATCCATTGGCAGGGTCAACATGATTCTGAACACTGTGATTACCTGTGCCAGCCTGGGAGACAAGAGCATCCCCAATGCCAGGAGCAGACCCCAAGTCTGTATAGGTATCAGCAAGGCTTGCCCACCTGGAGACCCACTTTGGACTACCTTGAGAGTTAGGTGGTAACTGCAGAAAAAGAATAGAAAAAATCCCATGTTGTTACAATGGTGTTTTATCAAGCTTACGGAACACAACTTAGAATCATTGCTTTCCTTGACCACCAGTCCCAGAATCTGCCAGCTCCCATGTTAATTTATATTATTTATATGCCACTCTTTCTCCCAATAGGGAACACAGACTACTCTGGCCAGCGGTCAAAGTTGATTGAACATTCTGGAAGCTGTGGTCCCAAAAATTATTTTTAAGCACTGCCTCATCACAACATGCAACATGTTGGCCCTTTCACTCTTAACAGCTTTAGTTCTTATACCAAGATTTCCCAAATTGAATACTCAGGTTGCAGTACTCTCTCTCCATAAACTCTTGAGGACTGCATCCTACTTCATCAGAAGCACCTCTATATTATTTTCTGGTGCTCAGAAAATAATATAGAAAATATTTTAAAACATCTAACTCATTGTCATTGTCAGCTGCTACTCGTATCTGAGTACAGTTGTACCTCGGTCAAATAGCATAATGCGTTCCACGGGATTGCTCTTTAAGTGAGTTTGCTCTTTAAGCGAAACACCATTGTAAATTACCAATTGTGGGGGGGACTGTGAACCCCGATTTATTTGTTAAGCGAGTTTTTGGTTGGTTTTATTTGTTAAGCAAAGCGAACATTCAGAGAAAATTCTGCTCTTTAAGCGAGTTACTCTTTAAGCGAGGCACTCTTTATGCGAGGTTTGACTGTACACTAGTACCCCGAATAACGTTATGACTTGGTTCCACAAGTCCCATCGTTATCCGGTTTTTAACATTGTGCGATACATTGAACACACAATGTTAAAAAAAGCCCTGTTTCCCTGGAGGCTGCAGGAAGTGAGAACGTCGGGATTTGAATCCTGACATTTTGGCTTGCTGCTGCCTCCAGGGAGGTGGGGAAACTTTGGAAACAGCTTGGAGCGGGTTTCCCCACCTCCCTGGACCCGGCGGGGGGTCAGAGACCCCAAAATTGGTAAAAAAAAGTCCATTTTTTTTACCAATTTGGGGGTTTCTGACCCCCCCCCCGCCGGGTCCAGGGAGGTGGGCAGACCTGAACCAAGGTGTTTCTGGGCTTCCCCGACGTCCTGAGCCAGTGCAGCAAGCCAGAATGTCAGAGTTCGAATCCCGACATTCTGGCTTGCTGCACTGGCTCAGGACGTCGGGGAAGCCCAGAAACACCTTGGATCGGGTCCCCACACCTCCCTGGACCCAGCGGGGGGGTCAGAACCCCCAAATTTGGTAAAAAAAACGGTCTTTTTTTTACCAATTTTGGGGGCTCTGACCCCCCCGCCGGGTCCAGGGAGGTGTGGGGACCCGATCCAAGCTGTTTTCCAAAGTTCTCCCACCTCCCTGGAGGCTGCAGCAAGCCAAAATGTCAGGATTCGAATCCCGACGTTCTGGCTTGCTGCAGCCTAAAAGAGGGTGGGGGAAGTTCAAAATTAGCGCGCATTGGCTCTAGGGAGGTCGGGAGACCCGATGCGCACTAATTTTGAACTTCCCCCACCCTCTTTTAGGCTGCAGCAAGCCAGAATGTTGGGATTCGAATCCTGACATTTTGCCTTGCTGCAGCCTCCAGGGAGGTAGGAGAACTTTGGAAACAGCTTGGATCAGGTTCCCACAACTCCCTGGACCCGGCGGGGGGGTCAGAGCCCCCAAAATTGGTAAAAAAAACATCCTTCTTTTTTTTACCAATTTTGGGGTTTCTGACCCCCCCGCCGGGTCCAGGGAGGTGTGGGGACCCGATCCAAGGTGTTTCTGGGCTTCCCCGACGTCCTGAGCCAGTGCAGCAAGCCAGAATGTCGGGATTCGAACTCTGACATTCTGGCTTGCTGCACTGGCTCAGGACGTCGGGGAAGCCCAGAAACACCTTGGATCGTGTCCCCTGCCTGCTCCAGAGAGATCAGAGGACCCGATCTACAGCTGCAGGGTGGTTGGGGAAGCTGACGGGGACTCCCTGTCGGCTTCCCTAGTCACCCGCCCATGCCTCCGCAGCTGTGGGGTGGCTGGGGACGCCGACGGGGGAGCCCCCTATCAGCTTTCCAGCCTCCCCACCCCTGCCTCCGTAGCTGCAGGGTGGCTGGGAAGCTGAACGGAGAACCCCATTCAGCTTTCCACCCACCCTGCTGCTAAGAACGACTGTATCGTATAACATTAAAATCGTGTTATTTGAAACAAGATTTTTCCAAAAATCTTGTCACGTTATACAGCGCTATATGATACTCACGTTATACGGGGTATTACTGTATACATTTTTCCTGGAAGTCATTTTCACAGTTGATGGATGTGTCTCTGGTGACTCAATAAACCAGGGGTTCCCAACCTAAGGCCCGTAAGCTCAATCCGGCCCACAGTGCCATTTCATGTGGACCCCCACCACCTCCAAGGATATTAGAGAAACAAAATAACCACCCCTTTGAAGCTATTGGGGCAAAATGTCTCCCCCCATTGTGAAGGCAGGGCAAAATGGCCATCCAGCCCTTGAAGCTGACTGAGAGAGTGTGACTCGGCCCCCAGCTTGAAAAGGTTGGGAACCCCTGCAATAAATCAATCCTGGCATGAAACATGAAACACACATTACACTGAATAGATGGTGGCGAGCATAGCTAAGTTTGATTAAGCTTTTGTGCTTGTCACTTAGCTTCTTCATATCTGTGATGTTCTCCTTCAAAGTGATTGGTAGCAGCAGAGATGGTGTGGTGCCATACATCTAACTACTGTATGCTTATACTAAAGCAATAGGGTGCAAATTTCTTCCATCAAAATGAGTGGGATTTTAGAGCACAACTGGCTGACTCATCCCTACCACAAATAAGTGTGGCACAATTTTTATATATCTCTTCTGAATTCAGCTACATTTAATTCTACAGTATTCCTGTGTACGTGATTATAAGGTTTGTACACAGGTAGTGATGACATCTTATAGTCTAGCTGTGGGCAATGTTTGTGTCAGGTTCTATTCAGTGATGGCGAACCTTGACACTCCAGCAGTTCTGGAACTTCCAATTCCCAGAAGCCAATACCAGCAGGAGTCCTGACTTTGGGTTCTGATCATTGAAGTCCAAGAAGAGCTAGAGTGCCAAGGTTAGCCACCAGGGAGCTACACACACCTCTAGCATTTCTGTTGCCTCTTAAATTCCTCAAGAGTCATATGTGGGGGAAATATTAAATTAAACAAAAAACTGTTTTATTTATGCTCCTAGAGGCCTTGAATTTTTATATCAGAGCAAGATAAGAAAAGCCATTTCCCAAAATGGGTCCTGGGAGCATACATTTGACCTCTACGCTCCACATGTTCTGCCCATCTTGCTGCATTCTGTTCTCACAAAAGCAGCAAAAATTCCTGTGGCTCCTTTAAGAAAAAACAACTTTCTTTTTCCGGTATATGTTCATACAGAATCAGTGCTGAAGAGCATCTGAGGAAAGGGATTACCATGCACAAAAGCTTATGCCAAACAAAACTTATTAGTCTTTTAAGTCCTCCATCTTCAAGAGTTACAGGCTGAGATAAATAAAGGCAGGCTATACAGCCTCTCCTCGTTTGGACCAAAAAACTGACTTCCGGAATTCTTCTACCTGTATTAAATTCTGTGAATATATTCAATTATTTTTATATACTAATTATCTACAAAAGGCATCAGTCAATCTCCCGAGTTTCTGGAAATGTCTCAGTTACCAGCAAACCTTAGCAAAGTTTACAGTACCATTCAACAGCTATCGTAATACACTAGTACCTCGGATAAGATTATGATTTGGTTCCACAAGTCATAACGTTATCCAGTTTTTAATGTTGTGCAATGCATTGATTGCACAACGTTTTAAAAAAAGACCTGTTCCCTTTCCACCCAACCCCAGGGCTGATCCCAAGCTGGCATCAGCACTGGGGTTTGGAGAAAGAACGGGCTTAGTGATCTGGAGGGGGGGGGGTCTGAATAGAGGCTGGGAAGAAGGTCCCCAGCCTCTCTTCAGAACATGCCCCCCTCCCGCCTGGATTGCTAAGCCCCTTAGCAATCCAGGCAGGGGTTTCTGAAAAGAGAGGCTAGGAAAAGTTTCAGAAACCCCTGCCTGGATTGCTAAGGGGCTTAGCAATCCAGGCGGGAGGGGGGCATGTTCTGAAGAGAGGCTGGGGACCCTTTCCCCAGCCTCTATTCAGAAGCCCCTCCCCCGGCCTGGATGGCTAAGCCCCTTAACAATCCAGGCCGGGGGGGGGGGGCGGTCTGAAGAGAGGATAGGAAAAGTTTTTAGCCGGGGACTGATGAGGACTTTGCGTGCCAAAAGGGCTCATGACCAGAAACTGACTCAAGGAACTAGAGCAGTGGTACAGGGGTCATGCTGTGATGCAGAAGACAGATGAAAGGTCACTGCATTATATTCTCAGGACAGCCTTCATGGCCGATTGCCATGATGATCGCCTATATTCAGATTTGGATACAGCAGCAGAAGAAGAAAAGAAGGCAAAAAACTGTCCTTCACATATACCTGCATGTCGGCATGATGTCCACTAGCCACTTTGGAAGCAATCACCTGCATCATTGTCACCTTTGGGCTCGGACCATTCTCTCCAATGAAATGATGGAGCCCTAGCTCATCTTTTTCACCTTTTATAACTGGCCTGAAGGTCGAAGACATTCTGGAAAATTCGGGAGACTCCAGCACACCAAAAACCTAAGAAATATAGGACAGCATGGCTGAGGCAAAGTAGAAAAATAAAGATTCATCACGACTGAACTCCTGTGGGTTAATTCACGAGATCTTCAGTATGTTCCCACAGGACACCAGGAACAGCTTCCCAAAGACTCTTTTCTACAACCAAGTTAAGAATTTTGACAGGCCAGAAGTATGTGGTCACAGTGCCTGTTGCTGTCCCTTCTTGACCAAGCAACCATCCTCTGGGATGGACATATCTATGGTTTATATGGCCTTGAAGATTATCACTGCAGTATTAAATTCCAGGATTGAATTCATGGAATTAAGTATCACTGCTATGCCTTTATATAAGGTGCAAGGCCAGCAGGCAAAGATAGGAAGCCTGCTTCAGATACAACCTCTTTAATAGGGACCCTGGTCAGTGTGAGGGACAGGGGAATTCATACAACAAGGATCAGTGGCCAACAAAGGGACAATGTAACCTCTTCTGAGATTATGGTATTTATCTTTAGGATCCGCAACTTCCAGGATGCCTCATGGTCTGGAAACCGTAAACTAAAAAGTAATTTTTGCAAGCTCTCCCTTATTATTCTGTTAATTGTGGGTGGAGCAAAATGAAACCCATGTATTTTGCTCTGGCCTTCTCTTGTTTTTCAGTCTTGGAAAAGGAAAGATATCCTTTTGAGCTCCTCCATCTTCCAGACCACATTGCTGGAAGACTTTACTTCTTCCTAAACCAACTTCATCAAAACTCCTGAGCACATGTATCTTCTGACCTCATTTTATGAGTAAATGATATTTTTCTTTCTCTCATGTATCTAGACCAAGTGTGTTTATTAGCTGGGCTAAAAAGGGGTGAACTGGGATATGTATATTATTAGTATTGCTATGGGTCATCTATGTAAGATATGTATGGTATGATTTTTTGTGCTTATTGTTATTATATATTGGATATAGGTTGTGTATTATTATTTTTGTTACGTGCTGCTTGTGTAGCACATTGTATTTTTTTAATTGACATTAACGCTATGTGATATTGATATTATTTATTGACAAGTTGTGTTTGTAAACTTGTAATTTTGTATATGTTGTGAACCGCCCTGAGTCGGTCCTACCAAGTAGGGCAGTATAGAAATTGAAATATTATAATAATAATAATAATAATAATAATAATAATAATAATAATAATAATAATAATAATAATAATAATAATAATAATAATAATAATAATAATAATAATAATAATAATAATAATAATAAAGACTTGCATTTGAATATATAATTGCTAAAAATATGCCCTGCTTTGCTGTGCAGCTGCTACAAGTAACTTTACAAGTGGCAGGGGAGAAGAAACAAAGTCCTCTAGTTGTATGAATTATTATGAATTTACCTGATCAATCATTTTCCGAGCTTCTTCTACTTCTTTATCTTGCGATTCTGTCTCAATGGTGTAGGTGCCTGTTTCACTTAAGCTGTCCTCTTCCTCTTGCTTTCTAGTTTTGACCAATGCAGGATCCACAGCTAGCATAGGAGGAGTTACTTCCACTGGCGGCGGTGGTGGTTCTATGACTAATCGTGGGGCGAGTGGTGCCGGAACTGGTGGTGGCTTCTCCCCACTGGTTTTTACAGCTTGGGAGCTCTCCCTTAACTCAGCAGCAAACTCCTGAGAAAGTTTTGACTTCCTCCCAATACTACCACCATTTTTTACAGATGTCCTGGATGTAGAGGATGAAGAAGAACTCATCCGGTCCTCTGTCTTCTCCCTCTTGAAGGAACCAGCCCTTGGGGTGGTGAAAGAGTTGCTTAGCCCTTTGGTTCCAACAGGAGGCAGGTGCAGTGGTGGCACACAGCTCCCTGGTTTCTCAGCAGGTACGGTGATTTTGCATTTGTCTACCTTGGTCTTTGCGGCTGCATCCATGTCATTCTGAGTGGAGTGGCCACTGTGCGTGAAAGACTGCGACCTCTTTTTCCGAGGTGTATCATCATCAAAGAACTCTATAACAAAGGCCTGCTGGTTATGGAGCAGTTCCTGGGGGTCTCTACGTATTTGGCGCTGGAGTCTAGCCTGCTCAGCTGCATGGTCGTTGCTAGATGTCTCCTTCTCTGGCGTGGGTGCTACAGGGTCTTCTGAATCACTCTGCGTTCCATCTTCATGCCTGTTCCCTGTAACATCAATGCACAATGAGAGTGGTCCTGGAGTAGAGAACACTTACTATTCTACCAGCTAATCGACCACACCTCCCTTAGGTAAAGGTCACTCTTGCTCAAAAGCCAGTTGTATTTGACTCTAGGGCTCACTGCTCATCTCAGTTTATAGCCAAAGCTGGGAGCTTCCCGGGACAGTCCGGACAGGAAGCGAAATTCAAGACACCTGGGCGGCCCAGTGAGCCTTAAAAGCAGCGCTGTGGCTGCCGCCAACCTCCGCCAACACCCCTGGGAGCTCCTTGGTCCAGTCCAACCAGGGAGTGGAATAAGACACAACTGGGCAGCCCGGCAGGCTTCCGTCACTGCCAAATGCTCCCCGAGCCACCCTGGTCCGGAAGCAAAGCCACAACAGCTGCACAGCCCCCTCCAGACTCTCGCCCTTGCCCAGTCCCTCAGCTGGCCCCGTCCTCGAGGGAATAGAGTGCAGCTGTGTGGGGCGGGACTTGCCGCCACCACCCTTTGGACTCTGGCTTGGCGGGCCGAAGAGGAACTCCGGCTGGGAGCACCTGTACTTTCCACCAGCTGGTGCTCCGCAGCCCCGGCCCCCGCGCTGGGCTACGGGAGGCTGCTGCGATGAGCCGCCACCGCAGCTCTGAGAATTGCTGTGGCCAGGGTGTGAGGTTGTGATATTGTTGCATTGTACTGCAACTTGAACTTGAGTTTGAAACATGTAAATTGTAACTGTAACATTGTACTTGGAACTTGGAACTTGTAATTGTTTGTTTTGTATTCTTCATGTTATTGAATTCATATACTGCATTATTGTACTGTTTATATATCTGTTCTGTGAACCGTCCTGAGTCGGTTTACCAAGTAGGGTGGTATATAAATCTAATAAATAATAATTAATAATAATAAAGAGCCAGCGCTATCTGTATTTGCAGATGTTTCTGTGGACATGTGGCAGACATGCCTAGACACTGGAATGCTGTTTACCTTCCCAGAACACTGTTTACCTTCTCACAGAAGTGATGTCTATTTATCTACTTGCAATTTCTTGTTTTCGAACTGCTAGGTTGGCAGAAGCTGAGACAGAGACAGGAGCAAACTCCATCATGCAGTACTCCGGTCTCAAACTGTTCACCTGCTGACCTTCCAGTCATCAAGTTCAATGTCTTAATCACTAAGCCACCACAGTCCCCACATCTCCCTTGCATTAGTGTAAATGTACATGTATATGACAGAGAGGCTGTTTACATGACCGTACAGCCCACTGTTTATGGCAGGTTGGAGTTGGTCCAATCACATGCACACGTTGATCAGGCCAACCCTTCCACAGTTTGAGATCTCATTAGGGATCAACTAAAGTGTCCTGTTTGTTTTTTATCCCTTCCCCAGTATATGTGTATGCTGGGAATGGGATAAGTTAGAGCAGGCCCATTTCCCTAGGATGGGTATCAGCTGTAAAGTGGCTTTCACCTCCACGGCTGTTACTGCTGGGTCTCAGGAGTAGGCACAGGAGTGAAAGCTGTGTTAAAACTGGTCCCTTATCAGCTGTAATGTGGCTTTCAACCCTGTAAAGGTAATGGTGCTCATCTCTGTTTTCAGCCCAAGAGCCAGTGCTGTCTGCATCTGCAGATGCTTCTGTGGTCACATGGCAGGCAAGACTAGATGCCACAGCGCACATAATGCTGTTACCATTCCCAGTGACATGGTACTTATTTATCTACAGTACTTGCAACTTCTTACTTTCAAACTGCTAGGTTGGTGGGAGCTGAGACAAACAATGGGAGCTCACTCAGTCGTGCAGCACTTGGGTCTTGAACTGCTGACCTGCTGACCTTTTGTTCATTAAGCTCAGCATCTTAGCCACTAATCCACCATGGCCCTTTTCAACCCTGTACCTGATCAACAGGGCTTTACCTCTTTACTATACCACAGGGAAATAATGTCTTTTCCCATCAGCTACAATGTTGCTATGGACATCCCCATTGTGTGTGTGTGGGGGGGGGGGTTTTAAAAAAACCCTTTTACAGTATTTTCTTCCCTCAACCATAAGCAGCTTTTAAAATGTTGCTCTACACTAACCTGAGCGAACCAGTATAGACAAGCCCAGACACACCTTAAAACTTGATCAAGTTGCAATATTAACTATTATTAAATCTATCACTATATTAAAACAATCAAATTTAACATATTTTAAAAGCATACCAGAAGAACAGTCTTTTCCTCAGCAGCCAGCCAGCTGCTCAGAGCCCACCCTGAATAAAAAAGGTCCTTGCCAGGTGCCACAGAAGGACTTCTCCTTCAGAAGACACTTCTGCAACCTGATAATAGCCACCAAGATTGATTTCATTTGTGTCTTCACTAAACACACCTGCAAAGGATGTCTCAACAAAGAGAATGACCTTGTATGAAGACCTTAAAAGCCATGCAAGACTCATGTGGGAAGACGAGTTCCTGGAATAACGTTCTACCCGCTGCCACCCCCAATTCTGCTAATTTCTTTAAGCTTCTGGACCTTGATTCTTTCCTGACAAGACTTTTGAAAGAAGAACAAAATGTTATTTTCAACAGTCTAATCCGGGGTGGTCAAACTTTTTGGGCCGTGGGTCAGTCACATGGTTCAGGGGAGCCCAAACTATAGCTGGGGGGCTGGATTCGGCTCCCGGCACCAATTCATCCAGCCCGTGCCACCCTCATCGCTCCCAGAAGTGGAAGTAAACTACGGCCATATGGGCGTGTTTTACTTCCACTTCTAGGAGTGATGAGGGTGGCATGGGCCAGATGAATTGGCACCGGGATCGGGATCAGGCCTCCGGGCCGTAGTTTGGGCTCCCCTGGTATAATCCTTCCCAAGTACACAAACCCTTTCAAAAAAACTTGTACGCAAAAAAGCTCACCACACCCACAAAAGCCCTCCTTGGGGTTCATAGAACTGGTAACTTTGCATGTCTTCTGGTTAGAATCAACCACAGAACTTTATAAATCTTCCCAAACCTTTGTAAAATGATACTTGATGATATCATTTGCAGGTTAAAAAATTATTTTCAGAAGGCGAAGCTCATTTGGAAGTTTGCAGGCATCAAGAAGGAAGGCTGACTAACAGCTCGTCAAGCTCCTCTAATTATTAGAGACACAGAAAGCTTTAAAGTGTCTTTAGAAGCAATGTTCCCTCAAGTTATGAAAGACCTATGTTTGCCACAGCACATACTCTCCCTCACTTCTATCTTGCCTTCTGTGCATTTTGTATTTGTAATTGGTTACTGAAAAGTAAACACAAGCTTAATATACAAGTCTGAGGGCTGGGGCACATCTCAAGAAACCCTACAGTTAGAGGAAATAGGAGCAAATCTCGAGGAATTCCATTTGATGTCTAATACTACTCTTAAAATGTAGTGCCTTGTAAAAAAATACCCCTCTTTGAAATCTGCAGTGTTATGGACCTCACAGCAATGACTACATTTCTCAGACCCCCTCAGTGTCGTGGGCCATGGGAGTCTGGAAAATGTAGTCATTGCCGCAAGGTACCTAAAGCCACGGATTTCCATGTTCAGGACAACAGGGAGAAAATGCGACCTCCGCAACCACTGCTGCCATGGATGATGCCAAAAACGTAAGCAACCAGAGCAACCCGCCTCTGGCCCCCGCACCTGTGTGTCGGGGGTGGGAATGGACCAGCTAAAAAAAAGTTTGGGCACCCATGGCCTAAATCATACTCCCCCAAAAAATGAATTTGCAAATTTTTCCTTCAATATAATTTTTTCTTCTTTTCTCCCTTCCCTTTCTCTCTTCTTTCTTCCCTTTTTCAGACTGTAATAAACTGATCTTCCATCTAGCAATTAAAATACTCATACAGCAAAGAGCCCTACCTTTCAGAGTCTTCACGTGAACTGGGAGATCACTTTTGGTGCTGTATACATCATCCCCTGGGGATGGGCGTCGCATGAGACTTGGGTCATTCTGCACCAACCAGTCAGCCACTTTGTTCTCGGCTGAGATCATTTCCACATGACCAGCTTCCTTAGCAAGGTTCCGCCTTTGCCTGAGCGAAAATTTGGTGACGTGATCTTTGATCTTGATCTTACCAGGGGTACAATCGTCAAACTCAATGGTAAAAGAGGCATGGCTTTGCATGACCGGCACAGCCGTTGTGTCAACATCTTTAGTGGGGATTTCATGGACTTGTGTCTCTGGAGATTTCATGGGCTGCTGGAATTCTTTTGTTGGGATTTCAAAGTAGCTAGGCTCCCTTCGGAATGAGTAGACCGTTTCACCTTGAGCATCTCTGTATCCAGTGATATTGCCATTGATTTCTTCTTCATGATGGGCTACATCTTTCGTCCTTTCTACAAAGTAAAAACAGACACAATTAAAAGTAGGATAATCACTCTTAGGTTATAATTCATGTAAAGAAAGACTGCAGTTCTGAACATCTCTTAATTGGGAATGGAAAGTATATCTACCTGAATATTGGTCTTCTGGCCTCCTATCATCTGTTGACTCCAACTTATTATTAGCATCATCTTCTCCCCACCATGATGGTTGGCCATAAAGAGGTGTTCGATAAGTAGTTGTTGCCTCTGATGATAAAAAACAAGCATAATTAAATAAATAAATTAATGAATAAGAGATTAAGCTGGTGTCTAGTCATGCCTGCCACATGACCATGGAAACATCTGCAAAGCTCTTCAGCTTTGAAACAGAGATGAGCACTGAAACCTAGAGGTGGATGTGACTTGCTTTCAAGCAAGGGAAACCTTTACCTTTAGGAAAACAGCAACGGCCTTCTACTCTAAGACAGGTGGACAAACTAAGGCAAGAGGGGATTTTCAGCAGTATTTTTATGCATCAGCTATACACTATTTACTTGCTTGAACTTATCTGATATCTTTCCACTGGAAATTATTTAACCAACTTCAAACCTTTATTTCGTAATATTGGTTTTCTGGAATACTTGATCAGACCTAGCCATAGTTTATTCCAGTAAAGATTATGGACTAGAGCAGTGGTGGCCAACCTACAGCCTGTGTTGTACACAGCGCACGGCACCATTTCATGTGACCCACCACCGCCCTCACCACTACTGGAAGCAGACGCATTTATGACAGCCATAAAATGTTCCCGCATATGCGTAAACGCACCTGCACCTGCCATAAACACTGCTGTAAATGCACCCGTGGCTGTTTATGACAGCCGTGGATGTCTTTTATGGCAGTGTTTACTGAGGGAGAAATCATGTGACCGACCCGCTCAGCTGTCTGGGGGTCACAGTCTGGCCCCCAGCATGAAAAGGCTGGGAACTTTTGGATTAGAGAACGCAATGTCGGTCTGATGATCCAAAACTGACAAAGAGTCTTTTAGCATCTTTTAATTATCTTTAATTAAAATGGGATACTGCATTTTAGCCCTCCAGAGTCAACACTTAGCTCCAGAAATCCCACAAAAAAATTGTTTGTAAATCCAGACATTCTATAACATTATTCTACAGCTGTGTGCCCAAATTTCAGACACCTATCAGTGTTTGTTTTTTGTTCCAAAAGAAAGGAAAAAATTGCCTTTTATTTTATTTTTGCTTTTTGCCACTGGGGTATTTTCTTTTTCCCCAGCTAAAGTATTGTACTGAAACAAAACAAAACCCAAACAAATAAAATATCCCATATTGTATTTCAACAAAACATGATGCAATGAAATAAAAGATACATACTTGTTTTTAGTTATTTGGTCACTTTCAGAGAAAAAGTGGTTTATTATTATTTTTTCCAGTATCCAGTCAGGAAAGAGTGGATACATCAGCATGCGCTAATGCGCTAAAGTGTTTATCTTATTTTATTCCATATTTTATTTTCTGGGTCTCAGTGTTGGGATGGAAAACCATAGTTTCTGCACGCAGAAGTCCTGAACTGGTCATGAAACATTTTTACAGCCCACAAAACACTGGAAATCCCACTGGAGTAAAAAAAAATCTCAGAATTCATATCATCAAAGAGTTTTCATTCCATTGCAAAAGGAATGGAGATTAATATGGTAACTTTTATCTGAAACAAGTTTTGTTGCTTGTAATTCAAAACAGATGTGACCATTTTGATTACAGGATTCTGAAAGTGATGATCCGAAAAAGTCACTTTCCAAAGTTCTGATGTTGCTGCATTATATGTCATCAAGCTATGCCTCAAAGCTGAAAGGTACACTCAAACAAAACCCCTACTCATGCTTAACACGGAGGCCGCACAAATAAAGTCACAGGTGAGCGAGTGAGTGAGTCAGCCAGACCAGACAGAGGTGCAATGAAAAGTAACTAAGCTGTCCTGTCATTTTAATATCATTAAGAGCCAACTTCTTTGAGCATGGCTCATTAACCATCTATCCACCGCCCCCTCCCTCAACTTCATGCCAGTCTGTCCAGATAGTGCCAGTTCATCTCAACAGAATCCTTGGCTAAATGGTTCAGGAAGACAGCCAGGGGACAGAGAAGGTGTCGAAGCAGCACCTGATTAAAGTAACAAGGATGGAGGTCAGCTGTAACACTTGTTCCAGATAAACACTGAACTGTTGGTGAACTGCTGGTGCATTAAAACCAGCCAAGATCCATGTGTCTGCTTGATAAAGCAGCTCCTGTCACTATAACTTATTCAAAATGTTGGGATGCAAGAGCCCAGCGTGATGAGAGGACCGATGGTGTAGTGGTTACAGTGTTGGGCAGAAACATAGCAGATCCTGCTTCTAACCCTATGGAATAATGGTACAGTAAATCAGAAATTTCAGAGAGAAGTTAGGAGTCAAGTCCTCCATAAGTTGCATTGATTCAATGGGCCTGCCAGATTTCAGCCACCAAGACTCAACATGAGTAACTCTGCAGAATTTGCAATGTCCCTGGTATACTCAAAAGGGGTCTCTTCTTTGTCTTCATTTCTTTTTTACTTCCTTTTTTACCCTTTCAAGTATTGAAGGAGATGCAAAGTTCTTGCTCAGGCACTTCTAGGAGCTTCCACCAGCATTATTTGGTGTTCTTGTAATATTTCTTTTATGTTATCTCTCCACCTTCCTCTGGGCCTGCCTGGTGCACTTTGTCCTTTTCCTCTTTCCACATATGCCTTGTATGATATGGAATTCCAAGGCATTCTCTCCAAAAAGGCAAATCACTTTATTTGTTGTCTCCATGTGTAGTTTAAGATTGGTTCTATTCCAATTCATTACTTTATAATCTCATTCCTGATTTTATCCTTTCTAGTCACTCCAGCAGCCTTCCTTAAACATCTCATGTCTGTGATGACCAACTTTTGTGTATGTTTTGTTGTAAGTCTCCATGTTTGGCACTAGTAACATAAGGTGGTGATGAATATGCTTTGTATGAGGTGCTTCTTTGTGCTAGTCGGTATTGCCTCAGGGCTCATTCAAATACCACATGACCATTTTAGGGGGGAGGGGGTCGACCAAAAGTCACAGAAAGTCATGGGGAGGGGGGGGTTGGTGTGAAGTCACGTGACTCCAAAATTATCATTTGCTTTTCGCATCCAGCTGGCTATAGAGCTATCTTCGAGGTCACAGAAAGTCACAGGAGGTGTCAAAAAATGGCCTATTTTAGGTCACATGGTATTTGAAAGAGCCCTTACATCAGCGATAGCAAACCTTGGCACTCCAGGTGTTCGTGGACTTCAATTCCCAGAAGCCCTGATCAGCAGGAGTGCAGACTTGGTCTTCTGGGAATTGAAGTACAAGAACACCTGGAGTGCCAAGGTTTACCATCACTGCATGTTGCAAGAGCAGAACTGACTGTCCCGATATTTGGTTTGCCTTACTGCACTGTATGTTAATCTCTCCACCCATTTTGCCATCTTCAGTAAATGTTGTTCCTAGGCATCTGAACTTTGCCACTTGTTTTATACTTGTTCCCTCTATTTCGATATTTAATATATGCTATCTCCTTTGAGAAGCCTCAAAAAGGGTAAGGGACAAAAAGCACAAATGGAGAAGGAAAAGCCTTGAAACCATGCTGAGTTGGGGACATGTCAAATGAACAGAGGAATGCTTTAGAACAGGGGTGCCCTAACTTTTTGGGCTGCGGCTTGGTCACGCGGCCGAGCATGCTGGTCACATGGTTCCATCCACCAGGAAGCAGAAGTAAAATGTGCATACACCGGCGCATGTGCAGAATGCTGCCATAAAATGCATTTACAGCAGCCACAGGTGCATTTACGGCAACATTCTGTGCATGTGCAGGGGCATTCTGCGCCCACACATGTGCATTTTACTTCTGCTTCCAGGAGTGGTGAGGGTAGTGTGGGCCAGATTAGCTGGTGTCTCGGGACAGATCCACCCCACGGGCTGTAGTTTGGGCACCCCTGCTTTAGAATGACGCTCGTCACCAAGCTCACTATAAATAAATCAATGAAAATGAAATGAATGATTAGGACGAGGGCAATGTATCAGCTCATCCCAGACAATGAACTAGAGTGCTGAGCTAAAAATATTGTCTGGTCAAACACAAAAAAGGAGAGCAATGCATTTAAGTAGGGCAGCATCCCTAGAGACCAGATTTTAATTGATGGCTCATGCAGCGGCTTTTGAGCCATAGGAACAGTTCACTCTATTTCTCTAGAATCCAAAATCAATCCACATATTTTTCTACTTTAATCCTTGAGTAACTAAGGTGAAAATTTATAATGGACAGCAAAAAAAAAGGTGACCTTAATGGACATTTCTAACGCTTTGAAGTTCATTATAGTTTGGAACAAAAGCATTTTTTAAACAAATCTAGCCCTTTCTGCATTCATTATTAATCACAACACTTCTTTCTCTACTAGACAGATACAACACATTGACAGGGTGCTCCTTGGGGAGTAAATAGCTGAGAAAGAAAAAAGGTTCTGCTTTAATCTTTCAAGGTCTTTTGAAAAATCTTTAACTGCTACTAGAAATAGAAAACAGCATTTTTGTTTCTAGGTTAGAGGAGGAAAATGTAGAGAAAAAAAGCAATCAAAACTATCATTGACCCAAAGACAAGCTGGGAAAATTCAGCTTAAGGGTTTTCTAAGGCCACCAATTCTGCTCTCTCCCTGTTAAAAAAAAATCGCTCCCCAATCCAAGAGAGAGAGAAAGAGAGAGAGAAAGAGAGAGAGAAAGAGAGAGAGTTATTTTACATTTTGGAACATGTTAATAAAAATCTACAGAACCAATTTTGTGTAAGCCCATGTATTTTGTTTAAAATAATTTTCTATTTTGTACAAAATACAAAGGTGTGTGCCTAAAATACAAAAGTTTCGGCCTGGAAAATATTTCATGAGGTAACACTGCTGCTGACAAAGAAATGCCCATATATTCTGCTATCCTGCAAAAGCAAAGAATCTTGTATCCGTTGGTAACTTTTTTTTCATTGAAGCATTTCAATGTGTTAAAATACCCTTTCCCACCGAGGATGAGAAAAATTTGAATATTTGTTACATGGTAAATTCCAGCTGGCTTGATAGTTAAGGTCAGAGGTGCCCAAACTTTTTGGGCCATGGGCTTGTCACTTAGTTCCTCCCACCAGAAGCGGAAGTAAAACACACCCATGCATGCGTGAAACACTGCCGTAAATGCACCCGTGTCTGTTGTAAATGCATTTGTGACAGCTGCAGGTCATTTATGGTAGCATTTTCCACATGTGTGGGTCCGTTTTACTTCTGCTTCCGGGTGCGCGAGCTGGATGATTTGGCGCCAGGGCCAGGATCTGTCCTGCAGGCTGTAGTTTGGGCACCCCTGGTTTAGGTATCTGGCTGTGGAGCCAGACGTTGGGAGTTTGCTTCACCATTGTGCCTCCAGGGAGAAACATCAACTTGTGAGGCCTTAAGCAGGCTGCACATTCCCAAAGTATCCCCGTAAGAAGGACATGGTAAGCCACATCTGAGTACTGTATTCTCAACCTAAAAAACCTTGGAAACGGTAGCCATAAATCAGATTCAACTTGATAGCATGCTGTTATTCATTATTAAGTTGTCGTTGGCTGCTACCCATATCCAATTATACATTTTTTCCTGGAAATCATTTTCACAGTTGATGGATAAATAGGAAAAATGCCACTGGCATTAATTTGTTTAAGGTGGATCCCAGCTTGCCATGAAGTGACCCACACACTATAATCACGGAGCCATCTCCTGTGGCATGTATGAAATGAGACATGGAGGATTTAACACCGGGACTGCAATGGACTGCCACAGCCTTGAGGATATTAACAAGGTGTGCCTGCACAGCCAGTCCATCTGGCATTACCTCTTCCACCTCCATGACCGTTGGGAATCAGAGTAGTGAAGTTTGGCCCAATATGATGGTTTCCAGTCGCATTTCCTCTACTGAGGGGGCCATCACCCCATCTAAAGGGGCTTGTCCGCCAGTAGACATTGGCCCTTTTAGGGAGTCAGGTTATTTGCTGCTGCCCAACACTCAGCATTGAGTCACTGGCTGTACTGTCTACTCCAGTACCGTAGCAGGATGTCCAGCAAGACATAATTATTAAGTAATATAAGTGTACAGTAATTGCTATTGCTATAAGTCTACTTCCTTAATTGCTTTCACTATTTAATAAAAACACCAGAGGAGAAGGAGAAGAAGAAGAAGAAGAAAAGGGTGGCCCATTGGATTGCTGGGCAGAGAGCCGAAGTGAACTCTGCGCTGGGCTGCCCCTCTGCCCAGCAGTCCAAATGGGAGCACTTCCTCCCTCCCCTGCCTGGGGTAGGGACTTACTGGCCACCTTGTATATCTCATGGGCAGAGACATGGCACCATTAGTACGTAGGGAAAGAGTAAAATGTCCTCCCAGCTAGGTTCCTGATCAATACTAGAGTCCCCACATCGATTCTATAATTAAAAGGAGAAGTGTGATACAGTTACAATGTGAAAGCAATACGTGCTTTACAACTAAGACATAAAACAAGAAACCCTGAGATCTAAAATAGAAATTTGTTATTTATTTGTGTTCCTTGCTTGCTTCTGCCTTCTGGGCTCTCACATCAAGAAGGAGGGAAAAAATACTATCAAACAACCTTTGGTCATCAACATCTCTGCTTTAATTTGCTAGAAGCAAAGTACGAAATATCTATAGGCTTAACCCAGCAGTTTTCTCCCGAAAGCTTCTTTTCTACCTTCCTTAAGTAAGCCCACTTTGCTGCTAAAGGTATTATGCTCTTCATTCCATTTAATGATTTAAAACCACAGAAAGGGAGGAGGTAAAAAGGGGCCTACCTATGTGAATTGGATTGCTGGAAAATATGCTCAGACAATCAA
Source organism: Furcifer pardalis (assembly GCA_030440675.1). Classification (NCBI taxonomy): domain Eukaryota; kingdom Metazoa; phylum Chordata; class Lepidosauria; order Squamata; family Chamaeleonidae; genus Furcifer; species Furcifer pardalis. The sequence goes on along the minus strand of CP126894.1, from coordinate 12,659,022 downwards.
GTCACCAACCTAATCATTTAAACTAGGATTGCCCAAACTTTTAGGGCTGCAGGCCAGTCATATGGTTCAGGGGGCCAGTCACTATGGCCCATGGGCCAGATCTGGCCCCCAACACCAATTCACCTGGCCCATGAAGCCCTCGTCGCTCCAGAAATAGAAGTAAAACGCGCCTGTTTTACTTCTGCTTCTGGGAGCAATGAGGGCTTCACGGCCCGAATAAATTGGCATCAGGGGCCGAATCCAGCCCCAGGCCATAGTTTGGGCATCCTTGATTTAAACAAAGCAAACACCCATCTCATGGCTGATTGATATGTGGAAGAAAACAGTGAACTTCAGAATCTCATTGGGGGGGGGGGGGATGAATACTGATTACAGTATTTCCCCAATTAAAACGCTGCATAGTGTTGCAAAACATAACATCTCAAGGCTCCTATTTCAGCCTCAACAAGGAATATCAAGTACGTCCTTTCTTAGTAGAGACACTCCTTCCTGGAACTTTCTTTCCATCTGCCATCTATTTCTTAAGTCATCTAGTGATCAATTTTAAAAAAAAAAATCCCCAGGCTCGTGACTTTCCTTGTGACTTTCATTATTTTAATACACTTTTTATCAGCAATTAGTGTATTGTTATTATTAATTGCTAGTGTTATTTAACACAAAGACGATGACAACCATTTTTTTTAAGCAAGCATGTCATTAACACTATAAATTTTAAAGCCCATGGGTGGGTTTTTTTAAATGTTCTGTGTTGCAAAGAATGCCACTGACATTCATCCATTTAAAGCAGCTGTGCCCAAACTACGGTCCACGGGCCCAATTAGGCCCATGCATCTCATTAATCCAGCCTGGACTGAGAACCCGGGCCCTCTCTGGACTTCCCCCATTGCCTGGCGGCGTCAACAATCGTGCATTAAATTAGGCCCATGAGCCTCTGGCTCAGTCCCCTAGCTTCAGCAGCCTTTGAGGATGTGGATCGCTGCCTTGGGAAAAATTTTGGAGCCTTCCCCACTTCAAAATCCGTGGCACTAGGAGAGCCCCTTGGCAAGACCCTCAACTTCTTGCCTAAGGGAAAAGCTAGCATTGTGATTCATCCCATCTGACTTACACCAGCATATGTAAGTTGTAGATTGAGGCCGATATTTGTTTGTTTGAGTTTCTATCCATAGCAAACGTGTAGAAATTCTGATAAATTATTATCCCCAGGGAACTGAAACACTGGTGTCTTACCCATGGTTTACAACAAAGGTTCCCAACCTTTTCAAGCTGGGGGCTAGGTCACTCTCTCTCAGTCAGCTCCGAGGGCCAGACAGCCATTTTGCCCTGCCTGCACAAAGGGGGGGGGGGGTTGTTCCAATAGCTATAAAGGGACAGCCATTTTGTTTCTGAAATGCCCTTGGAGGTGTGGTGCTATGGGCTGGATTCAGCTCACAGACCTTAGAGTAGGAGTCCCTGGTTTAGAATATTGGTTTTTTTTTTTTAAAGCAATGCTTTAAAAAAAAAAAGTATCTCCTAGATATTGCTCATTATTTGTTGTTTAAAGAATAACATATTCACAACATAATACTTCCTAATTTTTTACACTTAAAACTACAAAAATGACCTAAGCACCCACCACAAAAAAAATGACCCCAAAGGGCCATGTTTCAAAAATAAAGAGTAACAAAACAGCAACCTAATGAATTTCTATGGTCTTTTTGAAATGGCCAAGGTTATGCCCTTCCAAGTAGTCTGACCATGACATTGGTTCCTCTAAACCTGCTAAGTTCAGCTCTTCTACAATTCTAGTGAGGTACAGGATTTAAGTTTTGGTGACTTTCATTATCTACATTGAGATGCAAGACTTAAAGCTCTCTTCAGTTGTACAGCCCCATCTTCTGCAATTAGGAGGCAGTTTCAAGACATGGAGAATTATCCCAGCACAGCAATAGCACTATGACACCCATTTAACTGGGAGGTGGTGAGCACTCCAATGCTGGAGACATTCATATCTGCTTTGATTTGGATTTGGATTTCTGCACTAAGCTGGGAGTTGGACTCCATGCCCTGGTGCAGGTTATGGTTGCTGCCACCGAGTGACTTCCACCCAGGCTCAGAGGAAACTAGTAACCTCCTTTCACCCGCTTCAGCTAATTATGGGGGAAAGGCAACAGCCCAAATAGGAGTGCCGGACATGCTCCCGGTGTCACAGCGCGGTACCAATCATGCCTGTCAGAGCAGCAGCAGGTAAAAATTGACCTGCACCTGCAGCTCCTCTTCAGAGAAGGATGGGGCTGTCTTTTGAACCAAGCATCGGGAATGAAAAAGAAACACAGGCATGTCTGTCAACTCTCTCCCCGTCTCCCAGCTTGAGTAAAGGACTAACAGAGAAAGGACGGCTCTAATACCCGCCGCCCGGCTTAGAGGAGATTTTTACAAGGACAATACATGGCATGGAGGATTAAGGTCACAAGAAGCATTGCTCACTGGGCCCAGCCTCGTCAAGGCTTCATTTCTCTTCCCTTCAGTTTCTTCTGCATGAATTCAGCCTCTGCCCATTTGCCCTCTTCTAACACACAAGGGAAACAATGGGTTTCCAAAACAATGTGAACAGTATTCTCTTGAGGGAGGGAAGAAGGAAAGGTAGCGTGCAACCCTACTCCATGCTTTTTTGGGGGGTATGATTCATTCCAAACCAGCCTGTGCTTGCTTAGTTAAAGCCCAGATTTCTACAATAACATTATGCTATTCTCATCACCCTACCACTTCTTAGGTTTGCTTTTTTTTTTTACAGACTTCAACTCTAAGTCCCAATCTAGGTGCCCTCTACTAAATATTCCAATTACAACACCCACCAGCCCCATACCAGAGTGGTTGGTCAAGGTTGCGGGGATTGTAGTCTAGCAACATCTGGAATGAAGTGGATTTTGAATGACCGATCTACACATATAAGCACTATTTTAAGACATCCCAATAAACCAGAAAGACCATAAAACCAGGGTGTGAAGACTCAGTTTTCCTTCTCTCTACATGATCAGTGACTCTGTAAGTTAACTGAAACAATGGCACTCTCATTTTGATGTACAGTGAAACAGAAGCTCTATTCAGTCCTTTGAAACCATCTATAATGTTTATGCGATGAGGAGAATGTTCTAGCCCAACTCCCCTCCATCTCTTATGTGACCCTCTCCATGAGAGACAGGATCCTGGAAAATCAGGGTCTTGACACATGTTAAGAGAGTCAATTCCCCAAAGCACTGGTCAGCCAATGTACTGACTGAGAATTGACGTCAAAAAATCAAAGGTTGGCTGCCACTGGTCTAGGGGATGCCTTCTCTTGCCCCTACCCCTTTCACAAGCACTTGTGGAACTCCCTTCCTCAAGAGGTGCTGTCCTTCCTTTCCCTCCTATGGCTCCTGAAAATGTACCTCTTTGGTTATCTTTTGGGGACACAGCAGGCTATGCTGATGAGAGGTCTTTTACAATTTAATTTATGGTTTTAAACATAATCTTTTTTAATATTTTGTGTCTTGCAATTTCAAATTGTAACTGGCATGCTTCAATGTTTTGAAGATTTAAAATATTTTTGTACATAGCCTTGGGTTCCCACTAAGGGAAGAAAGGGCGAGGTAGATCCATGGTTGGGTGGAATGAATGAATGAATGAATGAATGAATGGGTAAAAACATACATACACTAATAATCATTCCAATAATTAAAGTATTCTTACAATCAAAAAGATTCTAATGTTCACATGAAACCTTCCTTCTTGCAATGTCAGCAGTGGGTTCCACATTTCTGTACCACACAGAATGAGAACCCTCTTCAAACAGACCCAACCTCAGTTTCAAATTTTATTACAAAGAAGGGAAAAGAGAAGCCCAAATGCAGCCTCTGCTCTGAGCACTAGGAACATTGTTCAATTCCCAGAAGCCCCCCCCCCCCCAAAGACATTGATGCTTTTGCTACTGCTCAGAGAGTCCCTTTGTGTCCTCTAAAAAGCATGAACAGCAATTATGCCTTGCTTTAGGGGACATAACTACATCATTACCCAACAGCCCCGAAAGTTTTTAATGTTTAAAAACATTGCCACTAAAGGGTGCAGAGGGTGGTATTTTTCTGCAAAATAATATTTTTTTTAATTAAAAACATATTTTCATAGTGGGAGATGGTGTGTCTTCCCACAATACAGAGGAAGACACATACAGCTCTCTCAGGAAGCTCCCCAACCATGTTTTACTGCCTCAGTGACAGCACTGAAGATTAGTAACCCATCCCTCTGATCCTGCTCTGAGTCCAAATTCCACGGCAGACTGAAACAGAAGAGAAGTGTTTGTTCTGAACCTCGAACAACCGGTTTTTTCTCAACTAGTACCTGTAATTGCTTTCTTCTCGCCTTTCTCCAGCTTGGCCTGGGGTGATTCACCATCTCCGCCATGTTCCACTGCTTGTTCGGCCCTTTTCATTGTTGTGCCTTTAAAGTTCATTTGAAGCTGGCTGGTGTATTTCTCATGCTGAAAGAAAGAAAGACAGGAATCACAGTGTGTACAATGCCATGCAAAACAAGCAGCAAATCCAATAGATGCTCAAAATAGCAAGGAACAAGGAATCATGAGGTAGCTCACAATCATAGAACTTCAAAGAAGGTAATGGCCTTGTAGATGCCACTGGACTACAACTTCCATTATCCTTATTACTGGCTAGGCCAGGGCTTCTCAAACTTGTTTCTTCAGATGTTCTTGGACTTCAATTCCCAGAAGCCCTAATTGGCAGGTGTGGTGATTTGGGCTTAACTGAAGTCCAAGAACACCTGAAGAGCTAGGTTTGAGGAACCATGGGCTAGGGTTGATCAATGCTAATGGGAACTGTAGTTTCTCACCTGGACAGGGAAAATGCCTCTAATATGAAGCTACCCAATTCATCTACTGTACCCACCCTGCTAATATGTCCTTCTGGACAAATATACAAACTTTTGGCCAAAAGGATGTTATATAAATTTAAGCAAACAAACGAATTTCCAAATAGCCATGCACCATTCTTTCTTTGCTGGGAGAGGGGGAAGCAATTCACCAGGCATTCCACATATTTGCCATCTGGCCTCTAACTCCACAGGATCCAGAAACTGACATAACCCATAGTAAGTTACCATGCTCATTTCAAACTGTTGGTCTTTCACAAAAATCTGTCTCACTGCTGTTAATATGAGTTCTCCTTTGATTCAATTCAAGAGTACAGTACTCACAAGATTCTTAGATATTCCAATGCTGTTATTTCAACAAAGACCAATTTTTAGAGCTTAAGACTTGAAAATATGAAGGCACTGCCTCCTAAGAGAAAGCTGGAGGCACCTTGTTATCACTCAAGCAACAGCTTGGAGCAAAAGAAAGAACTTCCAAGGGGATTAGCTACCATCCAGCATAACACGCTGGGAATTTCTCATTGGAAACCTCTTCTGAAACAAAACAGATTGGTGTGCAAACGTGTATTTGTTTTTGCACAACCCATTCATGGCAATGATGTTTGAGGTAAAGAAACTCTGGGTGGACTCTCCAATACGTTCTACATTCACATTCTACATTCAAGAAGATGGGAAACATGAAAAGTCCATTCCAAACACCAATTTGAAATCAACTGGGGATTCAGCCTACAAAAACTGAAAGCATTCCTGAACACCAATGGAACCTCTAGAACAGGGTTCCTCAAACTCTGCTCTCCAGATGTTCTTGGACTTCAATTCCCAGAAGCCCTGGTCAGCAGGAGTGCTGACTTGGGCTTCTGGTAATTGAAGTCCAAGTACCCCAAGTTTGAGGAAACCTGTTCTAAAGGTTTTGCAGTTGGATGTAGGACACCCTGTATCTTTATCTACCCCACCCAGCCTGAACCTGCCTGCTCCTAAAAGAAATTCAGGACAGCATTTTAGATTCACAGCAACCTTATAAAATAGGCTAGTCTCACAAAACCACGTCTAGCCCAAAACCTAACAGAGAATTGCCGACCCAAACACATGTTTGAGTTCAACACTCTATTATAAGCTAAGGGCTAGTTCAAAGACAGTGCAACAAAGTAGGATTAGCTGTTGGTAGAGATCGATTCCAATCCCAGCTCAGTTACAAAGCTTAATGGGTGACCAGAAGCACCAGTTACTTTCTTTTGGCCACAGGATTGTTATGGAGGGAGAGAAGAGGAAAGGAATTGAATAAACCAACCTAGGTACTTATATGCAAAGGAGATGAGTAAGACAATTCAATATCTCTGTTTCTGCTCTACTACCATGTGACCTTCAGCGAATTTCTATAATGCAGGAAAAGACTGGGAAAGTTACATTTTGGTCTATTTCTCCAAGAATATGGAAGCCTGGTTAAATCATCTTTGAGGCCATCCTGTACAGTACCTTTTAGATTAACTAATGGCTCCAGTTGTTGTTGACATGACTGTGAATCTGCAATTCGAATGAGCCTAGTAACCAATGTAGGCTTTAACAATCACATTATAAATCAGACTGGGTTATATTACAAGCTAATAAAAACAATTCCGGCAATCCTTAGAGCAAAGCTTTGAAAGGACTATTGCTAACCAAAAGGATTATGTAATCCTAAGAAATGAAATCAGATTCTCACTAAGGAGTCTTTAAAATTTATGGGACTTCCCTGGTACAAATGTAAATTAACAACAAGACTCTGAGTCTTATTTAAAAAGCAAAGACTTAAAAGCAGCAGCAAAAACTCAAGTGAGAAGAGCCATTTTAAGAGCCTTATCAGCATGCCACAAACATGTTGTAATGGTGAAACCGAAGCTCTAATCTAAACACAGTGTAGGAAAGTATATTTCACTGCATTTCAGTCGCAGTGAAGGTTCTGGGCTTCAGACAATGGAGGGGACCAAAGGAATCTTTTCCTCTGACCCTTGCAGAAGCTGCTGGGCTGGCAGACAGGCCAGGAACAGCCCTTTCTGGGCTAGCGAGGGGTAGCCTTCCTCTCTCCACCCCAGAAATGACTTTCTGAACAGAGCAAGGGAAATCCCTTTTTGGAGTGGGAAGAGGAAGGCTCCCCCTCACTAGCCCAGAAAGGGCTTTCCCTTGCTCCGTTCAGAAAGCCCTTTCTGGTCTAGCGAGGGGGAGCCTTCCTCTCTCCACCCTAGAAAGGACTTTCCAAATGGAGGAAGGGAAAGCCTTTTTTTGGGGGGGAGCTCCCCATTGCTAGTCCAGAAAGGGCTTTCCCATCCTACATTTAAAGCTGTTTTTTTAATGCATCCATATGGGGATGCATCGAGTTACCAAAAAAAATCGAGTTACAAAAGAAGCCAAGGAACAGATTTTTTCCCTTTAACTCAGGGTTTTACTGTAGAGTCTTTGGGGACTCCTGGTTGCCTGTTGCCCACCACTGCCCCAGAAGAGACACTGCCAATCTGAGTTATATGAAATGATGCTATCTCTCAGTATAAAGACAGCATCATGATTTCAGAATACTGTATGTGAGAATGTGCAGATTCCCAAATCAGTTCAGCATTATGGAAGCCACCAAGCAGATTCTGTGTTCACCTAGGCCTGTATTCTGATTAGCAATGGCCTTTCCCCATCACTTGCTACCTGTTGCTATTCAGACTGAAAATGCTGTGAATTGCTTTGGAATGGCTGCATGCACAACATTTGTTCTACCAGCATGGAATGATCCTTCAGTTCTTCTACAATGAAAGGTAAAGGATCTTCATCATCCTCTGAACTTGGCTGTCCCATCCCCCATGCGTATTAGGCAACAAGATAATGATGGTGTTCCATCAATGCAATCCAAGAACAAAGCTGGAACTTGAAAACCCCTGTAACTCCAAGAATTCTCTGACCATCATGGTGGTGAGGTTGGCTGATGAATCATATAAATTATGGCAATAGCAATTACACATATATACCTCCACATAGCACTTTAAAGCACTCTCTGGGACATTCACAATGTAATTAGCATTTTGACCTCAACATCCTGGGTACTGATTTTACTGACCTTAGAAAGTTGAGTCAACTTTGAGCCTGTTAAGATAGAACTCATATTGTGTGCAGAGTTTTGGCTACAGCAGCTGAACTACTGAACCACGGGGGCTCCCAAACTCAAAAAGTAACTTTTCCAAGCTTAGAGTCCTCTCAAGACCTTCTCTATCTGCCAGAGTTGTGTTCTGACAGCCTGTCATGCCTCTGAAAGTTTGATGTGTTAAAATCTACCCTGCTTAAAGGGCCCACTCACATTAAAAATTCATGACAATGTCAACAACAATTGGACCCATTAACCTAAAAATCACATACACGGGCCACTAGCTGATGGTTAGTGTTGAAAACACTGTGCCATATGTTCACTTTTCCCACATATGAAGAAATAAGAAAGCTTACCTTTAGCGCTTCTTCTGGAACTTTGTGCTGAATCTGTTCTAATACATACATATTAGCATGTAGAAAAAACATTAAGGAAAGAAACGGGTCTGAGAGAACACTTCCACAAGCACATAAGATACAAACTCAGGGCTTTGTTAATATAAGCTCACAGACACAAATGCACCTCAAAGAAAGAACTCATCAGCCTAGTTTGAAATAGGGGTGAACCTTCATTTAAAATCAAACTCTAAAATAATTTGAGTATACCTGTACAGTAAAACCTCAGTTTATGAACGCCTCGGTTAATGTTTGCTGCGGTTTACAATGCCAAATCCTGGTTTATAACATTATTCCCCCTCCCCTACTTTCTATCATCATCCCCTTCTCTTAAACCTATCCATTTGGATGCTATTGGGTTAAGCTTCACTTCAGCAGTCAGATTCTTTTTATTTAAATTGGACTTTTAAAATTTAAATCAAATTTAATTTATTAAATAAAATGCTTTTTAAGGGGGAAATTATCTAAAGATACATTTCTATTTAAGATACATTGTACTCCAAAGGTTATTCATCATGAAATAAAGATTATTTTGAATTATGTGGTACACGGCTGTATATTCACACAATATTTAGACTTTTTGGTAAATGAATTCCATTAATCTATTCAAAATGGCATGCTCTTCCAGAGGTTTCTGTAAGAATACTGGCAGTTTTTCAATGTAGAAGATAATATCACAGAGGCTTGGTTTTGCAGTTCTTAAAACTGTGAACTTGTATCTGCAGATATCACATGCCTCTTTCACAGCAGAAAAGTTATAAAATAAACACAGAGTTGAGAAAAACACCTTAATCCCATTGTTTCTTCGCAAATCTATGTAGGCAGAATCAACACTTTACCATGTAAATGTTAAATTTCAAAAAAAATCAATGAGTAGAAGAAGATTGTTAAGAGTGCAATACCATAGATCTCCACAGGAAGCTAAGTGTGAGGAGGGAGGGGCAAGCAATAAAAATTAAAGTGAAACCTTTTAAAACATTGTGTAGAATAGATAATAGCCACTGGCTATAACAGGGGTTCTCAAACTTTTTACACCATGGGCCTGACCACGCCCCCTCGACAGCTGAGTAGGCCAAACCACGTCCCCCAGAATCAGAAGCAGGCACATCTACAGCTGTCGTAAACACACCCACTTCCGCATTTACGAGAGCCATGGGCACATTTACAACTGATGGAAATGCGACCACTTCCACATTTGGGAGCAGTGAGGGTGGTCACAGGCCACATGAAATGGTGCCGTGGGCCACGGTCAGCCCACAGGCTGTAGTTTGGCCACCCCTGAGTTATACTAACTGGGAGATTCTGAGAGCTGTAGAATCCCATGGATTATTATTTTTTTATTATTTTTTATTTTTTGCTGCAATGCAAACTCTGAGTTGGGTTTGCATTGCTAGCAACAAATATACAGTATGAGACAGGATCCTATACAAAGCCCTCAATGCAGTGAAATCCGCGACTCTAAAGAAGAGGGTTTACATTTAGCCACATTGACAGCTTGAACAGAACAGTCAACTTGCACTCCCCAGAAGAACAGGGGATGGGAAAGGTGAAGGAGGAATCATTTGGGATAATCCGAGTATGCAAGAAAAGTCTGAAAATGTAACATGAAACAAACTTTAAACAAACCAAGGACAGTTTAACATTGCCAAGGCAGCCTACATGTTTTGTTGCTGCTGACTCAGGCAATACAAAAGACAGCAAGAGCTAGAAAGTGCTGGCTAAATAGGTAAGAGGTGGCATGAGCCCAGAAGTTCAAAAAAATATATATCAGCAAAGAGGGCAAAATATTGCATCAGTGTACAGTATAGGAATTAGATGCTAAGGGTTACTTCGCTTTAGCAAAAGATTCCCCACAGTATCCATCTTTTCCCATCTCACAGCACAGTGACCTCAACCCAGACAAGGACTTTACAGAGATCTGTGCCTGCTGCCAAGATCTACTGAAATGCCAGCCACACTGTAATCTGCTTAAGGGAGAGACAGACAGGGTCGGTTGACCCAAACAGTGCTTGCCAATGGAGAGCAAAATGATGACAAATGCCGACATTTGCACATTGTAAAAACACAGCGCTGGCATGTTCAGAGAGCAAAAACAAAAGCAAGAGGAGAAATGAAAAGAAAAATCGGAAGTGAAAAATAAAAAGAGATCATATCATTCAGGAAATTGGTTTTTAAAAAATCAATGCTTTACTAATCAGGAAAATTTTATTCTTGACCTGATTTTTATACCACAGGGGTGGAAAGAGGACATCTGTGTGTCACTGATGTGCACCCCAGATCAGAGACTGGAAAAAAGTTACTTTTTCAGACTGCAACTCCCAAACTGCCCCCCAACAAGCACAGCCAGTAACCAGACTGGCTAGGACCATGATGGCGAATCTTGGCGACGAGGGCAGTGCCAGCCGGATGAATTGCAGTAAACCCATTCGTGTGGATTCACGGGGGGCTTGGGCTTCTGGGAACTGAAGTCCAAGAACATCTGGCGTGCCAAGGTTCGCCATCACAGGGCTAGGATATCTGAGAGTTGTAATTAAAATAAAAACCCCAAAACAACTTTCTCCAGCTCTATCAGACACCATGTTATTCTCATGTGCTAAGATTTCACCATACAGATATTCAATTTCAAAACTCTAATTCTTTTCTGGGTACCAACATAACATGAATCATTTCCCTCAATTTACACCTGACTCCATCATGGCCATTAAATAAAAGGAAAACAAGGGGATGTGGTTAATAAGCATGAATAAGGACCAGAGGGTGACAGTATGTTGTGGGGGAGAAAAACATAACGCGAGGTTTGCAGAAAACAATCAAGGGTAGACATGCAAGTTGTCTCCAAATGGCTATTAAAATTCAAGGAAATGTTCCACCTCTCCTCAACCCGTTTATTTATTTATATTTTCGATTTATATCCCACCCTACTTGGCAGAAACCGACACAGGGCGGCTTACAACAACAAAACAATCATTAGTATGGTACTATATACAGTAAAACCTTGGATAACGCTAAAACTTGGTTCCACAAGTCTTAGTGTTATCCGATTTTTAATGTTATCTGATGCATACATCGAATAACGTTAAAATCCTATGGGATGCATCGGATAACGTTAAAAATCCATAGAGATACACTGTAACTGGCACAGGCTTTAGTAAACGTTATCTGATGCATCCAATAGGATTTAACGTTATGCAATGCAATTTTTGTTTCCAGATTGCTTAACCCTATGCGATTTTAGCGTTACCTGATGCAAACATTATCTGAGGTATTACTGTAATACAGTAAAATGTAATAAAAGAAACAATGCAATGGTACGAGCAATACAAAGTAGAAATACAGTCGAGCAATACAAAGTAGCAAAACAATCAAGTAATACAATGCAGCAATAAATCAAATAATACAATATAGCAATAGATTAATCAAGTATCAAACATACATACAGCGTCCCTCCCCCACCCGCAGCTGCTAGCAATTTCTCCTCATCCAGGCGTCAGTGACGGGGGCCAGAGGGTGGGTGGGACCTCCATCTCACTGCCACAGCTGCTGGTAATTTCTCCCCTCCAGGTGTCGATGGTGGAGCCCGCAGGGTGGCAGGAGCTTTGCCTCACCGCCCGTAGCCAGCATCCTTTTATCGTCCTACTGTTCAGTTTCCAGGTGTGAATAAGGATTCACTAACAGTGATAGGCAGTGGGATTTTCAATGAGTAAACAATAAGAGAAGGTGTTGCAGTTTCCTTCTTAAAAAAAGGAACAGCAGCACATAAGAACCACCTTGCCTGTAAAGCATCACCAAAAGGATATCGTAGCCAAACCGTATCACATCGTTCAGTTTTAGCGTGACGTATTTCTGATCAGGAATCCGCACATCGTTCACAAAGGTCTGAAGAAAAGATTAAAGGGTCATTACAAAGATGGACAGGTCCACGTAATGAAGAAACCTAGCTGAGCCTCATCTGTACCTTCCCCCTTCAGCCCCCACTCCTAAGCAGCCCTATTAATATCATAAATAATACATAGGTTATAAGATGGTATTAGTGTAAAAAGATTTAGCTCTTATTATTTAAAATTCTCTTATACTAGCTTACAAAAGTTACAGTTCACATATCTTGCAGGTAAGAGTTTAAATTAACCAAAGCTTGTTATTTGCTTTGATGGCTGCTTTGCCAGGCTTACAGTTAAAACAAGTTTGGTTTGCTACTTTAGCAAAGTCAGTGGAAACTTCTACAAGAAAACACCAAAAGCATATTCAAAACTCAAGTAACTTGCAAACATAGTAAAAATGGGATGACAGTTGATAAGAGCTGATCATAAGGAATATAAACAGAAGTCTAAGAGTAAATCTTAAGCGTCAGACATTCTGACCCTTTCTCCTTCACACCCAGCAATGGCAGGACTGTTTCACTTAAGGCAGGAGTTCTCAACCTTTTGAAGCCGGGGGCCGGTTCACACTCCCTCAGACAGCTTCAGGAGCCAGATGGTCATTTTGCCCTTCTTCCACCACATGGCACTTCCTGGTGTGGTAGAGGTGGTAGGGAGTCACATGAAACAACGTTGCAGGCCACATCATGCCCATGGGCAGCAGGTTGAGAATCCCTGACTTAAGGCTTAAGAACCAAAAACAGCAGCATTGATTCATCCACAGAACTCTTTCCGGCTTCATTGCCACTGCTATATAAAAAATGTGAAGCCCCCTTTCCCTGTACCAAAGAACAGCATACATGCCAGGCAAAACCCCTGTCAGAAGAATATCACAAAAGTATTTGATCAAGGTTCTTCTTCTGTGTCCCGATAAAACCTTAGACAGCCAAAATGAAGCCACCTTCTTGGCTTTGTCGTTGGCCAAACCTAAGTCTTCATCAGTGCATGTTTCTGGTAATAGACAGATTAGCAAGTGAGGCGGATTTTGTATCTCTCCACATTCACAGCACATGTTGTTGTCCGCCAGCAGCCCCCACTTGAGCATGTTGGTCTTACATTTAGGCACTCGAACCCTCAGCCTATTCAGAGTCCTCCAAGTGATGTAGGGGAGGTTGAGCTCCTCAACCATATCCTCCTTTAATATTATTCCTTGTTCAGTAAGCTCCTTCCTCCATCTTCTAATTTGGTTTTGTTCTTGCACACCCTCAAGCGTATTAATGAGCTCCTTTAATTTGATCTGGTGTTAAAAAGATTAGCTGACAAGGTTAATTTACTGGTCTACCGATTACTGCCAGATACATGCACTGATGAAGACTTAAGTTTGGCCAACAACAAAGCCAAGAAAGTGGCTTCATTTTGGCAGTCCAGGGTTTGATCTGGACACAAAAGAAGACCCTTCAGAGTGTTTGTTCTTTCATAAAGACCACCAGATCAAGGTCAAAAACATCTATACAGGTATACTTTTTCTAGTCTATAGAGTGACTATTCAAGTACTTAGAAGGAATAATAAACACAACAGAAAACAAATGTTTCACATGTTAAAGGTTTAAAAAAACATTGGTTCAGTAATTCTAAATTTATTAGTTACATCCATAACCTTTCCATCAAGACCTTAAGCCAGTCTACATGGTTTTCTTCCCCCTCATTTTATCTATACAACAACTTTGTGAAGTAGGCCAGCCTACTTCTAAAGACACCCAGTGCATTTCACCAGCTCAGTTGAATTAGAAACTAGATCCCCCAATCCAACCTGTAACCACTACACTACACTGGCTCTGTATGCAATCCTTACAAGATTCCTGAAACATACATGTTATAGATAAAATGCTGGCCACTTCAGTAGGTTTCAGAACTAAAGAAAAACTGGAACCAACAGCTGCCTGGTTGAAGGACACACAAGGAGGTATGTGTAGGAAGTACTCTGACTCAGCCAGAGACAACTGGGAGAATCATATCTCATGGCATTAAGGGCATGTAAAACCTACAAAGGGTCAGACATCCAGGAAGTACAAACTTTTTTTTGAAAAAAATTATTGGAGTGTGTTTCAATAAGAGAGGTCAGGTCCCCAGATGTTCCTTGCTTCAGTAGTAGTTAATCTTCCTTCAGAAGGCATTCCAACAGAGCAGAACAGATGTTCCTTACTTTCCTCTTTTATAATCCCACACAATCCATCTGGCACCCTTTATTTTTACTGCCAGAACAGGAACGTAAGAAGCTGTTCTAAACTGAATCAGACATTTGTTCAGTGGTGGGCAGCCAAAATTATTACTACCACACTGTGGGCGGAGCCAACATTGTGGGCAGAGCCAATGTCATGGCGACTTGCGTGGAGCCAACGTCATGACGTCATGGGTAGAGCCAATGATGTGGGCAGAGCCAACGTAAAAAACCCCATAAAAATAAGTACACAAAAAAATACAATTTAAATAGACATAAAAATACACATAAAAATAAATACACATTAAATAGACATAAAACACATAAAAATACAAATTAAATACACATAAAACACATAAAAATACACATTAAAAATAAATACACATTAAATACACATTAAAATACACCCACCCACCACACATCCAAAGGTGAGTCACTTATCCTGGGGAGCAGGCTATAGGGAGCTTCAGGCTAGTAGCTTCTCTTCCTCCTCCCCGCTTAGGAGGACAGCAAGGAGACCGCACATGCGCGCCAAGTGCTGTAGGCGCACATGCACACCAAGCGGTTGGCATGCATGCACGAGGGGACCAGCAAAAAGGTAGGATCCCTAGGTGGTTTTTTCCCCAAAAAAGCCGCTACCAGTTCTCCAGGACACTGGGGAAAGTTACTGCCGGTTCTGTGAACTGGTGCAAACCTGTTGCTGCCCATCACTGCATTTGGTCCATATGAATCAGTATGGTCAATACCAACTGGCACAAAGTTCTCCAAAGTTTCAGGCAGAAATCTTTCTAAACACCTCAGGGATGTTAGGAATTGAACTTCAGATTTTTTGAGGACATGAGACAGGGCCTTCTCGGTGTCTGCTCCCAGGTTATGCACTTCATTTGAAAGTAGACTTGGCCTCTCTTCTGCTTCCTTGCAGCAGAAGGCAAAGATCAAGGCTTTTTAACATTAGGCATGTTATTCTTTTGACATAGTTTTTGCGTTGTGTGTGTGTTTATTCTATTTATTTATTTATTATTTAATTAATACCGATATTTAATCTGCAAGGGAGAATGCTGTACATTTTGAAGATTTAAAAGCAAGAGCTTAAAAATGTTATTTCAAACTTCTATTGCCAGACTGTCTCAACCAATGTGGCCAATAAGGAAAACAACTGGAACTGTGGGAATTACAGTTTTCAAAAAGTAACATTCTCGCAAGGATACAACACACTCCCTACTATTACAGAGAACAGTCCTTCTGTAAATTCAGCACTATGCAGTAAGAGCCCTAAAACATCAGATTAATAACCTAAATCCATTCCACCCGCAACCCAAACCCCCATCGCAAAGCGCAGGTGCCCATTCTTACCCCTGACCGAAGCACCGATCACAATGGGGTTGAACCGGCAAAACACATTTCCCCATAGGAAATATGCACCTTCAATGCATTCCTATGGGAAAAACTGTTGTGTTGAATGAGCAACTCGCTCAACGAGCAAACACATGGCATGCATTTGCTCGTTCAGCGAGGTATTACTGTACTGTACTGCAGCGAAAACTCTGCTCATAATCTGAGGTTCAATCCTGATAGGGCCCAAAGTTGACTCAGATTTCCATCCTACCAAGGTCAGTAAAATGAGTACCCAGCATGTTTAGGGCAAAATGCTAGTTACCTTGTGAACCTCCAGACAGTGCATAAGTGCCATGAGGTGACATGTAAGTGTAAGCAAGCTACTGCTTGCTATATCAGAGACCAATATCACATCATCAAATTATAGGAGCTGTGGAGGCTCAGTAGTTAAGAAGCTTGCCTTGTTAGATGGAAGGCTGGCAAGTCAGCAGTTCGAGACCCAGGTACTGCATGACGAATTGAGCACCCGTATCTGTCCCAGCTCTTGGGGACATGAAAGGAGCCTCATTTGGACGTTCCCCGAGGAGTTTCTTCTTCAAAAGCCCTTTCAACCCAGAATAATTTCTGACACAAAATTTGTATTATCAAACTACAAATCCCAGAATTCCAAGAGGATCAAGCCACACCAGTTGAAATGGAATTAAATTTCTATACAGTGTACAGACACTCTCACACATATACATTACTGCCATCTGCGCTCTTGGCCAGCATGTAAAAAGAGATCTACACCTGCAAAACCATTTCATGCATGGCTGAATACAAGCAAGCAGAAACCCTAGAGATGTGTAGCAAGAACAACATTACAATCCAACCCTTACCTCCAACCATACAGACACTCTCTATTACTTCCAAAATCTCCTCATTCAGTCTCTAATGTAGCAAAAATAACAAAGACTTATTTTCTCCCTTTCCTGATGGGAACTCCAAAACACAGATAAATTGCAAACAGATGCAAACTGGCACTAGCGTGCAGAAAAGACTTAGCTCTCTATATAGCTGTACTTTGACTGGGAAGGTGAACAGGGAAATAAAGAGTACTATATAGTCAATCTTTTGCAAGAGGTTTGCAAGTGGGGGAAAGGGAGGAAATTATTTGCAGGCATATAATGCCCAAGTTTTAACAGCAACTTTTTTGGAGGCAACATGTTTTAAAGAAGGGGGCAGAGGTATACCAGATGGGACAGCAGTGGTTAAGATGCTGAAGTTGACAACTAGAAGGTCAGCTGGTCAAGAACTGAGTGCTGCACCCATCTTGTACCAGGTCCTGAAGTTTGAAAGCAAGAAATTGCAAATAGATAAATAGGTACCACTTTGGCAGGAAAGGTAACAGTGTTCCGTGCACTCCAGTGACAAGTCATGTCTGCCACATGGTCACCTTGGCACTCCAGGTGTTCTTGGACAATATATGTGCAGTATATATTGGTTAACCAGAGCCTGGAAAAGTTCCTTTTTAGTATCTTAACTTCCAGACTTAACCCCAACATGCTAGCTGGTGATTTCTGACAGCTGTGCTAAAAAATAACTATTTCAAGCTCTGACCATAACTTCTGAAATGATACTCCATGCAGCTCAGGAAATGACTTATAAATCACAACAACACACGATGTAACAAACCAGTTAGTGTTAAAGGTGTTACATGTCTCTTTTGTCCTATGATCTTGCAACCAACAACTTGAAAGTATGCAGAAAGGAAAGAGAGAGGGGAGAATCCAGGCAATCCAGACGACAGCCTAGACGAGTTTACATGTTGCTCACAGAACAGGAAAGCAACATTTTAAAGGTCAAGAAGGAGCTATTTTTCTGTGTTGCTCTTCTTTCATCACTCTGGGGCTTATCTTGGCCCAGAAAACAGACTGGCGTAGGGCAAAGGTGATGTACTCTATATACTTGAGTATAAGTCTGGTTTTTTAGGCCCCAAAATGAGGTCCAAAAAAGGGACTTGACATGCTCAGGTCAACTACCCCAAGGGTCCCAAAACTGTGGTGGTGTAAATTCGAACATACAGTAAAAACAAATAAAAGCACTAACACTACCATGAAAACTTGAAAACATACCCACACAAATACAGTATCTAAATTAATTAATTTTACCGTACTTTCATGTATTTTAATTATTGAAACTCACTAGCAGCTGCTGCATTTTCCACCCCCAACTTATACTCGGGCCATTCTATTTTCCTAGTTTTAGAGGTCCAAATTAGGTACCTCAACTTATATTCGGGATGACTTGTAGTACAGTATATATGGTACACAGTCTTAAACATGAATCAAGGGTTTGGCACGCATCTGTGAGAGAAATTATTGTGTTTCAAAGACACAAGCCCTTGGGTTAGATCCATCTTGAGCATGCAGTCCCCACAGAATTCTTAACAACATTAACTTCATTGTTACAATCCTCTAGCACAGGGGTTCCCAAACTTTTTACACCGCAGGCCAGACCATGTCCCACGGACAGCTGAGTGGACTGGAACACACACACGCACACGCACACCAGAAGTGGAAGCATTTATGGCTGTCATAAAAGTGTTGCTTGCTCTAGCAATTATTATTATTATATTTGGGTTTCTATACCGCCCTACTTGGCAGAGCCAACTCAGGGCGGTTTACACACATGTATAGTTACAGTAATATACAGTCGATCAATAGAGTTCACAATAAAGCAGAAATATACAATATAAAAAATGTAACAATATAATAACAAGATAACATTCCATCCAGCATTACAAATATAATTCAGTGTCATAAATACAAATATCAAATCACAAATACAAATATTGTCAACTTTCGCAAGTATAACGTAGGCCCGCCAGTAGCTGTTCTTAATCAGCTGTCATCTCGTCGCCGCCGCCGCCAGTCTTTTATCGGCCTCCGGGCGAGATGGAAAGAGGTCCCAGAGGGGGGGGAACGCCTCACCGGTCACAGCTGTGCCTGCTTGTCCATCCCCGGGCAAGATGGAAAGACCCGGGGAGAAGCGGGAGCGTCCTCTTGGTGCCGCCGCCGCCGCCAGTCTCTTATCAGCCTCCGGGCCGAGATGGAAAGAGGTCCCAGAGGGAGGGCGGGGGGGGGAACGCCTCACCGGTCACAGCTGTGCCTGCTTGTCCATCCCCGGGCAAGATGGAAAGACCCGGGGAGAAGCGGGAGCGTCCTCTTGGTACTGCCGCCGCCGCCAGTCTCTTATCAGCCTCCGGGCCGAGATGGAAAGAGGTCCCAGAGGGAGGGCGGGGGGGGGGAACACCTCACCGGTCACAGCTGTGCCTGCTTGTCCATCCCCGGGCAAGATGGAAAGACCCGGGGAGAAGCGGGAGCGTCCTCTTGGTGCTGCCGCCGCCGCCAGTCTCTTATCAGCCTCCGGGCCGAGATGGAAAGAGGTCCCAGAGGGAGGGCGGGGGGGGGGGAACGCCTCACCGGTCACAGCTGTGCCTGCTTGTCCATCCCCGGGCAAGATGGAAAGACCCGGGGAGAAGCGGGAGCGTCCTCTTGGTGCCGCCGCCGCCGCCAGTCTCTTATCAGCCTCCGGGCCGAGATGGAAAGAAGTCCCAGAGGGAGGGCGGGGGGGGGGGAACGCCTCACCGGTCACAGCTGTGCCTGCTTGTCCATCCCCGGGCAAGATGGAAAGACCCGGGGAGAAGCGGGAGCATCCTCTTGGTGCCGCCGCCGCCGCCGCCAGTCTCTTATCAGCCTCCGGGCCGAGATGGAAAGAGCAATGAGGTATTCCACTATTTTAAAAGCCAATTCTCCCCACAAGCTGTGGATATTCAATTAGAGTCAGTGATGGGATGTAACAGATTCGCACCAGTTCGCCAGAACCGGTAGTAACTTTCCCCAGTGTCCCGGAGAACTGGTAGCAGCTTTTGGGGGGAACTACCTTCGGGGCTTACTTTTTCACTGGTTCCCCAACTGTGCATGCGCGCCAAGCACTTGGTGTGCATGCACACCTACAGTGCTTGGCACGTATGCACGGCCTCCTTGCTGTCCTCCCAAGCAGGGAGGAGGAAGAGAAGCTGCTAGCCTGAAGCTCCCTATAGTCTACTCCCTAGGGTAAGTGACTCACCTTTGGATGTGGTGTGTCTGTGTGTATTTTAATGTGTATTTAATACCTTTACCTATATTGACATACTACCACAGTTCCTAAAAAGGCCTAGCGGCCTGGCTTGGGGTTTTTAAGTAAAGTCTTGGAGTTACTTCATCAGTAAGCTATACCTGTGCTATTCCAATTGCTGTTCCAATTGGAGAACCCTTAAGGAGGTACAGCTGTTTTACATTTACATTAAGGCATATTATCCTAGAGAACTGGTTAGGCAAAGACTAAGTTGAAAGTTGAAAGGTGCCAAAATCAAGCCATCTTGTGGTGAGTTCATTCTGTAGTTCCTTCCATCTGACCTAGTGTGAGAAAGATTAGCCAGAGTAAGCTTTAAGCTCTGGTTTAAAAGCTCTGGTTGATTTGTGTTTGGGGTGGGTGGGTGGGCATTTGGGTGTATTTTAATGTATTTTAATTGTATTTATTTAATTTATTTACAGGTTTGTGTTGTGGGTGGGTGGGTTGAGAGGTTTGTGTGTGTGTGCTTATTTATTTTATTTTTAAACTATTATTTATTTATTTTTTCTTTGGCCCCACCCACAACGTCATGACGTCATGATGTTGGCTCCACCCATGACATCATGGTGTCATGATGTTAGTTCTGCCCACACTGTGATGACATCACAGTGGGGTTGTAAAAATTTTGACATCCCACCACTGATCAGAGTCCATGTTCATAATCATTTTGGACTGCAGGGGCTTAGTGGTTAAGACACTGAACTTGATGACTGAAAGGTCAGCAGATCAGCAGTCTGAGACATGAGTGCTGCATGATGGAGAAATCTTGGAATCCCCCCCCCCGAGATATAACTTTTTAATGGGGGTTTTTTGAGACGCAGAAAAGTATACAGTGGCCTCTAGTGACAACTTCTGGTAATGCAATGTGTTTTCATTGTGTTTCAAGATACAATTTTTTTCAGGATTTGAAAACACCGAAGTACAAATTAATTTCGTATCTCAAGATTTGACTGTATTTATAAGACTCAGAACAACTGTTTGCTACTTTTCTGGGAAGACAGAAAAACTAACTGTAGTTCAAAGCAGACATTATGTTTCACTGTGGCTCTAAAACTAACTGTTGTATGCAAACTCTCTTCAAACCATGTTACCATTGGCTGGTTAACCATGGCTTAGAGCTGATCAAATGTAATGTTTAGCCATGGCTAAAAAAAAAAGAACTACATTCAAGCATATCATTGTTAGGGCCACTGTAGTGTATCCTAGCAAAAGATTGTATGCACCACACAGGGAAGAAAGCATTGACCCCCACCCATCCTCCAGGATAATTCACAGCTATTCTCTCATTAGCATTACAGTATTACCTAATGTGAATCCATCCTTTCAGACCTTTATCCACCATAGTCTACCACAAACACAGAGGAGATCACCTCAACCAAATATTGCAGAGAATGCAACAGAATTGTGGTTAAATCAGATTAGCCTTCCCATCCAACCAGTAGAACAGCCTCAAAATTAAGCCAAAATTGACAGATTTCTTTGTGTAGCCAACCCAACTGATCCCACACTCAGATACCCCATTATCCCAAAATATTTGCCTCTTCAAAGGAGAAATGAAATGTGCAACTACAGTAGAGGAATGCTGTGCATGCAAGAAAAGTCACTAGCACCCAGGTTATCTACTTACCCCATTTAAGCTTCCCAGATCCTTCACCCAGTGCTCATCTTTCTCCTTGTCATAGTTGATGACAGCATGCTGCTTATCCACACTGCGAGACTGGGGACAAAAAGGGAAATTATTAATATATTACACAGAACTTGAAAAGCAGGAAATGGGTTTCAAGAACTGCAGTAAAGGAACAAGTGTAAACTTGACCTATGAATAAGTACAGATCTTTGCTTTCCCTGGAAGTGCCCATTTAATTTGCCAGAACAGATGAGTAGGTCTGCTCCACTACACAAACACTATCTACAGCATTACCTACTGTACTGCACATATTAAGTCTACGTCTCATCTTTGCTGTGGTAGCTCGACTTGTTAGCTGGAAGGCCGGCAAGTCAGCAGTTCAAGACCCGGGTACTGCATGACGGATTGAGCACCCGTCTATGTCCCAGCTCTTGGGGACATGAAAGGAGCCTCACTTGGGCATTCTCTGAGCAGAGCTTTTTCTGCAAAAATCCTTTCAACCCAGAATTTTGACATGAAATTATTATTACTTTTTTTAAAAAATGAAACAAAATGAAGTAAAAATGAAATAAACTGAAAGGCAAAATGGATGGTTCCAGGTATGACCATTTTAAGATGCCTTTCTGCCCAGCTGCCAGGCACTGGTGAAGCATATCCACAAAGGCTGCCAACCTTCAAATGGAAAATACAAGTAGCACAAAGCAATTTTCCTTCCAAACTTTTCTAATCACTGCTACCAAAGGGCTCAGTAACAGCATCACAATGGACATATCACTGGATTTCTCCCCATGAAAAGAACTACTTCAAAACTTATTTTACCTTTTCATGCATAGTTTTGAAATGACAATCACAATGAACCCTATTTGAGAGTAAACAAAACAGAACAGCAAAAAAAAACATTGTGGCACCTTAAAGACTAACTCCTCTATTTGAATGTGAGCTTTTGTGGACCAAACCCACTTCAGCCACAAAAGCTCACATTTAAATGCAGGAATTAGTCTTTAAGGTGCCACAACCTTTTTTATCTTGTTTTGCTGTTCTGTTTTGTTTACTGTCAGACATGTTTCACAGACTAACATGGCTACCACTTGAAATATTTCAACAATGAATCCTGGATTCTACCTAGCATTACTGGAATGTGTTCATCATTGAGTGCAAAATTTATGGAGCGATTGGGAGGGGAGCAGGTCTTGGAGAAATCTGGCAGATGTGCATTACCAATTTGTCTCTGGTTTGGACAGTTACTCAATTGCACAAACCCGAAAGTACAGTAACTGGTGTCTTCTTAGAGCATGAACTTTTAAAAAACAGGAGCATGAGATGGGTTCTTTGATTCAATGTGAGAAATACCTTACATAGTTGAGTATATGTCTAGTTTTTTCTCCCCCAAAATGAGGTCCAAAAAGGGGACTCGACTTATACTTGGGTCAACAACCCTGAGGGTCCCAAAACTGCAGTGGTGCAAATTCAAACATACATTTTAAAAAGCACTAATGAAACTGTAAAAAACTCAAAAACATACCCACACAAATGTCTAAATTAATTAATTTTACCATATTTTCATGTATTTTAATTATTGAAACTCACTAGCAGCTGCTGCATTTTCCACCCCCGGCTTATACTCGGGTCAATCTATTTTCCTAGTTTTAGAGGTCCAAATTAGGTACATCGACTTATATTCGGGATGACTTATAGTCGAGTATATACGTAAGCCTGTCATTTTTTTCCTTTTGAACTTCCTTATGGGGGGAATTGTGTTCATCTGACTGCGTATACACTTAATTTCAGAAAGAGAAAAGGGAAAAGATCTAGATAGATAGATAGATAGATAGATAGATAGATAGATAGATAGATAGATAGATAGATAGATAGATAGATAGATAGATAGATAGATAGATAGATAGATAGATAGATAGATAGATAGATAGATAGATAGATAGATAGATAGATAGATAGATAGATAGATAGATAGATAGATAGATAGATAGATAGATAGATAGATAGATAGATAGATAGATAGATAGATAGATAGATAGATAGATAGATAGATAGATAGATAGATAGATATAAAAACGCACACACACTTGCAGGAGAGAGCTGGTGTTAGTTTGGTGAAGTAAAACCACAAGAGCCTTTGGACCGCTTGAAGATTTAGCCAGCATTATTTGCCATAAGCTTTCAAAGTGGGGTATTGCCCATGAAATTTTAAAGCAGATAAAATGTATTAATTGTCGGGATACCATAAAACTATTCCATGCTTACAGCTTGCAACCACTGTATGCATTAAAACAGGGACTGAAGCCAAGAGATGACAACTAAGACTGAGAAAGACAGCAATGAAGGAATTAGAAAAGATCATCAAGTACCAGGATGTGTCTCTGGAGACTTAATACCAAGATCATCCACACTCTTGTGTTTCTGATTATCATGTGAAAGCTGAACAGTAAAGAAAGGCAACAGGAAAATTTTGATTCCTTTGGAAAGTGATGCTGGAGGAAAACTCTGTGGACACCCTAGACTGCCGAAAAGGAAAACAAGTGGGTCCTGGAACAAGTTAAGCCTGAACTATCCCTAGAGGCAAAAATGATGAAATTGAGGCTGTCTTTTACTTTGGACACAGCATGAGAAGGCAAGATTTGCTGGGGAAGAAATAATGTTTCGAAACATAGAAGGCATCAGGAAAAAAGGGAAATCAAGGGCAAGATGTTGGCCAACCTTGGTGTTCTTAGACTTCAATTCCCAGAAGCCTCAATTAGAAGGCGTATTGACTTTGGCTTTTGGGAGGTGAAGTTCAAGAACACCTGGGGCACCAAGGTTGGCCACCCCTGCAGAAGTTAAGCCAGGCTGCCGAGGACAGGATATGTTGGAGATTTCTCATTCATAGTATCACCATAAGTCAAGACAACATTAACAATGTATTGCGCGCTAACCTTGCTAACATTTTCATTCATGACTATTTTCCTTCTCAATGAAAATTTTTTTTCTTTTTAAAAAATCCCTTCTCTTCTAAACTGTACACGTTCATATGTTTTTTCTACATATGTCCTATGTGCCCTTTGCAATTATTTCAAAATATGTGTGTTGAAGATATTGTATAAACGAAGAAACAAATTCAACCTGGCCTAATCTTTATCTGAAGCGAAGCGAAGCAATCACACTTATATACCATACCACAGTGCTCAATGCAGTTCTCAAGTTAGTCAGCATTTTGCCCCCAACATGCTGGGAAACCATTTTACCAATCTTGGAAGGATGGAAGGCTGAGTCAACATAGAGCCATGGTCAGGATTGAATTTCCAACCTTTTGGTTGCAGGACAACAGTTTACCCGTTGTGCCATCAGGGCAGTGAAGATGTGAGCATCATACCAAATGAACTACTTATACAAAAGAAGGTGGCTGGATCAATACTACACAGGGCAGAGGGTGGAATGGATCATCTCAGAATGTGTTGGACCTCTCTTTTTGTTGAAACAGAAATTGGCTGGACATTTGTCAGAGATGATTTACCTATGGATTCCCTGCAATTCTATGAAGCTTGACTTTGGAGTACCTTTGAACTCTATAATTCTACTATTTTCTGTATTAAAATATTTAAATTCTGCCTTTCTGCAGGTTCTCCAAGGCATATGCCATCTGCATACAGTAGAAAAGGCACAAAATAAAACAGTGAAACAAAACAAAAGCAGAAACTAAGAACTGGTTGGTTAAGCAGTCCTGTGTTAAGCATCTAACAGAACAGACTCCTTCAGCTTCTTTCATCACCTGCTAACATGTCCAAGCACATATGTAAGAACTCATCAGGCTATTAGATCCACTAATAAGAGGCGTACATACAATGCAAATCTTATGCTGGTTTACTCAGAAGAAAATCCCCTTTAACTGAGGGGATCTGACATCCTAGTAAACACATTCAGGACTGCAAACACAACTCCCCAAAGATTGGGGGGGAGGGAGCCTCTATCCTTTCCATAAAAACTAATCATTGGCAGCAGCGGCTATGACTAACTCTAGATGTTCTGTCACTAGCTCAAACTCTTAGAGCATAGATTGGACATGCGCGAACTTCACAGGTCTGGGAGCATTTCCAGATCTAAATACAGGCCTCAAAACAGACGAGTTACAAAATTTCTGGCAAGGACAAGGGTGGAAGGATTTTAGCTCGCTCCAAGCATCGATCATAAACATATGCAGGGGTGTGCGTTTAAGTCTCTGTTTCCTACTAAATTACCAAATTGCAACCTGAATCTCAGCAGGGCATAATCCTTAATCCTCAAAAGTATTTTAAATATTTCCAAGCCTTGAATAGGCACAAAAGGTCTCCAGAACGATCAAGCTTCTCCCCACAAAGTAGAAAAATTATCTTCAATTTCTAAACTTTTAGATTACTGCCTTATTCCACTCTATGCTATCCATGGTAATCAATTTGTATTGATGTGCAGATTAAGAATAAAAAAGATTAAAGGCAAAATGTGTAGTAAAAGGCAATAAACAGTCACATAATTGTTTTTTCAATGAACAGAAATGTTATGATTGTGTAGAAGAAAAATGTGCTGGATCTACTCCTGTACTTATTTCATTGCTTAGAGAACTTATGTTTCTGGACTAGAATTCCTAAAATCATCCAATCAGTATAGCTGACATCCAAGCTGACTTGAGAGATTCTGGGAAATGGAATATAAATAATGTGAAGTGCCAAGTTTTGACTAGTTTACTGACCCTGGACTGCCAAAATGAACCCACTTTCTTTGCTCTGTCATTGCCCAAACGCAAGTCCTCATCAGTGGATGTCTCTGGGAGCAATTGGCAGACCAGCAAATGTGTCAGACTCTATGTCTCTCCACATTCACGCCGTGTATTGTTGTCCACCAGCAGTCCCCACTTGAGCATGTTGGTCTTGCATATAGGGATGCCAGCCCTCAGCCTATTCAGGGTCCTACAAGTGAGGTAGGGGAGATTGAGATCTAGA
The DNA here is from genome assembly GCA_030440675.1 of Furcifer pardalis. Classification (NCBI taxonomy): domain Eukaryota; kingdom Metazoa; phylum Chordata; class Lepidosauria; order Squamata; family Chamaeleonidae; genus Furcifer; species Furcifer pardalis. Next base: position 12,632,481 of record CP126894.1, on the reverse strand, counting down.
GCTACATCCACCTTTAATGATGTTCCTTTCCCAATGAGCTCCTTCCTCCATCTTCTAATTTGCTTTTGCTCTTGTGTACCCTTAAGAATGTTTGTTCTTGCCATAAAGCTCTTCCTGGATCTGAGCCGGCAGACTTGAGATTCATATCCTTTCAGAGGGTGTCAAGGGTCATTCTCTTCCTTAGTTCTCTCAGCATCTACTACTACTTCTCTCCTGATCTTAGGTGGAGCAATACCAACAAGGGGGTATATCTTCTCAACTGGTGTAGGTTTAAGGCATCCTCTCACTATCTGCATGGCTTCATTAACAACAATGCCAACTTCTTTTGCATGTGTGGATGCATTCCATTCTGGAGAAGCATACTCTGCTGCAAAGGCACTCAAGGCCAAAGATGATGTGCACAGTGTGGATGGTTGAGTTCCCCACTTATTATTTGTGAGCTTCCTGATGATGTTGTTCCTTGTACTAACTTTGGCTTTGGTATTCAGGCAGCGTTGCTTAAAGGAGAGTGTCCGGTCAAGTGTCACACTGAGGTATTTTGGTGTTGAACAGAGCTGTAATCGATTCACAGTATTAATTATTTTATACTGCCCTTCTAAAATAAACCTTTGTTTTCTACCTCCCATTTACTTTATCCTCACAATAATCTTATCAGGTAGCTGTCATAAAATGGTGAAAACTGACCCAAAATCAAGGTATGTTCAGACTAGAGCAGGGGTTCTCAACCTTTTTAAGCCATGGGCCGGGTCATGCTGCCTCAGACAGTTGAGTGCGCTGGACTGGTGGTTCCCCCTCCCATAAACGTTGCCATAAAACGTGTCCATGACTGTCATAAATGTGTTTATGACAATTGTAGACGCATTTACAGTGGTTTCCGCCACAGTGCCACCATGCAGATATAATATATTCTGCTCTTGAACTACAACTGCCATCTTCCCTCGCTACTGCCTCTCTAACTTATTTATATAACCATTTATCTAACTTAGGCTTATGTGACCACTCAGTTAGGGTGGATGGACTAATCCCATCACATCCAAAAACCACATGTTCGCCAACCTTTGCTATGAAGTAGAAAGATCTTCGGTGGGTAGAAGTGATTCAAAAAGAGGCCATTTCCTCATGTCCATGTTGAGCAGAGTCTCTTCAGCAAAGAAAATAGGAGAACTTCATACTAGTAGCTGAGTCTTTCTTTAGGTTAATTTTAATTGTGGTCCTAATTCCAAACTGTTAAAACTTTCATTGGTTGTCAATTCTTTTACACTGGTAAATTCTCCACAGGTAAATTGTTTTCTGAACAGATGAAGTGGCCACAAATTATCAGTACTATTGTACCATTAGTAGGAACCCAGTAGTTAAACTGCTGTCCTGCAACCAAAAGGTTGCGAGTTCGATCCTGACCAGGTCTCAAGAATGACTCAGCCTTCCATCCTTCTGAGGCCAATAAAATAAGTGCCAGGCGTGTTGAAGGCAAAATACTAATTAACTTGCGAACTGCCCAGAGACTGCATTAAGTGCTACAGGGCAGCATATAAATGTGATTCCTTTGCTTTTACTATTGTCTGGTGGTGATAGTGATGGTCACTGCATTTGAAGGCTTGCTCCCATTCAGAAAGGAAAACAAGTCATACTGATTTTATAAAGACATGATTACATACCTGGAGCATGAGTTCACAGTCTTCTCTGCCAACAAATATCATCTCCCGAGGGAGCCGATGGCGAATGCCCGTACTGCTCACCAGGAACCATGATGTCACACTCATTTTGGTGTCTGGCACTTCAATATTTCACCATCCTAAACAAAGAACAAACATCCATTACAGATAAGCTGGTGAACAAAACCAAAATACTGTAGTAATAAGCCACATTAACTGATCCAATGATGCTGCGAAAATGGAAAGGTTGAATATGGAAAGACTAAATATGACTCAAAAGAAGTCTGGACCTCTGAAAGGACAGCAATGCATAGGGTTACCAACAGTTGGATCCAAAGCGATAACACATAAAAATAACAGACATATCCAAAATGATAACAAACTGATCCAACCATATAAAGTTGCCTTATAATAATGTATCCATTATTGTCTTCTGGTGGTGCAGTGGTTAAACTGCTGTACTGCAACCCAAAGGCTGTGAGTTTCATCCTGACAGGCTCAAGGTTGACCCATAATTCCATCCTTTAAAGGTTGGTAAAATGAGTACCCAGCACGTTGGGGGCAAAATGCTAATTAACTTGTAAACCGCCTAGAGTGCACTAAGTACTATATAAGTGTGATTGCTTGGCTTTTCTTTATTCATTACTGACTACACCAACTAACAGGGATTCAAACCTCAGAGGTCTTTCTCACACTCCTATGGATGCAGGGAGATATAGTCCAAAAATAACCTTTTCAATCACTGGATTTGCCACCAAGTTTGGAGAAGATGCTTTCTGGACTTCGACTTCCACTTTTCCACTGCAAGTATGGCCACAACAATACTAGCTGAAAGATTATGGGAAATGTAATTCCCACAAAAGCAACGTCTCCAAGTCCTGCTCTACCACCAAATGAAAGGTCCTCTTAGTATAAAAGGGAAGCGAACATCATTGCTGCCTAAGCTCTATCAGTATAACAAGCAAAGCTTAATATGAACCAAAGCTGGGTAGAAACAATGCCTGGGAAATGCCTCCATTACCAAAGTTCAGTTCTCAAATATAGATATAAAAAGCAGCCTGCCTCTTTGAGTGCCTCATGGTGTTTTTCATCCAGCGCAAGAAATTATGACACTCAGCACAAAAAGCAGACCAGCCTTTTCAAGAGAGTAGCAGATAATACATCTCTGTGCACAATGCACAGACAAGCATTGCTTCTTCACCCACACAGATAAAGGAGGGCTTATCATAGTTACACTTCAAACAGACCCAATTCCATATTAGGACAACTCTAAAGCACAAAGGAATCCTTATATTATTTATTTGTTGATTGCTCTTCTCTCCTACATTTCTTCCAATGAGCTCAAGGGTCTCTCCTTCCTCATTGTCTCCTCACAACAACCCAACAAGGTGGTCAGGCTGAGAGACTGTAACTCCCACAAGTTTATCCAACGAGCTTCAAGGCCAAGATAGGATTTGAATCCAGGGAGAGTCACCTCATGCATTCTAAATAGACATTGGTAGAAACATTTTTATGCTATGCTATACTCTCAAGGCAGTTTAGTTTATAAAAGAGAACAAAGCCAAACTAAACACCAAGACAACACACATCGAAGCTGTGTACGCAAAGTGTATCCACCTCGAGAAGTTGTCATATTCAGTTTCTAAATTGGTTCTCCCTCCATTTAATGGGTTTTTGTGACTTCATTTTAGGGGTTTTTTTAAAACGCTTCATAGATTATTTTTCCGAAGTCCAATTCCAAATCTTAAAGTGTTCCCACAAAGGTTAATCTTTCCTCTTTCAAACGCACTTTGGATCATCTGAATTGGTTGGTTTGTTTTTTCGCTGGCCCCCTGACAACTGACACACACACACACACCAGCAAAACTGTCACTTTTCCGATGCTACTTCCGAAAGCGATGGCGTCATTGCTTTGCATTTTTGACTTTTGGGTTCTACTAATTCTTAATGTCGCCAAGATGATCTTTCAAATGACATAACCCTTATTTTCGTGGGTGCCTTAGTTTTGGTGTTGCAGCTTCTCAAAAGTACATGATTTTCATTACATTACAAAAGCTGCCAGACCACCTAACCAAAATGTAAGACGTTCATAGAATTCACGTCAAAATATGAGATCAGATACTTTTTAAGCATAAACCTAATTAGGTGACTTGTGGTATTCACTGTCCCTAAGCCTAGAGGCAAAATCCTTAGGCCTTGCAGAACTTCTGAACTCCAGATCTCATCATCCTTTACCGGAGCTGTGGTGGCTCAGTGGTTAAGAAGCTCGCCTTGTTAGATGGAAGGCGAGCAAATCGGCAGTTTGATACCCAGGTACTGAATGATTTTATTTATTTATATTTTTATTTATTTAATTGAATTTATATTCCGCCCTACTCGCACAGGCGACTCAGGGAGGATTATAACCAATTAACAAACATACAACACACAGTCAAAACTCTAAAAACAATTTAAAACAATTTAAAACGTCTCATTCCTTTAAGTAAAGGAGTAAAAGAGTAACAGAGGGAGGATGTTAAATAAGATGTTAAATAAGCCAGCGGGGAGGGGTCAATAAGCCATCATTACCCCACACCATACCTGCCAACCAAGTTTACACACCTTTCCTAAAAGCCAATAGCTCCGTCTGGAGGCACAACTCCAAAGGCAAAGCTGGAGCGAACAAGGAGAAGGCGGTCTTTCTAGTGCCAGAGAGTCGAGCCTCTCTGGCAGATGGCACCACTAAGGTACCTCTCCGGTCCACTCTGGTGGGATGGACAGATACCCTTGGGGAGATGTGGTCTCTCAGGTATCCTGGATTGAGCACCTGTCTGTCCCAGCTTTTGGGGACATGAAAGGATCCTCATTTGGGCGTTCTCTGAGTGGAGTTTCTCCTGCAAAAATCCTTTCAACCCAGAGTAATTTCTGACACAAAATTATTATTATCATCCTTTACCATGGATCCTGCTGAGTAGAGGACTGTTGGAATTTGCATTCCAAAACATCTGGTTTCCATTATTCACTTGTTTGCAGCACTTTTTTTAATCCAACTTTTCACAACTTAAAAATGCAATATTCTATAATATAACTACAGTAATACAAATGTAAATACAGTACTGTAACATGATATGGTAAATGTCCAACAATGCAATAAAACAAATGGCTAAAAAACCCCATCAAAATCATTAAAATTGATTACAGATATACATTAACTGGTAACTTTAACAGTCAGGGAAACTCCTGGGTGACCACAGTTAAGTATTTATCTGACAATGCTGGCAGCCTATCTAATTTCAATATGGCAGCCACTCCCCATAGCCATCCAAAAGAGTCACCAAATCATGCAGTGTCAACATGTTTAATGGGAAGCACATAGACTGTCAGCCGCCTTCTTGCTACCAGACCAAAATATGAAGAAGACAGATTCTTCCTTGTATCTAAGGCTTTCCCCACAAATAAAAACTCAGATTTTTGCAGGGCTCCTGCTCCTGCGGAGGGCCTATAAAAAGTATGATCCCCTCCTCTTCAGATCTCTTGCCACTTGTGTGTAGAAAGCAGCAACAGAAGGAGTGGGTCTTCATATGCTTCTTTATACATACTGACAATATAGGGTTCCATAACTCTGAATTTGGCCATAGAGGAGTCACAACAAAGAAGGCCCTCTTTCATAATAAACAAGTGTTACTAGTCTTTGGTAGGATAACTGGAAGGTTCACTCTTCCAGTCCTTAGGCCATAAAGACAGATAACATCTAGATGGGAAAATGCAGTCTCTTGGACAGTCTGGTCCTGAAATATATAGGGTCTTATAAAGCCAAATAAACACTTTGAACATTGTTCCATTCCTGCCTTGGCCTCAACCTGCTTCCAGGGTTGTTATGGATGCAAAATTCAGAAGGAATATATGTTTCCCTGAAGAATAAGGGCCTGGTAGTGCAGGACTAATTGGGTAACAAATACAGTATATACTTGAGTATAAGCCGAACCGAATATAAGCTGAGGTACCTAATTTTGACCTATAAACCCAGGAAAAAAGATTGACCCAAGTATAAGCTGAGGGTGGGAAATGCAGCAGCTGCTAGTGAGTTTCTATAGTCAAAATACATGAAAATATGGTAAAACTAATTAAATTGTTGGCACATCTCAATCCAGCACAGTTCTGGAGCCTCCATGGTCACAAACCTGAGTATAAGCCAAGTCCCCTTTCTGGGCTCAGTTTTGGAGCTAAAAAACTTCGCTTATACTCGAGTATATATGGTAAGTGTGTTTCTACCTCTTGGATAGGACAGGTGTGAAGAGGATAACACTCTTACTACTCTCTCCTTGACTCTGGTAAACCCCTGTGTGAGGAAGCAACAAATTAAAATAGTAAGGGAACTAACCCAGTCTGGCCAGGTTATCCTGCTATGGTAATAGAGTACCTGCCAACAACTCAACACTGATTCTCAGGCAGCAGTTAACCTGACAACCTTGAGGACTAATGGCTTTGGGTGACAAAGTTGACAGGGAAGGGTAATGGTCCCCAGTGGATTAAATCCCACTTGAATCCATCTTGATAGAGAGCAGCAGCTTCAGCAATACTGGCCATGGGGCTGAGGAGGACTTTGTGTGCCAAAAGGGCTCAGGACCAGAGAGTGACTCTTGGAACTGGATCATTGGTCCAGGTGGCATGGTGTGATGTGGAAAGAAAATGGAAGGCCACTGCATTATATTGTTCCCAGGACAATCTTCATGGCTGATTGCCATGATGATTGCCAATACAATATTCTGAATCAGATAAGGGACAAGAAGAAGGGAATTAACACAATAAGCAGGAATGCCACCTCACTCAAAAGCTGGAAGACAGAAAAGGCTCCAGGTACTAAATAAGGCAAGTGTCGATTGACTCCCTTTGACCCTCAAAGAATTCAATTGCAACTCTTTCTCACACCTCAAAACTTCATTCTTTGCCATTTGAGAATGGGATTGTGTAAATAAGTACAGTACAGTATCCTTGTTTGCAACCTATTCAGCCTTAGGTGTTTTTTTAAAGCAATGCTACATATCTATCTTGACATTCCTCTGGTAAGCAAAAGGCAGTGCATGGGGTTTGTCTCCTCGCTTTACTCTCACACAAACTCTGTAAAGCCGTCCAAAATCACTCAATAAGCTCCAAAGTGACTGGCCAAAATCACTCAATAAGTTCCAAAGCCCCAGAGAAGTTTGAATCCCAGCCTTCCAAATCCTGTCAATCTAACCACTATACCTCAATGAACAGGAAAAGGGTGTTGGTTTTAAAATGATTTTTAAAGTTATTTTATTTCATTTATTCATTTACATAGGTAGACAGACAAGGCTATAGATACAAACATGGATACATAACTGAAATTTTTGAAATGGTTGGTGTTATTCTGTGTTTCAAGCATATCTGAGAGTAAACAAGACAAAAAAAATCATGTCACTTTAAAGACTAACTGCTATGTTTTAATGTCAGCTTTTGTGGCTCAAGTCCACTTCATCAGACTCACTATGTCTTTATGTCTGACCAAGTGGACGTGGTCCATGAAAGTTAACATTAAAACACAGCAGTTAGTCTTTAAAGTGCCACAACATTTTTGTCTTTTTGTTTTGTTTACTCTCAGATATGCTTGAAACATGGATACAGATGTTCTTCAGACATAAAGTTCATATTTATTTTATTCTTAAATTCTGCCCTATTTTTTAAAAAAAATTAAGACATCCTAGGATTAATCAGAACATAACCCAAAAAACTGCACAACATTAAAAATTCAAGTAGCCACTTTGAAAAACTCAACTACAAAAGTTTTTTAAAAACAGTTATGTGAAAATAATAATAAAAAATGTGCTATCAAGTCAATTCAGACTTAAGGCAACTCTTTCCAGGATTTTTAGGTAAAGAATGCACAGCAGTGGTTTATTTTCACCGTCTTCTAGGGGAGCCCTGGGACTCTGCAGTTTGCCCAAAGCCACACAGGTTAGCTTTTCTGGGCTGCACAATGGAGAATTGAATTCCCAACATCTGGTGCTGCATACACACAAGTGAAAACATCTTCAATAAAAACAGCAAGAAAAATAACTATTATCTCTCACTGTTGCTGACTTAGGAAATAACTGTATAATTGAAGTTTCATAATACAGTAGGTGGTAAATTTTAAATAATTCAATGTTTGCAATTATTATTATTATTATTAAAATGGATGTCAACAAACAACACAGAGGCATCTCAACCAGAAAACTTTACTCTAATGTCAGTCTGAATATCACAAAAGAAACCATGGTGTTTCCATGGAAGTGAACTTGTGTTATCTCTGCCACCAATACATTGCAGCAAAACAAAGTAATAACCAACCAACCAGATATTGGAAACAGGTGCCTGGACAGAGCAAATGCTTTATCCCATTGCATCCTCAACCCCTGTGTTACAGTTATAAGGCCCACAATTGTTACACCTATCAAGATCTCAAGAAATAAGGGCATATAGGGCAGGGGTGCTCCAACTTTTCCCATCAGGGACCTGGCAACACTCCCTCAGTCAGCTGTGTGGGCCAGTCACGTGGTTGCTCCTGGCGGCAGTGCATGAAACTGCGCTGCATTTCTGGGCATTTTCCCTCCTCCAATACTTCCCTTGGAGGACGGAGCATTGGGAGAGCATTTTTGCGCCCTTTAAAAAAATTTGGTGCATTTGCCACATTTCAGTGCGAAAACACATCAATTTCAGCACTTACAGTGATGCCAGAGCACTTCCAGCAGTGGCAGCAATCCGGCCCATGGGCCGGATGGTGACGACCCATCAGCCGGACCTGGCCCACAGGCCGTAGTTTGGGCACCCCTGATATAGAGAATAAGGCTTATAAGAGTAAATCGTATGGAAAGACATAATGTTGAGGAGCATGGAAATGGTGGTAAGAATGCAATGAAGATGGCATGCAGTCCAACTTGCCCTCGGTAAATTCCAGGGCTAAGGATCAGAAACTTGAAAAGCTAAGTAAGTGATGTTAGGATTTCATTCTTATTAGCCCAGCCATAGTTCTGGTTTACTACTGATGTGGGTCCAAAAGGGACAAAACTAATCATGGGCACGTAGGAGGATTGGGCCCAGGTATCTATTCTCATGGGCAAATATTGGCAGCTTGCATCATGATTTATAGAACTCTCTGATGCAAGAAGCAGGACTCAGAAAAGTAACTTCTTTGGACCAGAATTCCTAGAATCCTCCACCCTTCATTGCCAATGTACTCAAAAAAGTAACCCTTCCAAGCTCAGATAAGGACAGAGGGGTGGTTTTTTTTACTTTACTGTTATTTTGACTCCTGCCCATCTTAACAAAAATGTTATTCTTCCTGCATCAACCTGGTCATCTGCAATATAAGAATAATAATAGGTAAAGGTAAATATCTCCCTTGCTCAAAAGGGGGAGGGGTTCATCTCTGTTAACAGCCAAAGAGCTAGCACTGTCTCCAGACGTTTCCAAGGTCATGTGGCAGGCATGCCTAAACACCAGAGTGCATGGAACACTGTTACCTTTCCTGCCAAATTTATTGGCAGGAATGGTATTTATCTACTTGCAATTTCTTGCTTACGAACTGCTTAAGTTGACAGGAGCTGGGACAGAGATGGGCGCTCACTCTGCCATGCAACACTTGGGCCTCGAACTGCTGACCTGCCGAATTTCCAGGCGTCAAGCTCAGCGTCTTAACCACTAAGCCACCGTAGTCCCTTAGAGAATAATAATACTTGTCTGCTTTATAGTGCTATTGTGAGGACAGATCATACAGCAACCACTTCAACACCCATTAGGAGCTACAAATAAGCGAAGCATAATTAAACCCACTTGCTCTTCTTTTTGACACTATCTCCACACACAATTTCTCACACCTTTCCCCTTGGCCTGGCTTCTAATGCATGCAGCTGAGCTGCAAAGACATGTTGGCATCTGTTGCTAGGAGGAAAGGAATAAACATGCCAGGCAACTCTCTTATTGGCCCACAATGCAGACACAAGTCAGGACAGTAATTGAAGCTTGCAGCTCTTTTTTGTGTTCCAGTTTTGGCGTCTGTATCTTTAATCAGCTCTCTCTAACCCTGGGCAGTAGATTCAGCAGCAACTAACACTTATTATGGACATGTCCCCCCCCCTCGGGAGGGAGGGGTTTAAAGGAAAACACACATGCAGAATGTATTAGTCTGTGTTTCAAGCATGTCAGAGAATAAACAAGACAAAAGCAAAAACACTGTAACATTTTGAACACTGTTATATTTTAATGTTAGCTTTCATGGATCAAGTCCAGTTCGTCAGACATGGGAGTGATACTTCATGGCATCAATTTAAACCAGGCATCCTCAACCTACGGCACGCAGGCTGGAGGAGGCCCATGGCACCATTTTATGTGGCCCACCACTATACCTCCACCACACCAGGAAGTGCCATGTGGTGGAGAAGGGCAAAATGGCTGTCCTGCCCCCCGAAGCTGTCTAAGGGAGCATAACCCGACCCTCGGCTTTAAAAGGTTGAGAACTCCTGATTTAAACACATCAGGTACAGAGGGATTGGTTAGCATAACAGATAAGTAATGTATATAAATCAATGTGGCTTTATACAACTGGTTGTTATTCGGATTAGTTGTAAATTTCCCCCTTTTTCCCCCAACTGCAATTCAAATGCTGAAGGTTAAGCTCATAAGCAAATGTTCAATGCCAGGTGTTTGTTTTGTATCTTCCTACTATTTGAAATTGAAAAAAGTCTCACTCCCATGTCTGATGAAATGGACTTGATCCACAAAAGCTAACATTAAAATATAACAATTAGTCTTCAAAGAGCTACAGCATTTTTGTTTTGTTTATTCTCTAATAAACAAAACATAGTCCAAAGGGACTATGGTGCTTTCTGCATGCGTATTAGAGAATAACCCAGCATCTTAACCCAGCATCTTAACCCAGCTGCTTTGTTTTGTGGGCTTTTTACAAGTTTCATTTTGTTTTACTTTATTGCAAGGTTTTTTTAAAAAGGAAAAATGAAGAGTGGGAGGAAGGAAACCACGGGAAGAGGACAGACAAGAGGTGGGATTTATTAAGCACATGATCAGAGAAGCATCACAATAGAGGGATAGACAAGAGCTGGAATGAAACAAAAAGGGATGGTTGGGGGTATCCCCCAGTGTGGCAGCAAATAGATGCCAGTTTGACTGGCTGGGCCTGGCAATTCCTCTTAGCTCTGCCACTATTACAAAGCCACTGCCAGCAGCTCTCCGCACCCAGGGAAAGAGGGTGGGAGAAAAGCCACACCGGTCAAAACTAAGGCCAGCCAGATAAATCTGATTTTTGTTTCCCACCAAGCCTTTGGCAGGATGGGGTAGGATCCGGCTATGAAACAAAGTGGCTTCAGTTCTCTAGGGAAACATAGCTAGACTGGAGGGACCTGAGCTCTTTGTTATAAGGAAAGTGAAGCATCCCCAACAGTGGATCAAGGAGGGGTTTTTTTGTGCGCTGAAAGGGAAAGTGAGGGTGTCTGATTATCTGGAATGGCAGCAAGAAGCAGAACCTGCAAAGGAAGGCAGCCAGGAAGGCAGCGGGGAGGAAAGCCAGCAAACTCCACCCCACTGATCCCAACACAAAAAAGCAACAATAAAAAAGCAAAACTCCACCTGATCCCATATCATCATCATCATCATCATGGGCTCCTGAGTTGATTTCCCACTTACAGCGACTCTTTCTCTCACCTTTGGTAAAATCAGGGACCTCCTTCTACTTATTCCTCTAAACACCCCCCCCCCCAATTTGAAGCATTAAGAGCCTCTCCTGCCTGCCTCCATTGAAATTGCAGGTCTCTTCCTTCCCCCCTTCCAACATCTGCACACCCACCATGGCTACCCCCATCAAGGTCTGCATCTCCCTCAGGGATGGGGGTGACATCCTGGGCCTCTGGCGCAAACAGAGGTCCCGATCCACCGACGCTGGTGGCTAGAAAACACCCGTGTTCCAGCTTTCCCATGTGACGCTGGATTCCTGGGCGGCTGCTTTTGCCTTCTGTGGGGCCTGGCGTGGACTCCAAGGGTTGCAGCCTTCTCTCTAAATTCCCCCCCCCCTCCACCCAGACATCCCAAGGCTGAAGCCCCCCCCCCCCCATCTCTTACCCGAATTGCTTCTTCCTCCCATCCATCCCATCCTCCCCCCCACCCACTTCCAAAAGGCACACAGTTACCCCTATTGTTGTGCTGGCCAATCGCCTCCTCCTCCTAACATCTCCTAGGTATGAGACACTCCTGCCCGCACCATCATCATCATCATCATCATCCCCCACTCCACCGTGTCGTCCCGATCCTGCGCCTTTCTCCCCTTCTTCTTCTTCTTCCTCCTCCTCCGCAGTCCTTGCCCAGGAGGCCAACGGGGGGCCCGCCCAGAGACAGGCACCCCACCCCGGCAGGGAAGCGGGTGACTCGCCACGCAGCCAGGTGGAGAAGCCGCAGGCCTAAGAAGCCCCCCCAGCCCCCCAGGCGGGATCAACTGCTTCCTGCCTTCCCGGCTCCATCTGAGACCCCCCCCAAAAAAAAAAATTGACCTTCTTACCCCGCTTGCAGTGGAGGATCGCGACTCTCCGTCCTTTCGCCAGCGCTGCGCCAGGGGCCCCGATCCACAGCTGATCCAATGCACACACAGAGAGACACACACGCCCAAGCCTTCCCAGGATGGCGCAGGAGGGGTCTACTCTACTCTAAGCCTCTGCGCCGCCGAGACAATGCGAAGCAGCCATTGCTGCGCCCGATCCTCGCTCGCTTACGCTTGCTGCTCGGTCTCCCTCTTTCTCCTCCTCGGCGGCGGCTCCTCCTTCCCCTCTTTTCGGGCCGACTTGCCCAGCAGGTCTTCCCGACGTCAAGAGGCGGCTCTTCCTCCGGCTCTCTCCACCCACTTGTCCCTCCCCCAGCCCGGGCCAGCCCGGTGCTTTTCGCCCCCGGCCGGCTCCTCCTCCTCCTCCTCCTCCAGGTGAGAGCAGGTGGAGGAGGAAGGGCGGTGTTACTCTGCTCGGGGTGTGTGGAGGGGAGGAGAGTTACTTCTTGGAAGCTCTAGTGCAGGGGTGCCCAAACTTTTTTGGGCTGCGGGCCTGTCACCTGGTTCAAGGAGCCGGTCACTATGGCCTGTGGGCCGGATCCTGCCCCCCCTGACACCAATTCATCCTGCCTGCGAAGCCCTCATTGCTCCTGGAAACAGGAGTAAAATGTCCATGGGCGCATTTTACTTCTACTTCCAGGAGTGATGAGGACTTCACGGGCAGGATGTGAATCAGTGTTTGGGGCCGGATCCGGCCCACAGGCCCTTGTTTTGGCACCCCTGCTCTAGTGTCTAGTCAGGGAGGAGGGCGATCTTAGGGTTCAAGATTGCAGGGAATCCAGGCAGAAGAAGCGTGGAAGAGGCAAAGCAGGAAGGAATAGCTTTCACTCTTCCCTGCTCTTGGGGTGGGGTGGGGACAATCCAAAGGGGCAAAATGACAAGGCCTTTGGGGAAGAAGGTTGGTAGAGATATGAACAAGAAGTTTTTTTTAAAAAAAATTAATTTATTAAAACATATATAGAGACCACATCAAATCATACTACATAATACAAGGCAAAACAATACATATACAGTACTGTATATACTCAAGTATAAGTCTATTTTTAGCCCCCCAAATGAGATCCAAAAAAGGGACTCAACTTATACTCGGGTCAACAACCTCGAGGGTCCCAAAACCAAGGTGGTGCAAATTCAAACATACAGTTTTTTAAAAGCACTAGCACTACCGTAAAAACTCAAAAACATACCCACACAAATGCCTGAATAAATTAATTTTACGGTATTTTCATGTATTTTAATTACTGAAACTCACTAGAAGCTGTTGCATTTTCCACTCGCAACTTATACTCGGGTCAATCTATTTTCCTAGTTTTAGAGGTCCAAATTAGGTACCTCGACTTATATTCAGGATGATTTACAGTATATACGGTACAATGTGCACCCTCCCCCCCCCCCGGGACCCTGAATTTTTGTCTATACCCCCTTGACATGACAACTGCTTGTACTGTCAAAAATTACCTCTACTGTACAGTATATCACTCTTAGTTAGGAGGGCTGTCTTTTCTCCTTACAACTGCCCTATTATCTTGGCCAGTTCCAGGAAATGGATGATGCAGATCTACAAAAAAGTAAGCAATTCAAGTAGGTCTGGTATTGTCATGCTTATATCAGCTGTCACATGTTTCTGAGGTCCACTCTAGAATTATTCTGAACGGGACATTAAACATCGTGCTAAGCGTTTCTCTCCATCCTGTACTAGACATGCTTCAGTACTTGTTGAAAATGTGCCAGTTTTGAACATTCTTCACAATGTAGGTTCAGCATATAACTTTTTTTTGATATACATAAGCCCCATTCAGGCACTTTTGGGGGGGGGGGTATTTTAGAAACATGTGCGAGTAGAGAGTTTTAGCCCTGCCCCACCTATCATTGTCTCCATATGTGGAAGGTCCACCACTACGTGTAAATGTTGTCAATACATTTGGAAACCACAATTTTTTAGACTCCTCAATCAAGTGAAGATACTTATACTGTACTGTATTTCTTCATACAATTGCTTTTGAGGGTGGAGATGTGGGAGGGGATTAAAACTCAACTACTCATTTTATTTATTTATTTATTTATTTATTTATTTAATGCTTTCAAATTTGGTTGAGTTGGTCGCACCAAGTAGGGCGGTATAGAAATCCAATAAATAATAAATAAATAAATAAATAAATTGCCTTCTTTCTGAATGAGGGGCATTGTTACTGCAGAGAGTCATTGCTGTTTATTATTTGTTGTTGTTCAGTCGCACAGTCGAGTCCGACCCTTTGTGACCCCATGGACCATCGCACTCCAGGCTCCTCTGCCCTCTGCCATCCTTCACAACCCACACAGATCTACGCCCATTGCATCAATGATTCCATCTATCCACCTCATCCTCTGCTGCCCCCTTCTCCTTTTGCCTTCGATCTTTCCCAGCATCAAGGCCTTCTCAAGTAAGTCCTCACTTCTCATTTGGTGGCCAAAGTACTTAAGTTTCAGCTTCAGTATCTGTCTTTCCAAGGAGCAGTCAGGGTTGACTTCCTTCAGGATTGACTGATTTGATCTCCAGTAGTCCAGGGTACTCTCAAAAGTCTCCTCCAGACTTATTGTTTTATTATTACTGTACACAGATAGGCAGCATAATTATTATTCTTTCATGTCAAGATCAAACTTTGGACTGCCAAAATAATAATAATTTCATGTCAAAGATTACTCTGGGTTGAAAGAATTTTTGCTGGAGAAGCTCTGCTCAGGGGTCGACTGCCAAAATGAAGTCACTTTCTTGGCTTTGTCCTTGGGTAAAATCAAATCTTCATTGGTACATGTTTCTGGTAGCAATCAACACACCAGTAAATGAGTCTGATTCTGTGTCTCTCCACATTCACATAGTGTCTTGTTGTCTGCCAGCATCCTCCACTTGAGCATGTTGGTCTTGCATTTAGAGACTCCAACTCAGCCTATTCAAGGTTCTCCAAGTGACTTAGGAAAGGTTGAGTTCCTCAGCTATAACCTCCTTTAATGTTATTCCTTGTACAGTGAGCTCCTCCCTCCATCTTCTAATTTGGTTTTGCTCTTGCGTACCCTCAAGAATGACTGTGAGACCTGGACTATAAGGAAGGTTGAGCGCAGAAGAATAGACACCTTTGAGGTGTGGTGCTGGAGAACACTTTTGAGAGTCTCCTCGGCTGCAAGGAGATCAAATCAGTCCACCCTAAAGGAAATGAGCCCTGACTGCTCCTTGGAAGGACAAATACTGAAGTTGAAGCTCAAATACTACCAGATGAGAAGAGATAACTCACCAGAGAAGGCCCTAATGCTAGGAAAGATTGAAGGCAAAAGGAGAAGGGGCAGCAGAGGATGAGATGGTTAAAAAGCATCATTGACATGGTGGGCATGAATTGGGTTGGACTCAAGAGGATGGTGAATGACAGAGAAACCTGGCATGCTGTGGTCCATGGGGATGTAAAGCCAGGGTTGGATTCAACTGTACAACTGAGCAACGACAACACAGAGATTGGAAATATTTAAAAGTAGGTGGGTGATAAAAAAATAAAAAAATTATAGGGGGGCACAAATAGGAAAGGGGGAAGGCAATTTTTAGTTGTTAACTAACACAGAGGAGAAAATCCTTTTGACTAAGAATGACCTGCATAAACCCCATCTCCCCTCCCCCCCGTAACACATGCTTGATGTAAAAAAATTACTCTGCCAGATTTCATGCTGACTACAGTACTCTGGGATTTAATAGTCCTTTGAAACCACTTGCCCCAAACTCTGAGTGTATTTGGCAGATACAGGCCATCATTTAAAGCAGTGTGCATGTTTAGGGTGATTGTATTAATTACAAAATATTGCCCCAAGAAATTGGAACAGCCTGTTTTTATGGGTAAGAAGGCACCCAGCGTTTACTTCCTAAAAAACAGTGATAAGAGTTTTTCATGAAATAGCTGATTTATTTTTTTGCACTGTACAGCGGGTCAGAGTTTCAAAATAAGGACCAATGTAGAAATCTGTTTGATATAACATTGTAATAACCGCGTTGCAACTGTCCAATTGCAATAGCAAATGTTTGCAGTACAAGGCAACATGATGCATCATTTCCTTACAGGGAAATCACCTTGTTAGCTGGAAGACTGGCAAGTCAGCAGTTCAAGACCCGGGTGATGGATTGAGCATCCATCTCTGTCCCAGCTCTTTGGGACATGAAAGGAGCCTCATTTGGGTGTTCCCTGAGTGGAGTTTCTTCCTCAAAAATCCTTTCAACCCAGAAAAAATTCTGACATGAAATTATAGTACAGTACTGTATTATTATTACTTGACTAGATGCATTTCACTTTGACTAGATTGGGCTAGATTGGTTATGGGACTGAGACAACTTTGGTTGTTTCAATGAATGAGTGATACAAAGAACTGGACTCTGTTCTTTATCTCATGATATTTAACATATACATGATGTCACAAAGAAATGTCCAGAGTTTGTGAATGTGTTATCAATAGGAGGCTAATGACACTCCCTCTCTCCATTCTGTCCGACTCTTTGAAAATGAGTGTCTGGAACTCACAATGGTCTACATCAGAACAAATAAACTGAAGCTCAATCTAAACAAAATAGAGGTACCTTTGGTCTGAGAAGAGAAAGCAAGCATCTGACGAGTACTGAACAGAGTTACACAGACTCTTAAAAGTCAGGTTCCCAGTTGGGGCATGTTTTTGCATTCAGCCCTGAATCTGGATACAGTACTGTACTTCTGTTTTCAACCAAAGAGCCAACACTGTCTGTGTTTGCAAACATTTTCATGGTCATGTGGCAGGCAAGACTAGACACCGGAGTGTACAGAATGCTGTTACCTTTCCTGCCAAAGTGGTACCTATTTATCTACTTGACCTCCCCTGGTCCAGTCAAGAATGTGGGCAGACCTTCTCACCTTCCATGTGGACACTCCTAGACCAATGAAATACGAGATACAGTACAATGATTCCCTTTGTATATGACTGTATAAAATATCTAAGTTTGCTTTTGCTCTGGGCAGAATCGCCATTTCCTGGTTCTGCCCTATGACTGCAGATTTCCATGGCATAGAATTCATTTTGGCCGAAGTGCTATGGAACGTTTTAATTTGCTTCACAGTTTTGGTTTTTCTTTCTTCTATGTTTTGTTTTTGCTCTTCATAACTATTCTTTGTGTTAATGGTATTATTCTATCCTCTGCCAGAGAGTTCTAAACTAAAATACTGTACAGGTGGTAAATGTCATTGATTCTGAAATGTTTTTTTCTAGTGTGTTTTATTCACACGTCTGTCCCCCAGCGAAATGGCACCTTTCCACCGTGGTGTTTCAGACCTTGGTTTACAAGTATTGCGCCTACTCACTGTGGATGCTACAAACTTTGGGTTTATAGGTATATCAGGTAAAGGGATGTTCCAGCAAAAGCACCCCCAGAAATTTAGGTATCACTAGGACGGAAGACGGGAGCTCACTCCTTCACACAGTACTTGGGTCTTGTACTGCTGACCTTCCAGTCATCAAGCTCGGAGTCTTAACTACTAAGCCACCATGGTACCTGATACAGGAGTATAATTACAGTTAAAATCTGTGGCTTAATTATACTCTCTGTTATACTACTACTGGAAGGTGGAGATCTTTATCTTCAAGCAGGCTGAGAAACTGGCTAAGGAGGTTTAGTGATGTTATTGCAGAATAATGAAATTGGAAGAAGAGTATAAGACCATGGAATCCAGCCCCTGCTTAATGCAGGAATCCAAGCTAAAAGGTATCTGACAGACAGTTGTCTAACTTTATCTTGAATGATTCCAGTGATAGAAAGCTCACTACCTCCAGAGATAATTGGTTCTCTTGTTATTCCTAACATTTAAGGAAGTGTTTCCTGATAGTCAGCAGTTATCTGATTTCCTGTAAATTGAACCCATTATTATGAGTCTTGCCCTCTGGGATGATTGAGAACAGATCCTGCCTCTCACCTGCATGACCATTTTTCAAGTACTGTACCTCAATCATGCTCTCTAAAGCAGGGGTTCCCAACCTTTTTACGCCATGGACCTGACCACACACACCCAGACAACTGAGTGGGCCGGACCACGTCCCCGGAAGCTGAAGTCAATGCACCCACTTTAGCATTTACAACACCCGCGGGTGTATTTACGGCTGACGTATCCACGTTTATGCATGCGCCATGCATTTTACGGCTGTCAGGTGCAGTGGCAGCGGCGGGCCATGTGAAATGGTGCTGCAGGCCAAGGCAAGCCCATGGGCCATAGGTTGGGAACCCCTGCTCTAAAGGCTAAACAGTTACATATCCAGATCTTTCAGTCTTTCCTCAATATCCTGTGGCCTGATTGATCATTTTGTCTTTGTCTGAATCTGTTCCAATTTTCTCTGCTTCCTTCTTAAAATGTGGTGTCTAGAATTGGACACAGTACTCAGAATGAGGCCTAACTGGTACCAAATTTAGGGGGGTAGTATCTCATGGGTTTTGGAGACTATACTTCTGTTAATGCAGCTCAAAAGTAACATTGTCCTTTTTTCTAGTCACATTACACTGTTGGCTCATATTTGGCTTATGATCTACAACAATTCCAAGATCCTTCTTGCAGGTAGTTTTGCTGAGCCAAATATCCTCCATCTTGTAACTATGCATTTATTTTTCCTAGATTTAGAAATACCCATATATAAGTCGTCCCAAATATAAGTCGAGGTACCTAAATTGGACCTTTAAAACTAGGAAAATAGATTGACCCAAGTATAAGTCGGGGGTGGAAAATGTAGCAGCTGCTAGTGAGTTTCAATAATTAAAATACATGAAAATACAGTAAAATTAATTAATTTAGACATTTGTGGTTATGTTTTTGAGTGTTTAATTTGACCTGAGTGTAAGTTGAGTCCCATTTTTGGACCTCATTTGGGGGGGGCTAAAAAACCTGACTTATACTCGAGTATATACAGTAACTTTGCACTTATTTTAGTATTGTAAGTCACAACTAGAGTAGGCCTATTTGAATAAATGGAACTTATGATGAATGCACACTCTTCCTCACTCGCTCTGGGACCTCTCTGTGTTCAATCCAAGGCGGATTATTCAAAAAAAAAAAAACCTCTAGAACTCACCCAGAACTCACGCAAGAAAAAAGGATGTTCACCATTCGTTCTCCAGCCACACCCGGCTGACCAAAATCTGGCTCCTCTGTTTACAGAGACAAG
This sequence comes from Furcifer pardalis, assembly GCA_030440675.1. Lineage (NCBI taxonomy): Eukaryota > Metazoa > Chordata > Lepidosauria > Squamata > Chamaeleonidae > Furcifer > Furcifer pardalis. The sequence continues at coordinate 12,613,068 of CP126894.1, read as the reverse complement.
CCCATTTACTTTGACAGGTTACGGTAGCATTTTCAAAAGGCAAATAAGAGGACTTACTGTCTTTTAACCCACTTCCAATGAACATGCGTTGATTGAAGAAAATATTTAAATATTTTTATTTAAATTGGTAGCATGGTTCTTGATGAATCAGGTTACAGATCTCAGCATAGAAAAATAAACTAACTTTAATTTGTTTTAGAGAAAGGATGTTTCAGACAAGTATTCCGCTAAATAAAAAGGAATCTGCCTATCTATTCTAAGTTACCATAATTAAGATTTCCAGAGATAAGGCCTAGTTGGAAAGCCCATCTCTTTCATGTCGATGTTCGCTAGTTGACAACCATTTTAGAACTGTCTCTCTGGCTCTCTGCCAGACCCTCGCTAAGTATCAAGTGAACCTGGGTAATCAGGATACTTCCAATCAGATTACAGAGTTGGGTAAACAACTCTGGTTGTCTTGTTTACAATGGGTGACTCTCTGTCCATCTCTTCCCTTCCTGGGCCCCAAAGTGTGAAAAACAACCAAATGGCCCTTTTGGCTAGCACAAGAAGCCACATTTCTACTATAGACTAGAAACCTACTAAACTCCATTTTGGATATGTGAAGAATTTGGGGCCTCATTTTATCACAGAACTTTAAAAAGAAATTGATTAATCAAATCCACTGTGATTCAATGAGCCTGCAATAGCTGTGACTTATTTTGTTAAGTAACAGGATTCCAGCCATTGTTTTTCACTTCTGCAAGTATTTAAAAGTTGTTTGTTTTTGAATGGAGAACTACTGTAAGAGCCATTAATTTTCAACTTAACTGCTGTGCTACTGGCCCTAAAGATGAAGGTGAAGATTGCCCTCCAAATTCCAAGGACAGAAGCTGCGCATTTACAGAAGTGCCTCTTTTTAATCCTGTCCATCGTCGTCGTCGTCGTCTGCAACTCATATCCAGAATGCATTTTTTCCTGAAGCAGGAAAAATGCCATTGGTGTGAATTTGTTTAAGGTGGATCCCAGCTTGCCATGAAGTGACCCACACTCTATGGTCATGGAGCCATCTCCTGCAACATATATGAAATGAGACATGCAGGATTTAACACTGGGACTGCAAAAGACTGCTGCAGCCTTGAGGATACTGTATTATCAAGGTGTGCCTTCACAGCCAGTCCATCTGGCATGGCCTCTTCCACCTCCATGACTGTTGGGAATCAGAGTTCTTCCTCTGCTCATTTTCCTGTTTGTCCCAAAATGATGGTTTCCAGTGGCATTTCCTCCACCGGGGGGGGGGGACCATCACCCCACCTAGAGGGGCTCATCTGCCCGTAGTCATTGGCCCCTTTAGGGAGTCAGGTTATTTACCGTTGCCCAACACTTGGTGTTGAGTCACTGGCTGTACCGTCTATTCCATTACCATAGCAAAATGTCTGTCTGTCCAGTACAGTATTAAACTAACTAACTAACTAACTAACTTTATTTCTCTCTTTATTTCCCAGTGCAGATTTTACACTGACTCTGTCCACTGTATTGTGCATTCTTTCTCTCAACTAAGAGTGGAGACTGTACATTTTTACTGCCTGATGGTTTCTTTTTATTACAGCTGTTATTTATTGATGCTGCAATTTAATCCTTCAGCCCAGTCTCTGCTTGTGTTTTTTAGACAATTTAGTTGGCTCTGGATTCAGTTATGACAGTGGGATATCTGCCTGCTGCTTCTAGAGTTGCCCACCAACTAGAAACAAGGAACTGACCTTTAAGGAGTTTATGATCAAATCAGTCCTGACAATTCTATAGGGTTTTAAAGTTACTGTATATGAGATAGTAAACAACTGGTTTACTATTTCCTGTACCATTATGTAGTTTCACGATCTCTTTAATTCTTGTCCACATTCTCTCCACTACACCACACTGTATCTCATTTCTCCTTTACTTGGGGCATTATCTTAGATCATTAGGGATTACCATGGAGCCACTATTTGCTTAATACTGTTAAGAGAAATAGCTGAGAACTCCTTTCTTAGGGAGATTACTTGTTAATAGCCCATAATAGTTGGCTAATGGAAGTTGACTGTTAGAAGATAATCATCTGAGAGCTGAAAGCAGTGATGGTCCTTATATTGTCCACACTGGAGTTAATTTTAAATGATTTATTAGGGAAAGAAAGTCAGGTAACCAAATTATAGAGCAGTGATGGCGAACCTTTTAGAGACCAAGTGCCCAAACAGAGGTGACGGAGGCCGGGAGGGTGCAGCGGCGGCGGCGGCGTTTCTTCGGGCCTCCCCTGGCCGAGGGAGGCCCCTTTTATCTTCCTCCCGGCCGGTGACGGGGGCCGGGAGGGTGCAGCGGCGGCGGCTTTTGAATTGCTTTTGAATTGCTAAGTTGGCAGGAGCTGGGACAGAGACAGGATCTCACTCCGTCATGCAACACTCGGGTCTCAAAGTGCTGACCTGCTGACCTTCCAGTCACCAAGCTCAGCATCTTAACCACTAAGCCACTGAAACAAGCAATGGGAACCTGAGAACTTAAAGATCTCTCTTAAATATTAGCTATCAATATATTTTGTGTGTGTTATGTGCAGTCAAATTGAGTTATACAGGATATTCTCCGTGTCCGCCCTGGCCCTTTGGAACCTCCTGCCAACTGAGTTCCGCCTACAGACAGAGCTACTGCCCTTTCGGAAGGGCCTAAAAACCTGGCTGGCAGGGCAGGTATGGGGCTCAAGTAATACAGGGTCCCACGTTGGGTGGCTGTTCTGATGGGATAGCCACCCCTCTCTCCCTCTTTTAAACTTTTAAACTTTTTTAACCTTTTTAACCTTTTAAACATTTAAATCTTTGAGAAGTTTTTTGTAAATATATAGTTTAATATTTTTTTTAGTTGATTTGGTTTCTCGGTTTGTGGGGTACTGGTTTGTAAGTGGGATTTTTTTTTTTTTTGAAGTTCTGAAATGTTTGTGCATTATGCTAATTTAATTGTAACTGTATATTTTGTATTCTTTTTGTATTGTTGTTAGCCACCCAGAGTCGCTTAGGCAAGTGGGGCAGCATAAAAATCGAACAATTAATTAATTAATATTTAAGGGGTGGTTTTACCATTGCTTCCCCCCTCCCCCAGCCAATTGTCTTGAGTCCTACTCCAATAGGTCAGTCTGGCACTCAGGAGATCAGGGTTCAAACTTCTCTCCAACATTGGATACGCCTTGTGGGAGGGTAGCAGTAATAAAACCATTATTGCACATCTTGGAACCCTACTAGGGAGGTTTCATAATTTTGGAAATTGTAATTTAATGATTTGGAATTATTTTGCTTAATAGTATAAAATTTAAAAAAATAATCAGCAAATTAATTTGTTGAACTCCTAAACTTTTTTACAAAAATGAATGATTGTTTTTATCACTGAATATTAGAATCATAGGATCACTGGGTTGCAAGAAGTCTATGAGGCCATTCAATACAACCCCCTGCTCAATGCAAATCCAAATCAAAGCAGATTTGACAGAAGGTTGCCCAGTTTTCTTTTGAACACCACCAGTGCTTACCACCTCCTAAGGTAATTGGTTCCATTGTTGTACTGCTCTAATAGTTAATAAGTTTTTCCTGATATTCAGCCTTTTGCCGCATTAGATTTAACCTCAATACTTCTAAGACACTTACTTTCCATCTCAGTTTGTGAGGAGGCTGATACATATTTATCTAAAATTGTCTTGTAATATATAAACTGGAATATATAAACTCTGATTAATAGGATTATTGATTGATGAAGGAGAGAAAAAGAGCCTTTGGCTCAGTCTTGTAAAGATTTCTTTAGAAAGACAGCCATTTTCTGGCAGCTTAAAGCTAGAGTCAGGAACGACACCTTCTGTTTTCATTACACAGTACAATGCTTGGGCTGCATCTTACTCCAGTGGTGAGGTCATAATGTCCTTGTATACAGCAGTCTGTGCAAGCCAAGGTGAGGCTACCGAATGACTGATATTTGTTATTTCTATTTCCTGTACACAATTTGCAAACACAAGCACCTCCTCTGGACTGGTTTTCTTCCCCACCCAAATTAAACCGGGACTCCACCCATCACAATCCCATGTGTAAACATTATGATGGTCTTATTTATTTTATTTTATTTTATTTTGCATTCCTCAAGGGCAATAAGAGAGATTTGCAATGTCAAAATCAAGGAAGAGAAGCCACAAGGGAGTCGGATGTATACATAAATATGCATTGGGCACCATACGGCTAGGAGAAATCACATCTGGATCACTCCAGGGAGAGGGACAGGATACTAATATAAGCCTTTCTTTTGTCTGTTTAAAGGAGCAAGAGGCAGGTTCTTGATAGCATCTAATCATCCTCCAGGAAGTACACTCCCAGTGGAAGAGAACACACTGCCCTTTGTTGAATTTCACCTGCTGTTTACCTAATCAGGCTTCGAATAAGCAGGTGCAGAGTGAGGAGTGGTTGTTGTGTATCCCTATCAATGTTATATAAAATATAAAAAGACTATAGACAAAAATCTACGCATAGGAGATCTGGGATTAGTTCTCCTGCTACATTAAAAGAAAATAAGAAAGACACCTTCAAAGCAGATTTCCCTTCCCTGTGAACTGAGCATGAGGATGGCCAAGTCCTAGATGAGGACTTGCTCGAAAGCCAGTCGTATCTGACTCTAGGGTTCAGTACTCATCTCTGTTTCTAGCCAAAGAGCCAGCGCTGTCTGCGTCAGCAGATGTTTCTGTGGACATGTGGCAGGCATGACTAGACATCGGAGTGCATGGAATGCTGTTTACCTTCCCACCGAAGTGGACCTATCTACTTGCAGTTTCTTGCTTGCGAACTGCTAGGTTGGCAGGAGCTGGGACATAGAATCACTCAATTGTGTATGACAACCACAACATCATCTGCTACAAAGTGCCAGTGTGGATACAGAAAACTTCACAACAGCTTGGGGTAACATTTAGTGTAATTACTCCTTCACTGTACCTAGTGGTAGGACTAGCCCTTGAGCTTACTGAAGGGGAAAACAGAATATAAATTATATATGCAAGCTTGTGGGTATGTATATAGACCCCAAAGGAAAATATTTTAATTATTTTGATAATATTTTAACACCCCCTGGAAATTCTTAATTATTCACAGGAGCGGTACAGCAGCTATTCTAGAAGTAATTCAGAGGTCAGATATTGCTTTGACTGCCTTAGAAGTTTTGAAAAGGAGGCCGACCTGAAAGGCAATTTGATACTTATCTGATAGCTTCCTGCCAATTTTCACATCACAGATGCCTGCAGTGTGGGCATGCCTAGGATTTTAAACTATCTTGCTTTTATAAATGACCAAGGTTAATCATATGCAAAAGTCTGGAGCATTGGGGGGGGGGGTAGGGTTTGACTACCACCCTCCAAATCCCCCAGACAGCTGGCCGATTACTATGGGAGTGACAGTTTTAAAAAACCCTAACATTTCCAAGATGTGCCCAGAAAAAGGCTGGTAAGAAAACCACAGTTTTTCAAATGCAGGGCACTGCAAGCTGAAGTGCATGAGGCAGATTTAGAGAAGTGGATGATCCTTGACAGATAGCGGAAGAGCGTTACATTGGGCATGACCCATTTCATAGACAGACTATGTTGGATATCCATCATCAGGTGAATGATAGAACACAAAGTGATGTGAACCTTGAACAGCAAAGAGCTCCATCTCATGGTCATTGAGCACAGCATGCATCCGATGTCATCAGAAAGCATGTTCAGATGGGGAAAAGATGAAGCTCTGTCACATTCGGAATGGAAAATCCTCTCTGTTTCCTGATGCAGCAAAAGTACTTACTTACCGTTCTCTAGGCCTGCCCTAAATATATAAGGCAAATCTGCACCCTGGGTCTCTTTGCATGTGCTAAAGTGATGACCTTCTTCTTCAAGTGCTGTATCTGATTCTGAATATCATCTATCGGCGATCAGCCATGAAGTTTGTCCTGAGAACAACGTAATGTAGTTCATGTAATGTAATGTAATCCATTTGTCTTCCACATCACAGCATGACACCCGTACCACTGATCCAGTTTCATGAGTCATTTTCTGGTCCTGAGCCCTTTTGGCACACAAAGTCCCCATCAGCTCTAGGCTTGTATTTATGAAGCTGCTGTCCTCCATCAAGATAGAATCAAGTGGGATTTAATCCATTTGGGGACCATTACCCTTCCCTGTGGACTTCAGCACCCAAGCCATTAGTCGTCAGAGTTGTCAGGTCAGTTAACTGCTGCCTGACACTCGACATTGAGTCGCTGGCAGTATGGTCTACTCTATTACCATAGCAAGATAACCTAGCCCACTGATGGCAAACCTTGGCTCTCCAGGTGTTCTTGGACTCCAATTACCAGAAGCCCCAGTCAGCATTCCTGCTGATCATCCATCACTGACCTAGCCAAAATGTGAAAGTGATGGCTACCAGATTCAAAACCATTTTAAATGCTCATTTAAAATCAAGCTGGATGGAAAGCCATGTTCATCTGCTCGAGCAAATATAGCCAAAATACTTGTGGTAATCATTTCTTCTTGGCATAAACTTTTTTGTGCTCTGCAACCCATTAGTTGCATCTGAGGATATGATCTGCAATCCACAAAAGCTTATTATAAATTAAACCATTTAAGATGCCTCAAACCTCTGGGCACACCCACAAAAAACCCTCTAATTTTAAAAAGCTGGCTAGAAAGCCCGTTGTGTCTGACTCTAGGGGGTGGTGCTCATCTCTATTTACACCCAAAGAGCTAGCACTATCTGCATCTGAAAATGTTTCTACAGTTATGTGGCAGGCATGCCTAGATGCCAAAGTACACGGAATGCTGCTTCCTTTCATGCTGGAGTGGTACCTATTTATCTTACAATTTCTTGCTTTCAAACTGCTATGTTAGCAGGAGCTGGGACAAATGACAGGCGCTCACTCTGTCACACAGTACTCAGGTCTCAAACTACTGACCTGCTGATCTTCCAGTCTTCAAGCTCAGCATCTTAATCACTAAGCCACTGTGCCTCATAAAGTCCAGGTAGGATGATATAATTGTGGTGGTTTGACAGAGTTGGAATTGTTCTGACTTCCTTTGGAAGTGAGTTCTGCAGTTGAGGTGCTGCTAAGGAAAACCTTGTCTTCTCTAAAATCCAGAAGAAAGATCACAACACAAATTCTGATAAACTTTAGATAAAATATAGATGGGTTCCTCTTTTTTAAAAAAAGAAAATGGGCCTCAGTTCTGCAGACGGAGTTTCTGTGGTATAGTGGATGGAACATTGAATCAGGACCCAAAGGACCCAAATTCAAATCCCTGCTTTACAATGAAAAATCACTGGGTAGTCGCGACAACAGTAAACAGTTCCTTGAACATCACACATATGCTGAAAAATCCTTTTAGGGTCACTAAGTTCCAGAAGTGACTTGACAGCTTGAAGTTGCTCTTCAGTCCTGCCAGTTTAGTCAACCCGGTCCTCCTGAGTGAAGGAGCAACATTGGGGTCATGCAAGCCTATGGCTTAACTTGGAGGTGTGGCTTCCTGGATTAAAGTGACACAGAACAGGCACCAATCACTTTCCCAGTAAACGTAAAACCTTTCTTGAAAACCATGAGCCTGGGGCAGAAATCTTTACCTGTCTTCTCTTGGTCAAGGAGACCATCCTGGTCAATTCTCCCTGCTTGCCCCCCCCCCCCCGCCCCCCAATGAAACAAACCAGACAAGAGGCATATGTTGCATAAAGGTTGCAAATGTCCTTGACAATCCTTTCCTTTGGTCTCCCAGCTTCTCATCAAAGAGTGTAACTCATATTACAGCTAGCATTAGGCAAAGCTATTTCCGAGAGCTGAAACTTGCTAAGCTGAAGACACATGTGCTACTCATTCTTTCCAGCCTCAATTCAAGGTGGGGCTTTTGATCTTTAAAACCCTGATGGCCTGGCGGAGAAGTTCCTCTTTTTATTTAAATGCTTGGAATCCCCATACTGTACTATGGAAATTGTAATATAAAAAAGGATATTTTGGAGGTTTTGTCCTGGGAGTAGAACATCTCAAGAAACCACTTCCTCCAAATGAAAGTGCAATTCAATCTTTGCTTTAAAAATGTGTGTGCTGATGTAAATACAGCTGGTTGGATAGTTCAGTGGTTTAGGTATCTGGTTGCTGAACCAGATGTTCAGTTCCCCACTATGAACCTGAGGAGAGGAACCAACCTTTGTGGTCATGGACTACACCATCCCAGGATGCTACTAAAAGAAGGAAACGCTAAACCACTGCTATGTATTCTCCCCTATTTGGGGGGCTTGACCGTGGAAAGTCAGAATTGACTTGAAAACATTCTCCTCCTCCTTCGGGTTTCAAGGGAGATACAAGGTTCTTGTTCTGGCACTTCAGCCTCCACCAGTGTTATTTGGTGTTCTTGTAATAAGTCTTTGATGTTATCTCTCCACCTTCCTCTGGGTCTGCCTCATGCTCTTTTTGTCCTCCTCTTTCCACATATTCATTTTATGATGTGGGATTCCAAGCCATTCTTTCTCTCCAAATGGACAAACCACTTTTTTGTTGTCACAATATATAGTTTAACATTGGTTCTATTCCAATTCTTTCTCTTATAATCTCATTCCTGATTTTATTCTTTCTAGTCCCTCCAGCAGCCACCCTCAGACATCTCATTTTCATCTCATACTAAAGAAGGAGAATGCCCTTTCCTTCACAACTGCCTATTGGTGGGTTTCAATTAATCTCTCCTACATTCTCTGCCCATCACACTGTCTAGCTTTGCACAAAACACACACTCTCTCTGCCACAAGTGGTAGTGTGAATCATCACATCTTGTACTAGTGAATGCCATAGTAATTATATGTGCTATGTATAGTACCTGGGGTTTTTTTGTCTGTCTTTAACCTCCTTTTCAACTGAAGGATTGTGCATTTGTTTTGTTTGTAAGTTGCCATCGCTACTTTGCTGCTGGAGGTATTCTTTATACTCTCTTCCTTGTACCCATCACGGTGCCTTCAGCTCAGCTGGGAAGGATAGTGGGGCTTATATCTTCTCCTCAAAGTTCTTTATTTGTAAAATCCCTTGTGCCTGTTGCATACAAGATAACTGAATAATGGAAGGCATGGAAAAATTATCCTTCCCTGGACTACACTTCACAAAGTATCCCTCCCCACCCCCCAACCAAGTACTATTTCCAGGCTTTGAGAATGTATGGTCTGAGCAGAATGTATGGTTTGAGGAGGCAATCTTATAATTAATTACACTGTAATTGATGGGAACATATTATTTCAGATACACATAAGGATAAAATCATATCACACATATCCCCAGTAGTCTGCAAGTGGAATGCTCATTTTCTCCAGAAAGAGTCTTCTTTGAGCATAACCAAGAACTCCTTTGGCTGCCAACAGCTTGCCCTAAAATACTGAAATTTTGCCATGTGGTAACCTGAGAACTTTTCCTCGCTGGCTAGTAATTTCACCTATACAGTATATCTGTCTTCCAGAATTCTAAATCTTAAGATTGCTGGAATGAAGCCTCTTTTCTATAATGTTTTGATTTGTTGTCATTTGCCATCAAGTCAACTCTGACTTATGGCTATCCTATGAATGAGAGATCTCCAAAATGGCCTGTCCTGCTCAGCTCTTGCAAACACAAGCCTGTGGTTTCCCTCACAGAATCAGTCCATCTCACATTTGGTCTTCCCCTTTTCCTGCTGCCTTCTACCTTTCTCAGTATTACCTGTTAGTATAAGTGCCTGGGAAGCACCATGTTGCAAGATGGATATGGTCATTGTACGGGTTCTCTAGGATAATATGCCTTAATGTAAATGTAAAACAGCTGTACCTCCTTAAGGGTTCTCCAATCAGAACAGCAATTGGAACAGCACTGGTGTAGCTTATTGATGATGTAACTCCAAGACTTTGCTTAAAACCCCAAGCCAGGCTGCCAGGGCTTTTAGGAACTGTGGTAGTACGTCAATATAGGTAAAGGTATTAAATACACATTAAAATACACACAGACACACCACATCCAAAGGTGAGTCACTTACCCTGGGAAGTAGGCTGTAGGGAGCTAGCAGGCTAGCAGCTTCTCTTCCTCCTCTCCGCTTGGGAGGACAGCAAGGAGGCCGTGCATATGCGCCAAGCACTGTAGGCGTGCATGCACACCAAGTGCTTGGCGCGCATGCGCAGTGGGAAAATGAGTTGGATTAATGAGTAAACCAAAGTATACATGTCACAGTATACAGTTTGATATAAAGTGCCTGAAAGCCTTTATTCCTAAAAAAGCAATGTATTAGTCTTTGTGAGGTGTGAATGAGGCTTCAAAAATGGTTAAAAATAAGGAAACCCCATAAAAGAACTTGAACTACAAAAATTTTCACTATCTCAATTTTTTTTTGTCAATGTAAGGTGTGTAAGGTGTGTAGTTTTTCTACTGTTATAATTTTTATTTTTTAATGTCCAGCTGCAATCCTGATTTGGCTGGTGTTTTCTGCCAGAAGAATGGTGTAATCTGCTTATCTTAAATTTATTTTTCTTCAACCAATTTCCACTTTCATCTGAATCTAGTCCAGCTTTCCAAATGATTCATTCTGCTTACAGATTGAACAGATCAACAGATGAAACGAATCCTCGTCTGACACCTTTGCCTATAGAAAACCATTCTGCATCTCCACATTCTGTCCTAATGGTAGCTTCTTGTCTATAATATAGATAAGGTAATATCAGACATCTCCATTTCTTTGGCCTCTTGTTTGGCTTCCTGCAGACTCTGCTTTGTGGACCTATTCCTGACAATATGGAGGTCTTGGTGTTGACCAACTAGGTGGTTTGGCCCAGCGGTGAGATTCAAAAATGTTTACTACCTACTCTGTGGGTGTGGTATGGTGGGCATGGCCAGGGGGAAAGCCAGAGCTGTAGCCAGGATTCTAGATGGGGGGGGGGGATTGGCTGGAGACTCATTTACAACAGCCATAAATGAGTCCATGGCCAATTCCGGTGGCAACTGGAGTGAGGGCGCAGGCCGTTTGATTTGGCACCGCAGGCTGCCAAATCAATTTTAAGGATAAATTTACTTGCCTGATATGTTTTTCTGTTAGAAAATGCCTGTGGTTGAATCTGAATGCCCAGTCAATTTGTGCCACCTGAGTTCTTTACAGCATAACTTCAGCACAAAATATACTTATGCCTTTTAATTTCTTTTGAAGAGTCCTGAGAAATGTATCCAGAGCAGGGCCGTAGGAGTAACACTACATTTTGAAGTTTGGAATGCTGTTGTTCAGGATTCTGACCACTCCATCCATTCCTCCACCCGCCAGGCTGGTCAGTGTTTTTGGGTCACTGGACATGCTCATTCCCTCTTGTGCTTGTTAATGTCCCACAAATAACCCTGTTTTCTCCCTAAAGATTTTTTCCTTAGTTCCCAAAGCTGCTGATATCTTCTTTGTGAGCATGGTTTGTGCCATTTGGCAGCATGAACAATGAGTTTCACAGCTGGAATATCAGAAATAGAAGGAGTAATGCAGATAATTATCTATAATATCAGTTCTTCTTTTGTGTCCCGATCAAACCCTGGACTGGCAAAATGAAGCCACTTTCTTCGCTTCGCCATTGCCCAAACCCATGCCCTCATTGGTACATGTCTCTGGCAGCAATTGGCAGACCAGTAAATGAGCCTGATTCTTTGTCTCTCCACATTCACACCATATGTTGTTGTTTGCCAGCAGCCCCCACTTGAGCATTTAGAGACTCCAACCCTCAGCCTATTCAGGGTCCTCCAAGTAATGTAAAGGAGGATGAGATCTTCAGCTATATAATAGCAGTTGCTATGGGCCTTTAGGGGATGCAGCAGTTCAAGACCCAAGTGCTTGCATTGCATGATGGAGTGTATGCCCGTCATCTGTCCCAGCTCCTGCCAACTTAACAGTTTGAATGCAAGGAATTACAAGTAGATAAATAGGTACTACCTCAACTGGAAAGGTAACAGCTTTCCATGCTCTCTGGCATCTAGTAAAGGCTGCCACTTGAACACAGAATTGTCTGCAGACACATACAGCGCTGGCTCTTTGGCTATAAACAGAGATGAGCACCACTCTCTAGAGCAGGATATGGCTGGCTTTTGAGTAAGAGAGACCTTTACCTATGAACCATTAAGTCTTTCCCAACATATGGTGACCCCTATGAAAAACTTCCTTTCACTAACACTTAACAACCACACGCAGATCTTGAAAACGCAAGGCTGTGGCTTCCTTTACTGAGCCAGTCCATCCCATATTTGGTCTTTCTCTTTTTCCTGTAGCCTTCCACTTTCCATAGCATGTAATTGTAACCCCACATAATGATCTCAAATTAACTATACTGTAGTTCCTTTCCAAGTGAGAATGACAGCAGTTGGAAAGGATGATGGCAGTTTCATCTGTTGTTATGAAGATAACATGGTATGAAATATGATGGTAGACATTGCATGCCTTTAAAATCCATAAAAACACAAAATATTCAGAATATACGTTCCCCCCCCCCCCATACCTACGACCCATGATGAGGAATACAGTAGTTGGGATGGTGGTTAATTTCACCTGTTGAATTTCTGCATGCCAAACAACTATTATCGGCATCTATACTTGGCTACCAGGAGCCCACCAGAAGCAGTCAAGGCAGCAATGATCAAGAAAAGCATCCTCAATCCCACATCATCCAATACATTCGACTTCAAGTCCCATCATCCCTGGCCAGGTTAGGTCATCTCCTGTATCTGGTAAGGCCCTGGTATATCCCAGAACCCATATCTAATTAAACTGACATAAGAATTGTTTGGTGGTCTAAATTTTGGAATACATCTCCCCACAGACCTAGCCAGCAGAGTTAACAGGATGGATGGGAGATATGATCCAACAATGCCTTGAAGGTGAGATGTCCCCCTACCACATAATCATCCTTTACACACAGCATAGCCAACAAGGGATGGCTAGGCATGGGATACTCACCTCCTTTCAAAGATGGAAAGGGGCTTCCTTTAGCAAATAGTGGACAGGAGGCAGATATTGAGACACTGTGCTTCTAGTACTGAAAGTGGACAATTCTCAAGCAGTCTGACCTGATATAAGACAGTTTCCTACACTATAGAGTAAAACCTCGGTTAACATAATTAATGCATTACCCGGGACGTTTCTTAAAGCAAAAATTACTTAAACAGAATTTCCCATAGGAATGCATCTCATGCAGTTTCCCACAGGAATGCATTGAAAACCAAAATATGTTAACTGAAATGTGTTTTCCCATAGGAATGCATTGAAAACCAATTAATCCGTTCTGGGGGGAAAAAATCTGTAAACTGAGCCACCATTTTCAATGGATTTCCTTTTGTTGTGTGATTTTTATGTTTACGGAGCCATTTGTGGTCCCACTGTATATGGATCCTTTATCTATGTCAGGGATTCCCAACCTGTGGCCCATGGGCAGATCCGGCCCATGATGCCATTTCATGTGGGGCCCCACTGCCTCCACCACACCCGGAAGTGCCATGTGTTTGAAGAAGGGCAAAATGGCCATCCGGCCCCCAAAGCTGTCTGAGGGAGCATGACCCGGCCCCTGGCTTTAAAAGGCTGAGAACTCCTGATGTATGTCATGAGCCCTCTAGTGTTGGTAAAGTTGAGGACGTTGTCACAGTACTCTACAAATACACAAGAGGGTGCAATTGAGTCATTGTTAAGTAAATGCTAGCCTTGTCTGAAAGCTTTCTTTACATGTGCTTTTTAACAAGCTCACAAGAGAGAGATTAATAGAATTGGATGCATTTACGCTCTGGCAAATGCATAATGCGAGAATAATGGAGAATACTGATAGCCATGTTTCTGAAGCTTAAAACTGATTAATTCGATCCCAAATTACACAAAATCCCACAGCTAAACAAATAACTTTAGGGAACGTGTTTTTAAAAATAGTTAATGGGGATTAGATAGAAGAAAAGATTAGTGGGGTTACTCAGTTATTTGCATAGCTGTAAGGTTGCTTTTAATGCAAATGTGGAATGAAGAATGCATAAAATCTTAATGATTGGTTGGTTGGTTGGTCGGTTGGGTCCCCCATTAGTGCAACCATTATTTTGGCCCATTTTCAAGTTAACACTTAAAAATCCCATAGCCCCTCCACACATAATAATATGTTCAATTATATGGCAATTAAAAAAAAATAATGTTAACATTAAAAACATCTGTGAGACTCAGTTGTTGAAGGCATCTTTGAATAGTCCTGTTTTTAACAATTTCTGGAATACAGTATAAGGAGGAAAAGAGCCTGGCTTCTCTCCATTGGTAATCTATTCCAGAGACTGGGAGTCATTATGGAAAAGGCCTGATTACTTGTCTTGACCTTTCTGGGCCCCCTCAGTGTAGCCACTTTTAGCGACATGGATTGGGATGAGCAAGTGAAACAGAGAGCTGGTTTCTGAGAGCGACATTCCAACAAATATTGAGGTCATAAACCAGGGGTTCTCAACCTTTTTAAACTGGGGGCTGGATCATGTCCCCTCAGACTATTTGTGGGCCAGACTGGTGTGTCCCCCCCCCCCTTGCTTGGCCCACACTTGGCCAGAGTGGCATTCAGGAAAGACGTGGGCATCTTCTGCTTCCACCACTGGTGCCACCACCTTATAACATCTGCCCTGCTATGGAGAGGCATTAGGGACATGCCAAGTCGAGGGGGAAAAGACAGCGGTTGGGAGCAAGGGCATGGGCCAGATGGAATGGTGCTATGGGCCAAATCCAGCCCATGGGCTATAGGGTTAGCTCTCCTGTCCTGATCACCAGCACCTTGAATTGAGCACGGAAACTGACATGTTCCATTGAAAATGTCTATGTTCACTACTTGCAGTGGTTATTCGAAATGACTGAATGTCTCTTATTTCCAGGTATATTGGCAGGGTTTCATTTGATATTAAAGACAGGCAGTATTGACCCATGACACAAATGTCTCATTTAGTCCACAAAAGGAATAAAGGGACATCATTTATTAAGAGGCAGGAATGATAAAGGAATATATTATCATCATCATCTGGACAGAGAATGTATTTACTGTATTCCTATTGCTGGGCCCACTATTACAAATCTATTGGTTAATGTTTGGTGCAGTTCCCCCAGACCAGTGACAACAGCTCACATGCTGGAGCTCAGTGCTCTGTTGAGACAAAGGTAGGGAGGCAGGCAGGCAAGCAGGCAGGCAGACAAGATGGTATGGCTTTAAGTTAGAGGATACTACCAGTGGTGGGCATCAGCAGGTTCACACCAGTTCGCCAGAACTGGTAACAGAAATTCTGGCCGGCCCCACCCATCCAAGTTTTGAAATAAAATAGTCCTAATTCAGGTGCAATGCAGGACTTTCCCCCTGGCCACTCTCACCATACTGTGCCCACAGTGTGGTAGTAAAAAATTTTTGAGACCACCACTGGATACTACCCATATGATAGTCTCAGCTAGGGAATAAACACACAGAATAGGTTGCTGAATATTAAGAGTCTCTTCAAATTGGAATTAGCAGCAGTACACTGTCCAGAGTGTTTAGTCGAGACGCTACACAGGTCAGTATTTTCTATATACAGTAGATGGGGAATCAGTGGCCAGATAGATAATTGTGGACTACACTTTCCATCAGTCCTAGCCATCATATTCACCGGCCAGGCATGATGAAGTTCAAAGTTCAAAATATCTTTAGATGGATACAGTGTCCATATTCTAGTCCAGGGATCAGTAAACTTGGCTCTCCAGGTGTCCTTGGACTTCCATTCCCAGAAACCCAAGTCAGTACATCTGCTGATCAGGGCTTCTGGGAATTGAAGTCCAAGAACATCTGGAAAGCCAAGTTTGCTGACCTCTGGTCTAGTCTATCCTGACCAGCTACGTTCTGCCAACATTTGGATCGTGAAGCATTCAGATGTCTCATAACAGGTAATGTTATGAATTGTGTTCATCTAAATTCTAGACATTCACCAAGACTTTAGAAGTGAGATGGCTCAGCTTGAAATTAATCCTGATGGCAGAATCAAAATCTTGTAAAATTACTGTTTTCTACTACAACTCTCAGAACCCTCCTGCCAGTCCAGAAAAATGACTTTGCAAAACTCTGACAACATCTTAGGATGATAGCCTGCTGTGCAGAAATAGGCCTGTTGTCTCATTGGACTTTTGGGTGTCCTTCATCATGCAGTGCCTTTGTATTGTAATTAGATGGCAAACTTTGTGAATATATTCCTACCTAGACAACCCTGTTAAGAGATTTGCTTTCTTCAGTCCATGGCTTAGAAAGCAATAAACTGTAAGAAGCAGGGCAGGAAGGAATTGAACACCATGGTGCCAATGGTGATACTAAAAGTCACCTAGAATAAAGTTGATTGTCTATAAAAGAGCCTCAAAGAACCCACAGTCCTTGCTAGGTTGAGTGTGACCACATAAATATAACACTTTTCAGACTTCACAATTTATGTGCAAGCAACCCCTCTGTTCCCCTTGTCTTTAATGGTTACTGTGGACATGTGGAAAGTGAATATTTAATGTATCTAATAAAACATAATTGGAAATAATAAACATGATGCTCACTACCATGTCTTTTAGTAATGCGCCCTTCATTCCAATGACGGTTTGCATTTTGCGTTAGTTAGGTAGACAACCTGCTCCATTCTAATTTCTTTGGCTGACAAGTGTCCTCTCTGGAGATGAAAACAAATCCAAGCTCATTCCAACATACAAACACATAATGTAAGCCAGGGTTGTTTAACTTTTATGTTCACATATTTGTTCCCGCTGTCTCTGTTGCCCAATTTTAGGAGTGTGAGGGAGGTAATAAAGTAGACCATACTGCCAGCAACTCAATGCTCCTCTAACTCTTCAAGATAGCTTCCAATCAGCATGGAAAAGAACAATCCAATCCAACCTGCAGGACCTTGGCCTCTCCCAACCTCTCATACAAGCCATGAGTTTCAACCAGGCAAAACAGGCCATTAAACAGAGAACACTAGACATGGAAAGGCAAGAAGACCTAGCCAGGGTCCCTACCTTCCTGGCTCCAAAGTATTGGAGACACATTGTTGCCAGGGCCCTGCATCTGCTCCAAGTTGAGACACCAAGTCATCAGAGGGCATTTACATTAGCCCGCTGCCAAGTTCTTCCTTCTGCGGTTCTCAAGGGAAAGTTCCAAAGGACACCAGTGTCAGAGAGACTATGCACCGGTGAGACTGGAGAAACTGAAACCATAGAACACATTATCTGCACCTGCCCTTTTTATAAAGACATCCAGAACAAGTTCATATGTCCACTGCTCTGCAAGTATCCTGGCCAGTCAAACAGCACATACAGTACTGTATACCGACTGGCTGTTATCTGATGAAAGGCCCACCTTCAGCCACAACACTGCCAGATTCTGCAGCGCAGCGCAGCGTGTGAGATCAAAGGAATAATCCTGGCAGGTCCTTCAGCTAAATAAACTACTAGCACTACAATATAGGCTTAGTAATAGCTGTAACATTATTGATCTTATGTACTAATTTTATTTTTCCCCAACTAGAGCAGAAATGCCGTTTTTACGCACCCTCAGTTTAATGTCTGTCTCTTGATATCTTTTAAGCACAGTAAAACCTCTCATAAAGAGCGTCTCGCTTAGAGACTAATTCATTTAAAGAGCAGAATTTTCTCTAAATGGTCGCCCTCGCTTAACAACTAAAAACAACCAAATACTCGCTTAACAACCAAATTGAGTTTTGCAATCTACCCTCTCCCCCCCCCCCATGCACCAGAAGTCACAATCGTTCACTTGCAATGGCAGTGATGGCACTTTTTATTTTATTTATTTATTTATTTATTTAGATTTATTACCCCGCCCTAATCAGGCGAACCTGACTCTAGGCGGCTTACAGAAATTCATAAATTAAAACCTTAAAGTTCATAAATTACTTAAAAGTCAATTAAAAAAGAATTAAACCATGAATTTACAAAAATCTAAAAGATTTAAAAAGGTTAAAAGGTTTAAAAAGATTTTAAAAGTTTAAAAGAGTGAGGGAGGGGTGGCTGTCCCATCATATCAGCCACCCAACATGGGACCCCATGTTCCTGGACCCCCACACCTGCCCTGCCAGCCAGGTTTTTAGGCCCTTCCGAAAGGGCAGGAGCTCTGCCTGTAGGCGTAACTCAGTTGGCAGGAGGTTCCAAAGGGCCGGGGCGGACACGGAGAAGGCCCTCCTTCTGATGCTAGAGAGATGCGCCTCTCTAGCCGATGGAATGATAAGAGAGCCTCTCCGATCCGCCCTGGTGGGACGGACAGATGTCCTTGGGACGATGCGGTCTCTTAAGTATCCTGGCCTTTTTCCTAGTGTTTCACTTAAAGAGCAACTCGCTTAACGAGCAATCCCGTGAAATAAGCTCTTTAAGTGAGGTACCACTGTACTCTTATTTTAGCTTCTGTTCCTTTTGCTGTACTAGCTGGTCTTGGACCGTAATAAAGATTGACTGACATTATTTTTTTTTTCAGTTGGAAAGTTTTATGATCCTGAAACCTGAATTGTATTTCTGTCTATGATTTCTCTACTGACTATACAAACAGCAGCTAGAGAAAACTCCAAATAAACAAGGCACAAACAAAGGGGAAACACCCTTAAACCCACCCACCCTTTTTTTTCAGAAAGAGAAACAAAGTGACATCCCTTTCATGTATGTTATGTAATGGGTTGTGACATTAAAATGGCGAAGGCACAGGTCCAACCATGAAGGAAGGTGTGGAAGAGGGCAAGAAGTGAAATGTCAATAAGTAAAAAGGGGAACAAGACGGAAGAGTTGGAAGGCCTTTGACAAAGGAAAAATAAACGTTTCCAGTGTGAATGCTAAGAATGTTCAAGTGATCTCCAGTGAGAGATAAACTTAATCACAGTAAAAGATAAACTTTTCAAAATGGTCCACATCCACCGTAAGGACATGCTCAGAGTTGTTCAGCCAAAGATGCATAGAAAAATATAAACAGTAAAGCACACAGACATGCCAATATTTATGGTAGGGGAAAACAAGAATAAAATTTTAGGAAAACTGCATGCAAGAAATATGTATAGGTGGCAAAATTACTTACAAAAGTGCATGAGCTTCAGGAAAATTTTCCATATACACTTTAGGGGGGAAAAGATTATCAAAGTACAGGATTGACCAAATGTAATATTATGGGGAAATTCTCAAAGTTTGGGTCGGACAGATTTAGGATTGGGATAAAATTGGGGGGGAGGATATCTTCTCCCCATATTTGCAATCCAAACTCAGTAAATGAAAAAAGGAATTGCATACCACAACATTGTAGCTCTATGCATAGATAATGAATTCCAGTTTTTAAAAATTAAGTACTGTACTGTATTTTCCTCAAAATAGTCCCTAACCAGAAAGTGAGCCCTAGCATGATTTTTTAGAATGCTCATAATATAAATCCAACCCCAAAAATAACCCCCAGTTAAGATCATCAACCAGATGGATGAATTTAGTATGTCTGTTGCAACACACAATGGATGTATTGAATTACAGAAGAAGATATCCCCTAAAAATAAGCCCTGATGCATCTTTTGGAGCAAAAATTAATATAAGATCTAGTCTTATTTTTGAGGAAATACATAAGAAACTAGATAAAACAATAGAGAAATAACAGAGCTTCTAACCTCTGAAACCAGAGACTTGTGATAAGATATTGTTGGTCCCAAAAAGCTTTTTGATGAAAACTGGCTTCTTCGCTGCATCTTGTGCTATATCTGAAGCTGTTTTTCCAACTCAAGAAGTGGCATTGGAAGGCAGTGATGCACTGCAGAAGGGTTGCTGTGCAGGTGGAAGCCACAATATCCTTTATGAACATAAAGGGACTCCCATGGAAAACCATCGTCCATAATCTCTGCAGGGAGCAGGCTCCGAAAAGTGATCAGAACCACAACAGGTCTAGCCATTAAATCTGGCCAACTGTTTAGACGACATTACACTAATTTGACAGCAATTACCTAGCCTCCCAAATGGTTTCCATGCCCATTTCAGAGCACTAATGTTGACTTTTAAATCCCTGGAAGGCTAAGATCTGGGATACTTGAAGGAACAATTTGCATATTAGCATATTCCAATGTCAAAATCTTCCTTAGTCTGCACATTTACTTCATCTACTGTATAATATAGTGGGAGGCAGTAGAGAGTAAGGAATTCTCAGCAGTGACACCAAATTTCTACTGACTGCCTAACAGTGTATCTACATTGTACAATTTAAAACAGCTTGATTACACTTTAATTTTGGAATCCTGGGATTGCTAGTTCAAGGAGAATTTCAGGACGGACTCTAATGCACTCACCAGAACAGCAGTAAAGGTAAAGATGAAGGTCTCCCTTGCTCAAATACCAGTCATGTCTGACTCTAGGGGGCAGTGCTCATCTCCGTTTTCAGCCAATGAACCAGTGCTATCCACCTCTGCAGACATTTCCATGGTCATGTGGCAGGCATGACTAGACACCAAAGTGCACGGAACATTGTTACTTTTCCCGTTGAAGCAGTACCCATTTATCTAGTTGCGAATTCTTGCTTTCAAAACTGCTAGGTTGGCAGGAGCTCAGACAGATGACAGCTGCTCACTCCATTGCACAGCACTTGGGTCTTGACCTGCTGACCTTCCAGCTCAGCATTTTAACCACTACACCACCACTGCTCCTTTGAACAGCAGTAGAAAACACTAAATCTCTCATCAAATGATAAATCCTAACATATCACTTGATGGAGCCATGGCATTTTAGATGACTGACTTTTAAAATGTTTTATGATGGTAGTTGATTTGTGATGTTTTGACTTATGTGATATTTTTGATACAGTACTGTGGTTTATTTCTATTATTGTATGCTAATTGTATCTTATTTTATTGTATTGCAATATATGTATAATGCAGGGATGGCCAACCTTGGCACTCCATGTGTTCTTGGACTTCAATTCCCAGAAGCTCAAGTCAGTACTCCTGCTGTCCAGGGCTTCTGGAAATTGAAGTCCAAGAACATCTGGAGTGCCAAGGTTGGCCATCACTGGTATAATGTATTAGATATACAGTAGTATTGTTGTGAGCCGCCTTGAGCCGCATTGTCGAGTGGGTGGCATACAAGTCCAATGATGCTGATGCTGATGCTGATGATGATGCTGATGCTGATGCTGATGATGATGATGATGATGATGATGATGATGATGATGATGATGATGATGATGATGGAATCCAACTGCTGCGAGTGTACAGTGGAGTTGCTCTTAGGGAATGTGCACTGGTGGAGTATAGTGTTCATACATCCAAACAGGCATGTTATATCACCAGATCAAATTCCCACTCTGCAAGTAGCTGCACTGGGTTAACCTGGTCCAGCCCCTCACTACACAAAGTTACTTAGAAAAGGAAATGGCTGGGTGCAAGGATGGATGCAGAGAGGAACAGAGAAAGGTAATTGATATAGGGATGAATAGTTCTCCTTCTGCAATTACTGTAATGTAATTTAGCAACATAGTTTGTTATCATTCATGTCTGACATTTTGCTATGTTGCTGTTTATTTCCTTTGTGATGCCTTGTAGCTGGCTATAGTAATTGTTCAGCACACCTGGATTTTTAAATAGAAAAAATAATAAGAGCAGGAATAATAAGAAAGAGAAGGCAAATCAAGTAAGAATGTAGCCAGATCTGATTGGGATGTGACATAAAGAATGCATTGTATAATCTGCTGAAGGCAGCTTCCTCCAACCAGCTGTTATCCAGATGTTCCAGACAACATCTTTCATCAGCAACCACTAGCATGATCAATTGCTTCTTAACATCTGGAGGGCATCAGAAGTTAAAGGATTTGGTGGTGGCAAAGCCTTGATAATGACTGGCTAAACAGGCTTCATGTGAAGCTGAAAGCGTCTTGGGTTGTCATTGTTTCCAGTAGTAGGCAGATGTGCAACAAAGAAAATAGCACAGAAATGAGAAGAAAAACAATCAAATCAGAATATTAGTGTCACATCTTGAAGGGGAAAATGCTACAGTACTTCACTATTCCAAACTATAATTCGTATTTACTTTAAACTGGTTCCCTTTCCTATTAAATGAATGGGATTTTTATTTTATATAATTCATCTGCAAGCCCATCTATATTTATAGGACTTCAGGAAGAAGAAGTAAAATCTACAATAATGCAGAAAATAAGTAATACCTTCACACTCTTAAGCAGCAGAATGAGAATGGCTTTGGAATATGTTTGCAAGTGCCTATATATGTGTGTGTCTTCCACAGTGATAGACAGCTCATAGAAGTTACTTTTTTCCAACAATGATTTCCCAGAATCTACCAATCAATATGGCCATCTCATGTTTATTTTTATTGTTCACTGTAAAAAGTTTAAGTACAGTACTCAACTCTGGAGTTTAGGGATAGATTGGGTGTCCATACTGTGGTGCACTTTGGTTGGAGTACTGCAATGAATTATATATAGGGATGCTCTTGAAGAAGACACAAAAACCTCAGTTTAGGATTTGCCACTAAAAATCTGATTCATTTAGCTAGATGGAGCCATATTACAACAATTCTGATAGAATTACTGTACTTTTAGCTCGCTGTTTACTCCTGAGTCCAATTCAGGATATCAGTGCTTACTTTTTAACAGAATCATAGAGCTGGGACAGAGACAGGCACTCAATTCGCCATGCAGTACCTGGGTCTCGAATTGCCAACTTGCCAGTCTTCCAGCTAACAAGGTGAGCTTCTTAACCACTGCAACTCTATGATTCCATCAAGCCCCAGGCCTGGTTACAAGTGCTAAATGGTTTATATCCCAAAAACATCAAGAAACATCCCCACTTCATCCATGCTACGGTTTAATACGGGGTGGCCAACCTTTTTATGCCGTGGGCTTGGCCATGCGCCCCGGACTGCTGAGTGGGCCTGGCCACTCCTCCCGGAACCAGGAACAGGTCCATTTATGGCTGTCATAAATGCAACCACTTCCACATTTATGACCGTTGCATGGACGTTTATGCACGCATAGCCATGTTTTACGACTGACATAAGTGTGTCCACTTCCAGGTGCAGTGGAGGTGGTGACAGGCCAGATAGAATGGCACCGTGGGCTGGGGCTGGCCCACAGGCCATAGTTTGGGAATATCTGCTTTAACATCTCCAGATGAAGCTCTTATAAATAAATAAATTTTGTGTCAGAGATTGATTGATTCATAATAAGAGCTTCATCTGTATCAATGTATACACATTTAAAGAAATGTTATTTATGTCTCCCCCGCTAGGTGAGAGCCTTGTCAAGGTGCAGGGGCTTGAGTGGTCTAACTAGGTAATGTTGCCCATTACCTGTCAATGAATTCAATCTCTGAAATGAATTACGGTAGCAATGACTAGTATGCCAGAAAAGAATGAATGCCAGCGTCACCATGCAACAGGCAGAACAGTCAAAGAAAATGGCAGAGGAGGAGCGCAAGACCATTTTGAAGAGGTGCAGTTGAGTTTCTTGACTTCTACCTATAGGGGATCTTAAAGGATGTAGTGTACCATAGAAAACTGGCTACACTGGCAGTACTTTAGGAATTGAAATGGCTTCCACTGTGATACAAGTGGACACTTTGGTCAATGTTGCTGAAGCAGTAGTTAGCCATAGTCAGAAATGGCTGAGTGGTTAAGAAGCTCGCCTTGTTAGCTGGAAGGCTGGCAAATCAGCAGTTTGAGACCCTGGTACTGCATGACGGACTGAGCACCTATCTCTGTCCCAGCTCTTGGGGAGATGAAAGGGGCCTCCTTTGGGCATTCCCTGAGCGGAGTTTCTTCCCCAAAAATCTTTTCAACCCAGAATAATTTCTGGCACAAAATTATTATTATCAGAAATATTTGGACCCTGATGGTAACCACTTTGAGCACCTCTTTGCTGAGGTAGAATCTGAACTTTGGAATACTTTCCACTAACGCATTTTTAACTGAGGCAAAACTGTAAAATCTTGTTGATAATGGGCCAAAATATCTGCATTTCTTCAAAGACTTTAAGTGGATTTTGTTGTTTATACTCACCTGAAAGTTCATGGTTTTGCTACTGTTCTTTTAAATCTCTCATTGTCCTTGAAGGATTTAAAATGTTGTATTGAATTGAATTGAATTACAGAAATCACTTCATCAATCCATTTGCCAAGCTGCATTTCATTTTCCAAACACATATTTGGTGCAAAAACACCATTGCCGGCATTGTTGCCAAATCTGAGAACTAAAAGCCAACTTTAGCTGGCCAAATGAGTCAACAGAACATAGTTGCACAGTTACAAGGCTAAGCAGAGACAGGGCAGAAGGGCAGGGTGAACTCTGTGCTGGGTTGAGAGAGGAAACGCTCCCATTGGGCTACTAAGCAGAGGGGTGGAGTGAACTCTGTGCTGGGGTGAGTGCATGGGTGCCCACAGAGAGGTCTCCAAGTGCCACTTCTGGAACACATGCCATAGGTTCGCCATCACTGGCCTAGAATAAAGGCCTTAAGAAGAATGCAGTGTGCAACAACTACTATTTTGGTCCGATTGCATGGCATGCAATTGTAAATGTTAACACAGGTTACTCCAAAAAGGCAGAAGCAATTGAAATATGGATTTATCTCAGGATGCTACGAATTCCCTGGATTGAGAAGGCGACCAACAAAATACACAGACAAAAGATTAAGAAATCATGAGATTCATAAGAAGCAGAAAGGTAATTTAATCATGTAATGAGAAAAGAAAAGTGCATGTTACAGATGACCTTTCCAGGCAGAAAAAGTACCAACGTAGTACAATCTGCACCATACCTGAGTAACAAGTAATTCAAAATGTATCTTTTCTGTTTATCATAATGTGCAAAATCATACAAAAAATGAAGAAAAAAATTAAAAGAATGCCGCCAATTTTAAAAGGAGGTGGCAACCAAGATTCCGACTGCCATTTGACATCGCAGAGGCCCAGGGGGAGCTACGTTTGAACCATGGTTATATGATTCTCACAACTTTTCAAGATACTCCGGGCACCCACCAATAGCCGGAAGGGAGAGAGAAATCTATTACTGATTTAGAAAAATGTATTAAAAAAATATTTTGTTCTGTGTTGTTTTGCTGATTGTAAGTCGCCATGGCGAGTGGGCGGCAATATAAATCGAAAGAAAGAAAGAAAGAAAGAAAGAAAGAAAGAAAGAAAGAAAGAAAGAAAGAAAGAAAGAAAGAAAGAAAGAAAGAAAGAATAATAAATGCGGTGAAAATTGTAGTAACATCTGCATATACAATAAAATATCGCTACATATCCAGGAAAGTAGCCAAATAAAATCACATGTGCACATCTGGGTGGTACAAACTACAATTGATAACACTCAAAAGGTTTAGAACGGTGCAGGAATCTATTGGCCATTAATGTCACCTGACTGCTAGTGAAATACTGAGGTCCTGCATCATCCCACGCTTGACACGGTGATTGCCCAACCTGATCCAATGAAGCCGAAATTATATAAGAACAAAAAAGTAATCAAACCATATAAGCTTGACTCTCGGTGACAGTTTTGAAAGCCACAGACAAATGGTCTCTCTATTATCTCAGTGACTCACTTCCTGTCAATATTTGCTGGTTCTCTTTCAATGGGTTTGCGGATGCTATTCATTCACATCAGCTGCCGGCTGCCAAAGTTTCTGCCCAGTTCATTACGCTCCATGATTTAATTTGAGTCATGAGCATGATTTGGCATTCACTGTCCGATGCTCTGTAAATGCAAGGCAACTAGCAAAGTGAATCAGCACTTCCACTTCAAAAAAATAAAAGCACACTGGTTCCCAGGCTACTCAAGCAAAAGGCTGATGTGACTTTCCACCCACACCACATTCAGAACCCAATCGCAGACCTCCCTAATCAGCCAACTTTCCTGCAAGAACCTCAGAAGAACCTTGGTGGATCAAGAAGAAAAAACATGTCCAAGATTTTCTCTCCTAAAGTGGTCAACCAGTTGTTTTGGTGGAAACCACAAATGGAGCACAAAGGGAGGAGACCAGCTTTGATAAAGCTAATACCTGCCAGATGTGTTTGGGTACAGTTTCCACCAACTCAACCATGGAGAAGAGTCCATGGCCTGGCAGGCGGCTGAGGACCTTGGCCACTCCTCTGGGCCAACAACAACGGCCTGAGGGACTTAGTCTGTGTTCTGGTTTGGTTGTATTTTGTGAGGTTATATTTTATAATTTTTATTGTACTGTTGCTGTTTTGACTGTAAGCCGCCCTGAGTCGCCTCGGCGAGTGGGCGGCAATATAAATCTGAATAAATAAATAAATAAACCACCATGGTCATTGATGGGTCTTGTAGAAAGCACCAGACAGGGAGAAACTGTGGGAGGGGCAAGAACTTCTCATTGCTGAAACCTCACAAGAGATCTTCAGTAGGTCGCTACCTCTGAACCAGATGTGGAGAAAGTTACTTTTAAAGTTATCCTGAGCATGAAGCAATGTTTCCCGAGCTGCTGTGAATAGAGCCCATGAGAACACAGGAACATCCAAGTTGCCAGAGCCTACACAGTGCCACAAATTGTTTCCACCCTAGCCAACCAGAAGTCAATAGAAAGACCACCAACAGGATATGAGAGCAAAAGCGTCCTCCTGCTCTTGTTTCCTAAAAATGGCAATAGCATAGTGCTTGTGATACTGCTGTAGCCAACGTGAATAGTAGTCACTATCTCTTTTTATAGCCATCCAATGCAGTGGCCAATTCATCATCACTACACATTGTAGTAACAAATTCCATAACAATAACAATTGTGTCATCAAGTCAATTCTGACTTATAGTGACTCTTTTCAGGGTTTTTTTAAAAGTATACAATACACTGATATAGTTTCTCATTCTTTTCTGGGGGTACCCTGAACTGTGCAGCTTGCCCAAGGCTACACAGGATGGCTTTTACGTATGTATGTATGTATGTATGTATGTATGTATGTATGTATGTATGTATGTATGTATGTATGTATGTATTTATTTATTTATTTATTTATTTATTTATTTGTCACATTTGTATTGCTGCCCACTCGGCAAGCAACCCTGGGCAGCGTACAACAATGACGTCATGAACCGCATAAATCCCACCAGAGAACTATAAAAACTTAAAACCAGTAAAAACCCCAATTAAAAATACAATTAAAAAATTAGCCTGACAATGAAAAAGAACCAGCAGGAGGGGGTCACCACATCCCCAGTGTCCAACACTTGCTTTGCCAGCTAGGTTTTTAGTTCTTTCCTGAAGGGCAGCAACTCTGTTTGGAGTCGTAGTTCAATTGGCAGGAGGTTCCATAGGGCTGGAGCAGACACAGAGAAGGGCCTCTTTCTGGCACAATAAGAAAGCCTCTCCGGTCTGCTCTGGTGGGACAGACAGATGTTCTTGGGTTGTCACAGTCTCTTAAGTATCCTGGCCCACTACCATGTAAGTCTTTAAAGGTAACAGGCACAGTGATGAATCAAACTCCCAAATCTCTGGCTCCACAGCCAGATAGCTCAGTCATTCAGCTATCCAGCCAACAGATCTCATAGTTTAAGTTTAAAGTTGTTCCTTCTAAATCTACTTCCCATCAGTTCAATCAGTGATGGAGAAAGAGGCAAAAACCTCTACCCCTCTTCCCATAAAATGCACCTTCTATGCAGTGGTGGGCAGCAAAAAAATTCACTACCACACAGTGGGTGGAGCCTATGTTGTGGGCAGAGCTTACATTGTGGGCAGAGCCTACACCATGGGTGGAGCCTACACCATGGGCGGAGCCTACGTCATGGGTGATCTAGTCATGACTGCCATATGGCCATGTATACATCTGCAAACACAGGCAGCACTGGCTCTTTGGCTGTAAATGGAGATGAGCACTGTACCCTAGAGTCGGATATGACTGGCTTTTGAGCAAGGGAGACCTTGAACCACTTGCAAAGAGAAATGATGAGGTCTGATCCAGCCAGTTGTCTTGAGGAGGAGGCGGACATATTCCCAGCCCCTTCGCAAGGCAAGTGCCTGGATCGCTAAGGGCTTAGTGACCCAGGTCACTAAGGCAGCCGCCTGGGTCACTAAACCCTTAGTGATCCAGGCACTTGCCTTGTGAAGGGCGGGAGGGAAGCCCTCGCCCCTATGCAAGGCAAGTGCCTGGATCCCTGCTCTTTGGACTGGGCTCCTCTTTGCACCCGGTGCCTTCCCACTAGCAATTCCCCAATCTGGCTGGGATGGCATGGCAGGGGTGAAATGAGCCAGTCTGAAGAACGGAAAAGCCTTTCCAATCTTCGGACTTCACACACACACACATACACGCACACACACCCCTGGTGCCTTCCCAGCCCCCAATCTGGCTGGGAAGATGCTGCGGGGTGATTTGGAGCCTAGGACTGGGCTCCAACTCACCCCGCAGCTTCCCCTATGGGGATGCTTCGAGTTACGAAAAATCGAGTTATGAAGGAGGCCATGGAACCAATTTTCTTCATAACTCGGGGTTTTACTGTACTTCACAGCCCTATTCCCTTTACTTTATATTGAAAACATAATTTCTCCCTGCCTTTTGCTTCTCCTTCTTTTTCTTTGTAGAGGTCCACATCATGCCTTAGGGCAGAGCAGATGGAAAACAGTGCCCTAGCTGCCAAAAATTGCTAGTTATACCTCTGGCAACTTCTTTGTTTTGTTTCCATATCCACTCAAAATGCTTGGGGGTGGGGGATGTCAGCAAAAATCCATCCAGATGTCATTGAAGTGACATTTCATCATCCTTGGGTAATATAATCAACGTTAAGGAACTCAGGAATGTGGAGAACATCTAGAACACTACCTGTCACCCACCCCTGCTTCTGAGTCAAACCAGAAGTTGATTTGTTTGTTTATTAAATAATATACTTGCTGGTTTGGCTCCCTGCAAAGTTTGCACATGAGGAAGAGGGAGAGAAAGAAAAATTATAAAGGTAAACTTCTTCATTGCTGAAAAGCCAGTCATTTCTGACTCTAGGACAGTGGTGCACAAACTAAGACCCAGGGGTCGGGTGTGGCCCCCAATGCCAATTCATCCAGCTTGTGAAGCCCTCGTCGCGTCTGGAAGCGGAAGTAAAATGCGCCTGTACAGGCGCATTTTACTTCCGCTTCCAGGAGCGATGAGGGCTTCACGGGCCGGATGAATTGGCATCAGGGGCTGCACCCGGCCCCTGGGCCTTAGTGACTAGCTCCCTGAATCACGATTGGCCCACGGCCCAAAAAGTTTGGGCACCCCTGCTCTAGGAGGTGGTGCTCATCTCCATTTACAGCCAAAGAGTCAGCACTGTCTGTGTCTGCAGATATTTCCGTGGTCATGTGGCCGGTATGACTAGACACCGGAGCACACAGAATACAGTACTGTTACCTATCTATCTACTTGTAATGTCTTGTTTTTGAACTCCTTAGGTTGGCAGGAGCTGTGATCAATGACAGGCGCTCATGCAGTATTTGGGTCTCAAACTGCTGACTTGCCAATCTTCCGGTTGCCAAGCGCAGTATCTTAATCACTAAGCCACCTCGGACCCTAGAAAGACAAAGAGTGCCATACAAACTGAAATGACTCACAGGAACCCTGCAATGCAGCAGTTTTTGCCCATGAATACTAAGGGCAAGATTTATATTTTTAAAAAGAACGTTATCCTTTTTTGTGTGATATGGTGGATAAAGTGACAAACAAGGACTCAAGAAGCCTCAGTTCGAATCCTTGCTTAGTCATGGAAACTCACTGGGGCTATGGAATTGGTAACACCACTCCTTAAATACCTCACTCTCCTTGAAAGTGTTGAGTTTTCAACAGGCAATCCCATCTTGATTTGGGAAGGGTTAGCATTTAAAGCAAAGCAATCACACTTATATACCACCCAGTAGTGCTTAGTGCACTCTCAGGTTGATTTACAAGTTAATTAGTATTTTGCCTCAACCATGCTGGGTACTCATTTTATCAACCTCTGAAGGATGGAAGCAGTGATGGGATGTCAAAAATTTTACTACCACTCCATGATGTCATCACAGTGTGGGCGGAGCCAGTGTTGTGGGCGGAGCCAGTGTCATGGGTGGGACCATGTGACTTGGTGGGCGGGGCCAAAGTTGGTCATGTGACTTTAAAATATTTTTTAATTTTAAAATAATAATAAATAAATATAAAATTAATATAACCGGAACGTGGCCGAGAGGGCCGGAGGCCTTTTGCCCGGCGCCAGGATGCCTTCCCCCAACCCACCCACCCCTCTTGTAGGCGTTGCTCTGGACCAACCCACCCACCCCTCTTCCACCACCACCACCACCCCTCGGAGATAGGCGCTGCTCTGGCCGCCGCCGCAATGGAGGCCGCCGGTGAGCAGCCTCTTGCCCTCCATCCATCCCTCCTCCCCAGCGCGGCGGCCTCCATCGGGTTGGGGAAAGGCGTCCTGGCGCCCGGCAAGAGGCCTCCGGCCCTCTCGGCCACGTTCCGGTTCCGGCTGGAGCCTCTGAGGATGAGTGCCTGGGCGGCCCAGGCAACATTTCTCTCTCCCTCCCCTTCCCTGCTCGGACACAGAGAATACACCCCCCAACCCTGCTTACCTTCCCTCTGCTTACGGTATTTTCTCTCCCGACTAACAGCTGATCAGAGACTTTTTTTAAAAACTAGGGAAACAAGGGGGAAAAATTCAGCGATGTGATTGGATCTCTATGTCAGCTGACATAGAGATCCAACCACATGAAGGGAGGAGAATACAGCGATGTGATTGGATCTCTATGTCAGCTGACATAGAGATCCAATCACATCGCTGAATTTTTTCCCCCTTGTTTCCCTAGTTTAAAAAAAAGTCTCTGATCAGCTGTTAGTCGGGAGAGAAAATACAGTAAGCAGAGGGAAGGTAAGCAGAGTTGGGGGGTGTATTCTCTGTGTCCGAGCAGGCAGTGGGGTGGCTGTGTTTTTTCATAACACATGGCGTATTTTCGGGTGGTAGCTTATATTTTTAGAGCCCCCCGAAAATCGGCACATGGCGTATTTTCGGTGGTCTCTTATTATGGGGAAAACATGGTATTTGCAATTTCAGTGCGCATGCGTCTGATTGGTTTCTGCGCATGCGCACTAAATTGGAGCCATTTTGACTCCAATTAAAAAAAATTTTTTTTTTCCTGCCGGTGAGGCGTCCGATCCGGACGCCTCAAAAACGGTATTACCCTCCCGGAGAACCCTCCGGAAATCTTCTTAACGGTTCTGTGGATCCGGTCAGAACCGGTAACATCCCATCACTGGATGGAAGGTTGAATCTAACTTTGAATCTAGCCAGGATTGAACTCACAACATTTTGGTTGCAGTACAGCAGTTTAACCACTGCACTACCAGGTCTGTTTTTTAATCAGAACTGTCAATCATCAGGCTAAATATTTCTTCCATGCAAATTTAACTCTGTTTCCACTCTAAGGGCACTTTCAAATCCCGCGTGACCTAAAATAGGCCACTTTTTGACCCCCTCCCCAGTCTGTGACTTTCTGTGACCTTTGACCAACCCCCTTCCCCAAATCATGTGATTTGAAGATACTGGTAGATCTATATACTGATCTACTCTGGAGTAAAGGATAAAACTGATTTAATCTCTCAAAATTCACATTCTCCGCAGCGGTTTGACGAAACACAATGTGTTTTGTTTCTTTTGCCTGATGTGTTACGGGTCTCCTCTAGAATAGGGAAATGTACCAAAATGTAGCTAGATTTAATGATAAATTGCTTTTATGTGTTTGGATATGAATTTTAACTTTATGAGTTTTGTAACCTCTTGTCACAAGGAAAATCAACCCTTTCATGGTGGAAACATTCAATTAAAGGACAATCTTGATAGGAGATGCAGAGGCAAGGATTGTGGACCTGTGGTTAAGCTAATTTTGTGTTAAAGGACTAAAGGACTCACATTCTTGTCGTGCCAATGTTAGATTAATCGGTTTGCCCCAGGAGATGAACGGAAGTCTCCCACAGCATTGCGTCAACTTGATATCCGATTTTCCACATCCTTCTTGCCAGAGGTGCCAGCCAGATGTTCAAGGAATCAAATTGTTGTATAGATGTGTTAATTATGTGATTGCTTTTACCTGATTAGACCTTCCTGTATCCTGTTTGACAAGATTTACCCAGCTACATCGATTTCCTCTATGTACCCTTTTGTATGGTTGC
Source organism: Furcifer pardalis (assembly GCA_030440675.1). NCBI lineage: Eukaryota > Metazoa > Chordata > Lepidosauria > Squamata > Chamaeleonidae > Furcifer > Furcifer pardalis. The sequence goes on along the minus strand of CP126894.1, from coordinate 12,580,923 downwards.
TATTTTTAGATGTACTATTTCCAGGGCCGTAGCCAGGGGGTGGCCAGAGTGGAGATTGCCCACCCTGAGGTAGCAGTTTGCCCACCCTCAAACACCCAGCTGCTTACACACACACACACACACACACACACACACACACACACACACACACACACACACACACACACACACACACACACACACACACACACACACGACATATATCTCTTTGTTAAAATAATGACAATTAACAGATGAAAAGGGCAGTTGTTGCTATGTGCATTCAAGCAGGAACCAATTTACAGTGACCTTGATAAGGCCTCCTGTTAAATAATCTTTGCAAAGTGGTGTGGGCTAGTGTGTCACATATATGACATTGTTGCCCATCCTGAAAAAATATTCGCCCACCCACATCTAGAATCTTGGCTACAGCTCTGATTATTTCTGGAATGTGTAACTATGAATGTTGTAATCTGTGTACTAATTTCTTTGGTGTAATTGAATGACCATGAGACATCTTTTGTACCTTTTGTGCTTGTGTAAACTGTATACTTACCTGTATACTTACCTTGTAAGATTCTTATAAAAACTTCATTCTTGGTCTCATTCGGGGCCAACCTTCTCCCACTAGACTTTATTGAAATGCACATTCAATAACTTGAACTCCTTGATTTTTAACCTATATCCTAGTCGTTTTTCTTTGGTTCTTTACATCAACTCCATCAGTGGCTTCCTAGATTAAAAAGTTAGTTTTTCCTCCATCACCTAGCAACCTGTGGGCCCCCTGTATGTTCTTGTTGAGGTTAGTGGATCCCCCACTAACGTCTGTGCCATGGAGAGGTATTTTTATTTATTTATTCATATTCATATTTATATTATATTTATATTTTAGGTAACAAGATTGTTCTTCCTGCTTTTTGCAACCCAAATGAAGGGAACTACTGTTTTTTACCATCTACCTGACAACTTTTCTTGAACACAAGTAAACATTCTTTTTTCATCTTCTGCTAAAACTATGCCTAGCATGTTTTACTTTAGGAACTGAGAAGAAAACAAAGGGAAACTGAGGATGGCTTACATTTTAAAACATTCAGCCTTAATCCCTGGGGACACACTAGCCCACACCACTTTGCAAAGATTTAACAGGAGGTCTGATCAAGGTCACTGTAAGTTGGTTCAAGCTTGAATGCACATAACAACTACAGTACTGCCCTTTTTGACTGTTGTTATTATTTTAACAAAGAGATATTAAAATGGTTTTAATTTAACGGTGTTTTAAAATGGCAATAGTTTAAATTACATTTAAGTAGCATATCAGAAAACAAAATAAAAAACACTGTAGCACTTTAAGGACTAACTGCTATACAGTAATACCTCGGATAACTTGGTTCCACAAGTCTTGGTGTTTTCCGATTTTTAGTGTTATCCGATGCATGTTAAAATCCTATGGGATGTATCGGTTAACGTTAAGGCTCCATAGAGATACATTGTAACCGCACAGGCTTTAGCGGTTGTTATCCGATCCATCCCATAGGACCTTAACGTTATTCAATCCAATTCTCCTCCCCAGATTACTTAACATTATGCGATTTTAGCGTTATCCGAGGTATTACTGTATTTTTATTTTTTAGCTTTCATGGATCAAGTCCACTATTCTAAAAAATTTAAGTAGCAACAACAATTACACTTATATACTGCCCCATAGTGCTTAGTGTACTCTCTGGGCGGTTCACAAGTTAATTAGCCTTTTGCTCCCAACATGCTCGATACTCATTTTACCAACAAAGGAAAGATGGAAGACTGAGTCAGCCTTGGTTCCCATCAGGATCAAACTTACAATCTTTTGGCTGCAGTACAGCAGGTTAACCACCACACCACCAGGCTCTTATAGAGTACAGTACTGTATTTATAATGCACTTTAAATACACACACCACAAGATACCATTTGTCCTAGCTTCTGGGCTAAAGGCAGGATGAAAACAAACAAACAAAGAATCAAATAAATAAAAACAAAGAAATAACGTTTCAACACACTTGAACTAGAAGCAACCTCGCAAGAAGAAAGCTTGAACAAGTTGGGAAGCTCAGTAGTAGTAGATATGCTTACCATTTTAAAAGTCCCAGCATCTCCCATTAGTTCCATGAAATGTTTTGATGGTATTCAATGGCTGTACTAGCAAAATGGATATTGTGATCTAACACATCCAGAGGATAATAGGTGGTAAACAGTAAGGAAGATGGTGGGCCTTTGCATTTGGGTATGGCAGCTTCCTCAGAATGTAGTTTGAACTTCAGCTTAACAAGATCTGTTTTCTGCCTGATTCAAACTTCATACCCAAGCAGAAATTGCCTTCTTTGAGAGGGCTGTGATGGCAAGGAAAAGATCAGAGGAAGCAAAGGCAGAGTCGGCCTCTTGGCATTACCCCACCCTGAGCTAACCTCACTTCAAAGAAAGGTGGATCAATTATTCATTACATGAAAATGCAGACTTTTATGATACCAGATGTTTCTCGGGATGTTTGACACTGCCCATTAGCTCACCCTTTGGTTTTAATTGCTTTAACTAATGGTGATACTCAAGGTGAAATGACTTCAAAACTTTCTTTCCCCTTCCCAGAATAAAAATCCTAAAACTGGGGGGGGGGGGGGGGGGGGAAGAGATGAAGATCAAAAAAGTGTGACTGGTGGAGATTTGTGGCTGAGGATTTTTGCAGGGGACGCCTGAATGAGGCCCCTTGTCGGAGTCCCTAAATGTAAGACTAACATGCTCAAATGGGTGTTGCTGGCAGACAACACCACACGGAGAGATACAGAATCTAGTTCATTTACTGGTCTGCCGATTACTACCAGAAACAGGTACATATGAAGATTTAATTTTGGTCAGTGAAAAGAGCCAAGAAAGTGGCTTCATTTTGGCAGTCAAAAGTTTGATGTGGATAAGGAAGAACTGTGTGTGTGTGTGTCTGTGTGTGTGATATCTACTCTCAACAGCCCTCTGTTGACCTCAATGACATCATCCACCAAAGCTGATTTGTTGCTGAGCATTTTGATGTCATTCCATTCACCATGTGATTCCTGATTGAGCCAAAATGCTCACATGCAGGAATTCAGCTGTGTTCAGAACTCTCTCAGCTTTTTGATGCCTCCTCAAAAGCATGGGATAAAAAAACCTTAATTCATGCTCAGCTGTTCTCCTTTACCCTCACTGGCTGTCATAATCTCGTTGAGAGTGATTGAACAAAGCAATCTGATGTCATCTCTTTTACTATTTTGCCCCTGGAACAAGTAGGATCACTCCTGTGGCTAATAATTTTTTTAAAAAAAAGTTAGGAAGAGTAATGTTGCAAGAGGGGAAGTGATTCCAAAGCAACAACCCACAGAAAATTGCAGGAAGTACTGTAGTACTAAATATCTACAATACAAACTGGAGGGAGTTAGAAACAGAGGAATGAGTTCCTGTTTCTCCAAAACTATTAGCTTCTCCCCCCAAAAAAACTAGACTACATCTCATTTCTAATGTAAACACAACAGATCAATAAAGAATAAGAGACCAATTTAAAGACTGGTGCACACCACAGATTGTTTTGATAAATAAATGGGTGTACGTTCTTCATGTTTTAGCTGCAAAATGTTGAGGTCCACATCTCTAAAGCTTAAGCATCTAGCTTACATGTAGAGCCTTGTTTGAATATCAGATTTCTGGGTGCAGATCTAAGCATTTGACTCTTTGTTCTTGAGCTCATTCTTTCCATCACAGGGTCTAAAGGAATGCAATCTGTCCAGATGCCAACACTTCTTAGGAAACTGGAATAGAGCAGCTCTCAGTGGTTTAAAGACCTTATTCATAAAGGAGAACACCAGGGAAGGCTGGCTAGGAGGATGTGTGGGAAACTCAGTTCCTCCTTAAAGGTTGCCTGTTAGTCAAAAAGAACAAATGGGAAAGAATAGTTGTTTTTTTACTATGTTCCCCTATTTGTTCACTGGGAAGGGTCACAGATAAAGGCCATTACCTGGTCCTTTTAACTCAGAAGCACACAAAGTATGGATTCAGGGTCACAGGTGCATCCCCAAAGGCATTTTTGCAGGCCCCAGAATCCCCACTCCTGTGCACAATTTTTTAAAAAGTGTTTTATTGATGGAAAATTGCACATTGCCATTCCCAAAGGCTTCCAGGAACAACATGTATTTGAGTACAGTGGAACCTCTGTTAACAAACGGTTCAGTTAACATAAACATCGCATAACAAAAGGAAATCCATAGAAAATAGTGGCTTGTTTGTGGATATATATTTTTTAGAACGAATTAATTGGTTTTCAATGCATTGCTATGGGCAACCACATTTCGGTTAATGTATTTTGGTTTTCAATGCATTCCTATGGGAAATTCTGTTAAAGAACTTTTTGCTGTAAGAAACTTCCCAGAGAACGCATTAATTACATTAACCAAGGTTTCACTGTATTTTAGAGCAAATCCAGCATGTAATGGGTTGTTAATGTTAATTCTATCTTTGATTAACCAATAGAAAAGTCTTCTGTCTTCCTGCTTCTAGAGTTACCTGAGATGGTTTTCATGTATTAAGTCTTGTTGTTTGGATTTCTTCTTCTTCCTCCTCCTCCTCCTCCCTCCCCCTCTAGTTTGCCTTACAAGCAGAAACATGTGTGTGTAAGATCACCATTTTGTTTGGGCACATGGCAGATCTTATGTAAAGACTTTTACAAAGCAGATCCCAAGTTTATCTCTCTGAAGCCATTGTAAGTAAAGAACTACTTTGTTACCTTTCTAAACATCATGTGGAGTGTTTAATTGCTGGCTCAAAACAGGGAGTAAAAGCCTTGGAGAACTTGCGATTCAAACTGAAGCTACTTGTAAAAACTGTCCTGCTTTACTGCTGCTGCACAAAAAAATCTTAACACCTCAAGCTCCAACTACACACACTCTAAAACCCACAACCCTCAAATAGACATGCCCCCCTCTTTTAAAAATGGCCCTTTGTCACTGGTCTCCAAAGAAACACACTGAAGATGCCCTGGGTTTCCCTTGCTCGAGAGCCAGTCACATCCGACTCTAGGGTTCAGTGCTCATCTCTGTTTCAAAGCCAAAGAGTCAGCGCCGTCTGCTTCTGCAGACGTTTCCGTGGTCATGTGGCAGGCATGACTAGACACAAGATGCCCTACAATATTTTAATTGGAAGTTCTAGACCAGGAGTTCTCAACCTTTTAAAGCTGGGGGCCGGCTCATGCTCCCTCAGACAGCTTTGGGGGCCAGATGGCCATTTTGCCCTTCCTCCACCACATGTCACTTCCTGGTGTGGTGGAGGGGCCACATGAAATGGCACCATAGGCCGCATTTAGCCCGTGGGCCGGAGATTATGAATCCCTGTTCTAGCCACTCAACCTGGTGTCTTTGATGCCTAGAACTGTATTTCCTCTACCTCTGGTCTAGTTAGATTATAACGGCAACAACATTGTGTTTAAAAATAACCAGTGGTGGAGGTACTAAATATGTATAGGCAGATAGGTTGGGCATCCTGGGTTGTCTTGATTTTGTGTAAATGACTATTTGTAGATTGTTAGGTCATTTCCTCCTTAGATCAATTTCCCCTTCTTCAAGGCGGTAGTTCGCTATTTGTTCCCATTGTTTCATTGTTCCGATAGAGGGAACAAGTATAAAACAAGTGGCAGAGTTCAAATTCCAAGGAACAACATTTACTGAAAATGGCAAAACAGGCAAAGAGATTAACATACAGTGCAGTAAGGCAAACCAAATATTGGGACAGTTAGCTCTGCTCTTGCAATACAAATCAACACCTCATTCAAAACATAGTCATTCCCACCTTCCATTACCAGTGCCAAACATGGACACTTACAACAAAACATAAACAAAAGTTGGTCACCATGGAAATGAGATGTTTGAGAAAGGCTGCTGGAGTGACTAGGTAAAAAGGCTGCCCTTGCTTGATAGCCACTCATATCCCACTCTAACGGCTGCTATTTACCTAAGAAGTTACTGCTACCTTTCCCACTAAGCAGTCCCTGTTTATCTACTTGCAATTTCTTGCCTTCAAACTGCTAGGTTGGCATGAGCTGGGACAGAAACTGGAGCTCACTCCATCATGCAGTACTCGGGTCTCAAACTGCTGACCTGCCAACTTTCCATTTGTCAAGTTCAGCCTCTTAACCACAAAGCCACCATCTTAACCACTAAGCCACCGCAGACCCTTATGCTGGAATAACTAGAAGGGATAAAATCCCAATCCCAATAAAGAGGAAGTAAAGTACTGTAGTAGTTATTTCGGCTCTACCGTAAAGTTGCCTCCATATCAGCCTTCAGTATTCTTGCCTGCAGGGGGAAAAGTCCCATGAATCAGATTGGGTTTGTCAATCCATTCTTCCCCTTTTCCAGCTTTCAAAAGTAAAAATCGTCTTTGGAATTGTACTGTAAGAATTTGCAAAGCAAATAGTGTATATTGGTACTGTTGTGTTCAGTGGGACAGTAACAAGCAAGAACTGTATGACATTGTTTATCCCTGAATCCCTCAGAAGTGCTCCTAGTCACATAGAAGTTTTTCTTCCTTTTTCCAATTTATCCACGTCACAACCCCACAATCTCTAGGCTCTGTGAGTGTCTGTCTGCCTGCCTGTGACTGTGTTTAATTTGGTTGTCTCTGGTCTGAGTCCCAAATATTAGTGTCAAGATACAAACAGAACCTGGAAACATTTATTTCTTGGCCTGCAGCTCCCAGAGAATCTCTCAGCCAGAACAACCAATTGGGTTATCGTTGTCCTGAAAAATCATCCACCCCCACCCCCAAGTTTTGGGCCCATGAAGCATGTGTTAGTGAAGAACAGATCGACAGCAAAGCCAGATGAAATGGCATTTGACTTCTAGAGTCAGGTGAGGAAGCAATAACAAGTTTCAAAACAGTACAAAATGATACATTAAAAGCAATTAACCATTAATCAAGATTTAAATAAAAAAAAACACAATTAAAATTCTAAAATTTATAAATGAAGCTTTCCTTATGCCCCCACTTCAGGCTTAAAAGATTACCTGGAAAGGAAGTTCTTTATCTGAAGGACAACGGACTGCAGTGGCTCGGTGGTTAAGAAGCTTGCCTTGTTAGCTGGAAGGTCAGCAAGTCAGCAGTTCAAGATGGAATGAGCGCCTGTCTGTTCCAGTTCTTGCCAACCTAGCAATTCGAAAGCAATAGGGATCACTTAGGTGAGAAAAGCTCTTGGGGACATGAAAGGAGCCTCATTCGGGCATCCCCTGAGCGGAGTTCCTCCAGCAAACATCCTTTCAATCCAGAAAGCGCCTTTGTGTGCTTGTGACACGATTAAAAAAATCTGAAAGGCAGAAGGATGAGATGGGGGAAACGATCTGGCTTCTGGCGGCAACATATTCCAAAGCCTGGGAGAAACCACTGAGAAGGTCCTCTGTTCAGTCGCAGCCAAAGGAGAGCATGGAACGATAGTGGAACTGAGAGGGGGGCCTCCCCAGAAGATGTTAAAAGCCTAGCAGGGTTATACGCCGGGGTGATATGATCCTTCAAATAGTCTGGACCCAGCTGTATAGGGCAATGATGGCAAATGTTGGCACTTGAACTTCAATTCCCAGAGGCCCTGATCAGCAGGAGTGCTACTTGGGCTTCGGGTAATTAGTATATGTTTTAATAAATAAATAAATAAATAAGTCCAAGAACACCTGGAGTGCCAAGGTTCACCATCACTGGTATAGGGCTCCCTTGCTCAAAAGCCAGTTGTGTCTGATTCCAGGGGTTGGTACTCATCTTCATTTACAGCCAAAGAGCCAGTGCTGTCTGCGTCTGCAGATGTTTCCATAGTCATGTCATGTGGCAGGTATTGCTCGATGCCAGAGCACATAGAGCACTGTTACCTTTCCCACCAAACTGGTACCTATTTATCTACTTGCAATTTCTTGCTTTCGAACTGCTGGGTTGGCAGTAGCTGGGACAGATGATGGCAGCTCACTCCATCATGCAGCACCTGAGTCTCAAATGGCAGATCTGCAGGTCATCAAGCTCAGCGTCTTAACCACTAAGCCACTGCGGCCCCATAGGGCTTTATAAAACAATGAGGCACTTTGAATTGAGCCTGGAAACAGACTGGCAGGCAGTGAAGCTGTCGTAATAAGGGAGTTACATGCTCCCTATATGGCTGCAGCATTTTTGAACCAGCTGAAGTTTCCAAACATTCTTCAAGGCTGATCCATACAGAGCACATTGCAATAATTCAGAGGAGATATAACTAAGGCATATGCTGCCAGCTTTTCTGGAGCTAAAAATCCCAGCATCCTTGGCTGGCATGCCAGCATCCTTGACTGGGGCTGATGGAAGCTATAGTCGAGTACACAAGGAAGGTGCAAGGCAATTTTGGATGTTTTCTAAGAAGAGCTAATACATAAGTCTGAATTTACAGAAATCACCCACAACTGGTATATGTAAGTCCGTTTACATATTCTGAAGAACCCATGTGTGTCTTGCCAATCCTAAACAGCAAGGGAAGAATAGTTTAGTTTCATCTTCTTTCCTGGGATACACAGAAACAGCCTCCTTGAAAATTGTAGTCTTTTTGAACCACAATCAAGCGTACCCTGGTAATGGCAACCTTGTGTTGCCAGTTAATCTTTCTCACACTAGGTCAGGCAAAAGGAACTGCAGAATGAATTCACCCAAAAGTGCCTTCATTTTGGCAGTTTCATATCTGGCCTAGAAAGGAATAATAAAAAAAAATCTTCTTTCCTTTTCATTAACAATTCCAACATCATCAGAACTGACCACTAGTATGAATGAAAGAGAGTTCTTGCATCTTCCAAAACCTGCTGTAAGTACAATGCAATGTATTAATAAAGGGACAATGCAAAAAATTACTTACAAAATTGAAGCAGTGATAACAGTAAGAGGAACTCCACAGATGAGAAGAAACAAGTAAAACAATTCCTTTTAAAATATAACATTCTAATCTCTAGGCCAGGGGTGCCCAAACTTTTTGGTCTGTGGTTCAGGGAGCCCAGGGGCCAGATCCAGCCCCTAATACCAATTCATCTGGCCCATGAAGCCTCTTGGAAGAGGAACTAAAACGTGCCTGTAAGGGCTGTAGTTTGGCCACCCCTGCTCTAGGCATTGCCACTTAAAGACTTGTAAACAACAGCTTTAAGTCTTTTCTAGAATAGGCCCCATTGAAACAGTGGAGGTTTTGTGAGTCACCTCCTAAGTCAGTTCCATAGAGTCAATGAGCCTATACTCAATAGGACTTATTACTGGATTTCAGCCAAGGAACCACACATTTCAGCCCCAGGGCATATGCAATTCTGTTTGTTTTACAAACTAAAACAGCTGGGATAAAGTGTATGTTATTCTATTTATTTATAAGTGTTACTTATACACAACCTTTATCCCATAGGAAAACCTAGACACCTCATATAGAATAATAATACTTAAAAGTACCATTAAAACTATATTAGAAAAAAAATGTTAAAATCAGAATTCAAAACATTTTTTAAAAATTTAAAATCTATAAAGAAAAGAAATATATTTTTTCTAAGCCTACCCAATAAAACTACTGCTTTTTAACACTGGGGTATTTCGTTGCTTTAAGCAATGCAATGTTGGGAGGAGGGGGGAATGTTCCCCTGCCAATCATTACATCAAAAAATCAGTAATGATGTACAGTTTGGCCCCATTCAGCGTGGGAGAACACTTTGACATTCTGATTAGACTCATTGGACTCAGGAAATACAAGAAAGGAGCATGAAATCACTAATAATTCTCAATACAGTACATTGAAATCCCAATGGGGTCATGAGTCTGCTCAATGTTTTATATGAACGTGGGCTTTGTTTTTATTTTATTTTTTAATTCTGGTAACTGAAGGTGACTTTATGTTATGTGTCTTCAAGTCAGAACTAATACAGAGTGACCTTGATAATGCTTTCAAAGTAAGATATCTCAATGGTTCTACCCAGTAGGCTTCCACAGCTGAGCCGGGATTCATAACCAAGTCTCCCAAGTCCTAGACCATTGCTCTATCCACTATGCCACACTGGGAATCCCTGAAACCTGCTTAAAGGTTTCCCTTGTTCAAAACCCAGTCATATCTGACTCAAGGGGGTGGCACTCATCTTGGTTCACAGCCAAAGAGCCAGTACTGCCTGCGTCTGCAGACATTTCTGTGGTCATGTGGCAGGCAAGACTAGATGCCAGAGTCTACAGAACACTGTTACCTTTCCTGCTGAAATGGTACTTATTTATCTACTTCCAATTTCTTACTTTTGAACTGCTAGGCTGGCAGGAGCTAGGACAGATGACAGGCACTCACTCCATCGTGCAGTACTCAGGACTCGAATTGCTGGCCTGCTGACCTTCTGATCAAGCTTTTCATCTTAACTGCAGCCATTTGTACCACTCAGAAGATTGACTAAAAATATAAGTCAAAGAAGGAGGTGGAGGGATGTGGAAGAAGTCAAAGCTAATGAAGAACCAAGACCAAGCCTTCGAAAGGATTAGCTGTCCAGCAGAGGGCAACAGGGACGAGATCAGTGTGATGTGAAGCAGGTGGCCAAACACAATTTTGTCAGAAGCGACCCCCTTATCCTTTTGAAATGTTGTCCATTCTGGCCAGCGTTAATTGTTTTTGGCTGAGAACCTGCTGCCACATCAGATTTTTTTCCTTCCTCCTCCTCCGGCTTCTGCTGGCCCCTTCCTAATGGCGATACTGCAGAAGCTGTCACTTTGAAGCCCATAAAAGCCCAAGAATATTAATGGCTTTCTTTGTTGTTTTGTTTTTGTTTTCAACCAGGTTGGCAAAGTCTTGATTTTCTAGGGCAAATCCTTCCGAAAGGACGCAAGAGCCAGCTGTGTGTGCAGTAGTGTGCAGCTGTGCTAAAGAAGGGGTGGAAGAACCGAATGGGGAGGAGGGGGAGATTACAATACGCAAATTGTTTTCCTCCCTCAATTAAAAACCGGGTTAGCAAATATTTTTAATGTGGGATGAAAGAAGCCAGTCAGTAGTTTGAGGAGACCTTTGTTTGGCTGCAGGGTTGAGAATGGTGGCGTTCTCAGGATTTTGGGGCAGTGCCTAAATGGCCAGCAATTCTGAGATAATAAAAGCAGTTTTTTTAAAATGCCTCTATGATTTACATGGACACAGACAAAGCTGTCTGTGGTTTTGCCCTGACCTTATTTGCAATAGCAAGGGACCAATTCTGGAGGATATAAAGTTGTGAGAAAGAAAAAACAACTCCTAAGAGCACGTGCAAAGGGCTTTTTGTATCCAGCACTAAAACAAAGAAGGGACTGTAGTGGCTTAGTGGTTAAGTTGCTGGACTTGACTGGAAGGTCAGCAGGTCAGCACTTTTAGAGACCCGAGTGCTGTACGATGGAATGAACTCCCATCTCTGTCCCAGCTCCTGCCAACCTAGCAGTTCAAAAACAAGAAATTGCAAGTAGATAAATAGGTATCATTTTGGTGGTAAACTAGCCAGTGTTCCATGCACTTCAGTATCTAGTCATGCCTGCCACATGTCCATGAAAACATCTGCAGACGCAGACAGCGCTGCCTCTTCAGCTATAAAGAGATGAGCATCAAACTAGAGTTTGATACAACTGGCTTTTGAGCAAGGGCAACCTTTACCTAAAGCATAGGTCTTAGGCAGAAGTTGCTTTTTGGACTGACCTGCTTCTCACAAGCAACCTCAGTGAATGAACATGTATCAACACTACAGGTTTTGAGTATTCTGATACAGCTTTAACAGTGGCAATTACACATATACCTTCCCATAGCACTTAATGCTCTTTGGAAGGTTCACAATGTAATAAGCATTTTTGCCCCCAACATGTTGGGTATGTATTTTACTGACTTCTGAAAGATGGAAGGCTGGGTCAACCTTGAGCCTATCAGGACCAAGCTCACACTGTGAGCAATTTTGGTAACCACTGTCCCAACGAGGACTCTTCCAGTGTCATGGCTCCATAGTACAGTATCCCGAGATTTTGTAGTTTGGTTGAGTTACTTTGACTTTTCTGTTCACATTCAGGGGAGTTCATTATAACTGTACAGTATTGATATAACTGACAATCCTTGGTCTCATCATTGACTTAGCTGATCAAGAATCCCATAGATCAGTGATGGCGAACCTATGGCATGTGTGCCAGAGGTGGAACTCAGAGCCCTCTCTGTGAGCACACATGGAGTCACCCCAGCACATAGTTTGCCCTGGCCCTCTCCCCAGCAGCCCAATAGGAGCACTTCCCTCCTTCCTCCAGCACAGAGTTCACCCGCCCCTCTGCCCAGTAGCCCAATGGGAGTGCTTCTTCTGTCCCCCAGCACAGAGTTTACCCCACCCCTCAGCCTAGCAGCCCAACAGGAGCGTTCCCTTCCTCCTCTGTTGCTATGTTGGCACTTTGCGAAAAATAAGTGAGTTTTGGGTTGTAGTTTGGGTACATCATCACTGCCATAGATGGACGAGATGTCCATCTATGTTTGCTACTTTTCCTGGAAGTCCATGATATTTTGGGAATTCCTGAAGCGCAAGGTTGTATTCTAGCAGGAAAAAGCTAGGAAGTTCTAAGCCACCATTTTCTCATAAAAGCATATGTAGAGAAGGATTCTTGGGAGGCAAGCGATGAGAAACCTGGGGAACATAGTGAAAAGTAGAGACATCACATTGCAAACAAAAATTCATCTAGTCAAAGCAATGGTATTCCCGGTGGCAATGTATGGTTGTGAGAGCTGGACCATTAGGAAAGCTGAGCGCAGAAGAATAGATGCCTTTGAGATGTGGTGTTGAAGGAGAGTTTTGAGAGTCCCCTGGACAGCGAGAACAAACAGGTCAATCTTAGAAGAAATCATACCTGACTGCTCCTTAGAAGGTCAAATAGTGAAGATGAAGCTAAAGTACTTTGGACATCAAATAAGAGAGGATTCGCTTGAGAAAGCCTTGATGCTGGGAAGGGTGGAGGGCAAAAGAAGAAGGGGCGGCCCAAAATGAGATGGCTAGATGGTATTGTAGACACAATGGGCACAGAGCTGAGCGAATTGAGGAGGATGATGGAGGACAAAAGTGCCTGGCGGACAAAAGTGCCATGGGGTTGCAGAGGGTTGGAATCGACTGTGAGACTGAACAACAACAAAAAGAGAAGGATATGTAGGGGATCATTTTTATGTGCTGCCCTGAGCCTCCCTTCTGCAAACAAACCCCGTCCAAGTCATTTATAATGCTTATCACACTAAACAGAGGCTATCATACTTTGGGCACATCATGGGAAAGATGAGAATTGCTGGAAATACAGTAATACTAGGAAAAGTTGACAGCAGCAGGAAAAGACCAAATATGAGACGTATTGACTCAATAAAAGAAAACACAGCCTTGAGTTTGCAATGGCTCAGGAAGGCAGGACCTTTCAGAGGTCACCAATCCAAAGAGTGAGTCAAATGTGGTCGGTATTCAGAGGGGAGACCAACAGGGACTTCTGGGTAGCAGTTCCCAGATGGTGAAAACTTTACAGAAATCTTGGAGAACTGTTAGTAGTTGGCGTTGAACAAAGATATAACTCCCATGTTCCGACAAATGAACTGAATGACAGAGAAGCAAGAGTGAGAAACAGAGCTTTTTTGGATTACAGTGCCCAAGTTCCCCTAGCCCAGTGGTGGCGAACCTATGGCATGTGTGCCAGAGTTGGCACTCAGAGCCCTCTCTGTGGGCACCCATGCAGTCAGCCCAGCACAGTGTTTCCCCCACCCCTCTGCCCAGCAGCCCAATGGGAGTGTTTCCTTCCTCCCCTGTTGTTGTGTTGGCACTTTGCGATAAATAAGTGGGTTTTTAGTTGCAGTTTGGGCACTCAGTCTCTAAAAGGTTCTCCATCACTGCCCTAACCGCTGTGAGTCACTTTTCAGAGCTCTGAAGGAGGGACCATGAAATGCAAGAAACATTTGGAAGGAGAGTTTCTCTTTATCCTGGTTCACGATTGGGCAGCAGAATTAAACAGGCATTAGTCTCGTGGTGAATCTGGAATGGCAGGTCCTTGTAGCAACAGTCCCCAGAGCCATCCTATCCTATTCATACTATAAGGAGACTCCAAACATCCAGGTTGCCCGATCAGAGTATCCAACCATAAAGGAGCAGGACTTTTGTAAAGGTAATGGCTCTAAATTGCCAATCCAGGGACCAAATCAGCAATTATTTTCCAGTGCAACAAGAATAGCTTATGATACACTGTTCCTGGAAAATCAATTTCTCTTCTAGCTATTAAAATAACTTGATGTCATGGTCCTTGCTATTCAAAAGTCCTGGGGTTTCAACTCAGCAAAGAAATGGTTCTATAATGTTGGGTAGAAAATGAGCAGGTTCTAATGGACAGCACCAGCAGGCAAAAGAACAATGAAGTTTTTCTGTTCAGATTGGAGGGTAGCAGTATAAAAAAAAATATGAAAGGCACTAACTTCTTCCCTTGCATTCATCTACTAGCCATTTGCAATTCAAAAGGACAAAGCTTCACAACTAATCTGAAGAACAGGTATTGCTGGTTGTAAAAAAAACCCCACATTGACTTGTATACAGTACCTATATGTTATGCTAACCAACTAATTTTTACCTCTGTACCTGATGTGTATAAATTGACGGCATGAAGCTTCACTTATGTCTGACAAAGTTGACTTGATCCATGAATGTTCACATTAAAATACAGCAGTTAGTCTTTAAAGTGCCACTTTTTTGTCTTTTTGTTTTTACTCTGATATGCTTGAAACACAGACTAACACAGCTACCATTTCAAAAATTTTACCTTTCCCCCTGACATTGTGGGTTCAAAGAAGTTGTAAACCCCATTTATGTTCTTTATTGTTCTTGGATAATTGTCTTATATTGAAGGGAGACTGACTTCAGTAAAACAGATGTAAGAACGGCGTTTTTTTTCACTTCCTCATCAGCAACATTTCTTTTTAATTCTCCAACCTAATTATTGCTTCTACTGTTTCAAAGGCACATCACACGCTCTACCTACCTGTGATTAAGTTACACTGTACAAAGAGTATGCCTTTAAGAGATTTTTGATTTACAAATAACAGTACAAAACACACATTAAAAACCACAAGATTGCCTGACATAACTTTGTGATTATCACTCAGTGGCATTTGCTGGTAATAAATTCAGGAAAACATGGGGTAACTTAAAAAAACACTCTGAGTGTTGTTTGCCATTGTTGAGTATTTAATGTCATTGATATGTATGTGACTTAATGGACATGAGAAATGAGCTGTGTGTAGGACTCGTGCATTTTGCCAGTGAAGCCCAGTGTCTTCATTTCAACTTTAGAATCTTACATATACAACATTCCAGAAGACATATTGATTGTTTTTAGGAAGGATGCTATGTATAAAGGTAAAGGGTCACCCTTGCTTGAAAACCATAGAGCCAGTGCTGTCTGTGTCTGTAGATGTTTCTGTGGTCATGTGGCAGGCATGACTAGACACTGGAGTGCACGGAACGTTACCTTTCCCACCAAAGTGGTACCTAGTTATCTACTTGCAATTTCTTGCTTTTGAATTTTTAAGCTTTGAGGCAAGAATGACATCAACAATGCATAGTAAAAAGGGCTGGAGTCTCATGTTGATATTCTGCCCGGGACCTCTTTGTGTCCTTAAAAAATCCTGTTTTCAGAAAGTAAACCCCAAGATAGTTCCACAGAGCTTGGATAATACTAGGATTCTGAGATCTGTACTCCAAAGTCGTGGTCTCGCTGCCTTCAGAAGCACATTTGGTGTGGGAACTTGAGGGGATCTACTCTGGAACTCTTTGCCAAGAAAGGCTGGGTTTAATTCTTCCCTTTTACTCTTTCCAAGGGCAAGCAAAGACCTTATTATTCATAGCAGACCTTCAGAAATTTGGGACTTCAAATTACCGTATAAAATTTTACCCAGTGTGCTGCTTTCTCTTTTTAAAAGCAAACTAGCTGTGGCATATTTAGTCCAATATTTTGAAATGTTTCGATTTTAATGTAGCATTTCCATTTTCTACTGTTTTAATCATCTTGTAATTTGGACCTGGAATCCCAATTCTGTGGGAGGAAAGCAGAATACAAACCGAACAAGCAAACAAGCAAGCAAACAACCTCTCCAACTTGTACAAACCCACAGCACATCTGCACCCTACTTAGAAAGGGATGCTTGTGTAGGTCCTTTAAAATTTAACAGTGGACTTCCCTGGAGGAGTGGTACAAATGAACCACCCTCCTTTTGCTCAAGAGAGAACGTCTGGTGAACTGGGGCGAACCTGCTGATGCCCACCACTGATCCCATCCTCCCTGCTAGCTGGCCTTTAGTGGAAACATACTCATATATTAAACACTAGGGAGATGGGAAGATTCCCACAAAGTCAATTTACAGTATAAACACATGGTTTTTGTGAGAAAACGAAGACCAGGCTCTTCTGCTGCCACAATTGGGACCAAGTTGTCTTAAGGAGCACCTTTATCCTTCTGATCATGACTAAGACCTCCTTTGGAGTCTCTCTTTACAATGCTTGCTGATAAAACTGGTTAGCCAGAAGACAATGAGACACTGGACCTTCTTGGTGATAGCTACAACACTTTCAGTTGACTTACACTTTGCCCTTGCAATGCAAGCTTTTGGAAGACTTAAGAGACAAACCTGTTAGCGCTCTCCTTCCTTAAGAACATGAATGGCTTGTGAGATTCATAACTGTTTCCCTGTACTACTCACAACATACCTAATGCAATTTGCATGACCCCTCATTGTTTTTCATGAAGAAAAAAATCCCTTCAGAAGACATATCCCAGGTCAAACTAACCTATGGTGGCGTGGCATTTTGCTCCTTGATTCATGAGCCAAACGGCACGCACTACTGCCCAGGAACATACAAATTCTGCAAACATGGTATCATGTCTCATCCTCGAATTAGAGGGTCGGGAAAGAACACCATGCATTATACCAGCGTTTTCCAAACTATGTTCTGCAGAACAATGGTGGACTTCAATTCCCAGAAGCCTAAGTCAGTATATTGGATGATGAGTACTTTGGGGGATTGACTTAGGCTTCTGGGGATTGAAGTCCAAAAAAACCCCCCAAAGATTGGAAAACACTGCATTATACAACCCCCAAATCCTGAACTAATGATGAACACTATACAATCCCCAAATCCTGAACTAATGATGGATGTCCTGCCTTGGTTCACGTAATACATACCTCAGACAGTGGGATAAATATTACATAGTAGCACATGGCTTACAATGAGCAAAAAGTGAACTATTTGGATGTTTTCAGCCATATTCTTAAGCCACAAGGTGGAGTACACAAAAACAGCCTCCTCGAAGATTGTGGCATTTTTTAACCATAATTGGCCATACCCTGGGCAATGACCACCTTGTGCTGATTAATCTTTCTCACACTAGGTCAGGCAAAAGGAACTGTAGAATGAAATCACCAAAAGATGGTTTCATTTTGGCAGTTCTACGTCGGGCCTAGACATGGAAGAAGGCACAAAATATGATGAAAGAAAGCACATTCAAATGGACCGTGGCAGGTAGTATGGATTATCACCACTCCTGTAAAGAATTACTGTATTATTATATATTTTGAGCCAATATATAACAAAAAGATTTGAGTTTTAACTTTTAACATGTTTTATTTAATAGACAGTTCTAATCACGATTGTCACAGTTTCCTTCCTTTAAAAAACAGCACATACCAATACTCAATTGCAAAGTGGGGGGGAAAAGAACTCCACAAAGAACTAAACACTAAGGGAATTTTGTCAAAGTCATTCTTTTAATGAGATTGTCAAATCTAGCCTAAGCATAGCATAGAACTAACACTGAAGGGAATGGGGGTAATAATTCACTATAAAACAGTGAAAGAACTTTTTTAATAAAATATAGTTCAATCCAATAGCTTTTCTACATAATGTATACTATAAAAACTCTCCCACAAAATTAGTGTTTTTAAATATACATATTTGAATCTGAACTGCACCGAGATTAAAAGCAATTAAAAATAACTGATTTCTCTCTGTGTTTCCCCCCCAAAAAACTTTCAAAACATTAACTTCACAGTATCAGTTTGGAGGAGAAGACAAATCCAGCGTTTTAAGTAGAACAGTGTTAAGGTCAAATCTCAGCTCCAGTGAAATCAAAACCAAAGGGAACCAAAACATTTCCAATTATGCTCTCTGAAAGACAGAGAAGTTACTGCGTAGTTATGCACCATGTTAAATGTGCAGTGTTTCAATACTTCTTCTGTAGAGTAAGGAACATTTAAAACAGGAGTTCTCAACCTTTTAAAGCTGGGGGCCGGGTCACACTCGCTCAGGCAGCTTTGGGGGCTGGACAGCCATTTTGCCCTTCCTCCACCACATGACACTTCCTGGTGTGGTGGAGATGGGCCATAGGAAATGCTGCTGTGGGACACATCTGGCCCACGGGCCACAGGTTGAGAATCCCTGATTTAAAACAAAATATAAACCAAGCTTAGAAGTATTGCAACCTTAAAAAAACCCAAACAAATCTAAAGTTTTTAAAATAAAAGTGCAAACTTTTTTAAAAAAAACAACAACAACCCAGAAAGGGTAGAGAAGAATAAGATAATAGAATGACAATGCCTCAACAATTCACTTAGGCTGATAAAAACCTGCCTTTTTTCACTGCATTTTGGTGCAGGTCCCTTACCAAAGCTAGAAACGATTAGACAAGACTACAAAACAAAGTTGTCTTTAAACTCTCATTATACCAAGCCACTGAAGTGGTGTCATTTGGCACTTAAAATTTTCATTTTTCAAAATTCCTTCTAAAACTATCTGTAGAACTGGGAAGAAATAAGTGCCCAAACACAGAAAACTGAGGGACCGAAGTTCTTGCACTGCCTCCTGATGACAATAGGAAACACACTTCAGCTTTTAACATATACTGTACAGTACATTCTCCCACTGCAAATGTACAAGGTTGATCTTCAAAACGTCAGAGGTTCCATTCAACCACAAGAATTCCTCGACCTGGTTGAAGCCGCACAAAAGCAGCACTACATTCCACGCAACACTTCACACTTTTTCAAGAAACAAAAAGTTTGAAAATTTTTACACCAAGGTTTTCAAGCTTGTTTTGTTATTCCGAAAAGCTCTGAAGTAGGCATTTCATTTTACAAAAAAACAAAAAAAAAATAATAACAATCTAATAAATACTACATCAAGTATCATCAGGAAGAAGAAAAATACACATAACTTAAAATGTTTAAAAAGGAAATAAAATAACTTAATTTTGAAGGGTTTGTTCAGTGCTATTTCCAATTAAAAGGAAAGGGGTGGGGGAGAGAGAGAGAGACACCATGAAGTTAAGACCACTGTACCCTAGTCACATATTTCAGACATACAGCTTTCTGGCCTGCCTTCGTATGTACTACTGAAGATATCTGTACAGCAACATACAAAATTAAGATTTAGACAAATTATAAATAGAAATATAATTTCACATTATATGTGCTTTCATCAGTCCAGAAAAATAAAATAAAAGGAGCTTCCAGCCATTCTTATGTGAACACAAAGAAGTTGCTTTCTATGCGATCCCATCCAACTTTCTCAAATCCTCAGTATCATCACTATGGCACTGTTTTTATTGCTCTTTCTTAGCAGTGTAGCTAAGAACCAAAGAGGGAAGATGTGCACGCAAGAGTAAAGGGAAAACATACCGCTTGTGGTGATTCAGCCCCTACAGTTGAAGAAGCAAGTCTCTTTTTAAAAAATTTCAAAGACCTGTCTCTTTGGAAGAAGGAACCACTAGAGCAAAAAGCAGACACAGTTTCGGGTGGGCATGTGATTTTCTCCTACAGTAAACATTTTCCCCCTTCTTTAGGGAAATCCCATTAATAGGAGGGAAATGCTGGCCCTTGAAGTCAGATTGTTTCAGTGCTTCCATTGTACTAAAATTAAAAACAAAATAATAATAATAATTGAGAGATGTTTGCACTTTAAGATAAACCCCAAAACGTTAATAAATCTAATTAAGCAATCTTTCCGCACCATTCCCTCAGGTAACTATAGATTGTTATTTCTGTAATGTCTTAGATAACACAAACTTTGCATGAATATGAGTAGGCAAAATCTGATTATCTGTTGACACAAGCCGAATAGAAGATACTCTGGAATTAGCAGAAATCTGCACAATAACACTCTGAAATGTTTTAACAGTACAGCACTTCAGTTTTTCATAATCAAAACATAATGCACAGGCACCCATAAAGCCACCATGCTAACAACGTGACATAGAGCTTTTAATTGCTTGGAGTGAATTCTGTGAATGGCTGAGTTTAACTTCTTGCCATTTACGCATCATTAAAACTTGGTCAAATTTGACCTATACAGATAAACAGTTTAAATCAACAAGAACAACATGAAAGTAGTTCTATATCTACTTTGGGTGGGGGTGGATTTCTTAATTTAAAATAAGTGATTACCAACATTGGGTAATGCACCACATAAGATGTATTTTTCCAGGACGCAACAGACACAATGGTTTCAAATGTTAAAGGTTTCCCTTTGAAGGAACTATTATTTAAAGCTGCCTGCAAGTTCTTCCCCTATGAAAGAAATTATACAGTAATGTAACTCACAGATGGCACCTCTATTTTGTAAGTTACTGACCCTTGTAACTTCCTTGAGGCCCCTTTCATTTGGACCATGCTTTTTCTTCACACCCCAGGCCTACTATCTCTACCAGCTGTTACTGCCAGATGTGCTCTCTCTCTCTCTCAGGGATAGGCAGAGACCAACTCTTAACGTGAGTTTTCAAGGGGTGGGAGAGCAAGAAAACAAAATTGGTGCTCTAACCACTTTTAGTGGCACGATTTCTATGGCAGCCTCCCAATTAGAGGTGCTTTCAGAAACAGAACCTGTAGGTGTCAAGAAATTGTAAGAAGTACATGTGTTTATCAGTAAAAAAGAAAAAAGAAACCCTGCATGCTTAAATGTAAGAAATGTGTATGCAACACGTAAGTGTATGGAGAAGTGTACTCACCGCTTTGGCCTTTTGACCAAGTGGGATCAGACATGTGGAACTAAACCTGTCAAACTGGTTGGGGTGAAGAAGAACATCTTGCTTTGTTCCTTTATTTTTATAGCAAAGTCTGAAACATAGAACTCAACCAAGGCAGAAGCTAAAAATGACTGTTTCCTGACTTCCGTAGATCAGACAGGGATGGCTAGAAGGCCAAGTCATTTAAGAAGGGTCTCTCAAACCAAGCCTCAAGACAGGAATTTTTCCAACAAGTCATTTCACTAGTTATGGTCTGGGGGAAGCAATCTGGTTTATGCCACATGCCCTGGACTACAATACCCACAATTCATTACCATAACTTATAATTCTAACTGGGACTAATGGGAAATGTGGTTTACAAGTCAACAGGCACCAGATTGCCTAACCTTGATCTAAAATATCAGAATGCAGACCACAGCTATTCATCTACACTAGGGGTTCCCAATGTTTTTATGCCGCAGACCTGACCCCCCCCAAAAAGCTGAGTGGACCAGTCACATGGTCCCCCCACATGATCTCCCCATTAACGCTGCCATAAAACATATCCACGGCTGTCATAAATGCACTTACAACAGCTCCAGGTGTGTTTGCGCAAGCACATCCACTTCTGCTTCCAGTGCAGCCGCATGAAATGGTGCCGTGGGCCATAGGTTGGCCACTCCTGATCTACACTATATTTGAAAACTGAGAATGGATATGGGAGAATACAAATCGATCCATCTTTTTCGCTAACTAGGGGGAAGCACCAACACCACTTTTGCTGAACGAACAGATCTGACATATCAGCCGCAGGTTTTCCCTTGTCTTTCCCCATGCACAACCTGGGCAGAATCCTACTAGCAATCAAGTGCTTCACAGTTGCTCTACTAAATTTCCAGACTGCAATCGTGTAAACCAGATTACCCTTCCAAAAATGGGCATTGCATAAAGGGGTAGTGAATGCTCACTTGCACAATTGTAACCACCTCCCCAAAAGGCAACACGACCATTTGTGCACGGTGGCTGTTGTCTATACAGAAAAAAAAAAGATTTTGGCCTGAATCAAAGATTCTGCAGTGGAATGAGGACCTTTGGTGGATTGGATAGTCATTTTTCTCAAACCCTAATCTTATTCTCATCTCCTTGCTAAAAAAAAGTGTTTTTGTTAGAAGCAAAATTAAGAATTAGTTGAGAAGGACAGTATTTTTTTAGTACTTGCATGCCAGTTAAGTGTGGATGTCAGCACCACACTTAACACCCCTGATTCCAAGCATACTGAACCATCAAGAGCGAACCCAAAGCCTAAACAGGAAGGGTACTCTTCCTATTTTTTGTGTGACCCTTTTTTCCTAGCAGACAGGTTGTGGTTCCATTTACTGCTGCACATAAACCCATGCTCACACTGAACATGCTACATGTGTCAAACAACAGGTTACTCCATACCACGTAAAATCTACACACATGGAAATGTGTAAAGCGAGACAATTACGCTGCACAGGTGGAGGAAAAACATTTCAGTGCAATCGACTAAGGACTATAACTTTCAGTTGAAAATCTAAAAGTATTTGCAAAGGCAAAAGAATAGCAGCAAGATGAGGTTGAGTTAGCAGGAAAGAGTTTCCAAGTGACAGATACATTTCCCTTCTGCAGATAGAGATAAAGGAATCTTCAGAACTATCTTACGTTATAATCAAGGCATCTTAATAAAGATTCTATGCAGTCTCTCTTGAGACACATGAAAATCAGTATTTTTTTAAAAAAAGGCATCACTGAAAATATGGGATTCCACTCCACCCCATCCTGTTTAAAATTATACTTGCGCAGTATAATTTTACAAAGTATGTAAAAGTTAAATAAGTGAAAAAAAGTTATGCCTTCAGCAGGGGAGAAATTGATACTGTTAGAATCCAAAAGGCCTATGTAATGTGCCTACAGTGATAACAGAAATAACAATTTGAGCAGAAAGGTGGCTAAAGAAGCAAGCAAAATCCATCCTACTCAAGTTGTTGTATTGATCAAGGTTCATACTTTCTCTCTCAATTGACATCACTACCAGTTTAGTAAATTCAGTAAGAAAGCAAGCACCAAAACAGAACCACACAAATTATCATTAGCAGTGGAGCAGTGCAACGCATACACCCAATTCAACCAATCAATGGGATTAACACCAGCTTCGGCCTAAGAATTTTGGGTTAAGCAATTATGCAGACCAAGATGCATCTTACCTGTTGTACAGAAATAAACAGTACATGAAAGGTTAAGTAACCACAGACCTAAAATTTGGACCAGGACCAGGTGTAGCGTGCAAAATCTTTCTCCCATGAAATGTTCATCTACATTCTCCCATTCACACCCGTACCCCTTTCATAACCTCATCTGCCCCACATATGAATCAGCAGTGTTTAAAAAAATCAACAGCATCTCTCTTTTTCCTTCTGTAACACACAAAAACAAGCCCCTCAAACCACTAGGGATTTTACAAGGCCACAGTGGAACTTGCGAATGTGTCTGTACAAGTCGCCTGACTGGGTGAACCGTCTCTCGCACCATTTGCAGCCGTGGGGCTTCTCCCGCGTATGGACCACAGCATGGCGGCTGAGGTTGTGGGAATACTGGAAACTCTTCCCACACTGGCCGCAGGTGTATGGCTTCTCGCCTGAGTGAGTCCGCTCGTGTCTCTTTAAGGTGTACATGCAAGAAAAAGTCTTGCCGCAGAGGGTGCAGGTTGGGACTGAACCATCAGGGGACAACCTGGTCCTTCCACCGTCCTTATCGCGGAAGTGTGAGCTGAGATGCAGCTGCAAAACATGGGAGCTGGGGAAGACCTTACTACAGAGTGGACAGATGCAGATGTGCCCGGGGGTCACCAAGAGTCCTGAGGATGAAATGTCTGAGGAATCCATCTCGTCCTCACTCGCCTCCCGCTCAGGGTCCATCTCTTCTTCAGCCACCTGCGAATGGCCGTTCCCCACGAAAACGTTCCCTAAACCCGTCATCAGGCTCTTGGCGGGGCTCTCAAAGTGCTGATTCTCAGGACTTCTCGCCTCCTCATCTGACAGAGACTCCGGCTCCTCTTTAATCAGAGGCTTGCAATACTGGCTTTGCCCCTCCGAAGCCAGCTGTCCAAAGATGTATGTGGAGGAAGAGGAGGAGGTGTGGAAAGAATCTCTCCCAGCCACAGGCTTGAAAGACAAATCTAAAGCACATTCAGCATCGCCGGAAACCAAAGGGCAGCTCACAGACCTTTGGCACAAAGGTCCCTCCAAACTACTGATATCCCCACTTGCTTTTTCAGCTGCCCCAGTGTCCAGTTCGGCCTCTGCTAAGGCGGAGCTGATACTTACCAGCTCAGTCGACCAGCTTGGGTAACCGTTGCCCTTCTCTAACCCAGCAGGTCTTTCGTATTCCGCAGTGACACATTTCTGCTGTTTTCCCAGGCTGAGCTCATGCCCCAAGGGCACGCCATTATCCAGTGGGCCCTGTCCTCTGTCTTTTTCCAAAGGGAAACGGACACCTCCTCCTCCGCTGTTTGTCTTCTCGTCCCCATACATTTCTTTATCTTTCAACTTGCCCTTGCAGACTTTCACAATGTCGTACATGTGGAGGTAGCTAGCGGCGGCCAGGACGTCTTCAACCGGAAGGCTGTCGAACTCCAGCTTGCCTTCGTACATGAATTCCAGCAACGAGCCGAAGGCTGGGGCCGTGACAATGTCACTGTTGAGATGCACAATGTCTCTTTTGTCTAGCTGGTCTCTGTAGAAAAGATGGAAGTACATGCTGCAAGAGGCGAGGACAGCCCTGTGAGCACGGAACTGAGCGTCTCCAACTAAGACGGTGCAGTCACACAGGAAGCCTTGATGACGCTGCTGACTCAAGCACTGCAGCAACTGGCGGCTATGGTCTGGGAACTCCATTCTTCCTTCATAACCTGTTCAAAAACAGGAAAAACTTGAATGCTAGGATTTGAAAAAACTACACACAAGGCTTCTAAGCAGCTGTTAACAAGCAAATAAGGCTGACGGGGGTGTTGGTAACTGGAGCCTTGGAGATAACAGTTCAACTGCTAATTGTCTGTAATTTTTCTTTCTTTTCTTTTTCTTCTGGTCTTAACTGCCTGCCCCTCACGCCAAAACACCTGCTTAGAAAATAAACAAAAAATAAACAGGGAAAACCCCCAGGAAGCACTTGCTTCATAAAGCCAACCCTTGCAAGGAAATGATTCCTTCCATCTTTTAGAGAAAAGAGACTTTGGAGGTTTTTATGCATTCTTGGAAATCTTAACTTCGGGGGCTCAGCTATTTTAATAAAAACAAAAATATTTTGCACACCCCTCCCTCTTTATCACACAGGCTCTGTTGTTGGGATTCCACACAAATCAGCCCACCCCTCAACACACACACAGATATATATCTATCTCTCTTTTTTTAAAAAAGGAAAGAAATAAATACATCAAAGAAGCCAACTCAATCCCTTAACTATCTACTGTCCACAACTCCTCTAGGAGAGGGGTTAAATCTCTCAGGACACCCTTACCTTGAACAGCTGCAGAGCGGAGACCCAAGAGGGCATGTGGAAGGAATCACACACACACACACCCCAAAAAAGAAAAGTTGTAAAAGATCTTTCTTTTGGCTTTGTTTGGTGGTTGTCCAAACAGCTCAAGAGGAGAAGGGGGTTTTTTTGCTAGCCAGTCAGAGGAGGAGGGTAGAAATGTGTGTGAAAAGGAGAAGGGGGAAAGAAAGACAGAGGAAAGGGGGGGGGAGAGGGAGATCGTAAGGGGAGGGAGGGAGGGAGGGAGTGCTCCGTTTGCTAATTACACCGCAAGCTGGAGAGTCAGCTGCTCTGACTTCACTGCGATGGAAATGCTACCTCCAGCTGTGCCCCTCTTTTAATGCCATATGTTCCTTCAAATCTAGCTACCAGCCAACCGCAGCTTGCTGCCTTTTAAAGTTCCAACAAGCCTTCCCCCCCCTTCATTTATAGCCATCTATTAAATCTCGAACTTCAACCCTTCCTTTTCCTTCTCTTCGAATCCTGCACCCTCCTCCCCCCCACCCCCCAGGAAAGTCGCTCAAACAACACTCTTCGTACACGAGTTGATCTTCAGAGAGGACGCAAGGGCTTGACCTTTGGAGAGGTGCGGAGATCCGGAGTTTGGGGAAAGGGGGGGGGGGAGAAAGGCAGAGTTTTTGCAAACTTTGCATTTAGTCACCCCCTTCCCTCCCAACACAAAACACGCACGCATCCCCCCCCCACACACACATTCCTCTGGATATTGTGTCTCCCCCCACCGCCCCATACATCCTATTCACTTTTTTCCCCCACCCAACTTTTTATGGGGGGGGAAAGGGGGGCTTTAAAACAATCCAGCTCGTCTCCCCTCCTTTTTTTTTGTAAATCCCGAATCTAAGGAAGCTTCGGAGGCGGAGCACAGGAGGAGGGGGGGCGGGGGTGGGCAGTCGTAAAGGGGAACCAGATGTACAACCCCCAACCCCTGAAAGGGAGATTTTTTAAAAAAACAATTAAAATAAGTTTGATGCAAAAACTCACTCGAGTTGGAGGAAGAAGAGAGGCTTTTTTTAAATATGCATCCCCCCCCAAAAAAAAAAGGGGCACCCCGACCCCCCAATTAAATAAATAAATGCAGACCCGGTTGAAAGAGTTGAGGAAGGAAGAGGAGGAGGAGGAAGATTAGAAGCAAAGTGGCGCTCGCCAAAGACTTACCAGCCGCCTGCCCGGTCGGTGTTGTTGTTCCCGGAGGTGGCCACACTGGCGAGCTGCATGTGCTCTCTTCGGTGCCTCTCCAAAATCCAGCCCCCCCACTACAAAAACCCCAGATGTGAGTGTGAGTGTGTGTGTGTGTGTGTGTGTGTGTGTGTGTATGCATGCGCGCCTGCCTCCCTCCTCCTCTTCTCCCCACTCACTCACTCACACAAACAATCATACACGCACACGCCCCGGTGTGCGGCTTCCAATGTTGCTGGCAACCCCCTGCTGCCGCCGCCACCGCCGCGGCGCGCGCGCGCCCCCGCGCGCACCCTGGCGCGCGCTCTTCTCCCCCCCGGGGTGGCGGCGCCGGTCGGAGCCGAGCAGGTTGCTCGCCCGGGCGCTCTCGCGATATTTGTTGCGCTTTCCTTTCCAACCCTCCTCCCCCCCCCTCTTCCTCGGTAGCTTAGGCAACACTCGCGGGGCGCCCCCGGGCCCGCTTTGTAAGCCTGAGTGTGTGTGTGTATGCGATGTCTCGGATACACGCGGGACACAATAGGCGAGCCGGTGCTTTCTTTCAGCCTCTGGCGGGGAAGGGACGCGCCTGAGGGCTGCGACGCCCGGCCCCCCCTTCCAATCTCAATATATATGTATACAGTATACACAACCTCAATAATACTGTATTATACAAAGCGTTAAACTAGAATCAGTGGTGCCCAAACTAAGGCCCGGGTGCGGCCCCCGACGCCAATTCATCCGGCCCGCGAAGCCCTCGTCGCTCCTGGAAGAGGAAGTAAAACGCGCCCGTACGGGCGCGTTTTACTTCCTCTTCCAGGAGCGACGAGGGCTTCGCGGGCCGGATGAATTGGCGTCGGGGGCCGCACCCGGGCCTTAGCGACGGGCTCCCTGAACCACATGTTCGGCCCATGGCCCAAAAAGTTTGGCCACCCCGGGAGTATAGAACAGGGGTGCCCAAACGCTTTTTGGCCATGGGCCGGTGATGTTGTTCAGGGGACAGGTACGGGCGCATTTTACTTCTGCTTCCGGGAGCAACGAAGGCTTTGCGGCATCAAGGCACCAGATGCGGCCGCTGGGCCCTAGTTTGGGCACTCCTGGACTAGGAACAACTAAATAACAACGCCAAAATAAGTCGATCCTAAAAGAAATCAACCCTAACTGCTCCTTAGAAGGTCAAATAGTAAATATGAAGCTAAAGTACGTACAGTAATACCTCAGATAACATTAGTATCGAATAACACTAAAATCGCATAACATTAAGCAATCTGGGGGGGAGAATTGCATCGGATAACATTAAGATCCTATGGGATGCATCGGATAACAACCGCTAAAGCCTGTGTGGTTACAATGTAGCTCTGGATCCCATAGGATTTTAACATGCATCGGATAACACTAAAAATCGTATAACACCAAGACTTGTGGAACCAGGTTTTAGTGTTATCTGAAGTTTTACTGTACTTTGGACACCAAATGAGAAGATTCACTTGAGAAAGCCTTGATGCTGGGAAAGGTGGAGGGCAAAAGAAGAAGGGGGCGGCCGAAAATGAGATGGCTAGATGGTATTGTACATGGAGTGGGCACAAAGCTGGGTTGGCTGAGGAAGATGGTGGAGGGCAACAGAGGTGCCTGATGGGCAATGGTCCAAAGAGGGCCGGAATCGATTGTGGAACTGAACAACAACAAAATAAATAAATAAATAAATAAAAGCCCCCTCCTTGGGAGACCTCGCCTAGGAGCTGAAAGGGCAAGGAAGGTGTTTGTGTCCTTTGGCGTGCTTTTGTCACTATGTAAACTCGGCCCTTCAGCTTTGCAAAGAGAAGCGTCCTCTTTCCTCCCACCCACCCCCAAATCTGCCCCTGGGAGGAAACACCCGCAGCATTGCACCCCTCTTGAGGTCCTGCGTCGACGTGTAAACACGGGATGATGTGTGTGTTGGACCTTGCAAAAATAAGAGAAAGCTGCGTCTCGGGGGAGGGGGGGAGCACTGGGGAGAGTAAGTTCCTGCACCATGCAAAAATAAATAATGATTTTTGCATTCGTGCCCGGGCGAAACCAGCAAACCTATGTGTGTGTAGTCCTTTCTCACTAGACTTCAGGAAAAAAACTCGCGCGGATTGTTTGCAAACAAAATACAGGAGAGAGGAGGAAGAAGAAGAGGTGAAGAAGTGGAGCCAGGCGATTGGGTGCCCTCCCTCGTCGCCGTCCGTGTAAACCAGGAACTGCAAGGAAACGTGCTGCAAGAGGATTCATCTAGGGCAGTGGTGCCCAAACTAAGGCCCGGGGGCCGGGTGCGGCCCCCGGACCAATTCATCCGGCCCGCGAAGCCCTCGTCGCTCCTGGAAGAGGAAGTAAAACGCGCCCGTACGGGCGCGTTTTACTTCCTCTTCCAGGAGCGACGAGGGCTTTGCGGGCCGGATGAATTGGCCCGGGGGCCGCACCTGGCCCCCGGGCCTTAGCGACGGGCTCCCTGAACCACCTGATCGGCCCACGGCCCAAAAAGTTTGGCCACCCCTGATCTAGGGCAAGGTGGCCGAAGGAAAAGTGGAGCTAAGTAAGAACTGCGGATGGAGAGAGGGGAGTTTCCCGTTTTCGCCTGCTATATTTCCAAGAAAAACTTTGCGGGGGGTCGGAGAAGGAAAAGGCGCCGTTGTAGCTTTGGGAAGTCCCGGACACCCGACGGTTCCGTATTCATGAGTCGATCTCCAGTGGAAGGAGAGGAGCCGCCAGTTTCCGCCAGGTGCACTCCAGAGCCCAATCGGAGACATTATATGCAGACAGTAAACAACACTTAGGATCGCATTGCGCGATCCTGAACAGACTTGCACAGAATAAGCATAAATAAGATGTCCAATTATTATTTTTTGAGAACTCTCTGTAAGGGCTACTTCTTTTCACGGTGGCACTTCCTTTGCTGGCATGTAAATCTTGGCGGATCGGAGTGCAGTTGGCTGAAGCAAGCTACGACTTGATGCATCTTTACCTGTGAGTAATCCTGACTGGCCACACTGAGAATTACTCTCCGTCGTTAATATCAGAAAACAAAATAAAATAAAAAACACTGTAGCACTATAAAGACTAACTGCTTAATGACTTCTCCGTCATTAAAGTTGATATAGGACTGCGCAACGAAGTTTTTAATCTTGGGCACTATCCTAAACAGCGCGCACCATTTGATGCAGCTGGCCTTACTCTAAAGTAAAGTAGATAAGCACAAGATTTGGCTGCAAGGCTGGGAGTTCATGCAAGCCTATATATATATCCAGCACGCGTTTGTATCTGAGTTTCAGAATATACAGAACCTGGTGCAAAACGTAATTTTTTCACACTGCTAGTGATGTACTTCTTTTGATTGACAGGAGCGATTTTTGAAGGCAATTAAGAATTTCTTTTGAGATCTGTCAAGCAGGAGAAATCTTACTATGCTGGAACCTGACATTTCCTCTTCCAGCAAGTCCCCTTGAGCTCAGTGGATTTTACTTCCGAGTAGACATGTGCAGAGTAGAGTTGTGCAGGACTGCAGACAAAGGAGATGAACCTTCGATATTATTATGCATCGTACTTGATTTCTAATTAATAAAAGAATTCTAATTAATAAAAACAATTTGCTTTTCATCATTTGCATTTTCTTCCATTTAAAATATCGTACTGTATATTTCTGCAAATTCGTAAACAACTGCTTGCTCTACAATTCTGTCTCTGTTTTCCTCTTTTATGAGGGTGAAGAATTATTAGTTCCTTGGTACTCAATCTTATGTGTTGAGACTTGAATAATCATCCATAAAGTACTTCCTACCTATCAGTCTGGTCGCAGATCCTAAGCATATTTGCAGGGCAGATAAGCCCTGCCTACAGGGTTCTCAAACCTTGCAAACTCCAATCCTAGGATTTAAGTGCCAACCAATTCAGAAGAGATTAGACCCCTTTAACAGTTTTTAATCACAAGTAATAAAGCAGGAGTTCATTTCTGAATCACAATAAAAGATTCTGGGCCTTTTATGTAGGGCTGCAGTGGCTTAGTGGTTAAGATGCTGAACTTGATGACTGAAAGGTTGGCAGGTCAGCAGTTGGAGACCCAAGTCCCAGCTCCTGCCAACCTAGCAGTTTGAAAGCAAGAAATTGCAAGTAGATAAATAAGTACTACTCCGGTGGAAAGGTAAACAGTGTTCCATGCACTCTGGTGTTTAGTCATGCCTGCCACATGTCTACGGAAACATCTGCAGATGCAGACAGCACTGGCTCTTTGACTATAAACAGGAATGAGCACCGAACCCTAGAGTTAGATACGACTGGCTTTCGAGTAAAGGCAACCTTTAACTTAAAGCCATTTGAGGTGGTTTTAATTCAGAGTAAACATGATCAGGATCATGCTGCATGCCAGTGGAATATGAATTCTTGAGAGATTTGTGGCACAAATCAGGGGCCCTTTTGGCACAACCAGCTATTCAGAAGTAGGTAAGTAGGTAGATCATTACAGCTTTAATCTCCCTTTGAAAATTGTACATTTTCATTATGAGAGAAAGGAAGAATTGCAAGATCATTGCTAAAATAATGCCCGTTGCCTCCCTGATCCTTGCCCGATTTGAAATCTTTGTTATAACTTCTTCTATTGTCACTATTATGAGAATATTAAGAGCTCGTACAGTTATATTTTGGACTACAATTCCCATGGCCACTGGGCGTTGTAGTTCAAAAAGGTAACACTTTCAAATGCTATTAAGTACACAGTACAATTGCAGGCTATCAACCACTAGGTAAAGGTAAAGGTTTTCCTTGCTCGAAAGCCAGTCGTATCCGACTCTAGGGGTCAGTGCTCATCTCTGTTTCTAAGCCGAAGAGCCAGCGCTGTCTGCTTCTGCAGACGTTTCCATGGTCATGTGGGAGGCATGACTAGACACTGGAACACATGGAACGCTGTTACCTTCCCACTGAAGTGGTCCCTATTTATCTACTTGCAATTTCTTGCTTTTGAACTAACTTTTAAATATGCAAACCAGCTGTGCTTGTATTGTTCCCTCCCCCATTCCTCACCCTTGGGAGAGATTTTCCATTTAAAAACAACCTCCCAGGTGTTTTTGGAATTTCATACGGGTTTTGTAGAAATAGAATAGAACCCACTGCAGGAAGCTAAAAAATATTTAAAATCCATAAACTGGACCACGTGGTGGAGATTGGGCCATGTGACTCTCAAGGAATAGGATTTAACTTGTTGGTGAGTTAAGATGTGCATTTGAAAAGAAACATGATGTAAGTTTGAGATCATCTGAATAGGGTGCTTTGGCTTGGTTTCCTCCTTGCTGCAACCTCATTGCTAGATGGGTTTCCTTGAACAGCTATGACTCTTTCTATCACCCCAATAAATGTACAGGTTTTAACATAATTTATTTACTAGTTATTGTTACATCTAGTAAAGGTTGCACTTGCTCAAATCCAGTTGTATCCAACTCTAGGGTTCGGTGCTCATCTGTTTACAAACAAAGAGCCAGTGCTGTCTGCATCTGCAGATGTTTCTGTGCACATGTGGCAGCCATGACTAGATGTTGGAGCACACGGAACACTTACCCACTGAAGCAGTACCTATTTATTTACTTGCAATTTCTTGCTTTCAAACTGCTAGGTTGGCAGGAGCTGGGACAGAGATGAGAGTTCATTCAGTTGTGTAGCACTCAGTGCTCAAGTCTCAAACTGTTGATCTGCTGACCTTCCAGTCATCAAGTTCAGCGTCTTAACCACTAAGCCACTGCAGTCCCCTACTATTTATAGTCAGTGGCACATAAATATTTATATGAACATGCAAAAAGAAATATGTTTTATCATTATTATATTCATATTGAAGAAGTTAATTGCCATTTGAGGCCAAAAGGTTGACACCATTCAAGCAGTTAGCAATCATTTTTATAAGACAGCATTTTAAAAAAAAAATTGCAGCAGGGGAAGATTCTATATCAGGAGCTGACATAGGAGAGGGGAGTTAAACCTTATTCCCCTCCACTGAAGTCTTGATCTAAATGAACACCCACTCCTATACACATAAATAATCATATGCCATCAAATGGGGTTTGACTTACACAAACCCTTTTTCAAGTTTTCTCAGATAGCGAATACAGTACACAGAAGTGCTTTCCTATTCCCTTCTTCTGGGGGCACCCTGGGGCTGTGGAACTAGCACATGATTTCACAGGGTGGTTCTTCTCCCAGGAGGCACAGCGAGGATTCGAACTCACAATCTCAGCCAGATACCTAACCAGTGAGCTATCCAGCCAGCTCCCTGCTTACATAGTAAAGGTCTCCCTTGCATGAAAGACAGTCGCATCCGACTCTAGAGATGGTGCTCATCTATGTTTACAACCAAAGAGCCAGCTCTGTCTGCAGATGTTTCTGTGGTCATGTGGCAGACATGACTAGATGCTGGAGAGCACAGAACAGTTAACTTACCCACCAAAGTGGTACCTATTTATCTACTTGCAATTTATTGTTTACGAGCTGCTAGAATAGCAGGAGCTGGGGCAGACGACGGGTGCTCGCTCCATTGTACAACACTTGAGTCTTGAACTGCTGTCTTGCTGATCTTCCAGTTGTTAAGCACAGTATTTTAACCACTAAGCCATCGCAAACCTCGCCCTGCTTCAGTGGTGGGATGTCAAAAAATTTACCACCCCGCCATGATGTCATCACAGTGTGGGTGGAGCTAACATCATGACATCATGGGTCGACCCAACATCATGACATTGTGGGCGGGGCCAAAGAAAAATAAAATAAATAATAATAATAAAATAAAATAAAAATTCACACACACACACTCACACACCCCTACCTCAACCCACCCACCCACCCACCCACAACCCCATAAATAAATAAAAATAAAAAATACATTAAAATACACCCACCACCCAAACACCCACCCACCCCAAACACAAATCAACCAGAGCTTTTAAACCAGAGCTTAAAGCTTATTCCAGCTAATCTTTCTCACACTAGGTCAGATGGAAGGAACTACAGAATGAACTCACCACAAGATGGCTTCATTTTGGCACTTTTCAACAGTTAAAGAAGTTAGGTACTAAGTCTTTGCCTAACCAGTTCTCTAGGATAATATGCCTTAATGTAAATGTAAAACAGCAATTGGAACAGCACAGGTGTAGCTTCTTGATGAGGTAACTCCAAGACTTTGCTTAAAAATCCCAAGCCAGGCCGTGCATATGCGCCAAACACTGTAGGCGTGCACGCACACCAAGTGCTTGCCATGCATGCGCAGTGGGGGAACCAGTGAAAAGGTAAGCCCCAAAGGTGGTTCCCCCCAAAAGCTGCTACCAGTTCTCCGGGACACTAGGAAAAGTTACTACCGGTTCTGGCGAACTGGTGAGAACCTGTTACATCCCATCACTGCCCTGCTTACAGACATACCCATAATTTACATTCTAACAACACAATTACTAAACAAGTCAGTGACCTCTTGTCTACTTGGGCTCTTATACGGCTAAGGTACACATTTTTTCCAGGGAGTAAGTTCACAGGGATACTTATTGCTGAGTACCAAAACAAGTCTAGGATTGCTTTGGGAACTGTAGTGAGGCACCAGTTCTCTGGCCAGCAGACAGATGAGTTTTGCACCGAGCTGAAATTTCAAAGATGTTTTTTCAAAGGAAGAATCTACTGTTGCAGGAGTCCCTCATTTTATATATAGTATAGCATTGGAAATCAGCTAAGAAATTTAAAAAAGACATAAATTCATCCTGTTGAATGGCTACTAATAAATCAGTGTGGCTATATTTAACAATAACATAACACATTGTGTGGACAATTCCTCTGAGACTTTTCTTTTTAAAGTTAGGCTGAATAGAAGACACTATGGTATATACATAGAGATCCAGCTGTTTCTGTAAGTGGTTTGCCATTTGGAAATGATGTAATATTTTGCAAGAGTGCATCTTTCAAATTCACTTAATAGGGATAGATTGAGACCCACTTTTTTTAATGCTGTAAAATGAGAGAGTGGTGCTTCAAAGCGGGATGAATAGCTCTGTGGTACTTAAAATTCCAAATTTTAAATGCTTTCCAATTTTGAAAATCACCAGAACTAGAAACCTAGTGCCTCAGGCTTGGGTAAGGTCCCTTCCAGTATGCTAATTGTCTAGTTGCAGTTAATTTCTTTTTAAGAGTGCATTCCAGAATAGAACTGCCCCATTTGAGATGAGGACTAACAGCCTTCGGTCCACAAAGAAGGGTGATGGTTCCCAAGTGGATTAAATCCCACTTGAACCCATCTTTATGGAGGGCAGCAGCTTCATCAGTACAGGCCGATAAGGACTTTGTGTGCCAAGGGTTCAGGACCAGAGGTTGACTTGCAGAACTGGATCAGTGGTACGGGGGTCATGCTGCGATGCGGAAGGCAGATGTAAGGCCATTGCATTATATTCTCAGGACAGTCTTCATGGCTGATCACATGAGAACTGCCAATACTGTAATCGGATTCAGATATGGCAGAAGAAGAAAGCTGCCCAGAGACGTAGTCAGTAGCTAACAAGAGCTAGTATCGGGTCTCCCAAAGTCAGATGGAGAATAAAGAACCAGTTAGGGCTTTTCATGATTGCAATCACCACTCCTTCCTGAGCGAGCGAGCGAGTAAGTGAGCTTGGCAGCATTATCTGTTTTGGACTGCAGGTCCTAGAACAGGGGTGCCCAAACTTTTTGAGCCGTGGGCCAATCATGTGGTTCAGGGAGTTGGTCACTAAGGCCCAGGGGCCTAGTGTGGCCCCTGACGCCAATTCATCTGGCCCGCGAAGCCCTCATCACTCCTGGAAGCGGAAGTAAAACACGACTGTATGGGCCTTAGTTTGGGCACAACTGTGCAAAAGGGGAAGCCTTGTCTTCTCTAAAATCCAGAAGAGAGATCACAACACTATCCTAAAATACTGTAATATGATCCTTCAAGGTCTTTTCAACCTGAGAAGGGACAGATGTAATTTTAATTCTTATCAATTTGGAGATTTCCCCATCAAAGCATCACTCAGAACAGCTACAAATCGCATTGTAGTCAGGGCTCGGGAGAAAAAGCCTTGGAAACACTTCTACAGTAACTTATAATTTAAAAATGGGCTAGCAAATACGTATTTTTCAAGAAGTCTTTTTGCGTGAATTGGCAACACACTTTAAAAGAGGCACAAGGTGCAGCTGTGAGCAGAAATGAGCACTTGTAATAGGAATTAACAAAAGAAGAAAGCTATTGAGAGGACTGTTGTGAAAATGAAAAGCTTGGCAAAGACAATTGGTTTGCAGATGGTGTACAAACCCCTTGTACATGCAGCTGAGAAGCAAAGGAAGGAGAATCAGTAACAAGTGAGGAGAAGTCATTTTCCCAGGGAAAGAACAGGTAAGTGAACAATGCTGTAAGATCTAAACAGAGAAGGCCAGCGATGGGATGACAAAATTTTTACTACCATACCGTGGTGTCACGAGTGTCATGGGTGTGGCCAATGTCATGACATCATGGGCGGAGCCGACGTCATGATGTGGGCAGGGCCAAAATATATAAATTAAATTAAATTAAAATACACACACACACACAACCCAACCAAACAACCACAACACAAATCCGTAAATAAATTAAAGAAATAAAATAATAAATAAATATACACCCAAACATCCACCCACCCACCCACCCAAACACAAATAAAAACCTCAAACAAACCACGGGTCACTTACCCTGGGTGGGTCGACTTGTCCGGGAGCAGAAGAGGAGGCGGCGCAGCGGCAAACCGTCACAGTAGCCTGGTGCCAAGGAAAGGACGCTGACACCGTTTTAAGCGCTGCCTGCACTTCCTTTCTGGGCAGCCAAAATGGCTGCCTGTAACTGTGCATGCATCAAACCTCTATTTGACACATGCACAGTTCTATTTCTTACTGCGCATGCATCAAATAGAGGTTTGACGCATGTGCAGTTACAGGCAGCCATTTTGGCTGCCCAGAAAAAAAATTCAGAAAGGGTTTCGGACTGAACCGGGGAGGCGACCGAACCGGTCGCCCGAGGTTCTACGACACCCCCCCCCCCCCGATGAACCCCTCATGATGGGTGCTACCAGTTCGGGCGAACTGGCCCGAACCAGTAACATCCCATCACTGGAGAAGGCTCACTATTTGGGTCAGTTTTGTTGTGATTTGGTTCACCCTATTTTCTGAAATTTTAATGTTCGCTTTCATGGATCAAGTCCACTTCATCAGACATGGGAATGAGACTTCATTGCATCAGTTTATGCACGTCAGATACAGAGTGGTTGGTCAGCCTAACAGATGAGTATAAAAATCACTGGCTTTTTACAGCTGGTTAGCAGAAGATCTCTGGTTATTGTTCAGATTAGTAGTGAAGTAAAAATAAAAATTTATGGCTCATATACACTTAATAACTCACACAAAACAATAGAAGCAAAATATAAAAACATTTTTAAAAACTAAAATACAATAAAGTAAATCATGCTCCCCACTGGGACCATTTGGGGATATGACCAATTTCCCCCTCTAATTATGAAGCTCCATTTCCCTTCCAGAATTGCACAGATTATGCAAAGGTGCAAAATCATAAAATTCTCCCCAGACATTAATAAGAATATTCCTATTTACCAAACCCTTCTTAACTTTAATATTATATGCCAACTTGTCACTAATAGCTGTATTGCAAGCTTCGTTATACTATTCATTTAATTGAAAATTATATTTTATTTTCTAGTGCCTTGCTACTATTAATCTTGCCACTGTTAATAATGTTGAAATTAATTCTCATTGTCCTACTCTACTGTTTCTTATCACACATTGATAAAAGCATAATTATAGGATCAGGCTTCACATTTATCTTGATTATAGCACTTATTACCTTGAAAACCAACTGCCAAAATTTCTGTATATTGTCACCACCTATTTTCTAACAACCTCTCCAGCACATCTTAGAACAATTTAAATCCATTTGATTCAATTTCAGCAATTAGTACATCAAAAACTGATAGAAATTCTAGTTTTTCTTTGCTGATAGGGGTCTTAATATTCTTCCATATATTATTCCAAACTTCATTACCTACTTCCAAATCATATTTCCACAACATTTTAAGAAAACCTTGTTGATTCTCTGCTTCCAGCAGTATTTTATAAATTTTGCTTATTATCCCTTTCATTACCTTATTACTGTATTACCATCTTATTTTTGTAATACTATTTGTTAAAATATAGTAAAATCTCAACATTTACCATTTCTTTTTACCCAATCTTTAGCCCACTGCACTAATTAAATAAGATTAAATCAAGATATTGTCTCTATTCTTTATACAGTACTTCTTTTATTTGTTCTTTTTTTTTACCATTTTTTTCTAACCAATACTTTGTCCAAATAAAATTTTCTCCAATGTTCTTTTCAAATTTTCTGAGCTTTTGTCCAAATCTATCACTGGTTGTAATGGGAAAATTGAAGAAGTAAATCTTTTTAATACTTAGTCCAACTTAAAGTCATATTTTTAAAAGGGTGCTTTCATTTCCCCCCTATAATACTTTTGTTACATTGTATAAAAAATCTGGGCTTCCCTATAGTTCCTGTGATTCCTTATTTAACCATGAAGTGGATTTGATTCACAAAGGATCACATTTAAATACAGGAGTTAGTCTTTAAGATCATGACGATTTGAGCGCATGTCTCTGTCTCAGCTCTTGGGGACATGAAAGGAGCCTCATTTGGGCATTCCCTGAGTGGAGTTTCTTCCCCAAAAATCCTTTCAACCCAGACTAATTTCTGACACAAAAATAACTACTGCTGCTGCTGCTGTTGTTATAGCTCTTTTTTGTCTTTTTAAGCTGTTTTGTTTTGTTTACTCTCTGACATATTAATTTAGTGGACTGAGATAAACTATTAAATACATGTTTCCAGTGAAGAGGCTTGCCACAAATAATTAGCTGTATAGATATAATCTCATATTAGGAAGACCTAAACCTCCCAATTTTAAAAACAAATACCACCTCTTCTTATGAATCATTGGCTTTTTTATCTCCATTACAAAATGTATTAATTATATTTTGCCAATTTTTCAACTCTTCATCAGTGATCTTATCAGTAACATTCTGAATTTTTTTTAAAAAAAATACCATAATCTTAGGTAAAATCTGATCTTCCCAGAGTCTTCTAATTTATTTATTTGTTTGTTTGTTTGTTCAGATTTATATTGCCGCCCACTCATTTTATTAACTCTTTTCCCTCTTTGTCATAATTAAACATCGTAATCTCCAATTTATGCCAATTTATTTCTAACCCTGTTGTCTCAAAAAAATTGAAATATAATCTATCCAACCAAGAGTGAGGTTTCTACTTTTGATAAAGCATCAGCAAATAAACTGGTCTTTATTTTGTCTTTGAAGCCTCCGTCGATTACCCTGTCTTCTCTATGCAAAGTGTCTTCTTGAGCCTTTAAATGTTTATTCTTTTTTGCATATTCTTTTTTTTAATTATAAAAAACTGCTCAGGTCATTCCTGTTCTGAATTTTATTGTGTTTGCTAGTTTGGATTTTGCTTTTTGGTGGAAGTAAGGACAAATATAACAAGTTTCTGTAGAAAACCTATGTATAATTTGTTGTGATTTTCAAAAAGCTGCAAGGTTTGGAACAGAGGACACATTAGAGCAGTGTTTCCCAAACGTTATACCTATATCATAAAACACTTTACAAAGCCTAAAATTTTAATGGAACACTTTGGTCTTTGCAATAGAAATATAGATTTGGATTTTTCAGTTTTAATAACAAATGGTTTGCAAATAGTTTACCATTGGTTGCAAAACAACTTCTCTTGCAAGCTGATGCATCACATCAAATGGATGGATGCAAAACAAACTTTGTGGCATTACACATTTGTCAATAAGTTTTACCAGAATTTCATATTTTTTTCATGGAATACTTATTGACATTCAATGTTCCACGG
Organism: Furcifer pardalis; assembly: GCA_030440675.1. Taxonomy (NCBI): domain Eukaryota; kingdom Metazoa; phylum Chordata; class Lepidosauria; order Squamata; family Chamaeleonidae; genus Furcifer; species Furcifer pardalis. The sequence goes on along the minus strand of CP126894.1, from coordinate 12,541,249 downwards.
AACATAGTTTGGGAAACGCATTAGACTGGTGATACCAAGTGTAAAAGTTGACACAGCTTCCTCTCCTGAAAAATCCAGTCTCCAGGTAACATTTTAATGTGTAAATTACCATATGTTTACTACTTTGGGTGGAGAAGCAATTGCACTTTCTTTTTCCAGTGTTTATTTCACTGTTTTGGTCCTAAAACACTGGCTTACTCACTGTTATACCAATTTGGCACTGGAATGTTCCCAGCCTAGAAGGGGAAAATACAAATGTGCCCCAAATCTGTGGGGAAAGCATTATATTGTGTGGTGATCTGGTATTCTACACTGGAAACAAATCCCTACTATTTCCATATGCTCCATATTCCATATGGAGGTTAGTGAGTTCACAATGGTGGAGTGGTGCCCCCAACTCACACCTTTGTTTTAACACCACATGGTGACAGATCTTTGTACTAGTGTACAATCAACTGCGTGCTTCCAAAAAATGAAAGATGGCATTTCCTCTTCATCCAAGAATTGAAGCAGACTGCTTCACAATTGAGAGGGGATCAAAACATTATCCTTTCAGAAAGGTCTTCAAGCTTATATGATGGTACAATATGTAGGCAAATGAAACTTGTCATGTACCTCCCAGTGCCTGATGGCCAAATAAAAGCAAATTAATTTGCCACATGTGACGTTGCAAAAATATTTGGGTGGTGGGTAATTAAACATCTTTTACTACTTTTGGGAGCTCTACTGGTAATTTCAAAGCTGCTATCTGATGTGTTTTGGCCTTTAATAAGTATTGCTAGATATAATCTGGTACCTGTGCATCTAACAGTGGTTCCTTTAGTCGCAAATCTCCTTCTTGAGTTTCCATTTAATTGCAGATCTCATGACTATGACAAAATCTGTAATTTCAGATGCCCTTGCTATTCATCCTACTCAGTAAAGTCATTTTCTAGATTACTTTACCAGATTAATAGTTGCAAAGAACTTGAAGTAGGCAAACCAAATATTGGGACAGTTAGCTCTGCTCTTACAACACTAGGCAATACAGATCAGCACAAAGAAAAACCTCATTCAAAGCATGTTCATTCCCACCTTATGTTACCAGTACCAAACATGGACACTTACAACAAAACAGAAGCAAAAATTGGTCACCACAGAAATGAGATGTCTAAGGAAAGGATAAAATCACGAATGAGGATATAAGGGAAAGAATTGGAACAGGACCAATCTTGCACTACATACAGAGACAACAGATAAAGTGGTTGCCCATTTGGAGAGAATGTCTTGGAATTCCATACTATACAGTACAAGGTATTTATGAAAAGAGGAGAAGGACAAAGTTCATGAGGAAGATGGAAAGATAACATCAAAGAAATATTACAGGAACACCAGACAACACCTGTGGAGGCCACTAGAAGTGCCAGAACAAGAATCTTTCTCCTCCCTTGACACCTGATGGGGTAAAAGAGAAAGAGAGAACTTGAAAGCTTGTACATAACCGCTAAACAGTGCTCGGTAGTAATAAATTTTATCAGCTTTGAGGGTTTTGTTTTTATTTTGTCCTTCGATACCTGTGTACCTGCCTTTGTTTTCATAAAACAGACAGGCTGGCTCTTCACTGTTTCCCCTGCTCTATCCAGCCATCAAAGACCTGCCAGCCTCTATCTTGCTGTGGCTGGTCTGTACAGGTGTCCCTGGAGCCAGAAGTCTGAATTCCTTTCAGTTTCTCACAGCTGCTATTTGGGAGCAAAACACAGGTAACTCACATATACTAGTGGTGCAATGGCAAATTTGGAAGTGCAGGTGCTCGTTGTAAATTCAGCTGCTCTGCATAAGAAGAATCTAAATATCCAGGCAGTTGGACCAGTCCATATTGATAAATAAAGAGCATGTATTTTGTAAAGTTAATGGCTTTCTATTGCCCATTCAAGACCAAGGCATGCTTAAGTCCCTTGCAAAACAACTGAAATAGCTTGCATCAACATTCTAGTCCTGGGTAAATCTCTGTTTATCCCTATGTGATTAAAGTGTCCATATGTTCAAACATATCAGAGAGTAAAGGGATTGCAGTGGCTCAGTCAGTGGTGGGCAGCAACAAGTTTGCACCCCGGGGTGTGTGTGGCAAAATTGGGTGGCCTTCGGGGAAGGGGGGGATTAGTGAAAATGGGTGGCCACGCCCACCTCCCTGCCCTGCCCCATCAGGTTTTGTCCCTGCAAGTGGTTCAATGTGTCCCTTTCTCAAAAACCAGTCATATCTGACTCTAGGGTGCAGTGCTCATCTCCATTTACAGCCAAGGAGCCATTGCTGCCATATGGCAGGCATGACTAGATCGCCCATGATTTAGGCTCTACCCATTACAGATTCCACCCATGACATAGGCTCCACCCACAATGTATGCGCCGTCCACGACATAGGCTCCGCCCACAGTACGGTAGCAATTTTTTTGCTGCCCACCACTGGACTCAGTGGTTAAGAAGCTCACCTCGTCAGCTGGAATGTCGGCAAGTCGGCAGTTCAAGACTGGAGTACTGCATGATGGAATGAGTGCCCATCTCTGTCCCAGCTCCTGCCAACCTAGCAGTTTGAAAGCAAGAAATTGAAAGTAGATAAATAAGAACCATTTCAGTGGGGAAAAAATCTTGGGGACATGAAAGATGCCTCATTTGGGCATCTCCTGAGTGGAGTTCCTCCAGCAAAAATCCTTTCAACCCAGAAAGCACCTTTGTGTGCTTCTGACAAGATTAAAAAAAAGAGTAAGCAAAAGGGAAAAAAGTTGTGGCACATTAAAGACTAACTTCTGTATTTAAATGTGAGCTTTCATGGATCAAGTCCACTTCATCAGACATAAGACTCTTAAGCTCACATGTAACTACAGAAGTCAGGCTTTAAGGTGCCACAACTTTTTTGTTGTTTTGTTTACTATCAGATATGCTTACACAGACTAACATGGCTACCACTTCAAAAATTTCACACATGTTCAGAGTGTTCTAGACCCACAATTGCCTCATCAGTGTTGAAAAATAGCTTCACAGATACAAGATGCTTCTTGCTGAAGAGACGGAGCTGGACCAGAGCATTAGAAAGAATCCTTTTGGAGTATTGAAATCCTCAGTTATTTCCCTAATGATGTAGCAACCACAGTGAAAGTGTGGTGAGCCTGGAAGAAATGGTCCACCTTTGGGAGTAGGATTAAGCACATTGTGGTCTTTCATCACAGAGATCCTGTTCCTCAGAGTAATTCCTGAATTAGGGCAATAGAGCATGCAGTTCAAAAACAAAAGATGCTGACAAGAAAGCTTAGAGATCATCCGTGACTAGAAGAAGAAAATCCTTAACTAACTAAAGTTTCACTATGGGATTCTCGCTCCCATCCAAGGGTGCAAGTAAATTATCCTTCTTTGTTTGATGGCTGATCTTCAGAATTTAAGCATGGGATTCCTTTGAAGTGTAATTTAACAAACTGGAAATCAGTTCACTTTTCTTTAACATGATTGTGCTTTCAGCTCTAATTACAGATTATCTCTAATGTTGGCTGCCAGCCCTTTAAAAATGGTGGAAAATAAGCATACCAAACTGGTAAGATCCAACTTCGTAAAAATGCAGCATTTGTTATGCAGCAGATATCTAACTCTCACTACAAAGATCTGAATAGTGAGATGTGTTATGTATTCCCAGTGTTGCTCTGTGGAGTTGAAGTTTGGACATTGACCACTAAAGGATCTGAAAAGAGAATCGAAGCTTTTGAAATGTGGCTCTACAGACTGCTGCTGAGGATATCATGGGTTGACCATATGACTAATGTAGAACTGTTGCACTGGATGGATAAAAAAGAACTGTTTAAGACCATTAAGCAAAGAAAACTCCAATACCTTGACCATATCATGAGGAACAACAAAGTATAGAGTACTCCAACTAGGTCTGCAAGGAAAAATCCCTGGAGAGGCCCTGGACGTAGACGGACTTTATGGCTGAAGAACCTGAGAAACTGGTGTGACATGTCCTCAGAAGAACTGTTCTGAGGAGTTAAGAACAGGAAGACTATCATGATGACAGCCAATATCGGGAACAGATTTGGCACCTGAAGATGATGAAGAAGAATCTGGTAAGTTAAACATTATTCTTGATCGCTTTCAGATATAAAATACTGTAATTTTATCTGGCTTCCAGTGTTTCCTCTCTGAAATTTGCTGAAAGTTTTCTTCCCCATGCTCTAATTTTTCTTTTTTTATATTTTTATTTTAACATGACATAAATATAAATCAACATACACAAAATACAAACATAATAACAAATTATAATACAAACGATATGATTCTCACCACCTTCGGGGGCTTGGAAACATCTTTACTTTTACTTCATCTGCCTTAGTTTTTTTTTTTTTTGTTCAGTTGCACAGTCGATTCCGACCCTCTGCGACCCCATGGACCACTGTCCGCCAGGCACTCCTGTCCTCCACCATCCCCCTCAACTCGCTCAGCTCTGTGCCCATTGTCTCCACAATACCATCTAGCCATCTCATCTTGGGCCGGCCCCTTCTTCTTTTGCCCTCGACCCTTCCAAGCATCAAGGCTTTCTCAAGTGAATCCTCTCTTCTAATTTCTCTCTCTCTTTCTCTAAAAAAAAAGACCTTGTTTTATGCACTGGCATTTGACTTTCCCTGTCAATAGGACAAATTCTATAAAATCTCATCTCTACATTTGGAAAAAAATACTGTTTGACTGTGTTTCTAAATCCTGGGAGTAGGGGAAAAATTTCACTTCAAAATCTCACCTAAAAGGTGGCAATAATGTTTGTGTAAACAACTTTTTGAAGAACAGAGGGCAGTAATAATTAGAAAGGCTTTCACGTTGTGATTGGAATCCTAAATCTGTCTGATGAATTAGTTAAAATAGAAAGTAGGAAGCAAAAAGGTGAGGAAAGGTTAGAGGTGACATGATTTGCTGAGGAAAGTTCATTAGGCAAATGTGAAAGTGATACAGATAACATTGTTGAGGCATGCCATTTGACTTTCGAAATGACAGGTACACTAGGAAGCAGTTTGTGAAATTAAGGTAAATTACGATAATGAGCCTTGAAAATCCAGTCTAAGCCTGAGCAACTCAAGAGCCTTTGACCTGATTTTCAGCCTGCCTTTATGAAGAATAAAGACAAAAACATCCAAATGTCTTGCTAAATTGACCAGAGGGTGGTTGATAAACCAGGAATTATAACCCTGTCTTTAAAAAGAACCAGTAAGATGGGGGAAAGGAGACCCGTTAACCCAGGGGTGACCAAACTTTTTGAGCTGCGGGCCGGTCACATAGTTGAGGAAGCTGGTCACCATGGTACCGACACCAATTCATCCGGCTTGCGAAGCCCTCGTCGCTCCTGGAAGCGGAAGTAAAACGTGCCTGTACAGGTGCATTTTACTTCTGCTTCCAGGAGTGACAAGGGCTTCGTGGGCCAGATGAATTGGCATCATGGCCGGATCTGGGCCTCGAGCCATAGTTTGGGAACCCCTGTGTTAACCTTTCCCATGGCATTGTTAAGAAACAAAATAAAGAAAAACAAAGACCAACCTGAAAAGATGCTGTGAGTTTTAATTATTCAAAAGGCTTCAGAAGCTATTATTAGTACAGTATCTCAAATGTTTGGAGAAAAATAACTCCAGACTGATCAAAACACTCACGCATGCACACACAGGATTTCTTAGCAGTTTTTTTTTACAACTGAATGTAGTTTTCCTTTGTTTTATTTGTCACTTTTATGTTGTGACAGTCAAAATAATTTATATTTCAAATGGAGTATGGAAGTAAACACTTACTGTATACGCTGTGGTATAAGACAACTTTTTACCCCTGAAAAACATGCCTCCAACGGGGGGGGGGGGTCTTGTACACCGGGTGCACTCCAGTTGAATAAAATACAGTAATACCTCGGATAACGTTTACCTTGGATAATGTTTACCTCAGATAACGTTTACCTCGCATAACGTTAAGCAATCTGGGGAGGAGAATTGCATCGAATAACGTTAAGGTCCTATGGGATGGATCGGATAACAACTTTTAATATCAGATGACGAACAGGAGTTTGAAGGCTTTTAAAGGGAAATGTCATGCCAGCAAACTTGCTAGAGACTTGCCTGGCACTTGCTCTCTCCCTCTATTTGTTATCTTCCTTCTATCATTGACAGTTCCAGTTTTGTTAACAGATTAGAAAACAAACAGCATGGCAGCTCCCATAGGTTTATTGTTCCATTCAGCTTTAGTGAATTGTCTTTGGTGAATTACGTTTAATAAACTTGCACTGTTTTATGTTTACTGTACATATTTGATAACATACAGTCTTGTGACAGTTTTTCTGCATGTCATAAGCATTTGAATATAAATTAACATGTTGAAATCAAATCTGATGTTCTTTTATGTTTTATTTGGTGTTTGGAAGGTGTGCGGAAGAGAGGGTAGTCTTATACAGCGAGTATATAACAAACTATATTTTGAGTGGAAATGTTGGGGAGTCGTCTTATATGCCCAGTCGTCTTGTACACCGGCAAATACGGTAACAAACATTGAGGATAGAGTTACATCTTTAAAGGTAAATGTCTCCTCTGCTCAAAAACCAGTTGTGTCCGACTGTAGCAGGCAGTGCTCATTTCTGCTTACACACAAAAAGCCAGTGCTGCTTGCATCTACAGATGTTTCCATGGTCACGTGACAGGCATGACTAGATGCCGGGGTGTATGGGATGCTGTTACCTTTCCCACTGAAGCAGTAGCTATTTATCTATTTGCAATTTCTTGCTTTCAAACTGCTAGGTTGGTAGGAGCTGGGACAGACAACGGGAGCTCACTCCATCGCTCAGTATTTGCATCTCAAACTGCTGATCTGCCGGCCTTCCAGTCATCAAGCTCAGTGTCTCTACCACTAAGCACTGTGGCCCTATTGTGTAGTAAAGTTATATCTTTACTTTATCATTAAAATATGATAAACCTGGTAAGCTTTTTAGCCTTTCAAAACTCTTCTACAAGCTTACATGATACAACATCTGGAAATTCAGAGATGCAGCAAAATGTCCCAAAATCAGGTGTTCCTCTGGGGTTGACCATTTCCCCACTGCTATTTAATATCTATGTGAAGCCGCTGGGAGGGATCATCCAGCAATTTGGAGTACGATGTCACCACAATGAGGATGACATGCAACTCTATCTCTCCTTTTCATCATCTGTAGGGGATGCGGTCCGGTGACTGCATGACTGCCTGGCTGTGGTGCTGGAATGGACCAAAGTTAACATGTTGAGACTGAACCCAGGTAAAATGGAAGTGCTGGTGTTGGAGGGTCTTTATGCCTGACTAGGAGCCCTGGCCCCAACACTAGATAGGGTGGCCTTGTCCCCTAAGGACGAAGTATGCAACTTGGTCATATTAGATCGCATCTGACCCTGGAAGCACAAATTGCAGCAGTGTGTAAAGCTGCTTTTCCCCATCTTTACCAGATAGCTCAGTTTCGTCCCTACTTGAAAAAGTGGTTCCTCATAACACTAGTTATCTCGCTGGTAATCTCTCGTATTGATTACTGTAATGCTCTCTATATGGGACTCCCCATGTTCCTGATATGGAAATTTCAATGGGTGCAGAATGCGACTGCCAGGCTAGTTACTTGGGCGAGAAAATTTAATTTAATTTAGTGTAAAAAGGCTGGTGACTGTAGTGGCTTAGTGGTTAAGATGCTGAACTTAATGACTGGAAGGTTGGCAGGTAAGCAGTTTGAGACCCAAGTGCTACACAACAGAGTGAGCTTCTGTCTTTGTCCCAGCTCCTGCCAACCTAGCAGTATGAAAGCAAAAAATTGCATGTAGATAAGTAGGTACCACTTCAGTGGGAAAGGTAACAATGTTCCATGCGCTTTGGCATCTAGTCATGCCTGCTACATGACCATGGACATTGCTGACTCTTTGACTGTAAATGTAGATGAGCACCCCCTAGAGTCAGACACAACTGACTTTTGAGCAAGGGAGACCTTTACCATTTTACTGTGGGCATGAATGAACATTTGCATTCCACCCCTCCCTTTTTATTAAAAAAAATTCAGGTTCTTTCCCTCTAGGTTATGATGAATGTTGCTAAATTCTCACCAGGCATGAAAGGAATGAAATATTTACCCATCTACGCTGGACAAATGTAATATGAATTCCCTATCGTGCAGAGCAAGCCACAATAATGTCTGAATAAACAAGGATTAAAAACTGGAGATGTAAGACCTATGGACTCATAGTCTTTTGCCTGGATGTGCCCATCCTATACTAAAATGTTATAATCCCAAATTATTTTAGTTGTTTTCCCTAAAGAAATGTGTTTTAGAAAGTTGCTGTCCCAAAAGAACCCTGATGACATTTTAAACCACAACTATGCTATTTAAAGGGGTCTGGGAGCTGATATCTTTTAAAAATAACTTTTCTAATCCCTGAAGAAAAGCAAGATGTGACATTTTTGTCCATAACTGTGAAAGAGATGTTCAGAAGTTGTTCCTTCTCTCTTCATGGAATGTGAACTGGATATCCGCTTGCCACAATTCCTTCCCCCATATAAATATTAGAAATACCCATTGCATTTATATACTGGCCCATAGCACTTAGAGCACTCGGGGGGGGGGGGGGATCCACATGGTCATTAGCATTTTCAATCAATATTGAAGGTATTTTCATCTGGTCATCCTCAAGGACGCACCTTTGGGTCATTGCACAATTCAGTCAGCATTCAAAGTGTATGTCAGAAATGGAAATATGTTGTGACCTTGATGGAAAAGCAGGGCATAATTCCAGAGAAAACAAGTGCCAGATGGATGGAACCTTGTGACTCTGCCCTTGGGAATGTGGCACTCTGTCTATGCTGCAAGGGACATGGAGTCATTCTCTAGCTGTTACTTGAAGTCAAGGCATGCTGATTACCTTGCCTGTTCTGAAACCACTGTTTTTCACAAGACACAAAAAAGCTCTTTTGATCGTTGTTGGCAAGAATGGAACTCACCTGTGCCGCCATATCTAACGATTAGAGAAGTTTCAGTGACTTTCAAAGCTGTTCTATAAAGTGACAGGCCAGGAAAACATCTGGTAGAACATCTGACTCTCATGGTTCCCACTCTAGCAGAATTGAATTAAGACATCTGTCAAGGAAAAAAGGGGGAAACAAATGTTCAACTCTTCATATGTAAATAAATGTTATATAGTTGTACAGATGTTGGTGTTATGTGCCCTCAAATGTCTTCTAATTCTTCTTCTTCTTTCATGTCTAGGTCAGACTTTAAACTACCAAAACCTTCTTGGGTTTGCCATTGGCCAAAATTAAATCTTCATCAGTACATGTTTCTGGTAGTAACTGGCAGACCAGCAAATGAGCCAGATTCTGCGTCTCTCCACAATCACACAGTGTGTTGTCCACCAGCATTGAGCATGTTGGTCTTGCATTTAGGAATTTCAAACTTCAGCCTATTCAGGGTCCTCCAAATGAGGGGAGGTTGAGTTCCTCAGCTATATCCTCCTTTAATGTTTACTCTTTGTCCAGTGAGCTCCTTCCTTCATTTTCTAATTTGGTTTTGCTCTTCCATACCCTCAAAAATGTTTGTTCTTGCCATAAAGCTCTGAGTCGGTGGACTTGAAGCTCATATCCATTCACAGGATTTTGAGGGTTCTCTCAGCATCCTCTGTTACTTCTCTCCTTATCTTAGATGAAGCAATACCAACAAGGGGTTATATATTCTCAAATGGTGTAGGTTTGAGGCATCCTGTCATTATATGCATTGCTTCATTAACAGCGATGTCAACTTGTTTCATGTGTGTGGATATCCTCCATACTGGAGCAGCATACTCTGCTGCGGAGACGCTCAAGCTGATGTACGCAGCATGGATGGTTGAGTTCCCCATTTATAGTTTATAAGTTTCCTGATGATGTTGTTCCTCGTACTATGTTTAGCTTTGGTATCCAGGCAGTGCTGCTTAATGCTGAGTGGCAAGGAATAATGGAATTTATGCTCTTACGTTTTCAATAATTTCCAAAATGCATTTTTCTATAGGCCGTAATTAGTTGTTTGGATCGGGCTGCTTCATTGTTTTTCTATTGGAAAGTGTGTTTAACTGACCAGAGACTTACAGCTTTCTGAGATCTTTCTCTCTCGTCATTTGGAAGAACCAGGTCAGGATGCTGGCTATTTTTTCCCCAGACAATTTGCAAAAGGGAAGGGAGGCAGATTCACACAAACGTCATAATTCAGTGGTACTAATTCAGTGTTAGTGCAATGAATCAGCAACTGATGGAAGAGACACATTTGAAACTCTGCATAGAAGGTGTGTGTGTGTGTGTGTTTTAAACAAGGAGAGAGAAAGAATTTAGGATTTTCTACCAAGAATAATTTGTGTTTTGCCATTATTACTGGCCATATGGCACAATGTCCTTTTGCATAATTGCTGGCTATCCTAAAGAGAAATGTGAATTGTTTTTAGCCAAAGCAGTGACTCAGCAGTAATCCATGGGCTCTGTTTCCCCTCCTCTTTCATACACATTGCCTTGGCTCTGCCTTTTGACGATAGCAGATAGATTCCCAGAACTACACACTTATTATTTTCAAGGAGAATGAATGGGGTATGTGTCTGTATGTGTAGAGAGAATGAGGGATTGACAGATGAGTCAGGGAAGAATTAGAACAACTTTGTATTCCTTTGCTGGTACTTGTGATGTTTTGATGAAAATGCAGCAACTAGGCTTTTATGGAGGGAAGGAACCCCTGCAAGATTGTTGCAGTCTAGCGTTTATAGGCAGCCAGGAGGTGGGGGAGCTATACAGTAATTACTGTATTTACTGGCATATAAGACACATTGGAGTATAAGGCTCACCCCTTTATTACCAAAATAGCCCACTATAGGCCACTATATACAGTACAAGATACACTCCATTTTTCCAGTGTATTTTTGGGGGGGAGATGGGTCTTATATACCAGCAAATAGGATACTTACACATGTAATTCCAAAGCCCCCCAATTATTATTTGCCAATCTCATAATTTTTTTTGCAAGTAACTCTCTACTTTGCTAACTTTGAAAAGTATCTAAATGTTACTTGGGGTTATGTTTCTGTTTAAGCATTTCTTAACCATATACACCATTATACTATATTAAAATCAGAACTGACAATTTACAGTATTGACTCTTTGTATATTGTATATTGTATATTTCGACTTATATGCCGCCCCATTCGCACAGCGACTCTGGGCAGCTCACAGAGGAAACAGTTACAATTACATAGCAAAATTCCATAGCATAAAAAACAATTACATATATCACATAGCAAATTACAAATATCACATAGCAAGAATAGCATCACAAAACATATCCAAATATATCCCAAAAATCTCCAGTAACAAATTACAAAACATCAGGACATCCTAAAAAAATACATCAGAGATACTATAACACCTTCTTATTGCCAAGTTGCAGTCTATTCCCAATGGAATTGCCTGCACACAAACGCCCGCACGACCGGGGCTGCTTCTTCGGCCGGGCTCCTGTTGATGGCCCTTTATCCCTCCCAGCCAGGTGGAATGAGTCTGGGGGGAGGTGGGAGAGGTGGAGGCATCCTCACCTGCCCACACGGTCGAGGCAACGGGGCAAACGCCCGCACGACCGGGGCTGCTTCTTCGGCCAGGCTCCTGTTGACGGCCCTTTATCCCTCCCAGCCAGGTGGAATGAGTCTGGGGGGAGGTGGGAGAGGTGGAGGCATCCTCACCTGCCCACACGGTCGAGGCAACGGGGCAAACGCCCGCACGACCGGGGCTGCTTCTTCGGCCGGCCTCCTGTTGACAGCCCTTTATCCCTCCCAGCCAGGTGGAATGAGTCTGGGGGGAGGTGGGAGAGGTGGAGGCATCCTCACCTGCCCACACGGTCGAGGCAATGGGGCAAACGCCCGCACGACCGGGGCTGCTTCTTCGGCCGGCCTCCTGTTGACGGCCCTTTATCCCTCCCAGCCAGGTGGAATGAGTTGGGGGGTGGGTGGGAGGAGGGAGAGGTGGAGGCATCCTCACCTGCCCACACGGTCGAGACGACAGGGCAAACGCCCGCATGACCAGGGCTGCTTCTTCGGCCGGGCTCCTGTTGACGGCCCTTTATCCCTCCCAGCCAGGTGGAATGAGTCTGGGGGGGTGGGAGGAGGGAGAGGTGGAGGCATCCTCACCTGCCCGCACGGTCAAGACGACGGGGCAAACGCCCGCATGACCGGGGCTGCTTCTTCGGCCAGGCTCCTGTTGACGGCCCTTTATCCCTCCCAGCCTGGTGGAATGAGTCCGGGGGGGGGGGAAAGGAGAGGTGGAGGCATCCTCACCTGCCCGCACGGTCAAGACGACGGGGCAAACGCCCGCATGACCGGGGCTGCTTCTTTCTCCCTCTGTATTTACATTAGAGGTACTGTGGTGGCTTAGTGGTTAAAACACTGAACTTGATGCCTAGAAGGTCGGCAGGTCAGCAATGCCAGACTGTATGACGATTTAGTCTACTGTTGTGTGTTCTGTCTGGATGCATCTGATTATTAACTATCACATGCTTGCTTTACATTTTCAAATGAGGAGAGCACGATAGCAATTACACTTGTATACTGCCTCATAATGCTTAGTGCACTCTCTGGGTTGTTCACAAGGTAATTTTGCCTCCAACATGTTGGGTACTTATTTTACTTGAAAGGATGGGAGGCTGAGTCAACCTTAATCCCTGGTTATGATCAAACTCACAATGTCAGCAGTTTTGGCTATAGTACAGCAATTTAATATCTGCGCCACTGGAGCTCTTTTGATGAGCACATGATATCCTGGGTTCTTTGTATGTATTCCATTCCACCTTTCATAAAATTTATATAGTTTGTAGAAAATTTGATGATGGAGATAGAAATCACAATAAAATAATGGTATGTTTCCACTAGTCAACAATCCCTGATGCCCATGTTTAAGGAACCATAATATACCAGGCAACTCCTGGCTTCTTTTATCTAGTAAAATGTACAATGTCAAGCCCATCTTTATCATCATACATACTGTACTAGAAACTTGACTTTTTGTGTGGGTACTTACAACATTCATACCTGGCATTTGTATCTGACAATGGCTTCATCTAAGGTTGCATAAAAGTAGCATTTCCAGTTAGAAAAACAGGACATTTAGCCAGATGTGCAACTTGCTATGCAGTAGCAATGAAAGATACAGTTGAACTGAGCACTTCTCAGTTCATGATTAAAACAGCATCAGGCAAGGATCTTTTCCCTAGAATATTCCAGATAACATTGATTGCAGTACAGTACATTGCAGTATATTGATTGGGACTTGCCTGGAAACCACACTCCAAAAAGAAAGTAACTTATCCAAGCAGTGCACAAGTCAACTCTCCTCCTTTGCATCTGGCTTCCTGATCTGTCAGCATCTCTTTATACAATAAGAAAAAGAGCTAACACAACATGCTTTCTAATATTTAAACAATATATGGACTTTGAAAGGAATTTCAGGAAATCTAGGGACTTCCATAAATATTCAGGTTGACTGGTTTCAATGCTGCCAAGGATTTTAATGTTGCAAGATTTTAATCTTAAAAAAAACCTTTTTGAGATTGTTAAAAGATAATTAAAGCCAATCTTTCAGCTGTTTCTATTATCACTACTTGTATGTCACCTCATTGCATGCTTGATTGCATCTGTGAATTGTTAATTATTATATTCTGATTCTACCCTTTGATTAAGTAAATCAGGGTAGTAGAATGGAGCTCCCCCCCCCCCCGGGCTCACTAATCCTGCAGATTAGCTAGGATAGAGAATCAATGAAACCAAAGTTTTCCAGGGAACAACACAGGCTAATCTGAATGCCCCTTGGCCTAGGGCAGTGATGGCAAACCTTTTAGAGACTGTGAATGCCCAAACTGTAACCCAAAAACCACTTATTTATCGCAAAGTACCAACACGGCAACAGGGGAAGGAGGAAGAGCTCCCATTGGGCTGCTGGGAAGTGAGGTGCTGTGAACTCTGTGCTGGGGGGATGGAGGAAGTGCTCCCATTGGGCTGCTGGGCAAAGAGCCAGGGAGAGCTGTGTGCTGGGGCGACAGCACACATGCCTACAGAGAGGGCTGTTAGTGCCACATCTGGCACACATGCCACAGGTTTGCCACAACTGGCCTAGGGATAACAGTGGAAGAAGGAAACTGTGTACAGTATTCTGATTGTGCGCAGTGGTTAAACTTCTGTACTGCAACCAAAAGGTTGTGAGTGCAATCCTGACCAGGTTTCAAAGTTGACTCAGTCTTCCATCATTCCAAGGTCGGTAAAATTAGTATCCATCTAATATTGCCATAATTCTCTCCTGCCAAACTGGGACAGCCACATGACATCATTGCATTCTTCAAACTGTGCATGCATCGGATGGGGCTGTCAGGGAGACTGTGGCTCTAAAAACCCGCAGAATCTCTGTCTGAGGCGGATAGCCTTCGTCATTTTAAAATAAACTGTAGCCAAGAGGTTTTTTCTTGTGTGATTCTTCTTGCAAAAGACTATTCTTGATGGTTCTATTTTTTTTTTGAATAAAATTTCTTGAGCCACTCTTGAAACCACCCTTCCTCCCCTTGAGGTCACCCCACCCTCCCCTTCACACACACCTCACTGAAGTTAGACTCACCCTCAAACCGCACATGAGGATCCCTTGGAAGAAAGTTCTAAAGAGGGGCCCGGAATGGCAATGTAGTCCATGGCGCCTCCGTTTCCTTCCAGAAGGAGAAAAGCAGGAGATAGGAAAGGACTTTTGTGATGGAGGACTCTTCACTTTCTGCCCACCCTGTTCCCTTACTCTCTAGGAATACCAACCCTATGAAATTAGCCCTTTGCAGTCATGTAAAGAAGGAATTCTCCATCTCAGTGTATAATGGAGGTTTGGCTTCTTAGATATGGATATTTCTTGCTCCCTCCCGGCTTTTGAGGAAAAAGGCTAAGGATGACTCCTTGTCCCCCAAATTTCAAGGTGAGCCAAGGGATTTTTGCAAAGATTTATTTCACTGCCTCTGTGCTTTTCTTTCAATTATCTCACTTGCAAGTGTCTCCCCTCCCCGGTGTGCTTCTCAGGGTGCTGTTTTCCCTTTGCTGCTTTCAAGCAGGGTAATTAAAAGAAAGGCAGCGAGGCAGTGAATTAACTCTTTGCAAAAATCCCTTGCTGAGGGGTGATCTTGCTTCCTTTGTTCAAATTTTAAAATCCGGGACTTTTACACATTTTTTCTTGAACTGGCCAGGACAGCTTGAATCTGGGAAAATCCTGGAAAACCAGGACATATGGCAACCCTATATCCATCACATTGGGGGCAAAATGCTAATTAACTTGTGAACTGCCCAGAGAGTGCACTAAAGCATATATGTGTTAATGCTTTGCTTTATGGTGGACTCTGTGAAACTCAAGATGGTGGACTAAGCAAGATGTTTGTTTCTATTCAGGATGACATTTCTTTTCTCTTCTCTCTACTATTTCCCAGGTCTCCATGCAGATCTCAGAAGTTTTGACCCTGATTTGTAACAGGGAGAAACATTTGATTCACTTCCAGATCAATTCAGAAAATGCCCAGTTCAACTCAGCATCTTGATTTGGAGAAGCAAAGCTCTCCTCCCATTTCATCACCATCTTTGTGAATAATTAAAAAATAATGTTAGTCAATATAATTTTTAAAACCCCTACAAATACCTACATGATTAAAATGGAAAGAGCTCTATCAAACCATGAATCCCTACATGCAACTTGTAGACCATTTTTAAGGAAAGAGGAATACCTCACCTTAGACACCATGGAGTATTCAGTGAGAAGTCCACACATTGGTAGACATCTCTGTGATGACATTCCACACATGCAACTGGAACTGAGAAATCAAGGCCATCTGCATGGGTTTTTTAAAGCCATTTAGATATCATGTCACCTGGTGGGTAGGCAGACCATAACATGTGCCCTACACTTTCACCTTGCCCAAGGGATCTGACAGATGATGCTTTGGTGAGTCTTAGTCCCAGCCTAACATCATTGACAAGTAATGGGCAACACTGCCTAGTTAAACCCACTGAGCCTCCACGCCTTGACAAGGCTCTCACCTAGCGGGGAAAGGAAAGAGCAGTAGGCATTTAAAACCAGATGTATTCCATGTACCTGAAGGTGGACTGATGGATCTGTTTTCAATGCCTATCTGGAAATAGTGGGGCAAAATAATATCTCTCAGAAGACAGTTCTACAAACTCCAGGCTGCCCAGTTAGGGGTTTAGCTGTTGCATGGATTTGATCACAAAGTGGTAAACTTCCCTTGCAAAAGTTAGGTGGCTCTGTTGTAAGGATGCCTGAGCCTTGGATTTTATGCAGCAATGCAGGGAATTCCCAAACTACAGCCTGTGGCACGAAATAATCCGGCCCATGCCACTCCCAGAAACGGAAGTAAAATGCACCCGCACATGCACAAAATGTCCTGAATGCACCCGCTGCTGTCTTAAGCTTGTTTACAACAGCCACAGGTACATTTATGTTGGAATTTTGCGCATGCACATTTTACTTCTGTTTCCAGCGGGAGGAATCATATGACCGGCCTGTTCAACCACGTGACCAGCCTGCAGTGTGAAAAATTTGGGAACCCCTGCATCAATAGGACATTGGATGAGATTAAACCTAAAATCTCTTTTGATTCTACAGTTCTTTGATATAATATTTGGAGAGCCTGGAAAATTGTATTTTTGGAAGTCAATCAAATATTGTCTATAAAATTAGAGATGTGTCCTAAAATTAGCATTATTAATGGATTTCAGAAATATGCAGATAGAATGAAATAAGAAAAATATGATTGTTATATTTATAACAGCTTTGAGATTGATTGTTGTTTAAAAAATTGAAAGTAGATTGAGAATTTAAACTAGATTATTGGTATAAAGAGATACGGACTATAGCCATAAATAATAAATTAGCATGTGAATCGTTGCTACAAAAGTGATTAGTAAAATAAACTAAATTTTTGAGAAAAATGAGAATTTTTAAGTTGTGTATTAGTGAAAGAGAAAGGAGTAAAGCCAGAGCAAGATATATCACCTTTTTTAGAATGAGAGACAAATATATAAATAAAAGAGAATAATAGAGAATAGGTAAATGAAGATGTATAATGTCCCACTGGTAGTGGGTGCATGTGGTAGTTATATGTAATTTTGTTAATATTTTTGTTTGCATAAAGAGCGTTTCGCATAAAGAGCGTTTCGCTTAAAGAGTAACTCGCCTAAAGAGCAGAATTTTCTCTGAATGGTCGTTTCACTTAACAAATAAAACCAAACAAAAACTTGCTTAACAAATAAATCGGGGTTCACAATCCCCCCCACAATTGGTCACTTACAATGGTGTTTCGCTTAAAGAGCAAACTCGCTTAAAGAGCAATCCTGTGGAACGCATTATGCTCTTTAAGCAAAGTACAACTGTGTATATATATAGAGAGAGTATTCATTATGATACAGTGGTACCTCGCCTAAAGAGCATAATGCATTCCATGAGATTGCTCTTTAAGCGAGTTTGCTCTTTGAGCAAAACACCATTGTAAGTGACCCATTGTGACTTCTGCCCTGGGGAGGGGGGATTGCGAACCCCAATTTAGTTGTTAAGTTAGTTTTTACTTGGTTTTAGTTGTTAAGCAAGGTGACCATTCAGAGAAAATCCTGCTCTTTAAGTGAGTTAGTCTCTAAGTAAGGGGTTTTTTATGTGAGGTTTTACTGTATTTTTCTTTGTTTATTTTACTGTAAAAATAAAGCATAATAAAAAATTGGGGAGCCAACTTTGGAAACCACTTGTTGACAACTCTTTAAACTGGACTGGATTGAAATGGGGTGTTTTTATTTCCAATTTCTTTATTTGTTCAGTCTCTGATGTGCTTCCTTTGGTCTTACAATGTAACCTTATCTGTATAGCTTTAAAGGAACTGCAGTGGCTTAGTGGTTACTGAACTTGACAACTGGAAGGTAGGCATGTCAGCAGTTCGAAACCTAAGTGCTGCACTACAGAGTGAACTCCCGTCTCTGTCCCAACTCCTGCCAACCAAGCATTCTGAAAGCAAGAAATTGCAAGAAAATAAAAAGTTACCACTTCAGTGGGAAGGTAAACAGCATTCCATGCACTCTGGTGTCTAGTTATAGCTGCCACATGTCCATGGAAACATCTGCAGATGCAGACAGCGTGGCTTTTTGGCTATAAACAGAGATGAGCATTGAAACCTAGAGTCAGGTACAACTGGCTTTCGAGCAAGGATGACCTTTACCTACTATTACTATATAGCTTTAAAGATACACACTAAGGGTGCTCATACCTTGCAAGACAAGACCATCAGAAGATTATATTGAGCTCTGCCAAATGGACTGGAACTCATTCTGTGTTTTGGAATGGCAGACGAGGGTTTTGTTACAACGAACGTCTGTTTTAACGGGACAAAGTGCAAAGAAATTTCCTGGATTAGGACAAAGAAGGCCCTGCCAGTTTCAACTGAACGTGGAGCCAACACCACTCCAGATTTCAGCCAAAGTCAATTTGGACAACTCTGAGGCCTTCTTTGCTGAGGAAAGAGGAACCCATGCACTATCCACTCGTCAGAGAAATGGCCATGACAGGACTTTGCTTCATCTAAATTAGTGATAATGAAACTTATAGAGAACGAGTGCCTAAACAGAGGGGCAGGGCGAACTCTGTACTGAGGGGAGGAAGTAGTGTTCCCATTGAGCTGCTGGGCAGAGGGTGGGGCGAAATCTCTGCTAGGGTGATGGTGTGCATGCCAACAGAGAGGGCTGGGAGTACCCTGTCTGGCATGTGTGCCATAGGATCTAGATGGTAGGTGATCAAGGGAGAAGACTGTGTAACTAGGATTCTTAGCACACTTACATCTGTCCTGAGTCTGTTGGGCATTTCAAAAGGGCTGAACAAGGAAGCATTCATATTGCAACAAACAGGCTTACTTCTGCCACTGAAATGAAAGCAGAAACCCCCTGTGGACAAGATAATTCCTTGCACTGGAAAAATGGGATTGAAATGTTGGTAGCCAGCAAGATGACTTAAAATATGTTAGGGCACAGATTCCTCTTCTGAAGCAGTGCTTATTTCTTACACCTATATTAGCACAGTGATAAAGATACCATAGTTCAGAGATTACTTGAAAGCCAGTAACAACAATAATGAGGTAGATCAGGCTAAAAGTTGGTGACCAAAGTTCACCTAGTGAGCTTCATGGGCCAGTGGGGATTTGAACCTGGATTTTCTGTGTCCAAGTCCAGCACTCTAACTACTACACTACAGTGGCTCCCAATAAGAGTGGTACAGCTAATAACATAGGATGTGATGCCTACAGACATGTTTCCCAGAATTGCTAGATTCCTAATTCTGCACATAATAAAAATGAGCAAAGCAAATTTCGAAGATAATCTGTTCTGGGCTAAAATGCCATCTCTGTTTAGTAGTGTTTAAAGGGTGCAATCTGAAGCAACTCATTTTACACCCTACCAAGCCTCACAGGTCCCAATGAGATGTTTTGCATCATGCCCGTTGATGGAAATCTCAATGTAATAATGATTTCCTCCCAACTTTAGCTTACTCAGTTGTAAATCCCACCACCCCAGAAAAAGGAAATGTAAGCTTTCATTCATTTTAATGTTAAGAATGCATAAAGAAGCTGAAGCACTTAGATTAAAATCTTCAATTGGACTTTGTTGGCCTTGATCACCTATGATATCTCTTCTAGTAATTTTATGATTCATGTTACCATTGCTTAACCACATCAGTATTTTTATCAGAATCTGACAGCAATATGTGATAGGCAAAAATTGAGCAGAACTTGGATTAAAGAAAGTAAATGTGTCACATTTTAACTGTTCATAGTGTGGTGGTAACTTTTATTGAACTACTCTGACCCAGAGTTTGGAAATGTTACTTTTATGTACAGTATTACAATAAACCCCCTAGCTAGCAGGGCAGCACTTTGTCTGCAGCTCACCTTAAAGAAAAAGCATCACAGGTATTGTATTTCTTTATCCAACACTTGTGCTAAAAATATTTAAAGTACCAAGTCCCAGAGGTTCTATTTTAGCTTTAAGAAAGAGATTGAGACAAGACACTATGAAGCAGGACTATTTAGCAATCCCGAATATTATAGTAGCAAAAGATTTCATTCCTTGGACATTTTTATTTGCTAACCTAAAACACTTTACAGTCCAATTCTAAGAACATAAGAGGAATCCTAATGGATAATACCAAAATTTGTCTAGTGCAGTTTTGTGCTTCTTATGGTAGTCATTACCAAATGCTTCCAGAAAGCCTAGAAAACAAATCATGAAGGCAATATCCTTCTCTTATTTTCCTGGAAAAGTTACATATTTGAGGTTTACAACTTCTAAATTATCCTTGGAGATGAGGGGGGGGGGATTGCACTTCCAAGATCTTCTCTGAATCTAATGGCTCTAATCCATCCTATTAGCACAACTAATGGCCATTGACAAATACACCTTCTGCAAATTTGCCTAATGCTATTTGAAGGCATTTAAAGTAGTGGTGATCACTGCATCTTGTGGCAGTGAATGAAGGACATTATTAAATGATGTGTTGGGGAAGGACTTTCTTTTCTCCAACCCTCTAAATCAGGGGTTCCCAACCTACAGCCCGTGGGCCGGCCATGGCCCACAGCACCATTTCATGTGGCCTGCTGCTGCCGCACCTGGTAGTGGAAGCGAGTGTGTTTATGACAGACGTAAAACTCTCCTGTGCATGCGTAAACATGGTTATGTCAGCTGTAATGTGCCCGCGGCTGTCGTAAACACGGAATTGGGCACATTTACTTCTGCTTCTGGGGGGCATGGTCCAGCCCACTCAGCTGCCCGGGGGGGGGGCGTGGTCAGTCCCATGGTGTAAAAAGGTTGGGAACTCCTCCTCTAAATATTACCTAGTTCTACGGTTAGAAAAGAGATAGAAAGCATGTTTCTAGCCACACTTCCCCTCAGTGTACATAATGTGAACATCCCTGATTTTCTCCCATGACACCCCTACTCAAACTATCGGGCTCTGCTTTAATTAGTTTAAGCACCTGGTTACTTTTTACCATTTTCCAGCCTGTTAGCTTTACTGCCTCTAGACTCTGCAATACTTTGGCTGAAAAAGACAAAACGCGACAATCACAACCACTGGCTTTTACTTACTTTCTGCATGTCTTACAGCAGGGGTGCCCAAACTTTTTGTGCTGCAGGCTGGTCATGTGGTTCAGGGAGTTGGTCACTATGGCCCAGGGCCCGGGTCTGGCCCCAACACCAATTAATCTGTACTGGCGTGTTTTACTTCTGCTTCCAGGAGCGACGAGGGCTTCACGGGCTGAATGAATTGGCATTGGGGGCTGGATTCGGCCCCCTGGCTGTAGTTTGGACATGCCTGTCTTACAGCTATAGAGAATTATTTCTGAAATGGGGTAACCAGAACTGTATACTGTATTCTGAATTGAATTTTTTGAAGTGGTAGCCATATTAATCAGAGAGTACCTTAAAGACAAACTACAGTATTTAAATGTTAGCTTTCATGGATCAAGTCCACTTCATCAGACTCCACGAAAGCTAATATTAAAATACAGTACAGTAGTTAGTCTTTAAGGTGTCACAATTTTTGTCTTTGTTTTGTTTACTCTCTGTCTTATTCTGAATATATCTACCCACCAACTTGTGTAAATAATTGCAACAGAAATATAATGCTCATATGCCTATACATAAGTACTGTACATGTAACCGTTTCTGACCACCTCAGTTTGCAATTAAAATAAGTTTCTGGAAAAAGTACTAAAAATAACTGATGTACCTAGTTATGTTGGTGGGGCACACAGAAAGTGCCTCCTTGAATATTGTGGTATTTTTGAACCACATTCAGGCATATCCCAGGCAATGGTCACCTTGTGCCAACTAATCTTTCTCACACTAGGTCATGCAGAAGGAACTACAGTTAATTAACCATAGGTCATGGTGAGGCATACCAAGGGAATAATAGACTTGCCATGGAATATCTGAATGGCCATGTTTGTGCAAAAATAAGCCCTTCTGTTATGTATTTGCCAGAGAAGGACAGGTAGATGCACTCAGGACAGGTGAGTCCATGCCTTCAGGCAGCAAATGTTTGAATATTCTACATTTCAGAACTATGGGACAATGCCCTGATTGCTCCAACTTAATTAAAACTATGGAAAATAAAATTTGACAATACTGTGGCACCCAACTAGTGTCAGAAAGAGATAAGGTGGGTGTTACTTCTTTACAGAAGCAATGTACCATTGCTTCCTAAAATGCACACATCTATCTATCTATCAGTAGCCAGAATAGTCTTCCCAAGGTATATGCTACCTCAGGTAAGAGTTCTTTACCAAACAGTAGGGCTGACCCTGGAAAGGAATAAGAAGTATAATTGGTTTAGGTCTCACAACAGAAGGGCTTTTTAGAAGTGGACAAGGGTAATGATTGAGTGAAAAGATGGGAAGGTTCAACAACTGGGCTTCCTAGTTTCATAAAGCCATGCTACCCTTCCTCCATCATTCCTCAGCAAAAGGTTCTGCTGTGTTTGTTTATTTGTCTCTTAATTTGTTTCTGTCTTCTGCTTTACAGCCTTTTGAAATCTAGCACCAAATGTGCTATCACCTTGTGAACAAAATGTACCAGCAATGCTGTCGTACTCACACTTACCTCAGCTGTGCTTTGTAGACCTCATAAGCAAGAAATTGAAACCTAAAAGTACAGTATATCTTTTGCAGACTTTAGTTCTCCTGAATTCACTCTGACCTGCTTTTTAGGTTTAGCGGGGCTTAATCCAAGGAAAGTATGCTCAGGACTGCACATAGAGGCATGTATACATTCACACACAATCTTTTTCTCACTTACTGGGGGAGGTAGAGCCCATGTTAATCTGTTACAGCAAAACAACAACAAATAACCAGTGTTGTTTGGTTCAATATTTCATGGGCTAGAGCCCACTTCTACATATTGTACACATAAACATATAAAGCACATACATTAAAACCTTGCATAAAGAGTGTCTCGCTCACAGACTAACTTGTGTAAAGAGCAGAATTTTCTCTGAATGGTCACCTCACTTAACAACTAAAACCAACCAAAAACTCTCTTAACAACTGGTTTGTAATACCCCCCCCCCAAGTCACAATTGGTCACTTAAAATGGTGTTTCGCTTAAAGAGCAAACTCACTTAAAGAGCAATCCCATGGAACACATTAAGTGAGGTACCACTGTACATATATATGTACATAAATATGCATTATGTTTGTATTGTATTATTAATGCCTTTATTTATTTATTTATTTATTTATTTATTTATTTCATATAAAAAATGCCATGTACATCATTGGCAGCTGGGTTGGACCAGTGAGTTCCTGCAGTCTGGAGTTTGCTTCACCACACTAATGAGCACTGGTGGCGCAGTGGTTAAACTGCTATACTGCAGCCAAAACTTTGCGAGTTTGATCCTGACCAGGGCTCAAGGTTGACTCAACTTTCAATTCTTCTGAGGTCGGTAAAATGAGTACCTAGCATGTTGGGGACAAAATGTTAATTAACTTGTGAACCACCCAGAAAGTGCTCTAAGCGCTGTCAGATGGTACAGAAGTATAAATCTACTAAATGAGGATGATGATGATGATGATTGCTTTGCTATTGCTACCTCTCAGGAAAAAAGTCCTCTGTGTAATCTTGAGCAACTTGCGCAGTCCAAAGATACCCACCACCACCATCAAAGTCTTTTACACCCTAGAATTCCTGGCAAGGGGCTCCTTAGGTTGGAATTGACTTACTGGTCCCTATTTTGTTAATTAAATTAACATATATTATAACCTCCCAATTTTATGAGAAAAGTGGCATATACATGTAATAAATAAATGTAATCATATTATGAATGTCATTTACAAGAATTGATTTATTTATATTCCCATGGTTAATTTTAAAAAAAAAAAAAACCAATTTCTGTGTAATGATGATGTTATGAATTAGTGATCTCCTTGTACTGATATTTATGTATTATATATAAAACATAATAAATATTATCTGTGAAATGTGTCCCAGAATAGCATTATTAATGGATTTTGAAACAAAACAAAGTGAAAGGAATAAGCAAGAAATGATTACAGTGGTACCTTGCTTAAAGAGCATAATGTGCTCTACAGGATTGTTCTTTAAGCGAGTTTGCTCTTTAAGCAAAACACCATTGTAAGTGACCAATTGTGACTTCTGGTGGGGGGAATTATGAACCCCAATTTATTTGTTAAGCGAGTTTTTGGTTGGGTTTATTTGTTAAGTGAAACAAAAATTCAAAGAAAATTCTGCTCTTTAAGCGAGTTACTCTTTAAGCGAGGCGCTTTTTATGCGAGGTTTGACTGTATTATAATGGTAACTGCTTTGAGAGTGTCTATTGCTAACATATGGAAAACTGATTGCAACACAGAATTGGAAAACTGTTATAAAGAAATATGGAATATGGCAATAAAAGATAGATTAACATCAGAAGTAAAAGTAAAAAAAGAAAATTTGAAGATATGATTTTAGAGAAATATGGAGATAATTTCTTGATTATATTTTAGTGACAAGTTAAATTAGCTTGAAATAGAAAATAGACTGAAAAATGTATATAAACATATATATTGTCCTGTTGCATAATGGGTGCACATATGAGTATATAATGTGTTAAGATTGTGTTTTTTTCTAAGTTTATGTGTTTTTACTTTTTTCTTTTTCTATTTTAATTTTTCTTTTTTGTGTTATGAATAATAAAAAAATAAAATATTATAGGCTACAACAAAGTGGTGGCTTAGTGGTTACAATGCTGAGCTTGATGACTGGAAGGTCGGCAGTTCAAGACCTGAGTGCTGCATGATGGAGTGAGCACCCATCATCTATTCCAGCTCCTGCTAACCTAGCAGTTTGAAAGAAATTGCAAGCAGGTAAATAGGTACTGCTTTGGTGGAAAAGGTAACAGCATTCTGTGCATTCCATTGTGTACTCATGCCTACCATATGACCATGGAAACATCTGCAGACACAGACAGTGCTGGCTCTTTGCCGATAAACAGAGATGAGAACCACCCCCAGAATCAGACATGACTGGCTTTCCAGCAATACCTAAATACAGTAAAGCCACAGATTGTGACAGAGGTCCATTCCAACAGCCTCCACCATAACCTGAAAAAAAAAAGTAAACCAAAACATCCATAGGGATGCATTGAAAAATAAAAAAGGGCCTAAGGGCCTGAATTGATGGTTGTAAACTGGGGGGGGGGGGGGGGCATTAATATTTTGTAAACCAGGATGGCATTTCCATAGAATTTGCCGTTGTAAACCACAGCAAACTTAAAGCAAGGCGGTTGTAACCCAGGGTTTTGTTGTATTTATATTCCCATTTTTTAAACCAAGTACAGTACCGTCAAGTCAGTTCTGCCTTATAATAACGCTATGAATTAGTGATCTCCCTGGACTGATATTTGTGTATCAGAGAGAAAGAGAAATATTATGTGCTACAACAAACAGTGTACTATATAGTGTTTACATTTTCACGTAAACCAGGGGTGCCCAAGCTTTCTGGGCTGTGGGCCTGACCATGTCCCCTGGACAGCTGATCAGGCCAGTCATGTGGTTCCTCCCACCGGAAGTGGAAGTAAAACACATACGCATGGGTGGGTGACGACACACCCACACATGCACATTTTATTTCCTTTTCTGGGAGTAGCAAGGGTGTCGGGGGCTGGATGAAATGACTTCAGGGGCTTGATTCGGCCCATAGGTTGTAGTTTGGATATCCCTGAAGTCAACAATATATTTTAATATGTTTAATGTAATTTACATTAATATATTTAATGTAGTTAATATATAATATATAGTATTATAACTTATCAGAGTACTGTAAACAAAACAAAAAGACAAAAAAATTGTGGCACTTTAAAAACTACTGTATTTTAATGTTATTATAACACTGCATGTTGTTTGTTGTATCTTATAATACACACACACATACAAGTAGTATGTTGTAAATATACATATTTCTTATATTTATATCCTCATACTGTGTGTGTGTGTGTGTGTGTGTGTGTGTGTGTGTATGTATATATATATGTGTGTGTGTGTGTGCCTGTTTACACACATAAGTAGTAAGACTACACATTAGTAGTAAGACTACTAATCTATGCAATATATGTACATATGTGTCTATTTACAGACACAAAGAGATGAATATATAATAGGACTATAAACTAAGAATATAAAAACGGTGAAGTGGATGGGAAGCCCTTCTTTTCCACCCCCGGGTGTGAGAAAGCCGGGAGGCGTGAGAAAGGCAGAAAGAGACGCCCCGACCCGCCCGGGGGGGTCCCCATTTTATTTATTATTATTGTAAACCGACGAGGCTACCCTTTTAGCGATAATAGGGTGGGAGGCGGACACCGAGGAGGAGGAGGAGAAGCGCCTGGTTCCGGGATGGCGGGCGGTAGGACCCTGCGGGCGTCCCGGGCGAAGAGGAGACCGCGGGGGAGTGTGTATGTGTGTATGTTGTGTGTGTGTGTGTTTGTGTGTGAGCCAAGGGGAGGCGAAGGAAGGGAAGCGGCAGGAACCGGGAGCCAACGCCGCCGCCGCCGCCGGGCCAGCCCCGCGCCTGCCTGCCTGCCTCCTTCGGCAGGCAAAAGAAGGCGAAGGCGGCTGTTGCTGCTGCTGCGGGGCTACTCCTCCTCCTCCTCCTCCGGGCCCTTCTTCCGCCTCCTCCTCCTCCTCCTCCTCTTCCTTCCCCTCCGCTCTCCATTCATCGCAGGCGGGCAGCAGGGAGCTCCATGGGCTGATTATTCCCTGGAAGAAGAAGAGGAGCGGCGGCGGCGGCGAGGGTCCCCCCCCCCCCCGCCCAGCGCCTGTCTCGTAGTAGGCCTCGGCTCCGGCCAGCGGCTCCGCTTGCTCCGTTCCTTCCCAGGCATGTAAGTGACCGGGGGACGCGGGAGACACGCGGAGGTGGTGGAGGTGGAGGTGGTGGCACCGGTGGGGCCTGCCTGCTTCTTCCCTGCGCCTCCCTTCCCTCCGGGGCGCCCGGTGGCGCATTGTCCGGTCCGCCTGCTGCGAGGGCTCCACCCGTGCCTTTCGCTCTCCTTTTATTCGCCTGGGTTTGCTTGCAAAGCGCCCTTAATTGGCCCCAAAGCGACCCCTCCCCACCCCCCAAAAAATATATTTATCATCCTCCTCCATAGGCCTTTGCCTGGGAAAATAGCCATCTCTCTGCCCCCTTCCCCGGCCTCGTTTTTTAGTGCATTGCAGTAGCCGCAGGCAAGCACCATGGGGGGGGGGGAGGGTTTTCCTTAGGTGGAGGGGCAGCATGGAGCAACACTGTCTATTTCCCCCTCTAAAAATTACTAGAAAGAAAGCAAGGTTTGGGGTTGGTGTGTGTGTGTGTAGAGAGAGAGAGAGAGGGGTTTTTGCTGCGTACCCGGGGATGCGCGTCTCGGGGCGCGAGAGCGCGCGCTAAAGCTCGACACTTCCCCCCCCCCCTCTTCCACAATTTTTATTATATTATCTTCCCCTATTTATTTATTACATGTTTATTCCCCCCCCAAACAAAAAACAACAACCTGGGACCTTTCCCACTCTGGGCGGTGTGCAAGCAATAAACAGCAGCACCACATAATAAAAACAACAACAAAATAGAATAAAACAACAGCATTGGGATGTTTTTGTTTTGCTGGCTTGGTGGTTGAAACTTGAGACCCACCCACCCCGCTTCCTGGTGGCCACTGTGGCGACCTGGCTGGATCCCCCAGGGAGAAATGTGGACCCAAGTCAAGCGATTTGGAGAGGGAGGGAAAAGCCAAAAATAATTTTAAAAATCCTCCCCCCCCCTCTCCCGACCTGCTGTGGGTTTTGTTAGGGACTCGAACTTTGCCCTTTTCCAATGCAACAAATTGTCCCATTTAATGGGTCTGCCATTCCCCTCCTCCCTTTTCTTCTGCGCCCGTGTTTGTTTACCTCTGGCTTCCCCATTTTGCTTGGCCACAGCTGTTTGCAAAGGAAGGGAGAGCTGGGTTGGATCCGAGTTTTGCCTGCCTTCTTCTCTCTCCCGGGGAAGCTGGGCTTGCACAGCTTGGGATATTTGTGTGTTGTGTCTGTGTGTGCTTTCGGGGTGTGTTTTGGGGAAACACCCACTCTTTCTTGCCTCCTCCCTGCACATTCACCGTCTCCAGCACCGTTTTATCCAGAGGTCCCTCCAACCTGAAATGTACACCAGCACCTCTCGTTTGTGTTTGCCAGCTCCGGGAACTGGGCTGATTCATGCAGGGATCCTGCATCCTGAAGATGTAGCAGGTGGTGTGTCACAAGGAAATGCTTGATGAGATAGGCTGTGACATTTCTCTATGGAGGGGCACACTGTGGTGTAATGGGTGTGATTTGGGCAATAGCCCTGTTAAACTAGCATCTGGAGGGAATTTTTTTAAAAATAGGTTTCCGTTTCTTAAAAAGTTATCTAAAACTTCCTTGTTTGTTAGTATCCCCCCCTTCTTCTTCCTTGTCCAGATCAAACTTTGGACTGCCAAAATGAAGCCACATTATTGACGTTATTGTTGACCATAATTAAATCTTCAACTGTACATGTTTCTGGTAGTAATTGTCAGGCCTTTGGCTTGAGAAACAGACCTTTGGTGGAGAGATACAGAATCCAGCTCATTTACTGGTCTGCCGATTACTGCCAGAAATATGCACCAATGAGGACTTAAGTTTGGCCAATGACAAAGCCAAGAAAGTGGCTTCATTTTGGCAGCCCAGGATTTGATCGGGACAGGAGAGAGAGAGAGATTGGCATACCAGTAAATGAACTGTTGTTGTCCACCAGGAACCCCCATTTGAGCATGTGGGTCTTGTATTTAGGGACTCCAACCCTCAGTCTATTCGGGGTCCTCAGCAATATCCTCCTTTAATGTTATTCCTTATCCAGTGAGCTCCAACCACCTACTAATGTTGCTTGAGAAATAGTATGTACAGTATCACAGTTGCAGAGAGTTTGAAGGATTGTGCTTTAATGATTTCATGAAATGTGTGAACACTTAGGAGATTGTAAGTTTCTGCCCTAATTGTAAAAGAACCTCATTGGCTTGAGGATAAATCTGTAGGATTACTGAGTTATAGCATCTTCGGGGTATACATTTTTATCCCGACTGCTTCTTGAAATGCTTTTGTGGGGGGAAGGCAAATGTATGAAGTAGTTATAGCCAGGGAAGGCAAAGGTTTTGGAGGCCACAGACCAAAAGGTAACAGCTCCAGATAGGAAGGAAGTTGTCCTTTTTGGTGACAGTTTCACAAGAGGGCTGATGTGCTGTGGTGAAAATAGTGCATTGGACCAAGGAGGCTGCATTGTGGAGCTCACTGGATGAGTCTGGACCGGTTGTCCTCTCTTATTATTATTATTATTATTATTATTATTATTATTATTATTATTATTATTATTATTATTATTATTATTATTATTATTATTATTTATTGAATTCACTTAATCCGCTTCTTATAGTTGCCAGCAACTCAACACCGATTGCCAGGCAGCGGTTAACTAACCTGACCACCCTGAGGACTTGGGTGCTGAAGTCCACAGGGAAGGGTGGTGGTCCCCAAGTGGATTAAATCCCACTTTAATCCATCTTGATGGAGGGCAGCAGGTTCATCAGTACTGGCCTGGGGCCAAGGAGGACTTTGTGTGCTGAAAGGGCTCAGGACCAGAAAGTGATTCACAGAATTGGATCAGTGGTATGGTTGTCGCGCTGCGATGAAAGGCCACTACATTATATTCTCAAGACAGTCTTCATGGCTAATTGCCATGATGATTACTAATATTCGGATTTGGTTATGGCAGAGGAAGAAGAAGACAGTTATACTAATAAATAGGGTGGAAAGTGCATGTCAAGGATGGGTAAACTAGACATGGGGAACCTTACTTCTTGGAATCCAACTTCAAAAGTGTTTCAAAGGGCATGGTTGTGGATTTTAGGAATGGTAGTCCAGAAATAATGTTTATTAGTTCTGAGTTAAACATGCACACAGTAAACTTAATATGGTTCGTGTTAATTTGTGGCCTGAGAAAATTAGACCAGCTAGTGTGGAGAAAAATCTTGTTTTGAACAGTGTAGGTTTTCTGTCAGGTTTTTTATGATGTGTTTGTTTAGGACGGGGGCTCATTTTCTTTCTGGCATCAACATGTGATAATAATTGCATGCTGTGAATTCAATTCTAACTTAGAAAACCTTTTCCAGGTAGAGAATACTGTACTCAGAAGTGGCTTCCCGTTCTGAGGGTGCTCTGGGATTGTGCAGCTGGCCCAAGATCACAAAGACAAGCTGTACTCACAGAAGGTGCAGTGGGGAACTGAACTCCCAGCCTCTGGTTCCACACCTAAGCTACTGAGCTATTCAGGCAGCTTCCACATTTGAAGAATAGATCAATTACTACTATACTTAACATGCATCACTTGTGCATTACGGTTCACACACAATAGTGCATGACCTCTCTCTAAGTATTACTCCAGTATTTCACATTCATAATCTTTTCCTCTTATTTTAAAAAGCTGACCAGGTTAATGATCACCTTTATATTTGTCTACAGTTAAAATGCTCTTGATCCTTAACTTCCTAATTCAAATACACAGTAATTTTATTTGAATGTATTTGGGTGAGCAAAGCC
This sequence comes from Furcifer pardalis, assembly GCA_030440675.1. Classification (NCBI taxonomy): domain Eukaryota; kingdom Metazoa; phylum Chordata; class Lepidosauria; order Squamata; family Chamaeleonidae; genus Furcifer; species Furcifer pardalis. The sequence goes on along the minus strand of CP126894.1, from coordinate 12,510,540 downwards.
TTTCTATCAGACATCACTGTTTTTGACGCAGGTAATTTTTTCCAGCATCATATAATGAAGGGTTGTGTGTGTGTGTGTGTGTGTGTGTGAGAGAGAGATGCATTTAAGTTATGGGCCTCTCTGTGTTACTAGACTGAATTTTCCATAGCTCCTCATGCTTAAGAACAGGGATGCCCAAACTTTTCTGACCATGCCCCTCAAACAGTTGAGCCGGCTGGTCGTGTGGTTACTCCCGCTGCTGGCGCATGAATTTGCATTGTGTTTCTGGGCGTTTTCTACGTCTCTGCCACTTTCCATGGAGGAGGAAGTGAGGTAGGAGCATTTTTGTGCTGTTTTTGAATTTTTTTTGCTGCGTTTCGGTGTGAACATGCATCATTTTTTGGCACTTCTGGTGATGTTGGGGACTTCCGATAACAGCAATCCAGCCTGTGGGCTGGATGATGATGGCCCATGGCTGGACCTGGCCTGCAGGCTGTAGTTTGGGCACCTCTGCTTTAGAAGGTTGATGGGAGTTGCACTCCAGCTACATCTAGATATTTTATTTTATTTATTACATTTTTATACCACCCATCTGGGATGTTTCTCACTCTGGACGGTGTACAATTTTTTTTTGTTCAGTCACACAGTCGATTCCAACCCTTTGTGACCCTATGGACTATTGCCCGCCAGGCACCTCTGTCTTCCACCATCCTCTTCAGCCTGCCCAGCTTTGTGCCCGTTGCATCTACAATACCATCTAGCCATCTCATTTTTGGTTGCCCCCTTCTTCTTTTGCCCTCCACCTTTCCCAGCATCAAGGCTTTCTCAAGTGAATCTTCTCTTCTCATTTGATGTCCAAAGTACTTTAGCTTCATCTTTACTATTTGACCTTCTAAGGTCAAATAGTACAATGCCATACAACAAACAAAATAATAAAATATCTGGTGGCATCTGAAGCAAGCAGGCTCAAAGCTAAACATTGAACTTACTGGTAAAGATAAAATACCCTTAAAGCCAAGGCACAGTTGCCTTTGATACAAAACAGTCTGGTTAACTGATATATATCCAGCCCGCTTTCAAAGGCACTCAGTGTGATATTAGTAGGGATTTTCCTTGTATGACCTTAAAGTATGTTTGGGCACGGGAGAGAGTGTACCTGGTTCAGAGTCACAAAGTGAGATTTGCATTAAAGCGGGAAGTATTGCTGACTTCTAGCCCTGTGTACAGAGTGTTTTTTCGTTTAAGCAGGTGAAAACAACGTACAGTATGGTCTTCCTGTACTGCGACTCCTGTCGTCTTTCATTCGTGGCAGATGGGGCTCAGAGGTCAGTAACCTCTTAAGCCCGCAAAATGCCCACTCTGCTCTAATGGTTGGGTTTTCTTTTTGTTGCTTTCATATAGTTTCAGGCCTATTTTTAAAAAAGTAGTTTAAATGGCAGAGTACGCCTTGGTGCCATTAGCAGTGAATGGACTGTTTGTTCACTACTGGACATGTAGAAATAACAGAGAGGTAAAGAACAGAGCATCCTTTGCCACATGTAGTATGGATAAAGCTTGGTGATTTAGATGGTTCACGTGCCACTCACAGTTGACTGCACTGTGCGCTTACCTTGCATTTTAAAGTCTTGCCTCCCTTAAATAAATAAATAATTAATTTTAAAGGCTTGTCTGGCTATAAATAAATAATGGTGTGCTGTCAAGTCAATTCTTACTTATGGTGATCCTTTTTGGGGGTTCCTAAGTAGCAAATACTCAGAAGTGATTTCTCATTTCCTTCTTCTGGGGGCACCCTGGGAATATGCAGCTTGGCCATAATTACACAGACTGAATCTTCTTTTTGGATTTGAAAGCGGCATATAAATTGAATCTAACAACAACAACTCTCAACTTGGCTCCGCACACAGATCCCTAAACTACTGAGCTACGTAGCCTTTTTTGTTGTTGTAGTACAGTTTCACAGTCGAGTCCGACCCTTTGCGATCCCATAGACCACCACACAGCAGGCTCCTCTGTCATCTGCCATCCTTCGTAGTCCGCCAAGATAAACTATGCCATCTAGCCATCTCATTCTATGCCGCCCCTTTCTCCTTTTGTCTTCGATCTTTCCCAGCATCAGTGAGTCCTTTTTTCTCACTTGGTGGCCAAAGTACTTGAGCTTCAGCTTCAGTATTTGTTCTTCCAAGGAGAAGTCAGGGTTGATTTCCTTTAGGATTGACTGATTTGATCTCCCTACAGTCCAGGGGACGCTCAAGAGTTTTCTCCAGTACCACAGTTCAAAGGCATCGATTCTTCTACACTCAGCCTTCCTTATGGTCCAGCTCTCACAGCCATACATTACTACTGGGAAGATCATTGCTTTGACTATGCGGACTTTTGTTGGCAGGGTGATGTCTCTACTTTTTATTATGCTGCCTAGGTTTGCCATAGTTTGCCTCCCAAGAAGTAAGCATCTTTTTATTTCATGGCCGCAGTCACCATCTGCAGTGATCTTAGATCCCAAGAAGTTAAAGTCTGTCACTGCTTCCATTTCTTCCTCCTCTGTTTGCCAGGGAGTGATGCGGTCAGATGCCAGCCTTACAAATTAAAATGAAAAAAGTAAAAATAGACCCTTTACTTTTATTTTCATATTATGTTTGCAAGATAGCTATATCTTGTTACTAGGACTGTGCGACTAAACAACAACAACAAAAGATAAGATTTCATTTGGACCAATAAAATATCTGTGGTGTTAATGGAAAACTTGTTTATTGTATCAATGTAAATCATTGTCCAGTGTGCATGGAGTGAATAGCTTCTTTTTATCTGACCAGTGAAAAATGATCAGCTAATATAAACAATTAGTAGTATGATCATATTATATGTATCTTTGCTTCCCAACTTATGGAAGAATATAGCGAAATCTTTATTTTGAAATATTTTCAGTTGCACATTTCGTGTTTCTTGAGGAACAAGTCACAGTTTGCTGGTAGAACATACACTTTGTGCACAGAAAAGTACCTTGTTTGTTTATTGAGTTCCATTTATATCAGGAGTTCCCAACCTAAGGTCCATGGTCTGGATCCGGTCCGCAGTGCCATTTCATGTGCCCCCCCAAGAAAAAATGGCCACCCCTTTGAAGCTTTTGGGACAAAATGTCTATCCCATCATGCAGCCAGGGCAAAATGGCCATCTGGTCCTCGAAGCTGTCAGAGAGAGTGTGACCCGCCCCCTGGTTTGAAAAGGTTGGGAACCCCTGATTTATATCCTGTTTTTTATTCTTATGATCTTAAGGCAAGAAATATTACCTTCTTCCTCTTCATTTTGCCTCCCGAAATACCCTGTGAGGTAGATCCGATTGAGATAGTAGCTGGCCAAAGGTCAGTTTTGTGACTCAGTGGGGACTTGAATACAGATGTCCCGAGCGTTATTCTATTACAGTATAGACAACTGGCTGTTGTGTTAAATTTGTGCCATTTCAATGTTAAATGCTATCTGAGGGCCTAGGTAAAAACTTGAGTTTCCATCCATAGTTGCAGATATTACTAGTTGTCTGATTAATTTTGTACATTCAGATTACTGAAAAATTATCTTCGTATTAGCATTGTGTGCCTCTGTACCTGACGTGTATAAACTGATGCCGTGAAGTATGGGTAGGCAACCTATGGCCCGTGGCGCCAGATAATCCGGCCTCTGCCCTTGCTCCAGCTGCCGCAACTGGAAGTGGCTGCTTTTACACCAGGGGGACCACCAGTTCGGCCTCCTCAACTGTCTGAGAGAGCGTGACCTGGCCATGAAGTCTCACTCTTATGTCTCACAAAGTGGACTTGATCTATGAAAGCTAACATTAAAATGCAGAAGTTAGTCTCTAAGGTGCCACAACGTTTTTGTCTTGTTTTGTTTACTATCTGAAAAATTACCTGCATTGGGAATTTAGCAGAGTTTCAAAAGTTATTCCAGTTCTTTCTTTAGGCGTTCTGAAACAAACAAATTGTTATTCTAACAGCCTTCATTTGCTGCAGCATGGAAGACTGGGCTTATAATACATTATCTTCCTGTTTCTTTGTAATAATAGTCTGTTGGTTTGGAAGACTTTTGAAGGGCTGATGTGCATGTCTAGAGTAGCTGCAATGAATTGCTGAACACTTTTCCTGTACAGAAGATGCCTAGGATCAGTCTGTCGTCTTCAGGTAGGGCTAGGAGAGAGCCCTGTCTGAAACCTTGAGGAGTCGCTGTCAGTCGCTAACCAGGTAGATGGCCCAGCGGTCCAGGTGTATGAATATGAAGTAGTATCATACGAGTTGTTTAGGCTGCCATTTACAATCCAATTTTCAGACTTTTGCGATTGCAGACTGAGCTGCTGTGATCTCTGAAAAACTGCCCTGGCGTGTCTGAAACGCCTCCGGAGCACCACTGCAGTGCTGGCATAATGCCGTGGTTTGTGATGTGCTTAGTACCATTTGTGATGCTCTGTCCTTTCCCCGCCTGCTTGGGGATGCGACTTAATCCTAGATATACTTAAACGCATGTAGAAGAAATATCCTTGGAGGTGTGTGTTATTTCAGATTGATTGTCGTGCCTCTACTTTGTAATGTGTGTTGCTGTAGTTCAATTCATTCACTTTTCATATTTCTACTACTTCAAGGCAAACCACTGCAGCTTTTCTCAACCATTTCTATCTCTTCGGTATCTATCCTTAACTGTTCACTGGTAGTTTTTGATCTTCCTTCCTTCCTTGTTATTGCATGAAGAGGTATTCCAAAAATCTGACTTAACGCTTGTAGCAGTTAAGGTCTAAGAAGGAAGAAACTAAATGGAATGGACTTGTATCATGTGAGCTGACTGATGTTTGTGTTTGGGGGAATCATATCTGAAATTAGACTCCCCCCTTCCATAAAAGGGTCCTCTACCAGTAGTAAACTAAAATACAGGGGAGATATCATCAATAAAATTTCCTTTGTAGAAATGTAGCAAGTTCTATATGTAGAGCTAAGCGCTATGTATCTGCATGTGGTGTCATTTTCTTTATGTGTTGCTTTTCTTCATGCGGGGGGGGGGTTGCTTTTCTGGTGGGCTTCTTTCATGTACAGTAATTATCATGACATACTGTCATGTTATTTTTGACTGATGGTGACCCTCCCAGGTTATAAAGTCCTCGGAAATGGTTCACTAGTCCCATCTTATCCTCTGGGATTGTGCTGCTTGCCATATATAATCATGTACTTGAAATTTCATTCTGTGAAATTTGGGCCATTTTTTAATGTGACATACAAAAAAACTAATAATAACTAAGATATTTGGAAAGCCGGACCTTAGCATCATTGTCCACCTACAGTTGTGGTTGCATATCCATCCCATCTGGGTCACTGGAGTTTATACTTGCAGAGGTAGCTAGAACTGGGACACCTGGGAAGAAAGAACTCCCAGTCCCATAATTCTGCAGGAAACATGCTGATATTTAAATCGGGAGCTATACATGGTTTGCTCTTTGATGGCTTTTTTGCATGGTTAACTGCAATATCTTTCTTCTCCAAAGCACAAATGGCTTGATTCTGAGGATCCTCCTTTCTGAATGTGGTGCTGTCATATCTGTATGTAAATCTTTTTTTAGCTTTATTTGGAAGGTCTGATTTCTCTAGATGGCCTCTGTGTCTTTTACTGCTCAAATTTTATGGGTCTCAGACTATCATTGTAATATACCCCTTGGGCGCTAGTCTTCAATTCAACTTTTAGCTTTTATTAGTCTTCCTTCTCCAGGTACAGTTCTTTTTGTGACTTAATATTAAAGAAAATCTGGTTTTGCCCACTTGATCAGCTAGAGGCAGTTCTAACTCTCCATAGCCGAGTAGCTGTAAGCTCATTGTAGTGGAGAAAGAAGATTTGAAAACCTAATGCTTGCAGTGAGCCTGCCATATTTTAATTTGTATTGCAGATATAAAGTGGAGGGTCCTTTTTGTTTTGGTGGTTAGGTCTCCCTTGCTCAAAAGCCAGTTGCGTCTGACTCTAGGATGCGGACAGTGCTCATCTGCGCTAACAGCCAAAAAGCCAGTGCTGTCTTCATCTGCAGTTGTTTCTATGGTCATATAGCAGGCATGACTAGATGCCGGAGCACACAGAATGCTGTCACCTTTCTCGCTGAAGCGGTATCTGTTTATCTATTTGCAGTTTCTTGCTTGTTAGGTTGGCAGGAGCTGGGACAGAGACGGGAGCTTACTCCATTGTGCAGCACTTGGGGCTCAAACTGCTCACCTGCCAATATTCAAATTCAGCATCTTAACCACTAAACCACCAGCCCTCAAGGCTAAGAAAGTGCATAAATTACCATTGTTAAGGCCTTTACTTTTACCTTTAAAGGCCCTTTGGTAGCCAAAGGGAGCTGAGACCAGTCTAGTGGTTTTTCAACTACGATTTCTTGAAAGCAAGGTCTTTGAGGTTTATATATTTAAGAGTAGGCAAACAGGAACTTCTGTACCTGTTAGTTAATTCTTGCTCAGTTGTAGACTGTTGCCCAAATTATAGCATAGAGTTCTCAACTCCTTCTAAAATACTTTCCTTTTCAGCCAGGGGATTCTCTTTTCCGGTGTGAAGTTCAGTAGCAAAAGCTAAATCTTCTTCATGCATAATCCCTTTCTCATTCTCATGTTACATGAAATTCCCTGGCAGATGCAGTAGAATCGATTTAACTGAAGATTTATATAATTAATATTTTTAGAAATAAATGTAATGGCTTTATTTTCCTACCTTCTTGTTGACTGCTTAATTTATATACAGTACTGTAGATGCTTTTCTTCCTTTAACCCAGAGTTTCCCAATCTTTGGGTTTTGGACTTCAATTCCCAGAAGTCAAAGTCAATTCCCCAAAGCACTGATCAGCCAATGTACTGACTTAGCCTTCTGGGAATTGAAGTCCACCAGTGTTCTGCGGAACACAGTTTGGGAAACGCTGCTTTAACCCAATGGGGATGAGATTCATGGAGAGGAGCCATAGCTAGAACTTAGAAAAGTTACTTATTTGGATCATAGCTCACAGATTTAGCCAGGGGCAATTATAGTCGAGAAAATAACTTGCCCAAACTTTGGACATAGTTGAGCAATTGAACACATATAAATTACATGAAATATATTCCAGGCCACACTGGTCAAAAACATCTGAACCATGGAGAAGATGGTATTGTTGGGAGCACCAGCTGGGGGGAATCTTGTGTTTAAAGGGCCCCACATATCCACTCTCCAAAACTATCCAAGCTTGCATTTCTAGAAATGACTTTTTCTGAGATTCAAAAGCCCTCCAATTGGACATAGGGAACTGGGTCATTAGACCTTCTTTTATGCTAGATGTCTGTTTTTATATTAAAGAGTAGTATTCATTTATATCACAAAGTATAACAGCTCCATCTAATTGTTGCCTTATATTAGATTACCTATTGCAGTGATGGCAAATCTTTTAGCGACCGAGTGCCCAAAATGTAACCTGAAATCCACTTATTTATCACAAAGTGCCAACATAGCAACAAAGGAGAAAGGAAACACTCCCATTGGGGTGCTGGGCAGTGGTGCGGGGTGAACTCTGTGTTGGAAAGAGGGAGGAACCATTCCCATTGGGGTGCTGGGCAGATGGGAGGGTGAACTCTGTGCTGGGGGGATGGAGGAAGTGCTCCCATTGGGCTTCTGGGAAGAAGGGTCGTGCAAACTGCATGGGTGCCCACAGAGAGGGCTCTGAGTGCCACCTCTGGGATGGGTGCCAAAGGTTCACCATCACTGACCTATTGGTCTATCTCACCTTTTATGTTTCCTTTTTTTTGTAAGCAGCCTTGCTTAAATCAGTGATGGCAGACCTTTTAGAGACTGAGTGCCCAAACTCCCTTTTGCCACAGACTCCACAGGCTGTTGTCCATGCCGCACCCTCACGCCACATGTTAGCCACCTGCCTTACCCCAGACAGGGGAGGGAGGAAGCACTCCCATTGGGCTACTGGGCAGAGTGGAGCTGAACTCTGTGCTGGGGTGACTGCGTGCATGCCCACAGAAAGGGCAGTGAGTGCCCCCTCTGGCATGCATGCCATATGTTCACTACCACTGGCTTAAATGTTCCAGAGCATGTTATATATTGTAGAGGTCTCCTTTTCCTGAATCCCATGAATGTTTCTTTGCATGTCTTAGTGCATGTAGGATTTTATGTCGGATTGCAGCTTGACAAGGAACTTCTGTTTTAGTAGGAGAGGGAAAATCAAAGGCAGGATAATTTTGGGATCCAAAGCATTGCTTGGTTTATACCAGTAATGGTGAACCTTTTAGAGACCGAAACAGAGGGGCGGAGTGAACTCTGTGCTGGGGGAGGGAGGGAGTACTCCCATTGGGCTGCTGCGCAGAGGGACAGGGTGAACTCTGTGCTGGAGTGATGGCTCTGAGTGCCCCCTCTGACATGCGTGCCACAGGTTCGCCACCGTTGACTAGCTTATGCCAACAGAGTGGATGGCCCTTGATTTTTTTTGGTCTTTTTCCTGCACCTTCCTGCTCTTCATTTTTTCTTCCAAGGTTTTAGGGCTGACATAAGTTCTTACATTCTGGGGACTGTAGCTAGGGAAAGAAGGAGCTTTGGAGCAAGTGAATACAGAGCTGCTCTTGACATGCTTCTAGATAGCCCTCGGTTTACTATCTCTGCTGTTATCTTGGAGGAGCAACAGAAGCAGAACTTTCAACCAGTGTTGTGTTGAGGCATTTGCCAGTGGCTTTCCTCTCCACCCCCAGGGGAAATAATCCTGTGTTTTGTGTCTCCTGGAATGTCCTCCTGCAACCAAAGAATTCTTGCCTTGTTCTTGTAGATAAGCTCATCAAAGCAAGGACTACATGGTGAACACATCTGTGTTTTTAGATTAGTGGTATAGTAGTGGATCCCAGGATTGTAGTGTTCAAGTCCTAGGACTTCCTGTGAAATAGACACTGTGGCATCACTTTCCTTCTCCAGGTGATCTTATTCCCTCTAAATTTGGTTGCTATTAGAGATGTAGATTTGAGATTTTGGTCCTTAATTCCTACAGTCCCCTCAGGATGCATCATGATTAAATCCAGAATCATCTCCTACTGTATTCCACAAAGCTTCAGTGAAATAAATGGGGTTTTCTAGGAACAATATGACATTTCAGCCTGACCTGCTTGTCATGCAAAGTGTTTGAGGAGGACTTGGAAGTTCAATGGGCAGTTAAGAACCTCAAGCAGGGGTGCCCAAACTTTTTGGGCCACGGGCTGGTCACATGGTTCAGGGGTGCCAAAACCAAAGTCTGGGGGCTGGATCCGGCAATTATCTTTACAAAAAGACTCATTTATTGATATACTTGATCCGTTGATTTTGGCTCTGAAGGTGTGCTAATGAACACTGGCATCTCCAGATTTACTACTGCATTGCAGTTCTGGCTGACTGTGTGCAAAATTACAGTTACCAGTCAGATCAGGCTGAATGTTTGGTGGTAAAATTGAGAACAGTGCAACTGAGAATGAAAGTAACTTTGATGAACAGCAGTTAAAAAAACCAGTGTCAAAACATAATTGCAGAAAAGGAAGGAAGGGTTGTTCTCAAAAAATTCTGAAGTGTTCATGGAAAGCAGTGGATTCCTGCAGCTCAGTCCTGAGTAGATAAAAAATGAAAATTGAATGATGCAGGCATACTACTTTAAGGCCAGTTAAACAGTGAGATGAGAGTGGTTTATTTTATTTGGCATGAAGTAAACTCTCAAAGAAGCTGTTTTACATCTGTGCACTTTGATTTACTTTTACATCTCTCTCTCATGTGGTCACTGGCTAGACAAACAGACCACGTTCACCTCAGGTGCCCCTTATTCACGGTAACTCTAGGAATGGTTCCCAAATGAGGTCATTCTCCATTCAGTTCTGTTTATTCGTTTATTTTTATAATTTGCCTGTTGCTCATCCGAGTTAAAATATTCTCTTTATGCAAGATAAACAGTGGCATGGTTGGGAATGTTTTCTAGCCATAGGTGCTGCGTGGGAAGCTCTTGGTGCATTTGTAAGGCCCAGGCATACATTTTGCATAGTCGCATATTAATGAACATAGTCCTTTATAGTCTACTCAGAATAAAGGATTGCTGTTGGCTGGTGTTTCCCATTGATTAGACAGCTTAGTTGCTCTGGAGCGGTTCCTTCTCCCATGTTAATTGTGCTGCCCCTTGTAGACTTTTTGATTTGGAGCAGGGGTACTAAAAACCTGTTTCTTTCCAGTCTGGAGCAAAGGTTGCTTAATGCAAACAAACAGGCCTGTATGTCTTCTCAGAGATAAGACCCATTGCATTCAGTGGTGCTTGCTTCGGTGTCATTGTGTAGGAAATTACAGCCTCTTGTGCTCTAGTACAGGGTGTGGCAGCATAACTTCCTTTTTTAAAATGCGCGCAATTCAGTTGGTTGATGTCGTAGCGGACCGCCAGTGGTCTCGTTCGAGAGGCAGGACTATAAAATTTTGTCCCGACACAGTTCAGTCACCATCATGCGTTGGAATAGTGTGGAGCATGTGTTTGCCGTTGAGGCCTACTTTTCGAGCGGTTGTTCAGTGATCGCAACCCAGGTATGCGCCTACATTATAAAAAACAAATAATTTTTTTCTGATTCATACAATGGGTTTTATTAAGTTTTGAAAACAGGAAGTTATGCTGTCGCACCCTGTATAAACAGATTGTGTGTCTGATCACACCAGAAGGGGTTTCATTTCCAAGAGTGATCTCGCTTAAAGTGTTCATTCTCTTTGGAATAATTGCTTCAGCCTGGCCACCTCGAAAGTAGTAGTCCTTTTGTTGAATCAAGAAGATCTGGGTCTAGAATGGAGTGCTACTCCCTGTATGTTATCCGACCACTAGGAAATAGCTTGCACCAGTCTGTGGCACAAGCGGTCTAGAATGCAGGCAGTATGCCACTGTGATCACACTCTTAGTTTAATAGGTGGACTAGTTTTGAAACTGGTAGGTTAGTGTAGTTTCCTGATTTGGACATTGTGGGGAAACTTTGGGAAAAGTTTAAACAAAATATTTAATTGTCTTTATAGTTGTTTGTCTGGATTAATCTGTTTAATGATTTAAATCAATTACATTTTATTGTTAAGCTGGTGGTGGTGATGGGAAGTGGAGTATTAATCTGGTGAAAAATAATACTGTATTTATATTTCTTGGCCTAATGAGCTAAATATGATAATTAGAACCAGGCAAAGGTAAAAGTCACCCTTACTCGAAAGCCAGTTGTATCCAACTCTAGGGTTCAGTGCTCATCTCCATTTATAGCCAAAGAGCCAGTGCTGTCTGCATCTGCAGACGTTTCCGTGGACATGTGGCAGGCATGAGTAGACACAGGAGTGTATGGAATGCTGTTTACCTTCCCACCGAAGTGGCACCTATTTATCTAATTGCAATTTCTTGCTTTCGAACTGCTAGGTTGTCAGGAGCTGGGTCACAAACGGAAGCTCATTCCGTCATGCAGCACTCGGGTCTCAAACTGCTGACCTGCCAGCCTTCTAGTCATCAAGTTCAATGTCTTAACCACTAAGCCACTGCAATCCCTTGAACCAAGTCTGTTACTCTCTAAATTGGCAGGTTTGGGAAATGCCTTGGTTTTGATTCTTCTCTTTGCTTTCCATTCATCCTCTGATCTTACACAAGCCAGTTCTTCTTTACCATGGGAGAAATAATAATTTCCTGCCACCCTAGAGACACAACATACTAGGCTGTGCTAGATCTTGAAGATATTCCAACTTTAGATGGAAGCAAAATGGATGGATCTGCGGCTTATTTTGGAAGGTCCACAAGCTATCTTAGTTTATGAAGACAAATGTTCTGTCAGAAATAAACTTCTTGAAATTTCACTGTGGTGAGACTCGAATGAATGAATGAATGAATGGTACAGTCTCACTATATTTCATTCTTTTAAAGTGAGGGTAGTATTTCCTGTTGACAGTATTAGTCAGAATTTTATTGTATACATGTGTTAGTTTAAGTCAGGTGGCATAAATCTTAGCAGCAAACTGCTGCCAGTTAAGAAATCAGCAGTTGGATTCTTCAACCACTGTGAGACAGAGAATAGAAGAATTGGCTTCTTAACTAGGGGGCAACTGGCCACTGCAGTTCATGCCATTTGATAGTAGCACTAAGTAATAGGATACTGGATTCTTCAGAATCTAATTTTCATTGCCATTATTTTTTGCTATAATTAATTTGTTGGGTTTGTTTTCAAATAATTCTCTTTCACAGATTTGGAAGGAGATATAAACAATTTCCTTTGCCCTGCAGCTATTTATTTCTGATAATTTGGAAGTGCATTAGTTTTCACATGACTACTGTACAAGGAACTTCTGCGCTTTGGGGGGGAGTTTCTTTGGAGGTATTTGGTTGCTTCTGATATTACTTGTGACTTGCAGAGCTGTTTCAAATAATATCACTATCTTTGAATTAGAAAATGGATCTCCTATGGCAGGGGTTCTCAACCTATGGCCTGTGGGCCAGATTCAGCCCATGGCACCATTTCATGTGACCTGCATCACCACCGCCACCACTGGAAGCGGAAATGTCCCTGTGGCTGTTGTAAATGCATTTATGACAGCCGCGGACACGTTTCACGGCAGTGTTTGCAGTGGGGGAACCACCAGTACAGCCCGCTCAGTTGCCTGAGGGGGCGTTGTGATCCAGCCCATGGCTTGAAAAGGTTATGAACCCCTGCCCTATGGGGAATAAATTTTTGAAGTGTTAGCATTTTGTGCAAGCATTGTGTGCTTCTGTACCTGATGTGTATAAATTATTGCCATGAAGTCTCACTCGTATGTCTGACGAAGTGGTCTTGATCCACAAAAGCTAACTTTAAAATACAGGAGTTAGTCTTTAAGGTGCCACAACTTTTTTTTTGCCTTTTGTTGTTGTTTTGTTTACTCTCCGGTATGGGGAAGAAGACAGTGTATAAATAATAGAAGCAAACAAACTTGACAAAAGTAAAGCATACATCTTATCTTTCTGGTACAAAGTTCAGACTGCCCTGTACTTAAGCATCTGTCTTCTTCTTTGGCATTTGTCTAACTTCAGCAGGTGACTTTCAAGCTAATGTCTAAAAACTTTACATATCTAGTTCTCTTGCGGTAAACAAATTCATAAATAGGCATCAGAAATAAAACGTGTAATTGCAGAAATACCTATAGAAATGCCTGGAATCCTACTATGTCTCTAAATGCAGAGTCAGATAACAACAACAACAACAACCCTACTAGGAACGGCATATATTCTCTTATGTTACCTTAACCGTTCTTAGGCCCTTGGTTAAGGCTTGAACTGTTAATCTTATTCTAGTCCTCAACTATGAATCAAATGGTTGATTTGTATACAACAGCAACAACTCGTCAAATTCGTCAATAGCTACTCATCATGTAGCTATTGGTCAGTATGGCAGTAAAAATGAAGTTCTTGTGTACACTATAGTATCACCCCTGGGGAGGGCACTTTATATGACACATATATCCTTGCAAAAAAAGGATTTTCTAGTCCCCTGCAGCAGATGTACTGGGAGCCTAATGGAAATAGGATCTGGGGGATGTACACTGATTCTGGCTATTAGTGATTCTCCACTGACTGCTATTTAATAATTTCCAAGAGAAGGACAGAGAGTTTAAAACACATGCTCCCAGGATTCTCGAGAGGCCTATTGAACCATAACTTCCGGTAACTCTGGAGATCATGGGCTGTTGGCCAGAATAAAGAAGCCCATGTGCTGTTACTAAATATAGGGGACATCCCTCACAAGACAGTTTACAAAAGTCATCACATGAGAGAGATTATAAAATAGAAACCAATTTAAATCCTTCCATTGTTTCCCTCTTCCCTTTCTCTGACTGAAATGCCTTACAGTGTAGATGTTGTTCCATGTTTGGTTAAGACTTCTCTGCTTTTCTGGGCTGAATTCAGTTGCTGGTCCTAACGAGAGTGGGTTGATTGAGTTTGTGGAATTTACCTAATCGCTGATTTACCATTATGGAATTAACACAGTGGGTCTGTCTGTTGGGTGTAGGCCTCTGTGGGTGATGGTGGTATTTTTGTAAAGCAAACGAAGTCTTAACTCTAAATGTACAGCTCTCTGTTAGTGTTAATTCTGGTCTCCTTCCCCATTTTCCTTTTTTTAGGAGTAGCTGAAAAGAAACGAAGAAGGAGGAGAAAAGAAGTAACACTGGGTGAACATCTGGTATTGGCACCAGCAGAAGAGATATTTTGCCATTATGAATGAAGTAGCAATAGTGAAGGAAGGTTGGCTCCACAAACGTGGTAAGTGCCGCCTTTGGCTGTGGAAATCGGTGGTACACAAAGACTGATTCAGTACAGTTATTCTGGTGGAAGCTAGACTGGACGTGGTCAAAAATTTCTCTGTCTTTTTGATTTCCTATCAGCCTGCTTGCCAAATAACAGTTTTTTCCAACAGATTTTGTTCAAGACTTTCAGTGGAAAATCTGTGAGCATTCCTGAGATTGTCTGATTTTAGTTATGCATAAATCAAAGGAACAGGGAATGGGGGAAGTTTTGGCTTGTACATGTGTATATAAGAGCATGCAGACAAACTTTTGGTTTCTGTTTTAATGGCTAGAGAAGTACGTACAGTAAAACCTCATATAACACTAAAACCTGGTTCCACAAGTCTTCGTGTTATATGATTTTTAGTGTTATCTGATCCTCTATGGGATCCACAGAGATACATTGTAACCACACAGGCTTTCGCGGTTGTTATCTGAAGCATCCCATAGGATCTTAATGTTATCTGATGCAATTCTTCCCCCCAGATTCCTTGATGTTATGCGATTTTCGTGTTATTCGATACTAATGTTATATGAGGTATTACTGTACTTAGATAGTGCAGATCAACGGCTTGAAGTCTTTTGCTGGTCTTTTCTGTAATAACCTAATGAGCTACCCTTCTGAAAAATGAAGTAACAATTGGGTTTTTTTTTTGCTTATTTCCTCTTAGCAGAGCTGAGGTATAAAAACAACACATTAGCCCTACTTCTGGTTGGTTCTTTTATGTACAAACTAATACTTTATTTGATAAAAATCATGTTAGAAACATTTAAAGGAGAAAAAGGTATCTTTTCTTTCAGTTAACATCTGTGGTTATACTCAGAAGGAAAAATGTGTGTGTGTGTGTGGGGTGGGGTGGGGACAGAGTCTCCAGCACATGGAAAGCTTCTATGTTTTTTTTTTTTGGAGGAATGTCAGAAGAAGAAGGAAACTATGAACAAAAACAATGGAAGCAAGAAAACAAACTGGAAAAGGAGGCAGGGGCTTTCCTCAAATGCTAGAGGTGGGAAAAGAACTTTGCCAATTAAGTTACTGGCAAAGGATGATCAAATTAGGCTATAAAGCCTTTCCCCCTACTAACTCCCAGTGAGGTTGCATGCAAGATTGCTATTTTCACAACGGTAATACAATCTGTCAGGGTTATCCCAACTGGAAGGCTTTCAGACATCTGGATGAAGGAAGCTCACTGGTGGCTTTAGATCTAATGCCATTACTGAATTTAGGTCCATTTCTATTGTGTAGTTGATGCAGGGATTTGCAATAATTATATTAACAGAGCACAGAAGTCGCCTTAGACTGGCTACTTTGTTTGTAAGCAGTGATGAAGAGAAGCTGGGAGGGATTCTAACAAATACATATAAGGGAAACAACAGAGGAAGGTTGTGTGATTGCTTGGTCCATTCTGTGATAGTCCATTACTTATCAGTTCATTGATTGCATTTTATTCCTTAACCCCTCATTATGCTTTTTGGTTAACACAGTAGGCATTGAGTAATAAATAGGCAAGTTAAGAATGAAAGATAACTAAGAATGTAAAAGAATAAAATCAGTGAATGAATTAATATCTAGAACCCACTAGAACTGTGGTGGCAAACCTTGGCACTCCAGGTGTTCTGGAACTTCGATTTCCAGAAGCCCTGATCAGCAGGAGTGCTGACTTGGGCTTCTGGGATTTGAAGTCCAAGAACACCTGGACTGCCAAGGTTCACCGTTACTGCACTAGAATGATGCTGCAGTCATCCATTGGTTCATTGTTGGCATTTGTCTTATAAATTCACACTACAGTATATAGTGAAAAGACGGCTATGCGGGTGGTAAGGGGAGGTTTTTTAACCTCTGAAGGGAAACACTGATGTTAACTGCTGGTTCAATAATTAGGTCTCTTTTTAAAGAATTTTTAGCAACTGCAGAATGAGCATCTCCAAAAAACACATAACAAAACAAAAGGTGTAAGCCTGGAAGAGAGCTGGGGAAGGGTTAGGAAAGATATGATTTCATTAAACTAATCTCAGGTCAAAATTTTAAATGAAGAATGAAGTTTAGAAGGGAACAGTATAAGTGCCTTTGTTGCAGTTGGGGACTAAAAATATAAAGGCTCAATAAAGAGGCAGTAAAGAAACTAGAACTTGGCCTTAAAAATCTGTTGGACTATAGATCCTAAAATACCCCAGCCATCGGACTTTTAGGAGGTCCAGTCTGAAAATTTGCTTTTATAGACTGCGGCTCCTGCAGTCTCCCAGACACCATGATCCGATGGTAAAAAAACAACAGATTTTACAAATGTTTGACTGCAACTTCTGTATTCTCCTAGCCATTGTGGATACTGAATGATTGATTCTAGAGGTTATAGTTTGGCAAAGTTACTTTTTTGCACTTCATCTCCCATAATTGCCCAGGCAGAGTGGCTGCTGATGGGTGAATCTGGGAGTTGTAGTTGGGGAAATAAAAGTAACGTTTCCAGGAACTGGGTATGAGAAGAGAAGGACTTAATCCAGGGCAGATGTGTTATGATGATGAAATTTATACCTTCTAGAGTCTATATTTCATACAAATAGCTAGTTTGTGTTGTTGCTTTTTTGTTTTCTTCTTCTTCTGGAAATATTATTCTACGCATGTTTTATTAAGGCAGTTTCATTCATACAGAGGAAGAAAGTGAAATGATTCTGTGAAGGCATCGACTTGTTCAGGAAAGGAGGCTATATTCCAGAAAACCTCCCACAGTATTCTCTTGCCTGCAATTCACCATCAGCCCTCATTTCTCTAACAGAGTATATATAGCAGTGATGCCGAACCTTGGCACTCCAGATTTCTGGAACTTCAATTCCCAGAAGCCCTGATCAGCAGGAGTGCTGACTTGGGCTTCTGGGAATTGAAGTCCAAGAACACCAGGAGTGCCAAGGTTCGCCATCACAAGAGTATAGCATTTGCAGTACAGTAATTCCTCGCATAATGCTAAAATCGCATAACGTTAAGTAATCTGGGGAGGAGAATTGGGTCGAATAACGTTAAGGTCCTGTGGGATGTATCGGATAACAACCGCTAAAGCCTGTGCGGTTACAATGTATCTCTATGGAGCTTTAACGTTATCTGATACATCCCATAGGATTTTAACATGCATCGGGTAACACTAAAAATCGGATAACACCAAGACTTGTGGAACCAAGTCTTAGCGTTATCCGAGGTATTACTGTATAATACATTTGGAATCTATAATGTATGACTGTGAGAGTTGGAGCATAAAGAATGCTGGGAGCAGAAGAATAGACACCTTCAAACTGTGATGATGGAGAAGACTTTTGAGAGTCCCCTGGACTGCAAGGATATCACTTCAGTCAATCGTAAAGGAAATAAACCCTGATTGCTATTTGGAAGGACAGATCCTGATGCTCAAATACTCTGGCTACCAAATGAGAAGAGAGGAGTCACTGAAGAAGGCCCTAATGCTAGGAGAGATGGAAGGAAAAAGGAGAAGTGGCCAGCAGAGAATGAGATGGCTAGACAGTATTATTGATGTGGTGGGCTAGAATCTGGGAAGACTCCAGAAGATGGTGGGTGACAGAGGAGCCTGATGTGCTGTGGTCTATGGGGTCGGACTCGACTGTGCAACTGAACAACAACACATTTGGAATGGAAGGCTCTCTTGAAATATAGTTTCTCTAAGGCAAAGGCCAGGGGACTTCTGCATCTTTTGTTCTCCTACAGCTCTTATCGGAAAGGCAACAATGAAAGAATTAGAAAAGACCATCAAGTGTAAGGACATATCACAAGTCTGTGGAGGACAGGACATTTTGGAGATCTTTCATTCACAGGGTCGCCATAAGTCAGAGGCAACTTGATGCCACATAACAAGAACAACAACCACTCTTATTGTTCTTAACCATTGGCCACACTGACTGAGACTTAGGGTTAGGTTGCAGTCATAACTGGAATACTGTGTCTTTGAAGCCTTTCCTGTAAGGAGTTCAGAGTTGGGGTTGTTCCATTTTTGTCTTCAAAACTCAAGTGGGGTGTGTAAGACTGAGAGTTCTTTGGCTTTGTTGCTGAGAAGGGATTTGAACTAGGAGCTTTTCCCTGACCTTAATCCAGCATGATCTGTGCTACACTTCACTAGTGTTTCTCAGCTTGCACGCAACTTTGGAGAAGACCGTGCATGCTTTCTTTGCTCTGTTTGGGTTTCATAGCCGATTGTCTCGTAATATGATTTTAATCTTGTGTTCCACCAGTATCCAGGATTGTGGCCTATGTTTTTCTTTTCAGTTTATATTTTTGTCAGTGTGTGTCATTTTAATAGCAGCTTTCCACTCGCACTAGTAGCTGTGTAAAAAGAATATTCAAAAGAATGAAAGAAAGAAAAAAAAAGGTCGCTTTGAAAAACATCAAGGTTTTAAGTATACCAAACCACAGGATGTTTGCAAAACCAATGTTTGATATTCTGAGCTTGTGAAACATGTTCAGGCTATAATTACAACAGGGGAGCTTACAAAAAGAAAATAAGTATTAAGAACTGTATTTTTTCTAAGAATTCTCTCTCTCTCTCTCTCTCGTTCTTACTTTTAAAGGGAAAGAAGACTGTGAGTCGTAAATGCGACTGTATTTTAGAATTTCCATTTTTTCTTTTGAATTTTTTTTTAAAAACTTACTCGCGTATAAAGGGAAGTAGGCTGCATTCCAGTGTGTGAGTAAATTCTTTACCTGAATGAATTCACAGAACACTTTTAGATATCAAGCGGATTAAGGAATTCTTTTATTAGTCCTCTGAATTAGTATAATGCTGTTGCTATTTAAATCTGGTCCTTTGTCCAGTTGGATTTGTATTAAGATTTATGTTGTGGTTTTAAATGCATTCTGGATTAGGAAATGTATTAAAATCCTTTAGATCAGGGATTCTCAACCTACGGCCCATGGCGCCATTCCATCCAGCCCACGCTGCTGTTGCCGCCGCCGCCGCCACCACCATCCTTTGCCCCTCTGCCTGGTTTGGCGTGTCCCCAATGCCACTCCATAGAAGGGCCAATGTTGTAAGATGGCGCCACCAGAAGCAGATGCAGCGGATGCATGCAACCGCATGCAACCGCATGGGTCTTTCCCGGGTGCAGCTCTGGCCAAGTGTTGGGCCCTCACCCACAACAGGCAGGGAAGCGTTGGCATGGGGGGGTGAGTGTTTGTGGACTGGACTGGTGGCATGGGGGGGGGGAGTGTTGCCAGTGGCAGCTGGGGGACACCAGTCTGGCCTGCTTACAGTCTGAGGGGGCATGGTACCCGGCTTAAAAAGGTTGAGAACCCCTGCTTAGATTTGTAGATACTGGGTTAAATACATTATCTAGGCTCTAGTTTAGTTTGTACTAGTAGAAACAAATTTGGAATTCAGTATTGCTGTGCTGTGCCTGTTTTCAAATTTACTTTGTACTTCTGTTATGAACAGCAGTATCTAAGTCATGTAACATATATTAACTAAACTAAGGTGTCTAAGCTCCTGTTAGGGTTTTAGAACTGTGCTTTAAGGTATTTAGTCCTCGTTGTTGTATACATTGCAACACATATTTGGGAAAACCGTGCTGGAAGTATTCCATTGCTGGAAGTTTATTTTTCTTTGTCTAGATGTCCCAAATATATTCATCACAAATACTGTGAACTCTGCATTTTCACTGTTCCTAGACTGTGTCTGAGGGTCCCAGTGCTTCTGTCTTTTGACAAGAGGAAGTTAAAGGGGTGAGCTGATGAAGGGGTTTGCCTGCTAGTACAATGGCCTCTAGTATCAGGTGGATTTTTGTATACAAAATCAGGAGGTCTTGGTAGTCTGTGCAGCTACAAGCTGTGCAGAATTGTATTTTTGAGCATTGCAGTGGAAGAGGTTTTCACCCTGGCTTCCTAAATGCTTCTCTCCTGTACTAAATGGAGAAATGAAATTAGACTCCTTCCTCTGTATCTGTCTTGATAGTTCCTGGCAAGGCTGTGAGTCAGGCACTTAAAGGAAGTGCCACTTCCAGGACAGCGCATATTTTGTTTGTGGAAAGACTAGTCATCTCCCTGACCTCAAGCCAGCAGCGTTGTGGCTCTTATGAATGAACTCTTCAGCTCTCAATGGGTGCTGAGTAGCCCCGTGACCCTGACTGCAATGGCCGAGGGTTTCGTCATCGCCAGATAACAGTAGCGCTCCTTACAAACCACTTCCTCCCTTTCTCTTGCCAAATGCATTGCATTGCAGAAGCTGTAGTGCATGGAAAGAAAAAAGGAGAGATGGCATTGTTACAGCCTTAAAGGGTTGGGGAAGCCTGGGGTGTGGTGGATTAGGAAGGTTTCCTGTGCTTGCCTCTCTGCACCTTGCCAGGGTGGTGTAGTAATCAGAGCACAGTGTCAGGTGCCCGAGGGATCCGAGTTCAAATGGCTGTTTAGCTGAGAAAAGCATGGGGTGATCTCAGTCTAGTAATGCTGGGGAAAAGGAGGTGAACCATGTACCATCATCTTAACATCTTCAGAATGTAAATCTAACAAATAATTATCTTATGGGCAGATAAAGTCATAGGATAACTCAGTTGGAAGGGGACTTTTACGCCATCGAGCCCAACTCCCCCCCCCCCCGCTCAGTGGGTACATTCATGAGATAATGAATACAGTACACTTCCTGCATGAATGATCCTGGTCTAGTACATTTAGATCTAATATTTGTAATAATCTCATCCTCTGAAAGTAAATCCTTCAGAAGCCAAAGTGGTGCCAGTCTGAAAAAAGGGAAAAGTAAGGGTTTAATCCAGGAGTTCTCAACCTTTTAAAGCCGGGGGCCGTGCCACACTCCCTCAGACAGGTTTGGGGGCCGGATTGTCCATCTTCCATCAACGACCTGAGGGAAAAGATGCCATGGCCTGGCAGGCGGCTGAGAACCGCCAAAGTTGCTGCAGCTCCCAGAAGCCCCACCCTTCCTTCTCGCTGGGAGGGGATAAAAGAACTGTCGGACCTTGAGTGGCTGAAGACCACCAAGGCCACTGCAGCCGCCCAAGGCTTCTCTCTCACTGGTTCCCTGCCTTGCCCCTGGCCGGCTTAAAAAGGATGCGGCAGGCAGCAGGACTTCTCCGCCCCATCTCCGGACTTTGCCTTCTCTGGGGCGGAGAGGCCACCGCAGCTGTGGGTACCAGGGGCCCACTGTCGCCGGCGCCCTGTCCTGCCCTACCCCGGCTAAAAAAGGATGCTATGGTGGCAGGCAGCGGGATTTCGCTGTCCCCACCCCCCTGGACTTGCCTTCGGCCAGGGCAGAGAGGCCACCGCAGTTGGGTTGTATATCATTATTATTGTTTATGGGCCATTTTTTGTAGAATGTGTATTTTTCATTTGATGTCAAGTCGGAATTAATTAGATTAGATACTTTATCGGCCATGTGTAACAAACACACAAGGAATTTAACTCCAGTACCAAAAGCTCTCAGTGTGCTAACTGGTTAGAAGTGATACATAAAAACATCAACTTTCTGTTTCTGGCCCATTAGTCCCCTATTTTATAAAGCTTCATGAAACGAAGTGCTGGTGCGTATAGGGCAGGAGAAGATTATGATACTGAATTTGATGCCTTAGTTCTCAAAACTTGCCCAGCCTTGTGAAAATGGGATCTATTTTGTAGTGACATCATAGTTTGGAGGAACTGCTTTTTAGACAACTCATAGACATTGAGTCTAGACCAGCAATAGCAAAACTTTTAGAGACTGAGTGCCCACATAAGGGTGGGGTGAACTCTGTGCTGGGGGGAGGAAGGAAGCGCTCCCATTGGGCTGTTGGGTAGAGGGGTGGGCGAGCTCTGTGATGGGGTAGCAAAAACGCGCTCCCATTGGGCTGCTGGGCAGAGGGGTGGGGTGAATTCTGTGATGGGGTGATGGCATTCATGCCGACAGAGAGGGGTCTGAGTGCCACCTCTGGCACATGTGCCATAGGTTCGCCACCATTTGCCTAGACCATTTGTTTGCTGTGCTGGCTAGGAATTTCCAAGAATTATAGCCCAGAAACAATAATTTTCCAAGCCTTGCTTGATACCTGAATGATTGGCCTCTTTTCCTAGGTGTGTTCAACATCTCCCTTCAGACATCAAGCAGCTGTCGTCCTTGTTCTCTTGAGCCTTTAGTGGCAACTAATGATATTTAATTGAAAGCTCTGCCGTTCCATTTGGGTTCTTCACAGTAGTTGTAAGAATCTGCTGCCATATTGCTTTTGTGTCTCGAATTTTGATGTTTAGTTTCTGAGTCACCAAAGGATTAAAGCAAAAGGTTATGCAGAGAAAAACTAGGGCTGGAATTTCTAAGATGCACCTGGCTCTGGTGCTATATTTTACCTGTCCAGATGGTGTGGCATTAGCCAAGTGTGAATTCTACTAACTCAGAGCGGGTTATCACCTGTCTGTTTCCTGGAACAGAATGATTTGGCCATAGCTGGTGATGCACCTGGTTTCAGATAGGGAATGTGTTCTGTGTATATGGGCTGAACTGCAGCTGACTCGAATCTTCCAGCCTCGTCCGGTCTGGCCCGGAGAGAGCAAGCCCAGCTGTGGCCCGGTGTGGGTGGCTATAAGACCTGCCGCCGCCTCCCAACAGACACCTGGAGCTGAGAGGACTAGTTTCGAGATTGTTTAATGTATTGTACTGGACCTGTCTCACCTGCCAGCGCTCCTGAGCCTCACTCCATGCCAGGTTTTTAAAGACTTCTGCAGCGGGATGTTTCCCCGCCGCCTGGATGTTGGAAGAGCTGTGCGAGGAGGAGTCTCGTCGGGAGCGCCTGGACCTGTCTCACCTGCCGGCGCTCCTGAGCTTCGCCCCACGCCGGGCTTAAAAGACCACTGTGGCAAGTTTGCTGCCATGGCTTCTGGAGTATGCTTGTGTTTAGGGTGAGAGCCCTGACATTTTTTGGATCATGTACTGTGTTTTTCTTTCTTTCTTATTATTGTATTTTTATATTGTATTGCATTACTGAGACTGTCATGTATATGTAACCAGAATTGTATTTTTTAACCTTGTTTTGCAGTGTGGTTTTGTTTTATTGCACTGCTGTATTGTATTGTTATATTTATTGTATTATACTGTATGACCTTTGATTATCTGCAGTGATCTTAGATCCTAAAAAAGTAAAGTCTGCCACTGCTTCTACTTCTTCCCCATCTATTTTCCAGGGACTGATATGGCCTGTTGCCATTATCTTGGTTTTCCTGATGTTGAGTCTTAAGTCAGCTTTCACACTTTCCTCTTTCAACCTAAGCAGGATTTTCTTTAGGGCTTCCTCACTTTCTGCCATTAGGGTAGTATCATCTGCATATCTCAAATTGTGAATGTTTCTCCCAGCAATTTTGATTCCAACTTGTGATTCATCCAGCCCTGCATTGCGCATTATGTGCTCTGTGTATAAGTTGAATAAGCAGGGTGACAAAATACAGCCTTGTCTTACTCCTTTTCCAAACCACTCTGTCATTCCGTATTCTGTCCTAACTGTTGCTTCTTGACTCATGTACAGATTTCTCATGATGCCTATAAGGTGTTCTGGTATTCCCATTTCTTTAATTACTTGCCACATTTTGTTGTGGTCCACATAGTCAAAGGCCTTGGTGTAGTCAATGAAACAGAAGTAGACTTGTTCCTGATATTCCTTTGTTTTCTTCATGATCCAACGTATGTTGGCAATGTGGTCTCTAGTCCCCCTGCCTCTTTGGAACCCAGCCTGCACTTCTGGTAATTCTCTCTCCATGTGCTTCTGCAGTCTGGCTGGAACATTCTGAAGAGTTCTAGTCCCCCTGCCCTAATGATTATTCTGAGTGTACCTATTTAGTATTTTTGCATTTCTCTGAAATATCTGCATTCTGATGCGGGGGAGGGGGGAGCTGGGCCAAATGCATTAACTCCAATTGTCTTGTCACTCTCCACAAAATGGAGCAGTAATTTCTGAAATGAGTAGGTTTTATTACTCCTGTGGGCTCTCTATTTGATGCAGGTGAACCCTGACATTCCCCAGTTCTGCATCACACTGAAGGACTAGATGAGTTGTTGACATATATACCATTAAGTCACCTCCAACATATGATAACCCTCTGACTGAAAATCTTCAAAATGATCTGTCCTCAGTATATTTGCTCAGCCTGGTAAATTAAAGGCTGTGGGTTCTTAGGGAGTCAATCTTATATTTGGTTTCCTTTTTTCCTGCTACTTTCCAAATTTCCTAGCATTATTGTCTTTTTTAGAGTGTCTTGCTTTCTCATGATGTGCTCAAAGCATGGCAGTCTCAATTTCATCATTTTTGCCTCCAGAAATAGTTCAGGTTTGATTTGCTGTCATATCCATTTGTTTGTCTTTCTGGTAGTTCAGGATACAGTAATACCTCGGATAATGCTAAGACTTAGACTTGGTTCCACAAGTCTTGGTGTTATCTGATTTTTAGTGTTATCCAATGCATGTTAAAATCCTATGGGATGGATCGGATAACATGAAAGCTCCATAGAGATACATTGTAACCGCACAGGACCTTAACGTTATTCGATCCAATTCTGCTCCCCAGATTACTTAACATTATGTGATTTAAGAGTTATCCGAGGTAAACGTTATCCGAGGTATTACTGTATCTGTAAAACACTGCTCTAGCACCATATTTCAGATGAGTCAGTTTTTTCCTGCCTTTCTTTACTGTCCAGCTTTTATACCCATATATGGTGGTCAGAAATACAAGACAGTAGATCAGGCGTTCTCAACCTTTTAAAGTTGGGGCCCAGGTCATGCTCCCTCAGACAGCTTCAAAGGGCAGGCGGCCATTTTGCCCTTCCTCCACATGGCACTTCCTGGTGTAGTGGAGGCAGTGGGGGCCCAAATAAAATGTTGCCACGGGTTACATTTGGCCCATGGGCCGCAGGTTGAGAATCCCTGCAGTAGATGGTCTTAATCTTGGTATTCAGTGATGCATTCTTCCACTTGATTATCGTTCATTGCTGTCCTTCTGAGTCTCAGCCATCTTCTGATTTCTTGGTTTCATTCTCTGTTTGGATTGATGAGTGAAGTAAGATATGTAAAATCTTTGACTATTTCAATCTCTTCCTTGCCAACATTAATAGAGTTGTACCGTAGTTATTTTGTTTTGTTTTTTAATTTGCTTTCTGTGCCATCTTTCTATAGGGATCCAAGGTAGAACCCAAGAGATTAATAAACAGATACAATAAATCATAGTAAACTATAGTATTTTTAAAAATTTAAAACATTAAATGATTGACTGAATAAAATTGACATGAAAAAAACCACTTAAAGTTACATATGCACACATATATGAGCAAGCAATAAAAAGACATTTTGTGCTTCAGTCATTGTCAATCACATTGTTGTGCTTCCAGCTCATGGAACATAAATTGAGTACCTGCAGCCTTCTAGATGTTGGTCAATTAGTGAACATCTTCCACCATTGGCCAAACTAGCAAGCACTGATGGGATATGGAATCTAAAAACATCTGGAAATTCATTGGTATTTCAGAGCAAATGAAAAGGGGGAGCATGCTTCTCCTCTATTCATGTTTTGATTGTTCACTGAATCTGAATGGCTGAACGGGACTTCTGACTCTTATAGCCTAAGACAGTGAATTCTTTCCCTCTTTTGACAAGTCTGTTTTGTTTTAATGTATTGATTCACAGCAACGACCCTTTATGAAAAGGAAACCATAGTTCATTGGCCATAGTTATTCTTCAAGGGCTTTCAGTCAAAATGCAGAAACATCCAATAGGGCAGTGATGGCCAACCTTGGAACTCCAGGTATTTTTGGACTTCAAATACCAGAAGGACTGGGAATTGAAGTCCAAGAATATCTGCCAAGGTTGACCATCGTTGCAATAGGGCCACCAGAAGCAAGTGTCAAAAGATTGAACTTGTTGACATGGAGAAGAGTAATCCTTGGATATTCCTGAAAGCTTTTTATCATGTCGTTGTTGTTGTTGTTGTAGGTGACACAAGGGCCCTTACACGAATGGGGTAGCCGTTCCTAATTCTATTTTTGCCCTGCACATCTAGGCTATGAGGCACAGATCTTTTTAATATTATTCCAGGCTACAGCTCAGTGGCATATTACAGGTACTTCAGCAGCTGCCAGGATACAATGTTTGTAAGAACAAGAGGCTTTTATGGATTTGAAGGCTGGTTTATGATATAGCAAACCCCCCCCCCCCCAAAAAAAAAAAAAATATTATACATAATGGATGGCGCTTGGGAGATCTGGTTTCAAATCAAAAGAAGAGCCATATGTGGATCCTTGAGCTTTTTGGAGGAAAGGAAACATATAAATTACAAATAATTTATAAGGTTGAAATCCTGTTGTTCAACTCCTCCTGTACAACAGGAATTGCATTGTTGGTTGGCGGCAGCAGTTCACCACTGATTAAAAGCTTTCTTTTGTGGTTTTGAGGGGCCTACAGCTTGTACAGAATGAGACAAAGCCACATGCATCTCAAGGTTGCAAGAGGAAGCCTTTAATCAACAGTAAGCTGCTGCTGCTGCTGCTGCTGACATCATTTCTGTTGTGCAGCTGGAACCTGCCCAACAGGATTTTGGCCAATAAATATTTGTTCTTCCATATGCTAACCATTTCTGTTTCTTTCTTTTTTTCCAGAATGGAATTAATGGGAAATGTTTGCTTAGTAACAGTCACTAGAGAAATAAAGACCTGGCAATTTGTTTTGGAAACCAGATCTGAGTTTAGCTGTACATATTGGCCATGTGTTATAACAACGTTATCTCCAGCAGCAACAATCATACTTCTAGAATTTAAAAATAAAGTCCTTGTGCAAAGGGTGATCATGATTAGAAAGCTGAAGTTAAATGATCTGGGTCATGGAAAAATTTGGCTAGCAGATTTTGGCCTCTGTTTTATAAGTACTATAAATTTAAAGCACAGTAAAGGAAATAATGCATGTCTGCAACTTCTAGTACAGATGTCCTTGCTCGAAAGACAGTTGTATCTAGGTTCAGTGCTCGTCTTTGTTTATAGCCACTGTCTGTGTCTGCAGTCATTTCTATGGACATGTGTCATGACTAAACACCGGAGTGCACGGAATACTGTTTACCTTCCTGCTGAAGTGTTACCTATTTATCTAATTGCAATTTTTTGCTTTCAAACTGCTAGGTTGAGAGGAGCTGGGACACAGATGGGAGCTCACTCCATCGTGCAGCACTCAGGTCTTGAACTGCTAACATGCAGACCTTCCAGTCATCAAATTCAATGTCTTAACCGCTAAGCCACTGCAGTCTGCAACTTCTAGTCTTACCTAAATAGATAATGAGAAAGGGGAGGAGTACTAGTAAATGGTTGTGTCTCTGTGTGTGTGTGTCTGTGTGTGTGTGTGTGTGTGTGTGTGTGAGAGAGAGAGAGAGCGAGAGAGAGAGAGAGAAAATTTTGGTCTTCTCAGTTTTATGGTAGTTGTGAGTTCTGTAACTTAACTCTGTGAGGCAGGATGATAAGAGAGCTGAAAATGTGTTGCTGCCTACACAATATAATGTTACTGTAGCTTGAATCCTGTTGAAAATTTACATATTCATAACTGAAATAACACAAATCATGGCAGTAAATGACTGCTCATTATCAAGGGACAGGTTGCATAGTAATAAAGCCAGCACCTCATTAGTGAGCAGCAGTTTGCTGCTGTGACTTAGTCCAGTGATGGCAAAACCTTTTAGAGACCGAGTGCCCAAACTGCAACCCAAAAACCACTTATTTATCGCAAAGTGCCAACACAGCATCAGGGAAGGAAGTCAATGTACCCATTGGGCTACAGGGCAGAGGGGCAGGGCAAACTCTGTGCTGGGGGAGGGAGGAAGCGCTCCCATTGAGCTGCTGGGCAGAGGGGCAGGACAAACTCTGTGCTGGGGGAGGGAGGAAGCGCTCCCATTGGTCTACTAGGCAGAGGGGCAGGGCGAACTCTGTGCTGGAGTAACTGCACGGGTGCCCACAGAGAGGGCTTTGAGTGCCACCTCTGCCACACATAGGATAGGTTCACCTCCACTGACAGGCAGTTTCATTTAAATACAAGTAAATTGTCAATAGAGTTTTGAACAATAGCAGATGAATACTTTTTAACATTGGGCTTTTTATTAATATGTTTTTGAAATGTTTATTTTCTGTGTGTATTAATATTAAAACTGTCTTATTTGAGCATTCTGACTTACTAATTGTTGTGAGATGCAGTCTATCCCAGTTTTGGGAGGAAAAAAAGGCAGTGTAGAAATTCAATATACAGTAATAGAATAATTTAGTGACCTTTAAAGCAAGGGTGCCCAAATTTTTCAGGCCACAGGCCGGTCACGTGGTTCAGTAGGCGGGCCATGTGATTCCTCCCACCAGAAACGGAAGTAAAATGTGCCTTACAGTCTGTTTTGCAGCAGATATGTTTTGTAACAGGATGAGATAGATTTTAGGCTGCCATTTTCTCTGCTGAAACCAGGGGAGCCGAAACTATGGCCTGTAGGCCGGATCTGGTCCCCAAAATTAATCCACCCACACCGCCCTTGTTGCTTCCGGAAGTGGAAGTAAAACACATTTTGTTTCCACTTCCTGGAGCAACGAGGGTGGTGCGGGCTGGATGAATTGGTATCAACCTTTTAAAGCCAGAGCCCGGGTCATGCTCCTTCAGACAACTTCGGGAGCCAGATGGCCATTTTGCCCTTCCTCTACCACATGGCACTTCCTGGTGTGTTGGAGGCGGTGGGTCCTCCACATGAAATGGTGCCATGGGCCGCATCTGGTCCATGGGCCGCAGGTTGAGAATCCCTGAGTTACAGGATTGTCTGTTGTGGTTTAGTATAACAGATTTGGCTATCTCTGTATACTGTAAAAAAATTGTGTATTGGTCATATAAAGACATTCTGAAACTCCAGTGCTTCTGGTACATTTAGCCCTCAAATTACCTGGATTATCTGAAAGGGAGTTTTGGCCAGCAAAATAACAGACACTTCCTTGGTAGACCGCAAAAGGGAGAGATCATTTTAAACTTACAAGCAAGAGCTCTGTCTTTCAAACAACCAACATTTTCTACAGTGGAAAACCTCATGCTAATATTTGAAGTTTGAGGTCTGTCTTTGATTATTTTTGTAGTAAAGAAATGTATTCATCATAATTTTATACCAGCGTTTTATGAATTTTTATGCCATACTTCAGTAGACATTTACTTATTTGCCTGTATTATTTTCCATATTTTTCTCATTCAGAGGGAAACGGGGCAGCTTACAAAAACATTTGGAAAAACATCCACTGAGCAGGGGGTTAGACTTAATGGCCGTATAGACCCCATTTCTTCTATGAGTATAAAACCATAATATATTGTCAAATTAAATACAGAACTAAACATATGGTCATATTAAAACCACCCATGATGGAGGAAGATGGTGGAAGGAGCTCACTGAAGAAACAACATTAGAAGAGGATATGACTGAGAAAGTCTTACTTCCTCTACTCTCTTGGAGGACCCTGAATAGGCTGAGAGTCAGAGTCCAACATGCTCAAGTGGGGGCTGCTGTGTGAATGTGGAGATACAGAATCCAGATCATTTGCTGGTCTGCCGGTTACTACTGGAAACATGTACTGACAAGGATTTAATTTTGGCCCAACAACAAAGCCAAGAAAGTGGCTTCATTTTGGCAGTTCAAAGTTTGATCTGGACACAAAAGAAGAACTTCTGAACTGAGCAGTTTAAAAACACATATAAGTATAAGTAAAATACTGTATACAGAACCTCCAGTTAAAAGGGCCTTCCTCAAGGATCAGTCAATTTTAAAAATCTGTCTGAAGAAAAAGGGCTTTGTTTTGCAAAGGATGATAGGGAAGGAGCCAGTTTTGCTTGTTTTTGGAGGGTTTTCCACAGATTATTGGTAATCTTCCATCTCCGCTTCTAGCTGTGGCTGGCTCCACGTCGGGTGTGGCGTCCGTTTGAGCCTCAGCGGAGTGGTGAGTTGGTGCGAGCTGCGGGTCATGAAGCAGGGTTTGGCCGCTCAGGAGCTGCAGAATGGCTGACTTGGCCACATGGGAGCAAGTGGCAGGGTCCCAGGGTGGCAGATTTTTGGACAGACTGGGATTTTGGGATCCGTGGTCCCGATGATGCCGTTCATGCTATTTATGCAGTGCACTTGGCCATTGGGACGGACATTAAGGACTGGTGGGAAGACCTGACATTAAGAACTGGGGGGCAGGGCGGACATCCTCCTTCCCTGGCCAGAGTAGGCCTTGGACTGTTTTGCGGATGTTTTGTTGGACTTTTTTAAATGAATGACTTTTTTCTTAATGCTTCATGATGGTTATGATTTATGATGCTGTGACTTATATGGTGTTGTGACTTATATGGTGTTGTGATGTATATGATACAGTACTGTGATTTATTTTTTATTATTGTATTCTATTTGCATCCTATTTCATTGTACATATTGTGATATGTATATTTTCTGATATGATATGTATAATGTGTATTAGATGTGGTATTGTTGTGAGCCGCCTGGAGTTGCGTTGTCTAGTGAGCGTCATACAAATACAAATCATCGTCATCATTGTCGTCGTCACCACTGTGAAGGCCCTCCTGTATTTCCTCACCAAACAGCCTCCAGCCCAAGTAAACGGCCTTCTCAGAAGGTCCGAAAAATTAACACTCTTGTAGGAAGATGCATTAAAAAAAATACAGCTTGGGCACCCATATTTGGACATTATGTGAGAAGTGGGAGGGACAGGCAGATAAGAAGGAGATGCTCTGAAATGCACTCAAGTCCCAAACTTTTTATGGCTTTATAGGTAAGTGCTAATCCACTGAATCTTACACAGAAACAAAAGGGTAGCCAGTGCAAGCATGCCAGGATAAGGAGATGTATTCACATCTCCTTATACCCATGGATTAGTCCGGCATCCACATTCTCGACCCTTTTAAGTTTTTGGATGAATTTCAAGGGAAGCCCCAGGTGGAATGCAGTGCAGTACTCAGTTCTTGAAAGGATGAGTGCAGATGAATGTTTGGAAGCTTCCAGAAGGAAGGGTCGATCAGGGCCCTGATATATTTGCCCCTGGGACCACACTCACCAAGTGCCTTGGAACCCTCATAGGTGTTAAGTATTGTAGCATATAAGCCACAATTGAACCACTGTTACGCAAGCCCCCTGCCTAACAAGCAAATGTAAAAAAGCTATAGTTTTGAGAAGCGGTGGTGAGCAAGGGAATGGGGTGGGGAAGAAAGTGTTCATTTTAAAAGAGGAAAAAGTTATGTAATCTTTCAAAATAATGAGCTTTTGTGGCAGTAGAAAAGTGTACTGTGCCAAAATTATGGTAAGAATTCTGTAGGTTTTCTGGCTTCTAGGAACAGTTCCTTCCTCTGTTACAAGCTTTTCCAGGATTAAAATACACAAGAGTAGAATAGCTTATTTTTCTTTTTAATTTTTTTTAAATAGTCAAAACAGTTGACAATGCAAACATTCATTTTAGGAATGAAACCCAGCCAGCCATTCACATGACAAGGCTAGCTTAAACGTAAGTGTGCTGTTAATGGCTTAGATCAGGGATTCTCAACCTGTAGCCCGTGGGCTGGATACGGCCCACAGCACCACCACCTCCACACCAGGAAGTGCTGTGTGTTGGAGGAAGGGCCATCTGGCCCCTGAAGCTGTCTGAGGGAGCGTGACCTGGTCCCTAGCTTTAAAAGGTTGAGATCTCCTGGCTTAGATCCTGCAGGATGTTTTTGCGGATTCCTTGCATCATTCAGAAAGGAAGCCTACTACTGTTCTTGGAGCAGCAAAGTAAGAATTAAAAAATTGGATGGGAAGTGTGCTTTCAAACAAACCCTCTCATCGTGTTCCATGGCTGCTTTGGGCATTAGCAGGACATATAGAGAATAGCTTCTCCCTTTCTCCTGCTGAACTGATGACTAGAAGGTTGGCAGGTCAGCAGTTTGAGACCTGAGTACTGTACGACAGAATGAGCTCCCGTCTCTCTCGCAGCTCCTGTCATCCTAGCAGTTCAAAAGCAAGATATTGTAATTAGATTAATAGGTAACACATGAATGAGAAGGTAAACAGCGTTCTGTGCATCCCAGTGTCTGGGCATGCCTGCCACATATTCACAGAAACACCTGCAAATGCAGACAGGGCTGGCTCTGGTTGGTCAAATGAGGACCCAGCCTGTTGGGGGCAAAATGCTAATTAACTTGTGAACCACCTAGAGAGTGCATTAAGCACAATGGGGTTATATAAAAGTGTGATTGTTTTTTATAAACGGAGATGAACACTGAATCCTAAAGTCGGATATGACTGGCTTTCGAGCAAGGGCAACCTTTACCTTTACATTCTCCCTTTCTGCCCTGGGATGTACTTTCACTGAAGCACTAAAAAATTAAAAGTAACAATCTCCAGGATTCCTCATCAGAGAAAGATGTTATAGAATTTGCACTAAAGGCAGTTAGTTCAAATATTATCCCCTTTATCTTGACTTGTGAACTATTTGCATGTACAAATAAATAATTCATCTCACATGATTGCAGCTACCAAGAGTCTCTCGAGCATGCCCATTCCTTAAGATGTCTGATTTGGCTATGGTGACACATCCATTGGTCACATCCTGCTTGGACCGATTCATATGTTCTATGTGTCGCTGCCTTGTTGAAATGGCATGGAAACTCCAGCTGGTTCAGGGGCTCCAACCAGCTGCTAACTGGGGCTGGTTATAGGAAGCATAAGTTGACCTTGCTCGAAAGCCAATCGTATTTGATTCTAGGGTTCAGTGCTCATCTCTGTTTATAGCCAAAGAGCCAGTGCTGTCTGCGTTTGCAGATGTTTCCATGGACATGTGTCAGGCATGACTAAACAACATGTAATGCTGTTTATCTTCCCACCCAAGTGCTACCTGTTTATCTACTTGTAATTTATTGCTTTAGAACTGCTAGGATGGCAGGAGCTGGGACAGAGATGGGAGCTCATTCTGTTGTGCAGCACACACGGGTCTCAAACTGCTGACCTGCCGACCTTCTAGTTGTCAAGTTCAGCATCTTAACCACTAAGTCACTGCATTCCCTTATAGGGAGCATAGAGCTTCCCTATTACAACATATCAGAAAATAAAATAAACAAAACAAAATAAAAACACTGTAGCACTTTAAAGATTAACTGCTTTATTTTTATTGTTAGCTTTTGTATAAAAACCATGCCTGTAAGTTTCACTCTTTGTTTGAAGAAGTCGACTTGATCCACGAAAGCTAACAATAAAAATAAAGCAATTAGTCTTTAAAGTGCTACAGTGTTTTTATGTTATTTTGTTTATTTTGTTTTGTTTTCTGATATGTCTGAACCACAGACTAACACAGCTACTATTTAAAAAAATCCTATTTCAACAGTGTCATTGGTTTCCAGTTGGTTCCCAGGCTAAATTCACAATGCTGGTTATGACTTACAAAACCCTATGTCCGTGATGTCAAACTTTGGCACTCCAGATGTTCTTGGACTTCAATTCCCAGAAACCCATTCACCCTGTGAATCTACACGAATGGGTTTACTGCACTGTCCTTGTCTCTCCTGGAAGCAGAAATAAAGCGCGCCCGTACTGAGCTCACGTGAACTCCCGATTACAAAGATGAAGCTAGGATTACTCCCAACTGTGCTCCTTCAGGGGAATGCAACTTCATCCAGAACAGATCTCCTACCTTACTCTTGGACTTGGTTGTCACCACACCTCCATCTTGTTGAAATGTACTTTTAATTTATTACTGTTATCCTGCCAGTCACAGTCTCCAGACATAGATCTAGAATCTGCACAGCTTTGACCAATGATAAGGAGAAGTAGAATTGGGTGTCATCAGCATATTGATGGCATCCAATCCCAAAACTCCTAATGACCCTGAAAGTGCAATTGTGATGGCGTTTTGAGATACACTGTTGTACACCATTACATGTTGCAGAGTATTAGGTGCTCAGTTCTAAAAATGTGTATTTTGGGATGGAGTGGGTGGGAACCCTAGACATCTGTGGACACCTTCAGGGATTTTTCTCCCTGTGGTGCCAAAACAGTTGTTTAAATGGAAATAGCAAATGTGTACGGAAAGAAACTCGCATTGACCAGCTCCTTGCATGAAAGTTAATGGGCATGTGTTAAGTGTGCACTAGAGAGTCGTTGCAGGAGCATATGTAGAGGCTGAATGCAACAAGCTCAAAGTTCTTTCCTCCCTGTTACATAGTGACCTTTAAACAAAGAAGCCCTTGAAGGATGGTAATTCATTTTCATGTCGATGAAGAAAATAAAGACTTCAATTGTTTGGGGGGGGGGGGGAGCTACTAAAACTATATTTCCCCCATCTCCCCCCCATAACCCGCTTATACAGCTAATGCTTAGAAGCATAATGTAGTCTTTTCCTCTCCATACTTTTGAACTTTGGAGCGAATGCTGAAGCCACCGGGGATGATTGAGCGACATCTGTTTTCTCCATTGATGGCGTCAACCTTGCTCTCTTCCAAACTGTAATTTTCACTGTAATGATGGAGTATGTTTGTCATTCTTGATAGAAAACTGACTGGCACATTTGAGTTCCTCCTTCCCTCAACACCCACCCTCTCCCTGCTACAGAGCCCAAATCTCGGTTGTTTTCTTTTTAAACAACACAATGGGTTCTCTCCTTTACAACTTCGGAAAGTCAAATAAATCCAGAACTAAAGCTCAACTCGTGGAAGAAAAACTGCTCTTTAATTTTGCAGTTGTCTGGCAGGACCTGCATCTTAGCGATTTATTTGTTGTTCCTTCCCTTCTTAATGACGCCCGTAATCTAGCAGCGCACTGTTTTGCTAAATGTTGTGTAAAAAGTAAATCGCAGCAGAGCAGATGTTGGTATTTGGATGGATGTCTGTACAACAGGGGGATGGTCACAGTCATCTCTGTCAGCTGTCTTCTAGCTCCACAGGCCTGCTGCGTGGTTACTTTGGTGTGTAAAAACAGCTCGTTCTGCAACTGGGGAAGTTTGGCTTTATGCTTGGCATTCTGCCACTCTGCCTTGGTTTAAACACGGGCGTTTATCCAGCAATTTCCTTAACACTGGTAGCTGTGCGCTAATGTGTATTAAACGTCAATAAGGAAGATAAGGGAATTAGAGCACAAGGCTGTTCAGTTTTTGTTGTTTGTTTGTTCAGCTTGCTTATTTCTGCATCTTCCTTCCCTCTTTTAAACGAGCCATCAGGAACACTTAACACAATTCATTTTTCTCTCTTTCTCCTCTTCGCTGTGATTTTATTGTCAGATCAACATTTTATGTATATAGATCACAATAAAGCTCATTTCTCTCTCTTTCTTTTTTCTTTCTCTTTTTCAGTGGTTCCATATGTATGTCTTTAGAAAGTGAAAGTGTAATCGAGTGTTGGAGCATTTCACCAGCTTCTCCAGACAAACTTGGTCTTAATATTTCTTGCATTTTAATGACAGAGATTTGGCTTGTGTCTTATATTAAGCTGGCCTAACTGCACCGGATCTCCACTAGGTGAGAGCCTTGTCGTGGTGTGGGGGCTTGAACGGTCTCACTAGGCAGCGTTGCCCATCTCTTGTCAACAGTGTTAGGCTGGGACTAAAACTCACCAAAGCATCCTCCACCAGATCGCTTGAACCAGGTGAAAGCGGAGGGCACACCTCATGGGCTGCCTAGCTAGCGGATGACATGATATCCAAATGGCTAAAATACCTGCATGCACATGGACTTGTTTTTTCAAGTCCATTGTCATGTGCGGAATGTTGTCACGGAGATGTCTACCAGTGGACAGACTCCTTGCTGTATAACAACCCCAAGGTATCCATGTTAACTGCCCTGGGAAGGAATACATCTCCCAGAATACTAGCCAGCATAGCCACTGGCCATTCTAGCTGAAGATTGTGGGACTTGTAGTCCAAAAGGAAACTTTTCTGACCTCTTGGTTTTTCTTCCATACTGTTTAAACCAGTCTCAACCTTTTAAAGCCTGGGGCTGGGTCACGCTCCCTCAGACAGCTTCAGGGGCCATACGGCCATTTTGCCCTTCCGCCACCACATGGCACTTCCTATGTGGTAGAGGAGGTGGGGGCCACATTAAATGATGCCATGGGCCTCAGGTTGAAAATCCCTGGTTCAGACAGGCAGACAGACACACACACACACACCCTCTATGTATACACATAACAGACTTATTTTGAAAAGCTGCTTTCCCATGTAAGCAGTGATATAAAAACAGCAACCCATGCATAACTTAAAAAATAAAAATAAAGGAGAGACACCAGTATTGCAAATTTAAAAAGGGAAGCAATGGGAAGCCCTGTTTTGACCTTCAGCTCCAGTTGCTTAAGCTTAGAAGTGGATGCTTTGTGTTTTCTTTCTTAATTGTAGTTTAGTAATCTTTGTAATTCCTCATACCTCAGTGTATTAGAGATAAGGAGGACACTCAATTGTATGTTTTGATAGAACAGAATAATTTAAGGACTACCAGTATCCTTAGAAACAAAAGAATAAGGAAGCGACTCATAATATTTTGGTGGTTAACGAGACATCATTTGCATCTTTTCCCCATCAGAGGTGGCAGTAGGTTAAGGACTAGCTTGAGTAAGCATTGGAGTTTTGTATGCTGATTAATTCTCCCCTTCCCCTTTGGGAGTATCTAGCCTCAGTGAAAATTGATGACTGTAAGCAATATGAAAGAAGGTTTGTGTCTATATGTGTATGTGTGTGTTGACCTTCTAAACCAAAATAATGCAGAAAAACAAAGCCCCCAAATCCTTAGACTTGTTTTCATTCTGGTTGCTGTAAGACAGAATAGTTTGCCTTTTAAGACAACTCCACCATGACCTTCTGCTGGAGTTGGTACAGATTTACTGTATTTTATTTTTTCCCCTTCCCTTTCCCAAATGAAAGAATACTTGGAGGAAGAATCTTTGTGTAGTTCAGTAGTCTTCCTCATTTTGACAACTTTTGTATTCTGGAGCTGGGCTGGGCAATGAGCAGTTACACACATCTTGTGTGTAATTGTTACTACTAGTCCACCTGACTGTACACATCTGTATCTGCTATCAGGGATCACAAAGTGTTGATAAGAGAAAGAGAGAAAGGGAAGGGTTATCCCTGTTGTCCTACAGTTTCACAAATGTAGTTGCAGAGTAGAAAACTATTTCTTAGGCGAGGTGCAGAAAATGATGTTCTGACTATGAGAGCTATTCCTTACCAACAATCCCCCCCATCCCCTACCTACAAATTGCATAACTTAGCTTTTATTTTGTTGTATTGGCTTCTAAAAATAAGAAGCATCTTTTTCCACAGCTAACCAATATTTTAATGCTTGCAGTTTAATATGAATGCATTGCTTTGTTTCTTAATGGTTGAAGTACGCTAGTTTTGTCCAGATGTCAAAAAAGACATTTTGTCAAATTGCAAAAATCTTGATGGGATTGGGGGGAGTATACACTTGTATCTCGGATAACGTTATGACTTGGTTCCACAAGTCATAATGTTATCCGGTTTTTAACATTGTGTGATGCATTGATCACACAACGTTGGAAAAAAAAGTCCTGTTCCCTTTCCGCCCAACCCCAGAGCTGATCCCAAGCTGGCGTTGGTGCTCGGGTTGGGGGAAAGAACAGGCGGGGGGGGGGGAGCTTTCTGAAGAGAGCCTGGGGACCTTTTCCCAAGCCTCTCTTCAGAAAGCCCCCCCCCAACCTGGATCACTAAGCCCCTTAGCAATTTAGGCCCGGGGGGGGGGGGGAGAGGGTTCTGAAGAGAGGCTAGGAAAAGTTTTTCCTAGCTTCTCTTCAAAACCCCTGCCTGGATCGTTGTTACTGGGCATGTACCTCGTTCTTTCCCCCGCCCAGCCGGCCATCACACGCTGCGATGGCCAGCTGGGTTGGGGAAAGAATGGGGTGACCCTCCCAGTTCTTTCCCCCATGTAGCTGGCCATCACACGCTGTGATCAGTGCTTGGGTTGGGGGAAAGAAGCGGGGGGCGCATACCCAACCCAAGCGCCAGTTGCAGCAGCGGCGCATTTGGGAAGCCAAATAAGGATTCCCTGGTCGGCTTCCCAAACGCGCCGCTGCTGCCAAGGGTGCAGCGGTGGCATAGGTGGGAAGCCAAACGGGGAGCCCCCGTTCGGGTTCCAGTCACACCACTGCTGCGAGCTTCGTAGCTGCGGTTTGGTTGGGGGGAGATCGGACGCATGCCCGATCTCCCCCCAACCAAACCAGCAATGTTTGCCTTGGTAGATCTCTGCCCCAAAGCTTTGGGGCTTTGGGGCACAGATCAACGTCAAGGAATTTGAGGCAAACATTTGCATTGCGCAATGTTATGTTAACGTTGTGTGATGCAAATGTTTGCTTCAAATTTCCCGACGTTATCCCATTTTAGCATTATCTGAGGCAAACGTTATCCGAGGTATTACTGTATCTTGCTTTGCTTTGGTATGGAGCAAGGAATTTCACTGAGTTCCAAAGTTTCTCCTTTGGGTATTTTATTGCATTTAGAAAAAGAACATGAAATTTAGTGAGTATTCTTTACAACAGAGAGAGAGTGGGAGAGGGAGAGGGGGAGCAGGCAGGCTGATCAGGGCCTCTAGAAAATGAAGTCTAAGAACATATAGAGAGCCAAGTTTGCTGACCCCTGATCTAGAGGTAAGCAATCTATAGATCTGTTGGACATTGATTAGCTTTAGCTAAAGTGACAATGGGGCATATAGTGCAAAAACATCTGGAGGCTACCGGGATTTCCAAATCCTGATCTAACCCAACAGTCAGTAGGATGTTGTGGATAGAGTATTGGATTAAGACTAGGAAGGTGGGTTGAAATCCCCTCCTAATCATGCAAACTCATTGGGGATGGCTATGGTAAAATCTCTCCTTAAATATTTCCCATATCTTCCCCCACTAGGTGAGAGCCTTGTAGGATACGGGGGTTTGAGGTGTCTAACTAGGGAGTGTTGCCCATCTCTTGTCAATGATGTTAGGCTGGGACTAAAACTCACCAAAGCATCCTCAGTTGGATCTCTTGGGCCAGGTGAGAGCGGAGGGCACATGTCATGGTCTCTCTAGCCAACAGGTGACGTGATATTCAAATGGCTTAAAAACGCATGCAAATGGACTTGATTTCTCAAGTCCATTTGCATGTGCAGAATGTCATCATGGAGACACCCACCAATGTGCAGATTCCTCACTGAATACTGCTCCAAGGTATCTTGAAAACTACTAGACAAGGGGTGCCCAACCTTGGATCCCAACCCCAATTCATCTGACCCGCACCACCCTCATCACCCCTGGAAGCAGAAGTAAAAAGAAGACCTTGCCGCCCCTCCCCCTGTGCCTATACCAACTGCCAAGGGAAGAAGAAGCCAGGGCAGGATGAGGACCTTGCTGCCCCTCCCCCTGTGCCTATACCAACTGCCAGGGGAAGAAGAAACCAGGGCAGGATGAAGACCTTGCCGCCCCTCCCCCTGTGCCTATACCAACTGCCAAGGGAAGAAGAAGCCAGGGCAGGATGAGGACCTTGCTGCCCCTCCCCCTGTGCCTATACCAACTGCCAGAGGAAGAAGAAACCAGGGCAGGATGAAGACCTTGCCGCCCCTCCCCCTGTGCCAACCCCAACATATTGTATTGTAATGTAATGTAATGTATTGTCTGTAAGCCGCTCTGAGTCGCCACGGCGAGTGGGCGGCAATATAAATGTGAACTAATAAATAAATAAATAATAAAATGTGCCCATGCATTGGTCGCTCCATCTGCCCTCTCCAGAAATGCTGCTCTGAACAGGAGATCATTTAATCATCCCCTGCTCCTAACATTTCAACTCTTGTGCTTCCCCTCGTTCCCTGTCTTCAAATTCTGTGATATGATAATGAAGCAGGTGCCAAATATATTGTTAGCTTCCCATGAGAAACAGCAGTCAGTTCAGAATTGCCAGCACAGCAGCATATGAGGTGGAGGCTGTCCTTCTTAACCTGTTGCCATTTGCATCAATTGTAGCCGTGTGGTTTGAAGTTGGAGAGGGTGCTGGCTTTAGTGGGAACATTTCTTTCT
Source organism: Furcifer pardalis (assembly GCA_030440675.1). Lineage (NCBI taxonomy): Eukaryota > Metazoa > Chordata > Lepidosauria > Squamata > Chamaeleonidae > Furcifer > Furcifer pardalis. The sequence continues at coordinate 12,470,278 of CP126894.1, read as the reverse complement.
TTCTTGTTGTGCAGAAATGATGCAAAATAAAAAAGGAATTGGAAAAATACTCAATATAAACTTTTTTTAAAAAAAGTACAAGGATGAAAACATCTATGGCAGTGATGCCCAAACTTTTTGGGCCATGGGGCAGTCATGTGGTTGAGTGGGCCGGTCACGTGGTTCCTCCCACTGGTAGTGGAAGTAAAATGCCCCCACGCATAATGCTGTCGTAAATGCACCCATGGCTGTTGTAAATGCAATGTAGAACATACAGAACATGTATGAAGTTTTAAGATGAATTAGTATTATCATAGGCTTAACCTATGATTTTAATCTGTAAGCTGCTCAGAGTCGGGTTTACCCGATTGGGGCGGGATAGTAAATATGAGCAAATAAAATAAATAAATAAATAAATAAAAATAAATTTGGTGTCAGAAATTACTCTGGGTTGAAAGGATTTTTGCTGGAGAAACTCCGCTCAGAGGACACCTGAATGAGGCTCCTTTCATGTCCCCAAGAGATGTCATACAGCACTCGGGTTTCAAACCCCAACCTTCCAGTCTCCAAGCACAGCCTCTTAACCACTAAGCCACTGTAGTGGTGCATACTATATGCAATACATGAAGAAGTAGATTATAATCTACAAGAGTCCAATCTGAAATAAATTTATCAGGTTTTAAGGTGCCTAGGTGCTTTTGTTATTTTCTTTGTTTTGGTTTTCATTGTAATACGCAGATCTTGGCCTTGCCCTAAGCTAGGTTGAAGAAGCTCCCATATATGGTCACTGCAAGGTCAGACTAAGCTGGCAACGGTGGCAGGTGGGGTGTGGGTGTGTGCGTGTGCGTGTGCGTGCCCGCTTTGAATACAGTCTGCTAACTGAAGCCTGACCTCTCCTCTTGGGAGGGCACCCTCCCTGGCAGGACTGACGTCAGGCTCATTGAAATGCAGAGCACAACAGCTGAAACGTCCACAGCTGTCCGCTGGAGGCGAAGTCTGAACACACATCCAAAGGGGTGCCCGGGCACAATGACATTAAGAAAAAATGTTCTCAGAGCTGTCACTTTCATATGCCTCCATGAATAGGTAACCTAGAACTCTTCGCCTCTTCAGAAGAATATTTGCAGTGTCATTAGCATATTGTGGTCTTTGCTCTCTTCCCAGACCCCTTTCACCACCACCCACACTTCTAGCGGCTTAAAGAAAATCAGTCTGAATAGTAGTTTCAACTGGGATTTTCCCCTCTCCTTCCAGCACACAGTGTAAAAGTTGGCAGGGAAGGGGAAATAAATGCACATCTCATATTTTTTGTGTGAAAGCAGAATAGAAATACGAAGGCACTGCCAAGTAAGAGGAATTGAACAGGGAATAGTTTCCTTTCTTATGGTAGTGAACAAAGGAAACTGATCTGAGAATTAAGGAGTTCCATGTTACTCATCTATTTATGAATGATAGAGCAGCCTAGATATGACAGTGTCAGCCATTTTTGCTTACATGTTTAAAATGTGAAGGAATATTCAGATCATTACAATTTTAAAGAAATGTCTGGAAAACTAGACTACCTTCTTATGTTATTTATCTGTATAGTATTTAGTATTTATATGGGACTGCGTTGGCTTAGTGGTTAAGACGCTGAACTTGATGACTGGAAGGTTGGCAGGTCAGCAGTTCAAGACTCAAGTACTGCATGACGGAGTGAGCTCCCATCTCTGTCCCAGCCCCTGACAACCTAGCAGTTCAAAAGCAAGCAATTGCAAGTAAATAAATAGGTACCACTTCGGTGGGAAGGTAAACAGCATTCCGTGCACTCTGGTGTTTAGTTATGCCTGTCGCATGTTCATGGAAATGTCTGAAGACAGCACTGGCTCTTTGGCTACCAACAGAGATGAGCATTGAACCCTAGAGTCGGATACAACTGGTTTTCAAGCAAGGGTGACCTTTACCTAGCATTTATATACCATCTGATTTAGTGCTAGCAATATTCAGGGTGGTTTCCAGCATATTAAGCAAACAATGAACATCAATTTAAAAATCCAATAATGAAAATAAATAACAAATAGTGAGCACCTTGTGTATCTAGAGATGTTTCCATCGTCATGTAGCCAACATGACTAGATGCTGGAGTGCACTGAAATGATACCTATTTATCTACTTGTAAATTCCTGCTTTTGAAATGTTAGGTTGGCAGGAGCTGGGACAGAGATGGGAGCTTACTCTGTTGTGCAGCACTCGAGCCTCGAACAGCTGACCTGCCAACCTTCCAGTCATCAGGTTCAGTGTCTTAACCACTAAGCCACTGCAGTGCCGCCTTGGGACCTAGTGGTGGTTAAAATGCAAGCAGATCTTGAAGGGAGTCAAATCCCTTTCTATAGACTGGAAGGAAGGGAACTAAAGGGGAAGAAGTGTAATGTAAGAAAGTACAGTATAAACAAGGAGTTCTCAACCTTTTAAAGCCAGGGGCCGGGTCATGTTCCCTCAGACAGCTTCGGGTGCCAGATGGCCATTTTGCCCTTCCTACACCACCTGGTACTTCCTGGTGTGGTGGAGGCAGTGGGGGGGGGGCACATGAAATGGTTCCGTGGGTTGCATCTGACCTGTGGGCTGCAGGTTGAGAATCCCGGGTATAAACATGCATTCTAAGCTCAGATAAAATCCCGAGTCTGTGTATACTGAGGAGGATTTGTGGTGCTGGTGGCTGACTAGTAAAGTGATCTTGGGGTTAGTGTGGCCAATCTGATGGAGTTGTTGATCCATTTTGTGGATGAAAAAGGCAAATCCTAGGTTGCTCATTAAACTACCGGTATTCTAATGTATGGGGCTGCAGTGGCTTAGTGGTGGTTAAGGCAATGAGTTTGATGACCAGAAAGTCAGCAGTTTGAGACCTGAGTGCTGCACAGTGGAATGAGCTCCCATCATCTGTCCTATCTCCTGCCAACCTAGCAGTTCAAAAGCAAGACATTGCAAGTAAATAAATAGGTACCACTTCAGTGGGAAGGTAAACAGTATTCTGTGCACTCTGGTGTCTAGTCATGTCTGCCACATGACCATGGAAATGTCTGCAGAAACAAACAGCACTGGCTCTTTGGCTGTAAACAGAGATGAGCACCATCCCCTAGAGTCTACATGGCTGGCCTTTAAGTAGGGGAGACTTTGACCTTTACCGATTGTAATGTACCCACAAAGTCTACAGTGCAACCCATTTACAATACTGCATACAGTTCTTGTTATTGTATGTCAGACGGGATCTCGAACAATTGAAATAAGAGGCACAGTCAGCAATAGTGACAGGTGACCTGGGTTGAAATCATTGGTTGGCCATGAAAATGCACACTGAAAAATTGTTCTTTGAACATCTCTCCTACCGTGAAAAACCTATTAAAGGTAAAGGTCGCCCTTCCTTGAAAGCCAGTCATACTTGACTCTAGGATTCAATGCTCATCTCGTTTATAGCCGAAGAGCCAGTGCTGTCAGTGTCGGCAGACGTTTCTGTGGACATGTGGCAGGCACAGAATGCTGTTTACCTTCCCTCCGAAGTGGTACTTATTTATCTAGTTGTAATTTCTTGCTTTCAAACTGCTAGGTTGTCAGGGGCTAGGACAGAGACAGGAGCTCATTCCGTCCTGCAGTACTTGGGTCTCAAACTGCTGAACTGTTGCCTTCCAGTCAGCGTCTTACCCACTTGACCCACTGCAGTCCCTGAAAACTCTATTAGGGTTGCCATAATTATTTATTAGAGCCAGGGTGGTGGTGCTGAGGATTGTGATCTGCAGTGGTTTTAATGTTTTAATTGTACTATATGTCTTTTTAAACTCTTGAAGTTTGGATTGTTTTAAAGAGTTTATGTTTTTAAAATGGCTTTTTAGCTAGGCGAAAGAAGAACAACTGCTAGATATCTCAGTGGTTTAGATATGTAGCTGCAGAGCCAGAGGTTAAGAGTTTGATTCTCCACTTGTGTCATTTTTTCACAGGCTGGACTGGATGATCCTTCAGGTCTGTTCCAGCTCTGCAGTTATAGGATGATGAAGAATATTATTGTTATAACCTCTTTATGAGGAAAAGCTACAGCATTTGAGGCTGTTTATTTGGTGTAAAAGGCACAGAAAGGAAAGATGTCTTACTTGCATATAATATTTACCCGAGGTGGAGGGGACGATTGGGAAATTCTCCTTTGTCTCATATATGAGAACTTGCGGTCATCCACAGACGCTGAATACCATGTGATTCAAGACAGATGGAGAAAACTTTCCACAGTACATAGTTAAATTATGGAATTTGGTCTCACAAGATGTGGTGAAAGTCAAGAAGCAAGTGGCTTTGAGAAAGGGTTTAGAGAAGGAAGCTGTCATTATTTACTAATCATGACCAAAATTTTGAAGTGGTTGCCTTTTTTGGACTGCATTTCCCAGAATCCTGCAACCATTATGGCTGCTGGCCCTGCTGGATAGGAAATTCTGGGAACTATAGTCCAAAAAATTAGCATCCACTTCAAAGTTCTGGTCATAATATAGATATTTTTAATTTTATTTCTTATGTTTATACCCAATTTTTCCATTTAAAAATAAGCACTCAAAGGTGGTTTAAAGACTTCTTAAAAGGATTTAAAACAAGTAAAATCAAATTTAACTTTAAAAAACGATTAAATCAAGAAAAATCCCACTGTAAAAACATCAATAAAATGAGTGAATACATTGAAACCATTAGGTTAGAAAGCACTGTGGTGGCTTAGTGGTTAAGATGCTGAACTTGGAGACTGAAAGATCAGGATTCGATACCTGAGTGCTGCATGACAGATCTTGGGGACATGAAAGGAGCCTCATTCGGGCATCCCCTGCTCAGAGTTTCTCTAGCAAAAATCATTTCAATGCAGAGTAATTTCTGACACAAAATTTATTTATTTAACCATTAGGTTTGATCAATGGCAAAGCCAAGAAAGTTGCTTCATTTTGGCAGTCTAGGGTTTGATCTGACATATATATTACATACAGTATATCTATCTATCTATCTATCTATCTATCTATCTATCTATCTATCTATCTATCTATCTATCTATCTATCTATCCATCTATCCATCCATCCATCCATCCATCCATCCATCCATCCATCCATCCATCCATCCATCCATCCATACTATATATCTATATCTATATCTATCTGTGTGTGTGTGCGTGTGTGTGTGCGTGTGTGTGTGAGTGAGAGAGTGAGTGAGAGAGAGAGAGAGAGAGAGCAAGAGAGAGAGAGAGAGAGAGAGGTGTCTGGTTGGTCTTTGTGTGACTATGCTTAGCTGGGCCTTTGACCTAATCCCACCTGGTACTTCTTATGCTCTTGTGTATCCACTTATTACTCCAAAAATCTTCTTTAATTTTTCTGTGCCTGTATAAGCAGGCTTTAAAAGTAGACATTCCTTGTGGCTTTGTTAATAGAAATTGCAAGCAAGAAAAGACCTATAATGAAGTTGTTGAACTGAGCGTGATGTTTGTTTTAGCATGGCTGTGTAAATTGTATTGCTCTGATAAAGAAAGAAATGTAAATACTAGAGAGAGAACACAGAAACTCTTTTATCTAAGTGTTCTGGATGAGGATGACTACAATTGGTTTTATGAATGGGTAGGCGTGAGATTGTGTACAATTCATGTTTAAGTATCTGGCTGCAGAGCCAGAGGTGGGGAATTCAGTTACCCATTGAGTCTTCTTGGTAGGGTCTGGGCTCCAATGATCCATAGGGTCCGTTCCAATGTTGTAGTTCTATGATGATGATGAGTAATTTAAATATTATAATATTTAATAATGATAATCTTCTTTACTTCCTCTTTTACCCCTTTGGGTATCGAGGGAGATAGAAGGTTCATGCTCTTGCACTTCTAGTGGTTTCTGCCAGTGTTATTTGGTGTTCTTGTAATATTTCTTTTATATTGATATTGATATATTTCTTTAATATTGAATAATATTATTGTTCATTTAAAATAGGCACATGATGCCTTTCTGCTAAAAAGGATCCGAGGTAGCTTTCACAGTACTGTATTAAAATAAGTAATATTAGATGTTGGAACAATGAATTATTACAGTATTTAAAATAGAATTAAACAAATATAATATTAAAATTACTAGATTAAAAACAGTAGTAAAACTACATTTAAAATAACAACCAAAGCAGCAGTTGTCCCATTTTAAATAAAATTTCTTAGACAGTCAGACACGAAGAAAAAACCTGCCTTAAGAGAAAGGTGTTTGCCTGTTTGTGGAAGGACAGATCCAGAGCATGGTAGCAGCAACAGAGAAGGCCTTTTCCCATGTCCCCATGAGATACGCTTGTGAGGCTGATGGGACCGAGAAATGGCCTTTCCTAACTCATTGTTCTGAACTCTTCTGTGGAGTCAAAGCTTAGGCATTGACGAGCAGCATTTCCCAATCTTTGGTTTTGGGATTTCAATTCCCAGAAACCTAAGTCAATTCCCCAAAGCACTGATAATGTACAGACTTAGGCTTTTGGGAATTGAAGTTCACCAGTGTTCCATGGAACATAGTTTGGGAAATGCTGGACTAAAGCATCTGAAAAGAAAATTGAAGCTTTTGAAATGTGAATCTACAGATGGCTTGCTAAGGATATAATGGGTTGACCTTGTGACTAATGTAGAAGTGTTGTACTGGATGGCTAAAAACAAGAACTAAGACCATTAAACAAAGAAAGCACCAATACTTTGGGCATATCATGAGGAATGACATAAAGTATACAATATTCCAACTTGCTATGCAAGGGAAGATCCCTGGGAAGAGAGCACCTGTACATAGATGGACCTTGTGGTTGAAGAACCTGAGAGACTAGTGTGGAATGTCTTGAGAAGAACTGTTCTGAGAAGTTAAGAACAGGAAGACTTATCGCCATGATAGCCAATATTTAGAACGGATGTGGCACTTGAAGAAGAAAAAGGAGTCAGATTTGTCTCAAAATATGTTGGAACTGTGCATGGTCATGTTCGCAATCCCAGTGCAGCTTAGCTGTGAGAGCTGTGCATCCAGTTACTTGATAAGGATTAACATTAGCTGTTGGCTAAGATGCTATGGAATGAACATTCCAGTTATTTAGAAGTTTAAAGGAGGCCAAGGGGAGAGATGAATTTTGGAAGGCTATGAAAAGATGGAGTGGTTTGAGTGGATGTTTCTATCTGAGAAGGAGCAGTGTGAAGTGGAGTAGCAATAGCAGTTACATAGTGTTTAGCGTACTTTCTGACCAGTTCACAGATTAATTAGCATTTTGTCCCCAACATGCTGGGAACTCATTTTACTGACCTCAAAAGGATGGAAGGCTGAGTCAACCTTGAATCCCATCAGGATTGAACTCGCACCATCAGCAGCTTTAGCTGCAGTAGAGAGTGTATCAGGGACACTTACACTGAATGGATATTGCAATTTGCAAACACAGGTAACAAACACATCTTTAAATTTCACCTGCCAGTCCCTATACTTAGACGTTTTGTAGCTATTTTCAAGACTCCGAAAGAGGGTCTAAAAAAGTAGAAGTGTTGCATAGATCATCTGCAAATCATCCTTAACAGTAACCTTATAAAGAATTAATCTCTGTGAATGGGTCTACTGCTAGCGGAGCTATTCAAACCTGTCGCTTCCGTAAGAAAGAATCAACTCTTATACTTGTTGAAAGAACCAAACTTTTATATTGAGTCTCAAGCCAGCTTTTGCACTTTCTTCTTTCAACCTAAACAGGAGCTTCTTTAGGTCCTCCTCACTTTCTGCCATTAGGGTAGTATCATCTGCATATCTCAAATTGTTGATGTTTCTTCCAGCAATTTTGATCCCAAATTCTGATTCTTCCATCCCTGCATTGCGCATTCTGTGTTCTGTGTATAAGTTGAATAAGCAGGGTGGCAAAATGCAGCCTTGTCTTACTCCTTTTCCTATTCCAAACCACTCCATCATTCCATTTTCTGTCCTAACTGTTGCTTTTTGATTCATGTACAGATTTCTCATGAGGCCTATAAGGTGTTCCGGTATTCCCATCTCTTTAATTACTTGCCACATTTTGTTGTGGTCGACACAGTCAAAAGCCTTAGTGTAATCAATGAAACAGAAGTAGACTTGTTTCTGATATTCCTTTGTTTTTTCCATGATCCATCTTATGTTGGCGATGTGGTCTCTAGTCCCCCTGCCTCTTCTGAAACCCGCCTGCACTTCTGGTAATTCTCTCTCCACATACTGTTGCAGTCTATCCTGTATTATCTTGAGCATCACCTTGCTAGCGTGAGGGATGAGCGCAACTGTTCGATAATTTGAACATTCTTTGGGATTACCCTTTAAAAATGTACTCCACTTTGAATTGGATGGTGCAGCTTTTTGGCTTTGAAAATAGGCTCGATTCCCCAGTAAGCTTGCAGCAGTTGGTAAATAAAGATGGATTTCTTTTTCTTCTGTTGGTGCTTTGCTGTTCATTATTCTCCACTTACTTCCCAGGGAGTGGCAGCTGTTGCTGATTTTCAGCACTCTATCAGTGGTAGACAGCTCCGGATATGCTTAATACTCTGTGGTGGAAAGTTGGGTGGAAGAAGCTATAATGCAACCCAATGTTAATTGTCCAATTCCCTGCAGAATTAACTTTTCATGAAACAAGAAGTGTTTCCTGTTCTAAAATATTTAAATATGTGCCTCTATTTTTGCACACATAGCACATCCTAATAGAATAGCTTTTATTGGGATAGTAAGGCTGGCAATAAGCATAAATGTAAAAATTTAATGTGCTGTGTATAGGGAATAAGAGTAGAAACAACTCTGTGTGTGTGCATGTGCGTGCGTGCGTGTGCGCGTGCACACATAAACATGCATACATTCATGGTGAAATACATTCCTAAAACTATTTGGTAATTGGAAGATGGCTTTTTGAGGGACGTATTTAATAATTATATTAAATCTTATTTTTAAAAGCAAGCAGGTTGGAAGAGGAGTTGGTTTTCAAGCAAACATTTCAGCATTTAAAAATTACAATCTGTTCTGTCTGCTTCTTTCCTTTCTTAGAGTTTGGATTGCGAAAACCAACCAAGACAATGTTAAACCATGAATCATTGAAGAAAATCACATTTAATTGATAAACAGTTCAGCTTTTGTGTAGAGGTTTGCTAGTACCGTGATTGCTTTTGCTTTATACCTGCCATCTAGAACCATTTCTTGGTTACCTTATGTTTCCTTCAAGCTTATGCAGAAAACCCTACCTTTTCTGCTTAGCTGCTGGCTTGTCTCTTTACACCTCATTCCTAATTGTAGCCAAGCTTAAAATATACATTGGCCCAAAGTAGGCTCTCATTAATCATATTCTGTTTTTAAAGCTCTCTTAAATTTGTGGACAAAAATTTCCTGAGAAGGTTCGAAGTATATTGGACATGGTATAAATGCCCCCATACCAGCATATGGCTTGCTGTCATTTCAAGTGTTATTGCTTTGATTGCAAACCAAAGTTTCAGAAGCACATAACTAAGCGTATTGCCCAGAACTGACTTGAGGAGACACAATTTTCCTTAATCCTGATATAATCCAGAGCTCCGATGATCTTTCATCTAGCTGGCAGGAACTTTGATGGCTTCCAAGAAGCTGTGGCTTCTTCTAAGAGGGCTCACCCTGTGTACTCCCAGCGTCTTGGACCACAAGTTCCATCATCTTCATCCAGTATGGTCATTTTGTTTTCAACGCACACGGGAGGGGCCAGATCAAAGAAACTGGCCTAACTAATCTGGCAGACCAAATGAAAACTTAAATAGTTGCTGTCTTGACTTAAATCAGGGATGGCCAAACTTTGGACTGTGGTTCGGTCACATGGTTCAGGGGGCCAGTTGCTATGTTCCAGGCCAGATCCAACCCCGACACCAATTCATCCTGCCTACGAAGACCTCGTCGCTCCTGGAAGTGGAAGTAAAACGCGACTGTACAGGTATGTTTTACTTCCGCTTTCAGGAGTGACGAGGGCTTTGTGGGCCGGATGAATTGGCATTGGGGCCGGATGCAGCCCCCAGGACATAATTTTGGCACCCCTGACTTAAATCATCTCTGGTGAGCAGTTCTAGTGAGATTTGAGATGCCAGATCTTTCCTCCCTACCCCTCCTGAAGTCAGGGAATGGCAAAAATATTGGGGAAGGTCAAACCTGGAGAAGAACAAAGTGTCCCATTTCCATTTTTGATGTAGGGGCTGAAGATGTTCTGGCTCTGGGGAAGACGTACCCTTTCCCCCCCTGGAGAAAAACCACTGAAGGCTTCCAAGGAGGGAAAAGATTTGTTGGATTTTATAGGATTCTTTTAGTGGAGCTGTTATGGGGTTCAACAGGAGCTTGCTGGTGACTTGGAGCTGCCAGGAACAGCCTGGCAGCCACTTATGGTGCATGGGTAGGACTTTTCCCATTTTCATCTTAGATCAAAATGCAGCATTTGGGATGCATCAACCAGAATTAAGTAGTTTAAAGGATCTATTTGGATTGGTGTTAGCATTTAGTTCTTCAGCCATATGTCAAAGAATGTCTGGCTGAAGTTGGTAAGATATACATGTGTAGGTAAAATAGCTAAGTTTCCCTGACAACTTAATAGTACTTTGTAAGTACAGTAAAACCTCTACATACAATGTTTCCCATTCTTCCAGGTTATTTGTATGTCAAAATTTTTTGTACTGTATGTCAAAAACACTGCATTACAGAAGAGGCCACTAGATATCACCATATTTGTATGTCGAATTCTTCCTACTAAAAATTTGTATGTTGATTGTTTTTTTAGCTAGGATTTCTATTTGTATGTCAATTTTTTGGAAGTAGAACCGTTTGTATGTTGGGGTTCCACTATATGTCTTTCCAACTTGGAGAACTAGTATTTTTTGCTACAATTAGAGCACTCAGGAGCCAATCATACTGACCATCAGTTAAGTCAAAGGTCACAAGAAGGAATAAACTTTCTGTCATCGTAACATGTACATAGTGATTTGCTCTGTGCTTATTGTTAGGTAGGGTTGGATGAAGTCATTCTACTCAGCTTCATATTTTATCCAAATATATGTTCGTTTCATCCTGTTTCTGCCTAGCAATATCATTTTTAAAATACAGTAAAACCCTGATTTATGAATGCCCCTACTTACGAATATTTCAATTTATGAATTGGTTCTGCACTTAAATCCATGCCTCGAGTTACGAACATGCCCCGAGTTACGAATTAATTCTTTTCCCACTGTGGTCCCTCCAGTGAAGCAAAAACCGCTATTTCCCCTATGGGTTTATATTTTATACACATGCAGCCGTTCTGAGCCCTGTAGGTTGCAGTAGAGTGTTTGGAGTGATTTCTTTGTTTGGAGTTTTGGTGCCAAAATGGCTGCCAGTTGCTGTTTCTTGCTGATTTTTTCTGAGTTTTCTGTCCATTTTCAAAGCTACTTTAAGGTAAGGTACAGCGTTTTTGCTTATACAGTGGTGCCTTGCTTAAAGAGCATAATGCGTTCCACGGGATTGCTCTTTAAGCGAAACACCATTGTAAATGACCAATTGTGGGGGAAATTGCAAACCCCGATTTATTTGTTAAGCGAGTTTTTGGTTGGTTTTATTTGTTAAGCGAAGCAAACATTCAGAGAAAATGCTGCTCTTTAAGCGAGTTACTCTTTAAGCGAAACGCTCTTTATGCGAGGTTTGACTGTACATGCTTTCCTTTCAATGCTGCTGTTGTTTTTGGGTGGTTTGATTGATTTTTGGAGGGTGCCCCCCCGTTTTGATATTTGGAGGGGTGGTGGGGCTTTTCCTTTATCCAAATGGAGATGCCTCGAGTTATGAACAAATTCGAGTTGTGAACAAGGCCATGGAACTGATTTTATTCGTAACGCGAGGTTTTACTGTACACAAAATTCAGTGTGTGATTTTTTTTCAAAGTGTACAAAATTCATACCATATTACATTAGAGTGTTAGTTAATATATGCAGTTTTCAAAGGTTTTGCTAATAAAATGCATGAGGTCTTTACATTTAATGAAAATACTGTATGAATTTCTGCCCTCATTGTTTCTCAAGTAGAGGTCCTGAGTTGCAAAACTTAAAGAAAGTGTCAGAATTAAAATATAATTTATTTAGTACAGTAAAACCTTACATAAAGAGCGACTCGCTTGCAGACTAACTCACTTAAAGAGGAGAATTTTTTCTGAATTGTCACCTTGCTTAACAACTAAAACCAACAAAAAACACGCTTAACAACTAAATCAGGTTTCGCAATCCCCCCCCCCCCCCCCGGGCCAGAAGTCACAATTGGTCACTTACAATGGTGCTTCACTTGAAGAGCAAACTCACTTAAAGAGCAGTCCCGTGGAACACATTATGCTCTTTAAGCGAGGTGCCACTGTATGTACATATTGGTCTGTGAAGTGCAGAGTTGGTCATATACAAAACTCTATGCATACACCTTTAACTCTTTTGATAATGTTGTTATAGTTTGGTGTGATTTCACATTTTTCTAGTAATCTGGTAGATTGTCATCATTACACTGTGTGTCTGCGCGCATGCGTGCGCACGCACACATATTTGTTTGTTTGTGTACATGCATGCACAAAATTTTTACTAGTCATTTAATGTATATTTTTCTCCATTACGAATATTATCAGTCTTCTTATGAAAACCCATTCCATAATTTACATCAGTTATGCTACATAGGAAGGACTGCAGTGGCTTAGTGGTTAAGATGCTGAACTTGACAACTGAAAGGTTGGCAGGTCGAGACCTGCATACTGCATGACGGAGTGGACTCCTGTCTCTGTCTCAGCTCTTGCCAACCTAGCAATTCAAAAGCAAGAAATTGCAAGTAGATAAATAGGTACCATTTTGGTGGGAAGGTAAACAGCGTTCCACGTACACCAGTATCTAGTCATGCCTGCCACATGTCCACAGAAATGTTTGCAGACAGCACTAGCTCTTTGGCTATGAACAGAGATGAGCACTGAATCCTACAGTTAAATATGACTGGCTTTCGAGCAAGGGCAACCTTTACCTTTACCTATGCTGCATAATGCTGATGATGTCAGCAGGCACGACCATTTTTGATTTATAAAAAAGAAAAGAAAAAGAGCCCCATCCCCTGTAAAGTCTATAATTCCTGAAAATAACGGCTGAAACATCAACAGTCTTATGCAGCACAAGTTGTGGAACAAGATTTCATCTTTTACCGTTATTGTGATAGCTTTTGGGAAGGCTTCTTACTTCCTTTTTCTTCTAAGAAGGCTTATAATTAGAAGAGGAACTTCAGGATCTATTTGTATTTCATCTTTGCTCAGCTCTATGAGCATTGGCAACATGTTTTGTTGTTGTTCAGTCACACACTCAAGTACGACCCTTTGTTACCCCATAGACCAAGGATTCTCAAACTGCGGCCCGCAGGCCAGACATGGCCCATGTCACCATTTCATGTGGCCCACCACTACCTCCACCACACCAGGAAGTGCCATTGGTTGGAGGAAGGGCAAAATGGCCATCTGGCCCCTGAAGGTGTCTGACGGATCATGACCCGGCCCTCAGCTTTAAAAGGTTGAGAACTCCTGCCATTGACAATATTAACAGGCAACATGTACTTAACTCCAGAATTTCCCACACTACTAAAGGTGATACAGTAAAACCTCAGATAACGCTAAGACTTGGTTCCACAAGTCTTGGTGTTATACGATTTTTAGTGTTATCCGATGCATGTTAAAATCCTATGGGATCCATAGAGATACATTGTAACCACACAGGCTTTAGCGGTTGTTATCTGATGCATCCCATAGGATCTTAATGTTATCCGATGCAATTCTTCCCCTCAGATTGCTTAATGTTATGCGATTTTAGTGTTATTCGATACTAATGTTATCTGAGGTATTACTGTATTAGCAAAATTCCTTTGCCAGTGTAGCATAATTAGCATAATTCTTGATATTAGTGAATTACTGCAAGTTCCAAAGCCAGTACAGATATTATTTCTTCTGTGCTCCAGTTGCACAACTTGGAATATAGTAGGTGGTGTCAACTGTGTTTTCGTAACTTACAGCAAAAGATGCCCCCACAGTTAATCCTTTTATGCTTTGCTTAGATCAGGACTCTGGCCAACCTCTTCGTCTCACAAGTTACACTATGAGGAAACGGCTTAGAAAAATTACCGTAGTTTCTTAGAAAGTAACACTGGCCAGATTAGAGATCTTCCTTGTGAACTGGATGATCAGTACATAAAGCATAACCCATGTGGTGTCCATTGTATTTCTGTATATCCTAGGTTTTCTTAAACTCTCCTGAATGCCAAGATATAAATGTCTAGTTTTTACAGATTGAACATTTACACTGAAAGATGCATGGAAACACTAACAGCGAATGAATATGACTGTGTAGCTTTCTTTGCTGTGAATTCCTTTACTGAACTCCATAATTGTCTCCATTTTCACCCTCTTGTATTTGTTTGCATGCTGCGCCAAGTGATAGAAATAGTTCTCCTCATTTCCTCCTCTCTTTTTCATGTCCCAGAATCCATCAGTTCCTCTGACCTTTTTTTCATTGACCACCTGGCTTGCTCTGGGCTTTTTGCCAGCACCAGTCTAATTTGAACCCAGAGGCCTCAGTTGGGTGATCGTCCCTTCATTTCATAAGTCGAGGTATACATTAGTCTTTTGCCTGCAGACATAACCTCTTAGCTTCTCCGTTCTGCTTGAAGTGGGAAACTATAGTTCTCAATTTTATAACAAGCCTATGTAGGGTTTCTCAACCTTGGGCCTCCAGATGTTCTTGGACTTCAATTCTCAGAAGCCTTGATCAGCAGGTGTGCTGAGTTGGGCTTCTGGTAATTGAAGTCCAAAAACACCAGGGAGCACAAAGTTAGTATGTTAATTTGAAATTGCCGTATTTTGGAGGGCCATAAGACACACCTGACCATAAGATGCACCCAGTTTTTAGAACAGGAAAACAAGGGGAAAAAAAATATTCTGAACCAAATAGTACCGGTATACTAAAATATTTACAGTAGTAAAATAAAGCAAAGTATGGTAATATTTAACAGCAACACAACAAAACACAGGCCTGACACCCATTGCCCATTGTCCTGCGCTATCTCGGGAGTTACCATCTTTGGTTCTGGATGGGGCAGTTTTGCCCCAAACAGACCTGGTGCGTAATCTGGGGGTCCTCTTGGACTCACGACTACTGCTCGAGGAGCAGGTGGCAGCCGTGGCCAGGAGGGCTTTTGCACAACTTCGTGTAATACGCCAGCTACGCCCACTCCTAGACCGGGATTCCTTGCTCATGATCACACATGCTTTGGTCACCTCCAGACTTGATTACTGTAATGCGCTCTACATGGGGCTGCCCTTGGTGACCATTCGGAGGCTCCAGCTGGTCCAGAATGCGGCTGCTCGGGTAGTGATGGGGTGCGGGCGTTATGCTCGTGCCTCACCACTGCTTCGGGAGCTGCACTGGTTGCCAGTATGTCTCCGGGTGCAATTCAAGGTGCTGGTTATTACCTTTAAAGCCCTACATGGTAGTGGGCCAGGATACTTAAGAGACCGCATCGTCCCAAGGACATCTGTCCGTCCCACCAGGGCGGATCGGAGAGGCTCTCTTATCATTCCATCGGCTAGAGAGGCGCATCTCTCTAGCACCAGGAGGAGGGCCTTCTCCGTGGCCGCCCCGGCCCTTTGGAACCTCCTGCCAACTGAGTTACGTCTACAGACAGAGCTCCTGCCCTTTCGGAAGGGCCTAAAAACCTGGCTGGCAGGGCAGGTGTGGGGGTCCAGGAACATGGGGTCCCATGTTGGGTGGCTGATATGATGGGACAGCCACCCCTCCCTCACTCTTTTAAACTTTTAAAATCTTTTAAAACCTTTTAACCTTTTTAAATCTTTTAAATTTTTGTAAATTCATGGTTTAATTCTTTTTTAATTGACTTTTAAGTAATTTATGAACTTTAAGGTTTTAATTTATGAATTTCTGTAAGCCGCCTAGAGTCAGGTTCGCCTGATTAGGGCGGGGTAATAAATCTAAATAAATAAATAAATAAAAAATAAACACGCGCGCGCGCGCGCACACACACACACACTATTCCTCTCCAACTCACCAGGTAGCACGTGGCAGGGCTCTTGGGTGGTGCGGCCATGGGAGGGTTCCTCCGTTCCCCTGGGGGGATGCTCAGGGCGCAGAGGCACTTGGCCTGGCACTAGGCCAGGCACCTTTCGTGGCCTCCACTCGCCATGCCCCCCAGTGCTGGGGTCGTGGGCATGGGGCACGGAGGCACTCAGCCAGGTGCCTGTCGCGGCCTCCGCTCGCCACGCCACCCAGTGCAGGGTGCTGGGTATGGGGGTGGTGGCCCAGCGCTAGAACAGGCGCCTGCCGCGGCCTCCGCCCAACACATGCAAGCTCTGATTCCAAGCACAAAATGGCTACTTGGCTCATCGCGCATGCGTTTAAAGCTGAGCACTGGAGCTGTGCACTCATCAATTGATATCTTAACATGCATGTGTGCCGAATCAAGCAGCCATTTTGTGCTTGGAGCGCACATGCTTCGGACCATAAGACGCACCCTCGTCCCCCCACCTTTTTTGGGGGGGAGGAGTGTGTCTAATGGTCCGAAAAATACGGTAACTTTCTGGCTCATTCCATACTTGGGATTGCAAGCAGAAGCAAAATAAGGCAAGGCAGTTTACATCATTCAGAAGGATAATATAAAAGTTAAAAACAGGTTTCACAATATTAAAAGATAATTAAATAACCAATATTAAAAATGGTATATAAAATCTATACAAAAAAACCATTTAAAAGCAGCAAAGGACAAGTAATCCCAATTTTTAAAAAACCCATCTTAAACATCCAATACCTGAAGAAAAATATCTGCTTGAAGAAGGACATGGAATGGTAGAACCAGCCTTTGAATTAAGTCTAGAAGCGGATTAGCAAACATTGAAGTTGCTGTAATAGGGCTTCAAATGATCCCTGTAACCAGCCCCAATTAACAGTTTGGCTGCAGCATTTTTGGACCCATTGGAGTTCCCAAGCACTTTCCAAGGGCAGCCCCACTTAAAATATGTTACAGTAATCTAGCCAGTAATATTACTCAGGTTATGAATCTACTATATAACTGTCTAAACTTGGCCTATTTGGTGTTCACTATGATTAATTGCTGTCTAAAAAGTTTGGATTGGGAGCCAGTGCAGGTATAGTAGTGGATCAACCTAGGATCAAGAAGAACTGAGTTCAGATCCTCACTCAGCCATGGTAATTTGTAGGTGGTAGCATTGATAAACCCCTTCTCGAATGCCTAACATTTCTTGAGATCCTTTAACTGCTGGCTGGGTTAGATTGCAGATTCCAGAATCCTTCTGTATTATAGCCACTGATGTAGGTAGCATGAGGACTCTAGATCTGCAGCTCAATATATAGTATATCTAGAGAGCTAGAGTTTGGGGGAAACAGCATTAAATTTACCACTGTAAATTGGAGTAGAACAGTGATGGCCAACCTTGGCACACCTGTTGTTCTTGGACTTCAGTTCCCAGAAGTACAAGTCAATACACCTACTAATCACGGCTTCTGGGAATTGAAGTTCAAGAACATCTAGAGTGCCAAGGTTGGCCATCACTGGAGTAGAACTATCTGTTTTGCAAGCTTGGTTGAAAAAAATTGACCCTTGGAAATAAGTAAACTGAGTGTCCTATCAGGTGTTTAAAAATTAACACACAAGGAAGGGCATATGCTGGTCTTGTTGCTACCTGTCACCCCTCTGCCTACATGGAGAACAATCGTCTGAAGAGGAGTTATGTGCAGAAGGCTCTCCTTGCATACCCAAAACCTGAAACATCAGGATTCATGTGCTGTGAAAAGCAAAATGGAACAGTTCACTTCTGCCACCTCATGTGTTGGGTTTGACTCCTTCCTTCTGAATGACTGAGTGCAACTGAAATGTTCCAGAGATGAACCTTTCTCAATGCTACTAATTAGGGTAGCTGTATATTATCTCTAGTATCAGAGGAAGTGGACCTCCCTCCGCCTTATCAGGAGAAGGCAAGACTTTCTGGAGAAAACACTAGTTCTGCGAAAGGTTGAGGGCAGCAGAAAAAGAGGAAGACCAAATGCAAAATTAATTGACTCCCTAAAGCAGGGGTGCCAAAAACTTTTCCCTTCAAGGGCCTGACCACATCCCTTCAGACAGCTGAGCAGGCCAGTCACGTTCCTCCCGGCAGCGGCATATAAATTCAATGCATTTTTTTTGCCACTTCCGCCACTTACAGCATGGTCGGAACATTTTCCCGCCATTTTTTGATTATTATTTTTGGCGTGTTTTCAGTGCATTTTTACTGTGATTTCCACACTTTAAGGGGCAGCGAGGCACGTATGGTGATGGCGCCAATCCAGTCCACAGGCCGTAGTTTGGCTACCCCTTCCCAAAAGAAGCCACAAGCTTGGGTTTGCAAGAGCTGAGGTGGTTTTTTGAGGACAGGAGATTTTTGGAAATAATTCATTCATAGGGTCTCCATAAGTTAGAGACAACTCAGTGGCACATAACAACATCAAATGTCCATAATTTGCTGTCTACCCTGATTCTCCAAGCCCTGTACAGATCTGGGGAAAGTTTGGTTTTACAACTCTCAGAGTCTCCCTGCTACATGAGGAATTCTGGACCTTATAGTCCAAAATAAAATTATTTCAAGGATTTGTTCAAGATCATGGAAAAGTTCTTTTTCACTAGAGCTCCCAAGAATCCACATTCTTCATGACAATTTGACTTTGGGATTCTGAGAGTTGTAGTCCAAAAAGTAACTTTTCCCATCTGTGCTTAGGCAGCACTTTTAACTCCAAATACTTATGAAAGAGCAAGCCCTGTTGAACACATTCAACATTTATAGGGCGGCATTGTAGGAAATGTAACGAGGCATGTAGCCATTAAGGCATCTGCCTCAAGCAAGTGCTATCTAATCCCAATTTGCCATCTGCCCACCCCACCCCTCGTTTTGTTTTCTTCCAAGAACTCCTGTTTCTACCCATCAAAGAAATCTTTTATAAAGGAGGGAGGGGTGGTGGTGAGATCATTTTTGCTTGAATGTTTGGCAAATGAGGAAGGCAAGGGAGATTGTTTTGAGTAACACAAGGGGATGAGAAGCAGAAATGTTAATATTCTTCCCTGTCAACCAAGTTTGAGATCTTTTACCTTCAGAATGTTTTTAGCATCATGAGGGGGGTTTCCAAGATGAATTTAGGAAACCAGAATTGAATGTGGTCTCATGACTTCTGTCTAGCACAGGGGTGCCCAAACATGGCCCAGGGGCCTGATCCAGCCACTGATGCCAATTCATCTGACCCACGAAGCCCTTGTCGCTCCTGGAAGCAGAAGTAAAATGCACCCGTACTTCTGCTTCTGGGAGTGACAAGGGCTTCGTGGGCTGGATGAATTGGCATCAGGGTCCGGATCTAGCCCCTGGGCCATAGTGACCAGCCCCCTGAACCACGTGACTGGCTCACAGCCCAAAAAGTTTGGGCACCCCTGTTCTAACATGTTTCTTAAGATGGGTGAGAGAAACCCTTATTCTTTGAAACAACATACAAGCAAGTGTTCAATATACAGTACTAGCAAAGTCAATGTGAAACCCCAGTGAATTCAAGGAAGGCAGATGGTTCTGCCCATTCAAGGGAGAAAGGCAGGTCAGTATTGAGGAGGTGGATTCAACCTTACAGCAGGTGGGAGTATTGGTAGCAGGCTGCTCTACAGAGGGACAGGCGGTTCCGTCGAAAGGGGGGGGGCAAATGAGGATGACCATCTGTAAAGGAGTGTCCAGTATAGAGTCCCTGTTCCCAGGAGGGACGTTTCTTGCAATATGGTGGAACAGCTGGAATGGAGTGGAGGGGGGAAAGCAGAGATAGGATGTGTGGAAACATGAGACAAGTTCTGGCTGTTAAAGTGGGGAGTGGTTGCTGAATGCAGATGGGTATTTTTAGTGATACAGTAACCTTTTTCAAATGATAAATAGCAGTGACAGTAGTCTTATTCAGTTATTTGTTAAGTTTATGCATTCCATACACAGGAAAATGGAAGCATGCTTGTATTTCTCTGTCAAAATTTTGCTCATGTCTGAGAAAGACTGTTCAGTCCACATAAACCAGAACCCTGATTCACCACCACCACCACCAGTGTTTTGTTGTGTCTGGGGACTGTAGCACAAAAAGAAAAGGCTCTCCTTCATTTGACATTTTGCTTTTGCTTAAGGAAGGTAATGGGACTACTGTGGCCTAGTGGTTAAGACGCTGAACTTGACAACTGGCAGGTCGGCAGTTTGAGACCCAAGTGCTGAAAGACAAAGTGAGCTCCTGTCTCTGTTCTAACTCCTGCCAGCCTAGCAGTTAGAAAGCAAGAAATTGCAAGCACTGTAGATAAATAGGATAATGGCAACAGGCCCTATCAGTCCCTGGAAAATAGATGGGCAAGAAGTAGAAGCAGTGACAGATTTTACTTTCTTAGGATCCAAGATCACTGCAGATGGTGTTTGCAACCATGAAAGAAAAAGGCGACTGATTCTTGGAAGACAAGCTATGAGAAACCTGGGGAACATAGTGAAAAGTAGAGATATCACCTTGCCAACAAAAATTCGCATAGTCAAAGCAATGGTATTCCCTGTGGCAATGTATGGTTGTGAGAACTGGACCATTAGGAAAGCTGAGTGCAGAAGAATAGATGTCTTTGAAATGTGGTGTTGGAGGAGAGTTTTGAGAGTCCCCTGGACAGCAAGGAGAACAAATAGGTCAATCTTAGAAGAAATCAACCCTGACTGTTCCTTAGAAGATCAAATAGTAAAGATGAAGCTAAAGTACTTTGGACATCAAATGAGAAGAGAGTATTCACTTGAGAAAGCCTTGATGCTGGGAAAGGTGGAGGGCAAAAGAAGGGGGCAGCCAAAAATGAGATGGCTAGATGGTATTGTAGACGCAATGGTCACAGAGCTGAGCGGGTTGAGGAGGATGGTGGAGGACAAAGGTGCCTGGCGGGCAATGGTCCATGGGGTCGCAAAGTGACTGAATAACAACAAATAGGTACCATTTTGGTGGGAAGGTAACAGCATTCTGTGCACACCAGCATTTAGTCATACCTGCAACAAGACCACAGAATCATCTGTAGATTCTGACAGCACTGACTCTTTATCCAGGAAGCAAGGGTGATCTTTTCCTTTATCTAAAGAGAAGGAGACAAGACTTGTGATCTCCTCTTATTGCATGTGGATGTTTCCTGTCCTAGTTCATCAAATAGAACAGAAAACTACATCGAATTCAGGAAAGACTGATGGACTCCCATATCTCTGCCACCATATTAACTAGTGCTTTGATGCAGGCCTGGATGGACCATGTGATAGGGTTGAGTAGTTCTTTAGTTCAGTAATACAACTTGTATTAAGAGCTCAGGAGTCATTTCACTCCATCTCTGCTGGTCAGTTTGCCAGGACACTCTGTTAAGAGGTTGGTAGTGCTCTGCCTGGCAGACAAAGTGTTTTACATTACATGAGAGGTTATAAATGTGGGTGGTGGTGGTGGGTTGCATTAATATACATATTAATATTACTGGAACCTTTGACTCCTATCCTATTCATGACACAAGGCGAATCACATAAGAGGGCCCCAGTGCTTTAAATCTTCTTGTGCAACCAGGCACACAGTTGGTTGTGTGACCAAACTTTCAACCAGTGCAAGTTTGGACACACAATGGAGAGTCTGCTGGAGTGTAAAAATGTTTGTTTGCTTGCACTTACACAGTCATGTGGTCCCCCCACCACTACACACACACACAATTGCTCCCTGGTGTTTCAATGTTATTGTTTTGATTTAAACACTTTATAGGATCACAGTAAATTTAGATTTGAACTTTTGCTTTGACTTTCTTTCTAATAAAGATGCATAAATGTTTGCTGTGTACAGTTGTACCTTGCTTAAAGAGCATAATGTGTTCCACAGGATTGCTCTTTAAGTGAGTTTGCTCTTCAAGCGAAACACCATTGTAAGTGACCCATTGTGACTTTGGGGTGTGTGTGTGTGAACCCCGATTTGTTTGTTAAGCGAGTTTTTGGTTGGCTTTGTTAAGCGAAGTGAACATTTAGAGAAAATTCTGTTCTTTAAGTGAGTTACTCTTTATGCAAGGCACTCTTTAAGCAAGGTTTGATTGTATTATGTTATTATCCACTGTACGTTTTCTTTCCAGGATAGAAGAAATCGACTCTTATGCCTTACCTTCAGAAAGTACCTTCTTCTCTTTCCATTTATTTGCTTTGAAAGGATCCTACTCTTTAAGACAACTGTGACACCCTTTCCAGCATTTATTGAAGAGGAATTGAAAAGCTTTTTTTCCATGGGAAGTAGCCTTAGGTACTTTCCAGTGGCTTGAAAGAGTCC
The DNA here is from genome assembly GCA_030440675.1 of Furcifer pardalis. Taxonomy (NCBI): domain Eukaryota; kingdom Metazoa; phylum Chordata; class Lepidosauria; order Squamata; family Chamaeleonidae; genus Furcifer; species Furcifer pardalis. The sequence continues at coordinate 12,447,926 of CP126894.1, read as the reverse complement.
CTGATAAATTATTGCTTGGGAAAATATGAAGTTTGTTTGTTTGTTTAATCAAACTTTTATGCCACTCTCCTCACAAAGACCCAGGGTGGCTAACAAACTTTAAAAACCCTTTAAACACAGTAAAAATATGGTATAAAAACAGAATTAAGCATGATTAAAAAGTTACAAAAATTAAAAGAGATTAAACAAGCCACACACAGTGCGGGAGGGTTTAGATGAGCCAACAAACTGAGGCAACTGTTTGGCCCCACACATGCCCCGCCTGCCAGGTCTTAACCCCCTTCCTAAAGGGCAGCAGCTCCGTCTGGAGACGCAGTTCACTTGGCAGGAGGTCCCATAGGGTCGCAGCAACATGGAGAAGGCCCTCCTTCTAGTACTTTCATTCCATGTGTGAAATTTTTGTCTGCTGATGAATACATGACTATGTTCAATTGTTTGGTTGTTCCTGTTCAGTTTCTTCCATATAAACAGAGATGTGAAATGATGGTAGAGCAGACCAGGCAACATGTGCATTTGATGGTTATTAGGGAAGTTCCAATTGCAGATAAGTCCACATGTGAAATATAAAATTGACCCCCATTTTTGTTCTTACAGTAATTGTCAAATAAGTAAATTAGCTTTGATTTCATTTATCTGTAGGAACTTTGCCATTTCCTTTGCTTTATTTCTTTAATCGTAATATTACGACTCTGCAAAGTGTGGTGTTTCTATGTTTGTTTTGTATTGCGTTTGGCAGTGAGGCTGGACAGGAAGTACACTATAGAGAGTAAGAGCTTCTTCTTCTTCATTCATTTCCAGATCAAACTTTGGATTGCCAAAATGAAGCTACTTCCTTGGCTTTGTCATTGGCCAAGATTAAGTCTTCATTGCTGCATGTTTCTAGTAGTAGTTGGCAGGCCAGTAAATGAGCCGGATTCTGTATCTCTCCACATTCACACAGTGTTTTGTTGTCCGCCAGCAGCCCCCACTCGAACATGTTGGTCTTGCATTTAGGGACTCCAACTGTTTTTATTTTTAATTTTTGTTTTTGTTTTCTGATATTTCACAGTGCTGATATTCTTTTCAAAGGCATCCAAGTATCAGTGAGGAGTGTAATAATAATTCCATTCCATCAAGTCAATTATATCTTACAGTGATCCTTTTCAGTTTTTTTTAAAGACACAGGGTTAAATCCAATAATGTGTTAATGGCCTTATGATCATGCTGAGGGCATCCCAGTATCGCTGAGGACTAAGAGCTAAATCCAAGATTGTGAGAGGACTTTTTCTCCTGCTTCCTGTATTCTTTACATACCTAACAAGTCTACTCTGGAGCGATCGCAGGTCCCTTTGAACTGATTAGGGCAGGGGTGCCCAAACTTCGGCCCGGGAGCTGGATCCGGCCCCTGACACCAATTCATCCAGCCCGCACCACCCTCGTCACTCCCAGAAGCGGAAGTAAAACGTGGCTGTACGGGCATGTTTTACTTCCACTTTTGGGAGCGATGAGGGTGATGCAGGCCAGATGAATTGGCGTTGGGAGCCAGATCTGGCCCAGGGACGCAGTTTGGGCACCCCTGTACCGCATAACTAGCCCATGGCCTGAAAAGTTTGGGCACCCCTGGATTAGGGAGAGGGGAATCTTGGCCATTTACCAATCCAGCTCTTGTTTTGTTTGATTAAGTCTTTGTATTTTCATTTACAAGTGTGGAAGCAAAGATTTCAGGACTCCAGCAACATCTTGTGATGTAGTTCCATATGCAAATGAAATGCATGAAATTTCACTTATTTACAACACATAGTACTGTAGCTAGTTTCACCCTTCAGAAGATTAGGTTTCCAAGTCTCTCTTATTCTCTTACATTTTACTGTTGAGTTGAGAAAACAGCAGGCTTATTAAGGAAACAAACCATTGTTTTAAAATACTTGCACTGCAAAATGTAAATGTAAAAAAAGCCCCTACTTGTCAGAATGAAAAATGACAATAGCAGAAAAATAATATGTAGGACATCTGCTATGACTTTTCTCTGTTTCTCTCTCTCTTTGAAGGTTACATATGATTTTAAAATGCATTCAAAGCAAATAGTGTAGAAATCAAAATGGACATTGCAATAAGAGTTAAAAATGGAGCTTTGTTAACATTTGGCGTGATCTCTTTGATGATTCACACCATTGTAAATATCAGGTATCTAATATTTTAGCAATTGGGGAGGGAGGAACTTTTCCATGCCAATGCAAAGATGGTGTATAAAATTCAAAGCCCTTGAATTCCTTATTCATGTTTCTTTATCTTTAAATCATACTTAGACTAGAGAGCCCTTCTCACCAAGGGCACCTTCAAAAGAGGACTTTTTTCTGTAAAGGGACATGTGACCAGTCTACTGTTATTGTTGTACAACAGAGCGCTAAGAGACTCAGGAAATAATGAAGATTTGCAGACCTGTTTAAAAGAAATCCTCAAGTAATTACCTTGGAATTTCAGCAATTCGCTTGCAGGATTAATACTAGGTGTAGCTTTTGATGAATTAATAATATCTTTATGGCATGTCGTAGTATATTCTTTTCTCCAGAGTTTGAAAAAGTTACTCTTTGCAGCTTCACAATCCTTCTAACCACTACATCTGGAGTAGGGATTTGGGGGGCATTTTTACCCCACTGTCAAATAATTTTCACAAGCTCTGTTTTGCATATGCAAAGACCCAGGTTCTTTCTTAGCTATCTCCAGGGCAAAGTTTAGAAAAGTTACTTTTTAGGCTACAATTCACAGAATCCTCCAGTATAGAAAAACAGCTTTTGGAAACTTTGCTTCAGGTAGAGCTAGTAAACACTACTAGTCAAAACTTTAAGTGAGGTGTTGCCTACATCAGTGTAAGCAAGACTAAGGGAAGTGGATCAGGGCAGCTTTCTGTGTACGTTGTGCCAACTCATCTCAACAAATGCACACAAGTTGGGGTGAATTATTTTGGAGCTAGGTGTTCATTTATGCCATGGCTACCCCTGCTGTTCTGAAAACTGATCAGTTTCCATTTCCCCTCCATTGGCAGCTGTTTGCTCACAACACCAAGTTATGGATCGAATCAGAAGCCGTATTGGAGGCATGTATTTGTATACATCATTTTTTTTTTAATATTGGAGATACATACACACATAGAATCCCTTTAACTGGGTCAAGGTACAGGTTCTTTAGTGTAGTGTCATTTTGCAGTATACAGTATATATAATTAATTGGTGCCTGCAGTGACATGTTGCAGTACTGTGTGTTCTAGTTCAGTAACCTAACTGGGGTAAACAGAAAGAGCCTCTTCGAAGATTGTGGTATTTTTGAACCACAGTCAGGGGCAACCTGGTGACGGCAACCTTGTGTTGCCAGCTAAACTTTCTTATACTAGGTCGGGTGAAGGGAACTCCAGAATGAACTCACAAAAAATGTGCCTTCATTTTGGTAGTTTCACATCTGGCCTAGACATGGAAGAAGAAGTATCCTAACTAGTCTGTCTATTCATTTTTCTAACTCTTCTGCATTTTTGTTCTCACTACACAATGGTCACTTGTCATGTGGTGTCCTCTGAGCATTTTCAGTCCTTGCTGAGGTATTTCGAGGGAGATGTTCATCTTTGGGTTTTCTCTTTTACTTTCTTTTCTTAAGAAATTTCTTCTTTTGCTAACCTTAGTTTTCAAAAAACCTGCAGGTATATTTCCCTGCTCAATGAGGATACTAGGATAGACATATGTCCTCTTTTATAGTGGGCTCTTCTCTGTTTGAAAATGTCCTCTGCATGCCTTAACTATAAAGCAGTTTCAGGAAGGTGATCAAGACTCGGGAGTTGTGTATTGAAATTCCCCTATGGCTATGGAAAACCAGTGTCTTTAGCTGTAGAAATAAATGACTCCTCGAACATCTTATGCATCTATTAATAATGAAAACTTATGAATAATAATTGTGTGCTATCAAGTTAATTCTGACTTATGATGACCTTTCTAGGGTATGTTTAAGGTAGAGAATACACAGTAGTTTACTACAGTATTCCCTTCTTTTGGGGGGCACTCTGGGACGGTGTAGGGAATCACTCTCAACCTCTGACTTATCAGCAGGATACCTTAACCATTGAACCATCCAGCCAGCTATTGTGGTGAAAATAAATGGGAATTAATTTGATGGCATGTAACACACATGGATGTTTAAAATAACATAAGGAGACTTATGTAGATCTGTGTTTTATTTTATCCATTTATAAGGTGATAAATATCCTTGTGGTCAACAGTATTTGCATTCCACCTTCTTTTGGGTTCAGCAGTTCAAGACCTGAGTACTGCATGATGTACTACATTATGGTGTGAGCCAGCTCTTGCCAATCTAACAGTTAGAAAGCAAGAAACTGCATGCAAATAGATAGATACCACTTTGGTGGAAAAGTAAACAGCATTCTATGAACTCTGGTGTAAAGGCATGCCTTCTACAGGTCCACAGAAATGTCTACAGACGCAGACAGCACTGGCTCTTTGGCTGTAAACAAAGATGAGCACTGAACCCCAGAATCTGATACAATTGGCTTTTGAGCAAAGGCGACCTTTACCTTTTTTGGGTTCAGTCTATCATAATCCACAGAGTGCCGTCAGAGAGGTTCAAGAATGGAGTGGTCATTGCAGAATTGAGGGTGATGGCAGTGGTGTTTTGATGATGGTGATGTCTGAGGGGAAGAGAGCGTGCATCAAGAACAGGGAGTTGAATGTTGTGGTATAAAGGCAAAGTGAGAGTTCAGAGGAGGACTAGAAATAATAAAGGTGTAACAGAAACCGAGTACAGTAATACCTCATATAACATTAGTATCGAATAACACTAAAATCGCATAACATTAAGGAATCTGGGAGGAAGAATTGCATCAGATAACATTAAGATCCTATGGGATGCTTCAGATAACAACCGCTAAAGCCTGTGTGGTTACAATGTATCTCTATGGATCCCATAGAGGATCAGATAACACTAAAAATCATATAACACCAAGACTTGTGGAACCAGGTTTTAGTGTTATATGAGGTTTTACTGTATTCAACAATCAGCCCAGCTAGAATTGTTTATATTTTGTTCAAGCCTTGAAAGTACATTCTGACAGCTTTGACTGTTTGGTCAGAGAAGTTGCTAGATTCTTAAAATTTCAGCATAAACAAGATACAGCCCTGGTTTTGATTGAAATATGTATATAAGGAACAGGAAGTACAGTAACACCCCGGATAACGATTGCACCGGATAACGCTAAAACCGCATAATGACGACAAATTTGGGGGGAAGATTTGCACCGGAGAATGTTCTTTCTAGCGTTATCCGATGCATCGTAATAAAGAAGTAAAGGAGGCCAAAGCTCCTCTCCCTGCCACATCCCTCCTTCCTCCCCACCCCCCACCCCCAGCAATGGGGTGCCGTACTGCCGAGAGAATCCAGCCCAGCCCTGGCCCTGCTTACCTTCAAGCCACCACAGCTGCTGCTCCCACCAGGTTCCCCAGGCAGCCCTTTGCACTGGAACTCATGGCTGGCCCAGGCAAGGGTAGCGTGCACGATCAAGCCGGCCTCTGCTCCGACTGAGCCAGGCTTGACCAGCCGATTGCAGAGCACAGAGCTATGCCTCATGGCAGGCAGAGGCAGCCGAGCGCCGATGCAAGAGATCAGAAAATGGAGAGGAATGGTTGCCAAGGTAGCAAGAGATAATCGGATAAGGCTGAAAATCGCATAACGTTAAGACTTGTGGAACCAAGTCTTAACATTATCCGATGTATTACTGTATGTAAAATTATGAATAAGAAAAACGAAAGGGTTTGAGTGCAGACTGAAGAAACTACCAGTTTAAATATTGTTGTTACATTTTGTCATTGAACCTTTTTATTCCTTTGTCTGTGGGTTTTTCAAACAAAATTATTGTTTGGTTTGCAAACTCAGCTTATTATTTTATGGATAGTGTTCATAAGATATTATACCCATGCAGGATACCCATGCACACCACTGATAATTACCATAACATATGGTTTATTTCATATTACCAAAGCAAGCCAGATTTTGCTGTGTTCCATCAAAAACGTTCTTTTTAAAAGCAACAAAAGTTCTGCTGAGCCAAAGTTAATAGTAGCAGCAAAGAAGGGAACAGTGATTTTTGGTTTAGTTCAATCCCTGTTACAGGTTTTTAATTAATTAATTTATTAAATTTCTATACTGCCCATTTGGGGAATTTCCCACTTTGGACAGTGTACTTACAGATATCAAATAACCCAACAAAACACATAACAAAACAAAGCAGAAATCCCAATTTAATGCAAGGACTTTGGGCCTGGCTGCCATTCGAGGAGATAGACAAGGTGTGCTAAGTTGAACTCAGGCAGCTTCCTATGTTCTTAAGAGAAATCGAGGGGATGAGGAGGAACAGGTGCCATTCTGAAAAATTGACTTTTTTAAAAAACCCCAATCCTGCCCATCCATTTCCATGTATAAATGAAATGCAGTAGTACTAATTCTTTTAAACCAGAAGCACCAGAAGTAGAAATGACTACAAAGAGACATTTTAACCAATGGCCCTTCTCAGGGCAGTGGTGGTCCGATATTGGGCAGATGTCATCTAGCCCTTTTTAATTCTATTTGGTTTTAGATGTGTTAATTTTAGCTTTGTATGTTATATGCTGGTGATACATCTGACACGAATAATGAAAGAATGAAATAGTGTTTTGTAGCCACAAAATAAAAGTTAGTAAGTTCTAAAACCATTTTGTGTGTTTGTAATTTCCAAATCAAGTGGATGCTACATTCATTCTCTCTAAAGATGGTGTTAACTTCTGAAGTGCCAGAAATGTCTGCATTGCTACCTTGCCATGTGCTTAACCCAGGAGTTCTCAACCTTTTAAAGCTGTGGGCTGGGTCATGCTCCCTCGGACAGCTTTGGGGGCCAGACAGCCATTTGGCCTTACCTCCACCACATGGCACTTCCTGATGTGATGGAGGGGTGGGAGAGCACATGAAATGGTGCCACGGGCAGCATCTGACCCATGGGGTGCAGGTTGAGAATCCTTGGCATAACCGTTGCACTAATAAAATCAGTGCAGGAAGGGAGGCCCCCTCGTGGGATGTCATGTGCAATTGCACTTAATTTCCAGATTCCTGGCAACACGGACAGAATTGCTTTCGATCTTTGGACACTTTCCCCTATCGCTGTGAAATCTGACCCAAGTAAATTTTTGCTACAGGAGGAAGTGGTCTTAACAGCAATGTCAAAATGCTAATACGGCAACACTGTTATTGTTTCCAAATAGGAGAACATTTTTTTATTTATTTACATAAAATGTTTACTTAAAGGTGCCACATTCACTGTTCTTCATTTAGTTCTAAGGTTAAACCTGCAGCCTTCCTGTTGTTTACCTCATTAATTCTGGTTCTGTCTTTCTAAGTACATCTTGAGTACTATTTGTTTGTCCTACACAACTGTGATGAACTGTTAACTTCTGGACTTCTTATATATATGGTACGCTGTCGGATTTCTAGTTGCTAATAAAATGAGACCACCCTCCTTCAAAAGCATTTATATATTACCTCAGGGTGAGTCGTATATGGCTAAGTGTACTGCATGTTGCCCCTTCAGGGATGTTTTGGGTGTCTTCAAGGACTAGTTTGTGGTTAAGACTGAACTTTAGAACTGGAAAGTTGACAGGTCAGCAGTTTGAGAACTGAGTGCTGCACGATGGAGTGAGGTCCCAATTTTGTCTCAGCTCCTGCCAACCTGTTTGAAAGCAAGAAATTACAAGTAGATAAAGAGGTACCACTTTGACAGGAAACGTAACACCATTCCATGCATCAAGTCATGCCTGTCACATGACCATGGAAATGTTTGCAGATGCAGACAGTGCTGACTCTTTGGCTTTAAACTGAGATGAGCACTGAATCCTATAGTTGGATATAACTGGCTTTTGAGCAAGGACAACCTTTACCAAGGACACTCCACAGCCTCTTCCTGTTTAGAAAAAAAAAACATGGTTTGAAAAATTAGATTTCAGAAATATTCAACACTTGTTTTTCTTCTCTTCATATTCCTAGGAGAGTACATAAAAACATGGAGGCCGAGATATTTTCTGTTGAAGAACGATGGAACTTTTATTGGTTACAAGGAACGACCACAAGATGTGGATCAACGGGAGTCCCCCTTAAACAATTTTTCAGTGGCTCGTAAGTCTTTACTCTGCAATAATTCTTTCCTATGTACTATCAATATTAATGGATGAAAGCCTATTACAGGTAGTCCCCCACCTAGGGTTGCCATAATTCTCTCCTGTCAAACCGGGACAGCCACATGACTTCATTGTATTCTTCAAACTTTGCATGTGTCAGAGATGTGGCTGTCAGGGAGACCGCACTTGTAAGAACCCGCAGAATCCCCGTCGGGGGTGGAGCGCCTTCATCAGTTTAAAATAAATTGTAGTCAAGAGGTTTTTTCTCGTGTGATTCTTCTTGCAAAAGACTATTCTTCATGGTTCTATTTTTATTTTTTTGAATAAAATTTCATGGGCCACGCTCGAAAACACCCTTCCTCCAGTGGTGGGCATCAGCAGATTCGCACCACTTCGCCAGAACCGGTAGCAGAAATTCTGGCTGGTCCCGCCCATCCAAGTTTTGAAATAAAGTAGTACTAATTCGGTGCAACGCAGGGCTTCACCCTGGCCACACCCACCATACCCCACCCACAGTGTGGTAGTACACTTTTTGGGAACCCACCACTGCCTTCCTCCCCTTGAGGTCACCCCACCCTCCCCTTCACACACACCTCACTGAAGTTAGACTCACCTTCAAACCCCACATGAGGATCCCTTGGAAGAAAGTTCTAAAGAGGGGCTCGGAATGGCAGTGCAGTCCATGGCGCCTCCGTTTCCCTCCAGAAGGAGAAAAGCAGGAGATAGGAAGGGACTTACGTTGGAGGAGGACTTTTGCTATGGAAGACTCTTCACTTTCTGCCCACCCTGTTCCCTTCCTCTCTAGGAATACCAACCCTATGAAATTAAGCCTTTGCAGTCATGTAAAGAAGGAATTCTCCATCTCAGTGTATGTATGATGGAAGTTTGGCTTCTTAGATATGGATATTTCTTGCTCCCTCCCAGCTTTTGAGGAAAAGGGCTGAGGACGACTCCTTGTCCCCCAAACTTCAAGGTGAGCGAAGGGATTTTTGCAAAGAGTTATTTCACTGCCTCTGTGCCTTTCAGTTATCTCACTTGCAAGTGTCTCCCCTCCCCGGTGTGCTTTCAAGCAGGATAATTAAAAGAAAGGCAGGGAGGCAGTGAATTAACTCTTTGCAAAAATCCCTTGATGAGGGGTGATTTTGCTTCCTTTGTTCAAATTTAAAAATCCGGGACTTTTATATGTTTTTTCTTGAACTGGCCAGGACAGCTTGAATCCGGGAAAATCCTGGAAAACAGGGACATATGGCAACCCTACCCCCATCCCACATATGCAGGGTATTCCTACTGTGGATACTTTGGACCGTGGATAACAACAAACTATCTTTTACAATGCAGACAGAGGCCTCTATTTGCCAGCTCTAGTAATGTGCCATTTTGTTGTTCAGCCGCACAGTCGATTCCGACCCTTTGTGACCCCATGGAATACATATACAGCATATTATGTATCTCAGGAAATATATTTAGATCTGCGGATAACCATGGAGACAGAACCCACAGATACGGGTTTTTTTTAAAAAAAACTTGTATTGTTCTGTGCTTGTGTAAGAGAAATAATATACATCTTGGCAACAAATTGCTGCTCTTTCATGAGTTGCTGTTTACGTTCTTATCTGCATAGGCTTGATGTCACAATTGATTATGTACCCAGCAGTGCAACCAGCACCTTGTTAATGTTAAGGAATTTGTCACCAAGACTTAAGGAAAAATCTCTTATACCAGTGCAAAGTCAAATAATATTAAATTGCTATTAATACTAGTATTTCAGCTCCTGCATATTCTGAAACCTGAAAATGTGATCTGTAATGTAAGGATAAGGAATTACTGTACTCTTTTTCTTTGTTACACCTCTGGACTGTTTGACTATTTGTTTGGTTTGGGGATGTGGGGTTTTTGTTTGTTTGTTTGTTTGGGTTGATATTTTTATCTACTTTTGGGCCAAATATTTTCTCTCAAAGCAGCTCATAGAAATAAGTAAGAAAGATGAGAGCTTAAAGGGAATTTATTGAAGGAAAAGATAGCGCAGAGTGCTTGATTTAACAACGATTGGGGGGCGGGGGGAGAGACAAATTATAATCAATCATTTTTATCCTGTTCCAAGCAAGTTGTTCTTCTTTTGCACATGGATAAAAATGCTGGAAAAACCCTCACAAACAAAAAACGTTAGCTTTACCTGTTCCTTTAAATTTTTCATTATTTATATTTTTCTGATCTTACTACTGTGGGACTTGGTTAACATTTTATGAAAAGTACAGCAAGATCCTGCATTGGATTAGAAACGTTATTAACTTGTGTTAGTTGCTCATTTGTTCTGTATGGAGAGGATGCCTCCTATTGCTACCTAGTATTTAAGCACTCTTTAAAATGTTCTTAAACACCTGTCATCTATGTGTGTTCACTTGTATGGATTCTTGCAAAGAACCAGGGTTTTTTGGGTTTTTTTGGGTGGGGGGAAGAGAAGTACAGTACAGTATTCTCTGATCAGAGTGGGCCACCTGGAATCCTGAACAGGAGCAGTCCACACTGCAATATTTTGTGGAAGGTTCCACTTCTCTGCAGTGACAGAATTTGACGACTGGAAAGTTGGCAGGTCAGCAGTTCAAGACCCAAGTGCTGCACAATGGAGGGAGCTTTCATCTTTGTCCTAGCTCCTGCCAACCTAGTAGTTCAAAAGAAAGAAATTGCAAGTAGATAAATAGGTACCATCTCGGTGGGAATATAAACAAAGTTCCATGCACTCCAGTGTCTAGACATGCCTGCGACATAGCCATGGAAATGGCTGTAGACGCAAACAGCTCTGGCTCTTTGGCTATAAATGAAGATGAGAACCAAACCCTACCAAGAGTCAGGTAACAACTGGCAACCTTTACCTTTATCCACCTCGAATGGCTTCACACACCACGTGAAAAATAAAACACAGTTTTTTAAAATAAAAAAATCACACAGCAAATATGGGTAGACAAATAGTTAACAAAGTAGTCTCTGTGCAAACATAGCCTAAAAAATAAAATACTTGTAAGTGGAAAATTCATAGTTAGTGTATGCCTTGGAATTTTCTTATATCTGGGAACTGTCTATCTCCTTTTAAAGTTTCCTTCATCATACCACTGTTTTGAGTCCTCCACCCACCTACCTGGTTTTGCCTCCTTATTCTGGACTGCTGTCCAGCTTTTAATGTAACCTGAGGGCACTGATAACTTTTTTTCCACTTTGATTGTAGTAAATCAGAGTAAACAAAAAGACAAAAAAGTTGTAGAACCTTAAAGATTAACTACTGTATTTTAATTTTTGCTTTTGTGGATCAAGTTCACTTCATGAGACAGTTTTGTTTTGTTTACTCTCTGATATGCTTGCACATACTAACATTACTACCACTTCACCAAAAATTTCATTATAGTGTATGTTGAAGCAGCATATGAAAATGTTGCTTTCTTCTCTCCTTGAAAATTCTCTAGTGACAGATGAGAACTGAATCCTTCTTTCCTAGCTTTATCATATCACTTAAGGGGAGATGAGGGATTTGACACCTCCATCATATCAAATCTGATTCTCTTAGCCTTTAAGTGCTTGGAGCAGAGTAAACGTTTTGACATTTTTGGTGGTTCTTAGGATAATACTAGTTGTCTCTCAGCCACATAACAACAATTTGCATTTCAATGCTTTGGTGTCTGTTCAAGACATAAACACTTGCATTGTCCCACTAACTTTTTGAAAACTTGACCACAAGGAACTAATCAAAACTGGGTCTTTAGAGCACTTTAGGATTTCTTTCTTTTAAATGTATATATTTTCCTTGTTTAGACATTTGAAACAGGATTCTTCTTCTTCTTTTTCTGTGTCTAGGCCAGAGGTGAAACTGCCAAAATGAAGGCACCTTTTGGTGAGTTAATTCTGCAATTCCCTTCACCTGCCCAATGTGAGAAAGATTAGCCGGGAACACAAGTTTGCTGTTACTAGGGTATATCCGATTGTGGTTCAAAAATACCACAGTCTGTGAGCAGGCTCTTTCCATGTACCCCAACAGGATGATAACAAACACAGATGCTTGTAGTTTTTACCAGGGCAGTAATAGCCACACTGGCACCAAATGAATTCCAAAATCCATGTAGAGATAATACTTTTGTAGGCCAACCAAGAAGCCGCAAAAGGTGTGCAGAGGTGCACAGAAATACACATGCTTTCAGGTAATACGTTAAAAACTCACTGGTGCACTGTGAGCGTGAAGATGAGAAGTAGGGAAGACTGATCTTAAGTCCTTCTGGTGTGCTCATTGTTCCAGGATGTGATGGTTGACAAAGGAATGAGTCTGGAATGGAAAGGTTGTCCACAGGGGAACTAATTTTAAGTGATGGATTAAGTAGGAAAGTCAGTGTAGCCAAACTACATGTTTTTATAAATTGTTTTTGTGCCTTTTATGGCCTAGAAATGTATCACCATAATGTGGAATTTACCTAGATTGCTTTTGTTTTTGCAGCATTGCCAATTAGCCATGAGTTTTTTTGTGTTGAGTTTTGCTTTTTGCATTTCAATTCCCAGAGTTGTCCCACTTGGCCAGTTGGGGAATTTTAGGAGTTGTCAATCCTGCCGCCACCCCCCAAAAAAACCTTCTGCATGTGCTAGGGGTGGGGGGATCTTTTCCTATTGGAAGACTGCATTAGATTAGCTGTAATCAAATAAGGCTGAATTCAAGAAACTTTTAATTAAATGTACTAAAATGTACATTATTTTGAAAAAAATCTAACAAGGTAAAGGTAGCCCTTGATTGAAAGCCAGTTGTATCTGACTAGGGTTCAGTGCTCATCCCTGTTTATAGCCAAAGAGCCAGCACTGTCTGTCCCTGCAGACATTTCCGTGCACATGTGACAGGCAGGTTCCCCACCCCTGGGATATTAAGTGGAGTGGTATAGATCTGTTTTTTCTCTCTCCTGTCTTCAGGATCACTGGTAGTACAGTACAGTACTTGGAATTGAAAGGGACCGGGGAACACAGAAAGAGCCTCCTCAAAGATTGTGGATACTTTTTTTACATTTTTGAACCACAATCAAGCATACCCCAGGCAATGGCCACCTTGTTTTGCCAGCTAATTTTTCTCACATCAGATCTTGGACATGAAAGAAGCAGCAGAAGCTGTTGTTGTCTGGGGCTGATTTGAGGGATCACATGTAATTTTTGGGGTTTTTTCCTGCCCCAGTTTTAATAAGAGATGTGTTTAATTTTCTTCTAAATAGTTGTTCTTAGCTTTTATATTGTCTTTTTTTAAGACTGTAAGATGCCTTAGCCCCTTCATAAGAGAAAGAGGGTATAAAATATATATTTTAAATAAATAGAGAAGGACCTAGCTTGAAGCTTACTTTCCTGTTTAACAAAAAAGCAAAAATGCCCAGTACCAGCTGAGAATCCTAGATGACGCTTGTTTCATTGAATTTTGTTATGGAATATTTTTCAGTCATGCTGATAGCAACCCTGTAAGGTAGATAAGTAAAATTTACCCTGTATTGAAGATTGACTCACTGACAGTTGTATGAGAGTGTGTCTGATTTCTGATTTAAGCATACAGTATTTCCATTCAAAGCTTGTTTTCTCCCAATCTACTCGTACAGGCTTTTACCTTGTTTGGGGGGGATCTCTGGCCTTTAAGATGTTTTCACATACTGCTCTCATCAGCCCCCACACTCAACATAGCCAGTGGTGAAGGACAATAGAATTCGTAGTCAGATTTGTTCTGCCATAATGCAGTAGTGGACAGATGATAGGCTTATGGAAGTCTAATTCTCTTTTCTCAGTTTCTAGTTAAAAATAGGTTTACTAACCCTAGTGAACCAAGTGCAAAAAGCCTGGTAAATGGGGCTGATCAAGTGGTCCCCCAGCTGCATTACTTTTCATATGCAGACATGGTAGGATCTAAATTGAAGGGTATCATTCTTAATATTACATTTCCCTTTGGTCTATGAAAGAAGACCCTGGGTTTCCCTTTGTTGCTGACCTTAGCCTCCACCCATGAGTTTCAGCATGATCAGCAGAAGAGGATTAATCTGTAGTGCAGGAAGAAACTTTAATAAAGCTTGGGTTTTTCTCCTCCACCCCCCATTTTGAAGTACTGTACTGTACAAGTTTTTCAAATGAAGCTTTCTTCTCTTCTTGATGTGTTCTGTAATGATTGAGCAGGGTAATTAGACAGCATATTGTTCACTAAACAAAACATTTCTGCGTGACATCCTTGAATTATAGTGGTTATTAACTGACACATCTCTTATTATTCATTTTGCCGTGTGCTTTCCAAGATTGCTGGATCAGCAAATTTAGAAAACATCAGTGGGACAGTGCTGATTTAGAGGAAGCATGTCGATTTTAATTGGTCTCATTCTATCTCCTTGTGTCAAAAAATGATAATGTCGTGTCACTCTTGAGATCAAGAGTAATTTTAAGGGTTTGTGCAGTTGTGTGGGCTGGTCCCTCATCTTTCTTGTGTTTGTTTGATGTAGGGTGGGGAACTTCTAGATCTCCAGATGTTTTGGACCACAGTTCCCACAGCTGCGTGTGCTGAGTGGAACAAATCGGAATGGCAGCCAAAATATCTACAGGACAGAGATTCTCTACCCTTAAAATGCAGGGGTTGGAATCATTTGGTTCATTTGCTGCATATGACCCTGAGGATGCCCACATATCAAAACCCAAATGATGCCAACCCTTGCACTTCAAGAGTGGAGAAGCTTCATCCGGGGATTTTTTCAGCAAATCAGAATCCCTTGTGCCCTCTAGAATGTGTGAGAAATGTTCAAATGTTTTGAAAGCCCTTTAGCCTCCCACCCTTTTAAAAGCTGTCTTTTCCAGTGATGAGTGGAGGGTGAGATATAAATTAAATCAATAAAACATAGTGCTTAATAAGCTGATATCTTTCTGCATGTACATGGAAAATAGTAATTTTTTAAATCTTTAATTTCAGTACCAGTGAAATAAAGGAATTAAGAAATAAGACATTAATAATCAACAATACCCACTTGGAATTAATTATTACTTACACAGAATATTTTATTGTGAATTCATTAAGTGGTATTTATGCCTGCAATAAAATGTATTATAGGTGAAACACAATGAAACAATTAGGAAAATTTCCATCCATCCATCCATTCATCCATCCATCCATCTATCCAAATCATCTATTGAATTAGTCAACATATATTTAATTTACGTATAATTAAAATTAGCGGCCCAAAATACAGATTGGCACACAGGGCATTTCTCCACCCACTGCTGCTCCATTGCAACCTCATATACTAAAAATCCTGTTGCTTAGCATAGTAAATTGCTCTTGAGTAGGCAGCTGAAGCAACAGTTCCGTGGTGATTTAATAAATGAACTCCGTCATAAGTTCCATTAATTTAAATGTGCCTACTCTAACTATGACATACACTGCTTACTCTAGTGTGAATTACTGTGCTAAGCAATAGGATTTTGGGCCACAAAATCAACACTTTTTCTTCTAAGCAGATTCCAGAGGGAGTCCTCAGAATCAAGACATAATAGGAAGAGTAGTTTATGAATCTACCTCTTTCAGAACACAGAGGTTACACTTTGTATCACGACTTTATTGCAGGGACTTCCCTTAGGAACTTCTCTAGCCTAGTCTAAACCTTAAAGTCTTTGAACCAATAGGAGGACAAGATTTTAAAAAGAGGGTAGTTCAGCCAAAATTCAGATGAATGGCTTGGCTACTTGAGAGATCTTTCAAAACCCTTCCTTGAAAGCCATGCAACTGACTGGAAGATTTATTCTTTCCTCTTTGACCTGACCTACACCATGTGGTTGTAAAGGTAAAGGTAGAGAATAGATTTGCCATCGTTGAGTGAAATGTTGAATGAATATATGGATGAATGCCATGTACAGAAACAAACAGTTGGGCATTTAAAGAATGAAAGCCTGGATATTGGCAGCAATGAAAAAAGGTGTATGTATGAAGTGGGGGGAAAGGCTGATTAAATTGTAAACTGAGAGCGGGAAATGTATTGTTGTTCATGAATATTTACTGTTGCTGAGTTGATTTCAAAAAAACTTATTCAAGTGCTTGTATGAATTCTTTAATTTTCTTTATGACCTCTATTCAAATGGCAGTCACAGAGCCATTTAAACACAGAAATGGTGTAGTGCATGTGGGGCTATAATTCAGGAGATCTGAGTTTAAAGCTCAATGTGGTTTTTTTGCGGGGGGAAATCACCAAGGGGCGGCAATGGTCAACCTTCCTTTGATTATTTCACATCCCTGAAAATCTTAAATTAGGGTCACCATGAATGACTTGATAGCACATTAAAACTACAGAATAGTTGTGGGGATTAACCTTGATCTTTTTACATTCTCCCTTGCAGGTAGAGTAGGATGTGTTTGAATTAATCTGCTGGTCCTTGGCCAGTACCCACATCCTTCAAGTTAAGACAAAACCAAAAACAAAGGATTGCTTCCTCCCAGATTGGAATGTGATTATAGATTTAGTATTTTGCCCCTTTGCATATTAGGATAGCATCCTTGGAGGGCTTAAAGCAGGGGTTCTCATCCTTTTAAAGCTGTGGGCCAGACCACGTCCCCTCAGACAGCTGAGCGGGCTGGACTGTTGGTTCTCTCACAGTAAACGCTGCCATAAAACATGTCCGCGGCTGTTGTACATGCAATAATTTACAGTGACAGCAACGTAGGCTACATCAAATGGTGCCACAGACCAGGTCCGGCCCACGGACTGTAGGTTGAGAACCCCTGGCTTAAGGGTATAGACACATTTCCTTCTCTCTCCCTTTCCTGTAATTGAGCAAACAGGTCAGATCCACCAAGAATGACTCAACAGGGCATTCCTAGTCTTTGATTGTGCTGAAAATATGGATACCCTCCTTGCAAGAGGGCAGGGTGTTTTGTGGCACATTTACCAAACAAAAACAGAGTGAGAATGTTTTTTGGAGGAGCAATTAAACAAAATAGCACAAATTACACTTTAATGGAAATAATGCTTTAACACAATTAACACAAGATGCTCAAAATGACAGCGGCTGCTGCTCTGTTGCATGGATTTTTGATTAGAAGAATCAGTGGGGGGTTGTGCCTTTTTAAAACTATTAGCCAGTCCTTCTGTGTTTGCTCTAAGTGTTTATATGTGTAATTTTCTTCTCAATGGGAAAATACACTAGCTTTCTGAAGAGACATGTTGTCAGATTTTGCAGACCTTGACAAAAAAATCATGTGCCTTCTTTTTCTCTCTTCTGGAATCTCACAAGGCTCAAAAATGTCATGTCAAATCAAGGTAGTCCCAACCTACAAGAACAAAAGGTTTAGCAACTATTACTTACCACTCAGATTTAAGTGGTATGGAGTGAATGTTGCTGGAAGTGAACATGTTATACAAAATGCCTCTGAACCAAGTGCCTTTGTTTTTCTTTTTTTGAAATACACTAGCTGGGAAAAAGATATTTTGGTGAGATTTTGGAGACTCTACTTGCAATCATATTAGATAAGAATGGGCTAATATTTAGATTGATAGGGTTGGTAATGGTAGGCTAAAGTAATAATTTTTTTCCTTCTTGTTGAAAGGCATTTCCCAAAGAGTTTTGGATGCTTATAGTGTATTACTCTATGGGGGGAATGGGTGGCTATGTCCAATGTGGGGGAAAAGCTCAGTTTTTATCTCAAAACGTTTGGGGATTTTCTGCAGCAGTATGCTTTTTGTCATAGAAGGTTTCCTGAGGGACACTATGTAGCTGAGTTATGCTCTCAAGCTGTGTGAGATGATACCATAACAGTTTTGGCTGTTGCCTCCGGATTTTGGCCAAAATAATTTGTGTGACTTAATTTGGCAACAGGACATACAGTGATGTAATTGGAGCCTTGTCAGTAGCATTTTTAAAAAAAAGTGAGTTATGCAACTTAACTTGTGTCCATATAAATAAGTGGGATTCTGCCTATTGTTTGCTTGGATGCTTTATTGATGTTATGTTTGTTTCAATCAATGTTTCACAAACTGTTTCTTCAGGACCTGAATGGTGCAGGGTTTAAATATTTAATGAAAAAAACTAAATAAAATATTTGACTGCCTCATCCCCTTTTCCCGAGGTGTTACTTGCAGCGACACGGGATCATATCAGAGAGGCTATGGAAGGGTTTTTCACTGCCTCCCAAATCAACTTTCCCTCATGAATCAATGGTGTTTGTCATGTGAGGGCAGACATGCAGGTATTACCAAGACATTGAAAAATTTTACTTTTTGAGTCCAGAGTCCTCCAATCAACATGGCTAACCTTGTAGGGTTAGAAAATTCTGGGAGCAGAAATCCAGAAAAGCAAATTTTTCCAAACGCTGGGTTGTCAGTTGTCACCGGAAACATCAGTGGACCCGTAATCTGAAAGCATTAAATGCTGAAGTAATTTTTTAATATGCACTAATTCAGTTTGTCATGCGACATCCTCCACCACAAGGGTACTCTTTTGTGTGCTGTCTCTTTCTGTATCTTCTGTGATAGTACTTTGAACTAACTTGAGGAAACATGTCCTTATTTCCACAGCAACATGTTATTTTCCTTTCTTAACACACTCATTGATTCTAATTGAGTTTATAGTATGTTGAGGTATGACCTAGCTGTGCCATGAATGAAAAACTAGATTATCTTCCCTTAGGGAAAAATAACAAATGTATTCATTGAGAACGTCACAGTTTCAGCAGTAAATGAGGCATTAAATATATGGCTCAAACTGCTGAAACTAAAGAAAGAATGAAAAAAGAGTTGTGGGATGGATTAGAAAACCAGCCAATGGACAATAAATATTTAATCTGTAAATATGCAAATTAAAAGCTTTTAGTTTTAAAAGTGAGTGTGCTCTTTAAGTTGCTATCCTTTACATTCCCAGAGTGTAAGGTGGTGACCATCCAAAAACCAGAAGGTTGCATGATAAGTGAGTTTTATTCTCTTGATGGTGCAATTCATTTATAGGCTGAGGGTCAGATTCCCTAAATGTAAGACAACAACAACACACTGTAACAAAATCTGACTCATTTGCTAGTCTGCCAACTACTACCAGAAACATGCACTGATGGGGACTTAGGTTTGGTTAACGACGATATGAAGTCAAGAAAGTGGCTTCATATCTTCATTAATACCTTGAGATTTCAGATACAAGGCATAACCAGAGCTGCTTTGCTGAAACAAATAGCTTTAGCTTTTATGTTTGTTAAAAATAGAATCATGAGGTTGTCTACACTTAGCAATGAGCTGTGTTTTTGGCGCAGTTTGACGTAACCCAGATTTTGACGTCCTCATGTGCGAGCTGTTGGTTATTTTATTTCTTTCCACTTTTTCTTTTAGAACTCCCATTAGGGGGTTCTACTATTTTGTGGTGTGTTTACTTTGGATGGGTTAAAATAGAGATTTCTGCACCATAAGTAGCCTGATACCTAGCACACAGCAAGTTAGAAAATCATAATTGCCCCTGATCATCTGCAAATGGTTGGGAAAATAAAAATTTTTTTTCTATACAGTTGTCATTACTTTGCATTGCTTTGGCAAAAAGATAAAAGTTCCCATTTCTATGTACAGTTGTACCTCGCTTAAAGAGCATAATGCGTTCCACAGGATTGCTCTTTAAGTGAGTTTGCTCTTTAAGCGAAACACCATTGTAAATGACAAAGGGGGGGGACTGCAAACCCCAATTTATTTGTTAGGCGAGTTTTTGGTTGGTTTCATTTGTTAAGCGAAGCGAACATTCAGAGAAAATTCTGCTCTTTAAGCGAGTTACTCTTTAAGCGAAACGCTCTTTATGTGAGGTTTGACTGTACTCCTGATCTAACTCAATGGCTAGCCCTTTGTTAGTGCAGGGTCATGGTTGGTAGCATTGAATAGCGATGTGAAAATCTGTCAGTCTCCATTCTGTTAACATGTTTCAGAATCCTACCACTATTCTTGTCCTCCCAGTTTCACGTCCAATGGTGTAAGAGGTTTTTTTTTTCTAAATTGAGATTTTTGATTACAGTACAGTACATGTATTTTTCAAAACAGATACATCTCTTTAGAATGTTAATGTACATGTATACTGTTAGATGTTTTCTCTGTTGACCAAACCATTTTATGCATCTTTTTGAAACTACATACATTTTTGTTGTACAAATTTTGGCAAGGTTACTAATATAGACACTGTCTATATTAATGTGAACCAGTTCCTACATTAGCAATAGCAATTAGTCCTATATACCACCCTATAGTGCTTAGTGTACTCTCTGGGTGGTTCACAAGGTAAATAGCATTTTGCCCAAACATGCTAGGTACTCATTTTACCAACCTCGGAAGGATGGAAAACTGAGTCAACCTTGTATCCCATCAGGATCGAACTCACAAAGTTTTGGCTGCAGTACAGCAGTTTAACCACTGAGCCACCAGGGCTCTTAACTATATTGTTACAAGCCATTCTGTTTGCTTTCTGTTAACACTGAGTAGATATAAAAAACATCAGACACTGAATTGTGCAGCAAAGATGCATCCTGGCAACTTGGCAGTTAGTTGTGGCAAGCTAAGCAAACCTTACCAGGACATTTAAGCTAGTAGGAATTTGGGCACTGGTTTTTAAGTGGTTTGCAACAGAGCTAGCTTTTCTCTTTAGTGCTGAGGAAAAGATGTGAATTTCTTTGGCTCCTCTAATAGTAATCCTTCCTTTCAATATAAGAGTAATGTCTTCTGTAAGCTGCTTCACTTTCCTTCTGCAATAAACCTCAAGTGAAAAATGATAGTAGAGGGGTTGGTTTGACATTTGGTGGCCTGCAAAAAAATCTTGTAAGCCAAATATCGATAGATTTGTCCAGTTGGGAGAAGGGTGAAAATGAAGCTTTTAGTGAACTGCATTGTTTCCTCTCTGCTTCCTAACTAGCACAGTCAGCATAAATTGTGCAAAGCTGCAAAGGTTGTGAATTTAAATAATAATAATAAGGTTGACTCAATTTACACAAATGGCAGAATTCAGTTTTTCTACTTAAATTGGCCGTCTGCAGATTTGTTTTTCTTGGAGGAAGGTCATGTGGCTAATTATGGAGTACTTACACATCTGTCCCATTCTCTCAAGACAAGGTCATCTGGTGACCTCAGAAGTTGGAAGAGATCCTTTTGTGGATGGAGCTTCTCAGAATTCCATAGCAAGCATGGCTGCAAATAACTTTTACAGACTCTGTAAAATTCCTTTGGACTTTCCACAGAAATCCAGTGCAAATTTCTAGCTTTCCTTTGTCCTGTAAGATAATAAAATGTATATGACAACATTCTTCCTTCTAGTGGCCTCCTGTTGTTTTGATCTTTGAAGGGCTCATCCCTTTTCCTAGCATCAAAGTACAGCAGGTCCATTGGAATGTTGGTCAACTGGGTTGGTTCTACTAGACTTGTGATGGCGAACCTTGGCATTCCAGCTGTTCTTGAACTTCAATTCCCAGAAGCCCAAGTCTGTGTATGCATAGTAAACCCATTCGTGTGGATTCACAGAGACTGGGCTTCTGGGAACTGAAGTTCAAAAACAGCTGGAGTGCTAAGGTTTGCCATGACGGTACTAGGCTGTCCTGCTCTGTTCTGTTCATTTGCGGCTTGTCCACCTTCTCTTTTCCAAAGAGTTGCTTACAGAGATTTCAATAGCTGATTAATTGCAACAGTTTGCTACATTGGAATAAAGACAAATGATTATTTAAACCTGCTTACTTACTATGCATTTCCTCCCTCGAGCTGAGCTAGAGTGCCAGTTGATGAAGACAGAGAGACCTAAACCAAACACATTTATCATCCGATGCCTCCAGTGGACCACAGTAATTGAAAGGACGTTTCATGTGGAGACACCCGAGGAGCGGTATGTTCCCGTCAGATTTAAATACAAAAGCAAGTTGCAAGAGCAGATGTAAACGTTCAGCGTTATTAGTATGCTCTCCATCTCAAAGTGGTGGGTTTTTTAAATTGCTTTGGGGCTGTGGGTTTTGGAGTCTCATTTCCTGTGAAGTTCACTTTCGCTTAGAGTTGGACGGGAGATAAGTGTTACTGCAAGAGGAATTGATTGTACTTGTCTGCCTGTCCATCCCAAATGTAGCGTGAAAGTTGTAGTCGACCATGTTTAGTGGGCACCAGGTTGGGGAAGGTTGATGTACACACATGTGTCCCTGAATTCAACAGTGGGTATTCTGCCTCATGTCCAGTTTGGCAACACACACAAAATAATTTATGTTAGGCTACAACTTTCTTCATCCTACTTCATCCCTACAAACATAGAGTAAACGGGGCAGGTGTGGGGCACCAGTGGTATAGTGACCCCAGCCTACTAGTTAATTTAGTAAATACAATATTCTCTCTCCCTTTTAATCTTTATTTTTTTAATTCTGTAATCTTTTAACTTTTAATTCCTAGTTTTAATGGGGTTTTTAAGATTATCATAATGATGTTGAAGTTTTTTATATGCTACTATTACAGTAATACCTCACATAGCAAGCATCTCGCATAGTGAAAAACTCGCTTCCAAAAGGTCTGCTTCATTGAACGAGCAAAAATTCACTTAACAAGAAGCTTCGCATTTGTGGGGTGTTTTGAAATGCGACGGGGGACTCCCCCGCTGCATTCCAAAACACCCCGCAGACTAGAGTGTGCCGGATGGATATTTTGGAACACAGTGGGGCTTCCCCTGCCCATGTTCCAAAACGCCCAGCTGACAGGTGGCTTGGCTACAAGGTGTTTTGGAACGCAGACGGGTGGCTCCCCGCTGCATTCCAAAACACTCTGCAGACGCACGGCACGCGTCAGCTGGGCATTTGGGAAGGGTACGGGAAAGATCCCAACACCCTTCCCAAATGCCCAGCCTTTGCGCCTCATGCGTCAGCAGGGCGTTTGGGAAGGGTGTTGGGATCTTTCCCGTACCCTTCCCAAACGCCCTGCAGACCCGCACATGTCAGCGGGGGAGGGGGGAGGGTTTGGAAGGGTACAGGAAAGAAGCCAACACCCTTCCAAAACGCCCTGCTTCTGCACCTTGCACGTCAGCAGGGCGTTTGGGAAGAGTGTTGGGATCTTTCCTGTACCCTTCCCAAACGCCCTGCAAACACGTGCACGTCAGCCAGGGGGGGGTTGGGGGGTTGGAAGGGTACAGGAAATATCCCAACACCCTTCCCAAAAACCCTGCCTCTGCGCCTCGCACGTCAGTGGGGTGTTTTGGAAGGGTGTTGGGATCTTTCCCGTACCCTTCCACCACCACCCCCATGTGCGCGCATCTGCGGGGCGTTTGGGAAGGATACGGGAAAGATTATTATTATTATTATTATTATTATTATTATTATTATTATTATTATTATTATTATTATTATTATTATTATTATTATTGTTATTATTATTATTGTTATTATTATTATTATTATTATTATTATTATTATTATTATTATTATTATTATTATTATTATTATTATTATTATTATTATTATAATATGCTGCCCTACTTGGTAAAAACCAACTCGGCGGCTTACAGAATCCACCAATATCAAAGTTACAATACAACAATAATACACTAGGATAAAATATAACAGCAATAAGTACAGTAATCAGCATATAATAGATCAATACACACAATAAATCAATACACGATAAGTCAATACACAATAGATCAACCTCTCATAACTATTAATACACAATAAACCCAAACAAACCAATCCACAGTGTCCCCAACAGAGCCCAAGCTCAATGTCCATCGCAGAGCCCTGGCTCAATGTCTGCGGATGGGAACAATGACTATGGTGGCAGAAGTGCATTTTGAGGCCAACCGGCCCAGCTCCAAAAAGCCAAGTCCCGGCTTTTCATCCCCTGGTCATGGGTGGGGCCCGGGGGGGGGGGCAGTAGGTGTCCTCGGCCAAACAGCAGGTCGGCGGGCCATCTCTTCTGCGAGAAGCTGGCTTGGCTCTTTATCCCCTGGCCATGAGTGGGGCCCGGGGGAAAGACGGCAGGTGTCGGCGGGCCATTTTCTGGCAACTCCCAGTGGCAGCGAAACGCTGATCTTTTGAACCCACCGGGCTCCACAGCTGAGCCCTGTTTCTCCAGGAAGGCTGGTGTAAGGAGGCAGGAGTCCCAGCAGCAGCGAAACGCTGGTCTTTTGAGGCCACCGGGCTCCGCTGTTTGAGCCCTGTTTCTCCCGACGTCTTGCGCGTCAGCAGGGCGTTTTGGAAGGGTGTTGGGATCTTTCCCGTACCCTTCCTAAATGCCCTGCAGACGCACGTCAGCCGGGGGGGGGGGAGGGGTTGGAAGGGTACGGGAAAGATCCCAACACCCTTCCAAAACATCCAGCCTCTGCGCCTTGCGCGTCAGTGGGGTGTTTTGGAAGAGTGTTGGAATCTTTCCCGTACCCTTCCCAAATGCGGTGCAGGCGAAGATAAGCGAAACACATTTCCCTATGGGAAATATGTTTCGCTTAACGAATAACTCGTATAACGAGCAACTGCATGGAACGCATTATGCTCGTTATGCGAGGTATGACTGTATACTTATTGTAAATTGCTTGTTTGTTATGTGAGCCACTCTGATTTGGGCTTCCTGAGCAGGCGGCATATAAGTATGAAAATTAAATTAAATTAAAATTAAATGCCTGTGGCGACACTCTGTGCTGCAGATTTCTGCTGTAGTTTCTGCAGGAATTCTGTGCCAACAGCACTGTTGACCATTCTGAGTTGCTCTTGCCAGTTTGAGGAAATCCTGTGCCTCCTAAGAAGGTTGTCCAGCCAGAACCTATGGCCAACCTTGGCACACCAGGTGTTCTTGTACTTCAGTTACCAGAGGCCCAAGTCAGCACCATAGGTTGGTCATCATTGACCTATGGTCTTCACTTCTCAGATGTGAGTTCGATTGAGTGGTATTTGGTTTTTTCAGATTGCTCTTTCTTGAGTTCCTTGTTTGGGAAGTTTCATTAAAGATTTGCTCTTTTACATCAGGTAGAACTTCCAAGAGGAGGCTTCTTAATATAGAGCTTGCTTATTATTTTAGTTTAATCCAGTATTGTCTACCTGGGCTGGCAGAATCCCTCCAGGTCTGTGGCAGATAAAAGTGCCTTGTCTCTTATTCCTTGCTACTGTGGAACATTATTAAAACTGGGAATATTTTCTTTTTGCTAGGGAAGAATGGATGAAAGCCATCCAAACAGTAGCAGACAGCCTTAAGAAACAAGAAGAAGAAATAATGGACTTTAGATCGGGTTCTCCTAGTGATAATTCGGGTGCTGAAGAAATGGAAATTTCTATGATAAAACCAAAACACAAAGTAGTAAGTATTTAATTATAATGGGTTCCTCCTCTACCCCTTTCTTAAGTGCTAATTTCTTAATGTAGTGCCCTCCTGATGTGTTCAGCTGTGGCTCCATCTTTGCAGCTAGCATAAACCAATGACTGGCAAATGTTAGAGGACTTTTGTTGGTTCTTCTGGTCAGCTGACCTAGCTGGGCTGACCAACCTATAGTATTGTCTCTAACCATTACTGGATTAATGTAGCAAAGTTTTGTCTATCAGTGGTTCCCAACAAGGGGTACACAGCCCACAGGTGGACTTCAATTCCCAGAAGCCTAAGTCAGTACATTGGCTGATCAGTGCTTTGGGGAAATGACTTAGGCTTCTGGGAATTGAAGTCCAAACACCAGCATTTGGGAAACACTAGTCTACTTGAAAACTACCCAGCTGTTGCAGGAACAGAAGAAACTGGGGACCTTCCAAGTTTTGCATCTTTATCTTCTTCTTGTGGGCTTCCATGAATTATCTGGCCAACCTCCATAGGGAAGATGACCCTAAATAAGTTGAGTCTTTGGTCCTCCCACTGAACTTATATTTAGGTTTTCGTAATTGTGTATACCAGTCCTGGTCACTTCCTTAGATTGTGCTATAAAATCTGTGATGTTAGTAGAGCTCTTCAGCAAGGATTTACTCATGTTGTGCTATGGGGAAGAGCTGACAATGGTTCTATTGTAACAGGATTTTTCAAAGTGTTAGTCCTTTGCTTAGTTCATGTTTTTTGGAAACTAATGACTTTTTAACCATGTTATGTCTTCAACAGACTATGAATGAATTTGAGTATCTTAAACTATTGGGAAAGGGTACTTTTGGAAAGGTCATTTTGGTGAAGGAAAAAGCGACAGGACGCTATTATGCTATGAAAATTCTGAAAAAGGAAGTAATTGTTGCAAAGGTAAGACATGGAAATTTAGCTTTGGTCAGCTCTGTGGCAAGAAATGTAGTAAAGCCCTCATGAAACAAGATGAAGGAAGACTGTAACAAACCCAGGACAATGAGACTAGTGTCTCCTTGGGTTGGATGGATAAGTCAGTCATTGGTGATGCTTGAATAAGTCTCATGTTCTCAAGGTCCTTTTTCTCTTCTCTCTCTTGTATATTTTCTACTTCCCTCCCTCTTTTGTGAAAAAACTAGTTTGTACAATTTGACAAATTGTTGATGACGCATCTTGGTTGGCCACAGAAAGGTTTAAGAATTGAGAGGTATTGTTTGGAAACCAGTTGAATATAAGTGGATTCTTTGGCTCGCAAGCATAATGAAAATTACAGAAGTTCCTCCCACCTGTCTGAGTGCTTCTTCTTTCATGACCAGGTTAAACTCCACACTGCCAAAATGAAGCCACCTTCTTGGCTTTGTCATTGGCCAAATTTAAGTCCTGATCAGCACGTGTTTCTAGTCATAATCAGCAGACCACCAAATGAGCCAGATTCTGTATCTCTCCACATTTGCATAGCGTGTTGTTGTCCACCAGCAGCCCCCGCTTGAGTATGTTGATCATACATTTAGGTACACTGATCCTCAGCCTATTCAGGGTCCTCCAAGTGACATAAGAGAGTCTGAGTTCTTCAGCCATATCCTCCTTTAATGTTATTCCTTGTCCAGTGAGCACCTTCCTCCATCTTCTAATTTGATTTTGTTCTTGCGTACCCTCAAGAATGTTTGTTCTTGCTACTGCCTGCTTGTAGGCTAACCTCAGGAGAAGGAACCCCTGCTGTGTCTGATCTGAAATAGTAGGAATGCTGTCTACAACTGTAAAGTCCCAGCTTTGCTCCTGCTCACCTTCACTCATTTGGTTAGATAAGCAAAGGGAATACGTTGGGTTTAGCGTGGTGGAGCTGGAATCTGCTGTATCAAATTTGTTCCCTACCGGGGAAGGTGGAATGATGATGAGATACAAGTAACATATGAAAACAGACTACATAAATTTAGGAGTTATACAAGATTTCAGGGTGTCATGGAGCATGACTAAGTGGTCTGAACTTTTGTGCATTTGTATGAAGAGACTTCTTTGGTGGCATGACTAGTCTCGGTGACATTGTCAGTTACAAGAGCCCTAGTGGCACAGTGGTTAAAATGCTGTACTTCAGCCAAAACAGTGTAAGTTCAATCCTGTCTGGAATCAAGATTGACTCAGCCTTCCATTATTCAGAGGACGGTAAATGAGTACCCAGCATGTTGGTGGCAAAATGCTAATTACCTTGTGAACCACCCAGAGAGTGCCTTAAGCACTATGGGGTGATATACAAGTGTAATTGCCATTGTCTTGTTTTTACTAGTGTTGGCTGAATCTCCACCTAACCTCTCTTAGGTTGCCGAGTAAAATTTTAGGTAGGATTGAAACCTAGTGAATTTTGTCCTTTGGTGTTTTTTTTTTTAAACTAGCTGTCCTTGAGAAAGGAACCCTAGAAAAATTATTTTGGATTTTAAGAGTTCAGTTTAATTTTGTATTGCTGATAATAGTGCAATCGGTTGGTTTACATGTCTTGTGAATCCCAAATGCTGCTTACTCATAACCTCAAGGTTGTATTTCAGGACGAAGTGGCACATACCCTGACAGAAAATCGTGTTTTACAGAACTCTAGACATCCTTTTTTAACAGTAAGTATCTTGAAGTGTTCAGCATGAAGTGGGAGGGGGGCTCGGTTGTCTTCCTTCAGAGACCTATTCTGATTTCCTAGTTGAAAAGTAGGGAAAACAAATGTTTGGTGGTGTTCTAATCTTCCCTCTTGACTGGATGGTGGTAATTTTGAGTTGCTTATGCAGATTTATGTTTGTCATGACTGTACTACCACTTAAAAGGAACTCAGATGCAGAACCAAATGGTGTAATTTTATTTTATATGTTTATTTATTTATTTTATTTCTGTATCACTCGTCTAATGCAATAGTTATTCTGGGCAGTCTACAAAACAGTGAAACAATGCAGCAACGAATGTGCAACACCTCCCAACTGTAACATACATTGCTTGTGAGCAGTAATATTAAACCGAACATTACCTCAATGATGATAGCCAAAAGAAAAATCACTCATAGGAGAAGTATATCAGAGTGTAAATTTAAAAAAAAACTCAAAAAAGACAGAAATCATAGGAGAAGGAAGCAGAAAATATACAAGAGAAAGAGGAGGAAGATCTTGAGAACATTATTGATGGCTGCTGAATTAGTTTGCTCTCAAAAAAAGATTAGACTGATTAATGGACAATAAGGCTACCAGTGGTTACTAATGGTGAGGGCCATGTAAGTGATGGAAAAGTTCCTTTTTTAGACTACATCCCTCAGAATGCTTCAAACATGCCACTAACCATGCTGGCTGTAGAGTTCTAGAAAGTGTGGTTAAAAAAAATATTTCCTTAGTTTTGCTCTATGAGTTATTTCTGATGTCAGAAGTGTTATGCTTCTCATTGCCAGCTGCTGGGGGAACATGTTTATGAGAGAGTTTTTGCTCTGATATAATTTCTTGTAAGCCTCAGAGAGATATTTAGAACTAGATAAGCCTTTGGTTTGATCAGAGCTGTTCTCCTGTTCACTGTACTAAGCATGAGATGTTTGAAAGGAAGAATCACCCCTAACACAATGGTCATTGTTGGTTATGGCCAAACGACCTATGTTTATAGTGTGGAAACCTTATGAGAGAGCTCATAACCATTGCCAACCTCTTTAAATGAGCTACTGTGCTTTTTAAAGATCTTCAAAGGAAGCTATTCTCCTGGTCCTGCTGTCTTCCCAAGCTAGTTTGCTCAGGGCCATTTTAGTGCTTGTTCCTAGAGTGTTAGATGCACTTCTCAGTGAAGCTGAGTTGGCTTGTTTGCTCTTGTCCTTCAGGTAGCATACTGAAGTCTTCCTTACTTAGGCAGGCTTTTATTAACAGAAGGCAACTGAAATCTTAATTTTTGGATGCTGTACTTTTTTTAAAGGGACTTAATGGTTAAGCCGCTGAACTTGACGCTTAGTGGTTAAGACGCTGAATGGCCGGCAGGTCAGCAGTTCAAGACCCGAGTGAGCTTCCATCTCTGTCCCAGCTCCTGCCAATCTAGCAGTGTGGAAGCAAGAAATTGCAAGTAGATAAATAGGGACCACTTCAGTGGGAAGGTAAACGCTATTCCATGCACTCCAGTGTCTATTCATGCCTGCCACATGTCCATGGAAATGTCTGAGGACACAGACAGCACTGGCTCTTTGGCTATAAACAGAGATGAGCACCAAACCCTAGGGTCGGATATGGCTGGTTTTCAAGCAAGGGTGACCATACTTTTTTTTGCTTCTTGTGTGCATTTCTTTTTTTTTTAAATGTTTCCCAATTGCTTTTCTTAGCAGTTCTAAAATATTGTTCCATGTTTGAATTGTTTCTTAATGCTATTATTGCCCCTTTCTTTACCAAGAAAAACAAAACACAGACATGAATTGTGCACTGACAGGAGAATGGCTAGCTTGCAGTACACTTTGTTTAAACAATGGATGTGGAAGAGGGATGGATTGTTCTTTCCCTTTTCTGCCAATCTGTGCCACTCACCTTAATGTAGTTCCTTTAGTCCAGGAGTGCCCAAACTATGGCCTGGGGGGGCTGTACAGGCACGTTTTACCTCCGCTTCCAGGGGCAATGAGGGCTTTGCGGGCCGGATGAATTGGCATCGGGGGGGGGGCATTTGGCCCCCAGGCCATAGTGACCGGCTCCCTGAACCACATGACTGGCCCGGAGCCTGAAAAGTTTGGGCACCCCTGCTTTAGTCGCTGCACCTTCCAGGCTAGTGTTTAATTACAGTGTTATAGTCAACGTGCCTGCTTGCTGCACTTTATTTGTATTCCTCAGGAAATACACACATTTAGTAATTTGTACTGGCTTCCATCTCCTTTTTGTGAAGACTTTTCTGACAGCATACTGCAAAAAATCACTAACACCTGTCCATAATCTACAAACATCCTCCCTGACTTTTAGCCAATTTACTTAGATTTTCCCCCTCAGTCTTTTGTTCTGCTTTTCATTCACTTTAGGAAAGTCCCTGGTTTCTTAAAAGGCATCTTTATATCTACTTTACCAACTCTGAGATTGCCTGTTGTAGGCAGAGAGGCTTACAGTCCACCCCAGAGAAACTCTGGTAGGAGGGAAATTTCACCCAGTTGTCTTTTATGTTCCCTGTCTACCATTTGAAGCTTTTCCTTGATTTTAGAATCCACCATTTGAAAGTTCCCTGGACGGGCATCATCTGCATAACTAGTGTCAGTAGGGCAATTTATATTGCCTGGAGATTGCTTCCTGAGCCCATCCAGACCACCTCCATTCTTTATTTCTCCTCTTTGCTGCTATCCCATAATTCAGGAAGAGTGAATTGGGGCACAGTCTCACAGTAGAGCTTTGGAAAGTTGCTTTTTTCAACAACAACAACAACAACAACTCTCTGCGATCTCTTAGGGTAACTTGAGTGCTCAGGGAGAAATTTTGTTCCCGAAGGCATCGTTGCATCTTAACCAAGGTGTCTTCTTCAACAAAGTCCATCTTACAACACAGGACAGTGACTTTGTGGAGAGATCTGAGGCAACATAAGGGAGATTCATAAGAAGCTTCCTGATGTTAAATCAGATCATGGTAGCAATAGCAATAAACTTAGTGCACTCTCTGGGCAGTTCGTAAGTTAATTAGCATTTTGCTCTCAACATGCCAGGTACTCATTTTACTGACCTTGGGAGGATGGAAGACTGAATCAACCTTGACCTCTGTCAGGATCAAACTCACAGTGTTTTGGCTGCAGTACAGCAGTTTAACTACTGTGCCACTGGGGTCCATTGGCTTAGTTCAGGGCTTCCCAACCTTGGACACCCAAAATGTTCTTTGACTTCAGTTCTCGGTCTAGCCCTGATCAGCAGATGTCCTGACTTGGGCTTCTGGTAATTGAAATCTAAGAACACCTGGGAGCTCAAGATTGGGAAGCCCTGGCTTAGTTCAACATTCTCTACCCACACTCCTTCACCAGCCTGTTGCTTTCCCACTTCTTTCACAACAACTCACATCATGTTTGAGGCTGGCATTGGCTGGAAGTGACGAAAGTTGTAGTCCAAAACATCTGAAGAATGCCAGCTTGAGGAAGGTTGGACACTGGTCCGCACAAACCAATAGCAGCTTTCTTTGCAAAGCTTGTGCACCGAGATGTGGCAGTTTGCCTGTCTTTGCCCGTGTTTTGTGATTGAAAATTCCAAGTACAGTGAAAGACCCAGTCATAGATTCTTTTCTCTTCTGAGTCTTTTGCTTCAAGCTGGTAGAAGTACTGTGTAGGGAAGCGGTGGCGAACCTATGGCACGCATCCCAGGGGGGACGGGGACTCTGTGGGCACACGTGCGGTCACCCCAGCACAGTGTTCACTCTGCCCAGCAGCCCAATGGGAGCGTTTCTTCCCACCTCCCAGCACAGAGTTCATCCTGCTCCTCTGCCCAGAAGACCAATGGGAGCGCTTCTTCCCTCCCCCAGCACAGAGTTCTCCCACCCCTCTGTTTGGGCACTCGATCTCTAAAAGGTTTGCCATCACTGGTGTAGAGTGTCCCTTTGGCTCTTCTAAGCAATAGACTTTTTTTTTGTCCTGTTAGCAGCTTGTTCTTAGGGACCTGTTTATTAATTAAAATAAAGACAGAATATTAAACCATTGTGCGCTAGACCTTTCAATCAATGCTAGCTTTTAGTAACTGACTGGCCGCTGAGAACAGTGCTTTTAATAGGTGGATGCTTTTTTTTATTGACATGCATTTAAATGTTTTGTATTCAGTTTCATTTAAATGTTGGCTGAAGTCCTGTTGGCTCAAGTACGCCTGTGGAAAGATGATGATGTCATCAGCAGGGGAAGATTTTCTGTAATTAAAGGTTTTTCGCTTCTCTCCCATGGCTTGTTCAACTTGTGGATAATCTGTTCCATTGCATGAAAGCTGTTGGGAGCCATAGGATGGAAGGAAGAGGCCTTTTAATCACTGACGTCATCACCCTTCTCCAGGTGTAGTTATGCCAACAGGATTTCAGCCACTACATTTTAAATACAGTAATACCTCGGATAACGCTAAGACTTGGTTCCACAAGTCTTGGTGTTATCCGATTTTTAGTGTTATCCGATGCATATTAAAATCCTATGGGATGGATCGGATAACGTTAAAGCTCCATAGAGATACATTGTAACCGCACAGGCTTTAGCGGTTGTTATCCGATCCATCCCATAGGACCTTAACGTTATTTGATCCAATTCTCCTCCCCAGATTACTTAACGTTATGCGATTTTAGCGTTATCCGAGGTAAACGTTATCCGAGGTATTACTGTATTACATTTTGTGTAAGTATTACATACTGTATATACTCAAGTATAAGTCTAGTTTTTTAGCCCCCCCAAATGAGGTCTAAAAAAGGGACTCGACTTATGCTCAGGTCAGTGAACCAGAGGGTCCCAAAACCGTGGTGGTGCAAATTCAAGCATACAGTAAAAAAACAAAAACAAACCAACAACCCACCAACACTACCATAAAAATTCAAAAACATACCCACACAAATGTTTAAATTCATTTTACCATATTTTCATGTATTTTAATTATTGAGACTCACTAGCAGCTGCTGCATTTTCCACCCCTGACTTATACTCGGGTCAATCAATTTTCCTAGTTTTATTACTCCAAATCAGGTACCTCTGCTTATATTTGGGATGACTTATAGTTGAGTATATACGGGACTTGTGTTTTAAAATTATGGATTATGAGCCAGAATCCATTTCAGTATTTATGCCAGCATAAATGCAATGGTGTAAATTTCAGAAGCAAGTTGTTTTATTTTTGTCTAAAGCCAAAGCTCTGAGTCTTTCCCTGGCTCCGAAGCCCCAGCTGTAACTTCTAGGCTGCAGCCCAAGCAAAGCAAGATGGAGTAGGGTGTGTCTTAACAGGCTGGCAGTTCTTATGATGTAGGAACTTTGTACATGACACTGAAAATCACTGGGGTGGGAGGGAGAATAAGAAGAATGACACAGAGATAGGGAGAGAGAAATCCCCTCCCATTTCCTTGCACTTTGTGTGTTTGTGATTTGAGTGTGGATTTATATTGATGAAGTATTTTGACTGGCCAGCTGCTGTCTGCAGAACTACAGGGACTGTCATGCATGGATAGGAAGAACAAGCACCATAGATGCTATCAGAGTATTAATAATACAGGAACAGAGGAAACTGCTCAGACTATTGGTCCATTTAGCCTAGTATTGCCAGTTATAACTGATAACCTAGTGGTTAAGATGATGAACTTGATGACTGGAAGGTCAGCAGTTCCAGACCTGACTACTGCACAATGGAGTGAGCTCCCGTCTCTGTCCCAGCTCCTGCCAACCTGCAGCTCGAAAGCAAGAAATTGCATGTAGATAAATAGGTACCACTTCGGTGGGAAGGTAACAGCATTCTGTATGCTCTGGTGTCTTGTCATGCCTGCCACAAGACCATAAAAATGTCTGCAAACACAGACAGCTCTGGCTCTTTGGCTATAAACAGAAATGAGCACTGAATCCTACAGTCGAATACAATTGGCTTTTGAGTAAGAGTGACCTTTACCTTATACCTCTCTAGGGTTTCAAGGATAACTTTTTCCTCCCACTGCCTACACTTTCCTCTTATTCCCCTGAAGGTCTCTCATCCAAGTACAGTAAAACCTTGCATAAAGAGCATCTCACTTAGAGAGTAACTCGCTTAAAGAGTAGAATTTTCTCTGAATGGTCACCTTGCTTAACAAATAAAACCAATCAAAAACTTGCTTAACAACTAAATTGAGTTTCCCAATCCCCCCCCCCCCGCCCAGAAGCCATAATTGGTCAATTACAGTGGTGTTTCGCTTAAAGAACAAACTCGCTTAAAGAGCAATCCCATGGATCTCATTATGCTCTTTAAGCAAGGTACTATTGTACAAACCAGGCCCAACCCAACCCGTCTTGGCTTCCAAAGTTGATCCACTAATTGTCATTTAGAATAATCTTTTGAATAATCCCCACCTCTCTCCCTGATATTTTAAACTTTTTAACCTTTTTAACTTTTAAATTTTTAAATGTAATTAATGTGTTTTTAACTGTGTTTTTAATTTTTTAACCCACCCTGAGTCTTTGGATGAGGGCGGGGTATAAATGTGTTTAAATAAATATTAAATTTAGCTTGCTTTTGCTGCATCCTCACATGATTGGAAATATTCGTCTCTCCTAGTCTGAACTGTGGCTGCTCATTCTTCTGGCAGAGCCACATCATGGATCCCAGCTCTATAAATCCCATGAGGTTTTTTTTTTTTTTTTTTGGGGGGGGGTGTACCTTCCTATGAGTTTGTCTGGGGCCACGGTGGCTTTGTGGTTAAGATGCTGACTTTGACAACTGGAAGGTAGACAGGCCAGTAGCTTGAGACCTGAATACTGTGCAACAGAGTGAGCTCCCGTTATCTGTTCCAGCTCCTGCCAACCTAGCAGTGTGGAAGCAGGAAATTGCAAGTAGATAAACAAGTACCGTTTCAGAAGGAAAGGTAACAGTGTTATGTGTGCTCTGCCATCTAGTCATTCCTTCCACATAACCACGGAAACGTCTGCAGAATCAGATAGCACTGACTCTTTGGCTGTTGACCAGTGGTTCCCAAGATGGGGCCCCATGCCAAACGGGTGGGGGGACTTCATTTCCCAGAAGCCTAAGTCAGTACATTGGCAGATCAGTGCTTTGGGGAATTGGCTTAGGCTTCTGGGAATTGAAGTCCAGAACCCAAAGGTTGAGAAACACGGTGTGTAAACAGAGACGGGTGCCACCTCCTGGAGTTTGACACTACTGGCTTTCGAGCAAGGGAGACCTTTACCTATGGGTTTTTCTAGCTGTTCACCAATATTTTCTGCCTCTTAACATTGATAGAAGATTAGGGTTGGTCTAACCCACATTCTTCAGTAGTGACGTGGAAATGATAGTAATCAAATCCCTATATTGTAATAATATCACTCTGAGCACTCAGGTTGGATGTGGTCTTTAGCAAAATGCGTGTAAAATACAAAACCTCTCTTTTCTATATGACTATTTTGCAGGCCTTGAAGTATTCCTTCCAGACTCATGACCGTTTGTGCTTTGTTATGGAGTATGCAAATGGAGGAGAGGTAAGTATCACATTTGCCTCCTTCACATGCTCCTGTTGGTCCTAGGTGTTAGACCATGTATGCCATTTCAGTAGGTTGGGAAGTCTTCCAAGTTGGTCATAGCTAGTTTCTTTAAGGGCATCCAAAGAAGAATATGGCATCAGTGATAAACTAAACATTTTGTCTATGCGAAGCAGAGTTTTCAGTCCCTGGCATTTCTAGTTTAAAGGATCTGAGACCCTAGAAGGCTGCTGTAATCATGGTGGAGAGTAAGGGCCAGAGTATACCCCGGTAGGTGACTGATGGTATAACACAGGGGTCAGCAAACCTGGCTCTCCAGATGTTCTTGGACTTCAGTTCCCAGAAGCCCTGATAAGCAGGTGTGCTGACTTGGGCTTCTGGTAATTGAAATCCACGAACCCTTGGAGAGCCAGGTTTGCTGACCCCTGGATTGTAAGGTGTTGTCAGATGAGTTGGTGAGTCTACATAAGGGTAGCTAAAATTTGACAAGGGCTTTTCTCTGGAGCAGGAGACTGGTGGCTTAGTGGTTAAGACGCTGAACTTGACAACTGGAAGGTCAGCAGGTCGAGACCTGAGTACTGCACGATGGAGTGAGCTCTCCTCTTTGTCCCAGTTCCTGCCAACCTAGCAGTTTGAAAGCAAGAAATTGCAAGTAAATAAATAGGTGCCACTTTGGTGGGAAGGTAACAGTGTTCCATGCACTTCAGTGTCTAGTCATGCCTGCTACATGTCCATGGAAATTTCTGCAGACATAAACGGAGATGAACACTGAACCCTAGAGTCAGATACAACTGGCTTTTGAGCAAGGAAAACCTTTACCTATACTCTGGAGCATATTTACCACAAGGCACGTCTCATTGATGTCTAGATAACCATGCTCAATTATATGGGGCCGGGGGGGGGGGGGGAAGCAGGTCCTATTTTGTGCTTTATTCAGAGGAAGTGAGTACAAATTAGCATTCCAGGTAGGGAACACAATTTTCTCTGCTGACAAGAGAGCGTACACTGACCTTGCAGTTTAAATTAGGATGGAAGATGTTTGGCTCATATTTTGGACTATTAACTCTCTAAGTTCCAGTCAGCTTGGCCACTGCCAAGACATTTCTGGACCAAAATATCCAGAAGGTTGTGCTTTGCCTCCACTTCATGTAACTCTGCAGCTTTTGTTTAAAATCAGGGCATATGGGGTGGTGAATGCTGCCACTTTCTTTTTCTGGGAAAATTTACCACACTATGCCTCAGCATTTGCTGGTTTTCAAAGAGGCTGAGCATTTCCTTCTTGCACAAACCTCATTTGGAACCACAAGACGTTTGATGACTAAGCCTGCATTTCCAAAAGGGGATTGTATATGTAAAGGTTGGTGAACTGTAGTTTTCCAGATGTTGTTGGGCTGTAGTTCCAACGTAGCCAATGATGAGAAATGCTGGCGGCTGCGGTCCAACAGATGGAGAAGCACAACTCTGTCTGTCCTGGTAAATGTCAACTAAACATCAGATTGGAAAAGTTAGTTGTGTAGAGCGGCCTTCCCTCACATGACACAGTCCAGATGTTTTCTTCAAGTGGTCATCTGTGAACTTGTGCAACCTGCCCACCTCTCCTCTCAGATATCACCACCCTTTATGGCAGATCAAAAATGATATCCCCAAAGCAGAGAGAGTGTGTGGTGTATACTAATGAAGAGGTGGAGACCCCACCAAAACTCTCCAGCTCAGTTCTGGAAGGTTCTGAGTTGTTCTACATATGCACAAAATAGCTCACTGTTGTGAATTCACAGATAATCATTTGGAGCAACACAGTTACAGGTAAGCATCCTGTTCTTTCCACGAGTTTATATGTTGAATTATTTTGCTGGAGAATTTTGGTTTCTTGAATTGAAGAGCAAACACAAATCTGCTTGCTTATACTGTAGTATTATTTCAGAATTAAGACACTTCAAAGGCAAAGAATAGAGAAAGAATCATGTTTGTGGCTGATTCAGAAGACTAATGGGTTGGTCAGCTCTGGAAGTCTGGAGTCCAATTTCTCTTACTCCAGAGTCTCAAAGAAGACCCCAAAGGTTCTCCCCATCAAAAAAGACCAAAAATTGAAATTGGCTGGGTCTAAAGCAGTGTTTTCCAACCTTAGGTTTTGGGACATCAGTTCACAGAAGCCTAAGTTAGTACATTGGCTGGGCAGTGCTTTAGGGAATTGACTTAGGTTTCTGGGAATTGAAGTCCAAAAACCAAAGGTTGGGAAACACTGGCCTAAAGGTTTATTTTCATTTTTGAAAAGTTGGTATTTTGGGTGTTAAATGGTCTAGAAAGCACAAGAACTTAGGCAAATGTATGTTTGTTTCATCTTATGTGAATCTTATGTATGTTGAATTACAGTAATACCTCGCATAACGCTAAAATCGCATAACGCTAAAATCGCATAACGTTAAGTAATCTGGGGAGGAGAATTGGATCGAATAACGTTAATGTCCTATGGGATGGATCGGATAACATCCGCTAAAGCCTGTGCGGTTACAATGTATCTCTATGGAGCTTTAACGTTATCCGATCCATCCCATAGGATTTTTACATGGATCAGATAACACTAAAAATCGAATAACACCAAGACTTGTGGAACCAAGTCTTAGCGTTATCCGAGGTATTACTTTATAAGAAATTGCCCTGTACAGATTGAACCACTTGTTTTATGTTGCTTGCGGTAACCTTGTCAGAGTTTGAATCTAGTATTATCTGCGTGTATCTCTTGGGCTTCTCCCACTTTGCTGTGGCTGATGACTTATTAGAGGTTTGGCAGTGATGAGCTAATAGGTGGATTGTCCTTTCAGCTTTTCTTCCATCTATCAAGAGAACGCGTTTTTTCTGAAGATCGTGCCCGGTTCTACGGAGCTGAGATTGTATCGGCACTGGACTACCTACATTCAGAAAAAAATGTAGTTTATAGAGATTTAAAGGTATGTGGATGGAACATGACAAGTTTGGGACATTTTTTCTCTTGATCATCTCAGAAACAATTTCAGATCAATTTGGGATGCTAAAGCTACTAGGAGTTGTAAATATTGATTGTCAAGCTGTCAGGAAGGACTGTTCAGGAGTGTACATTGGATTCCACCTGTGATTTTATAGCAATATACAAATTGCCCTCCCATATTCGCAGGAGACACATTCTGAGACCTACAACAGATACCCGAAACCATGGATAACAATGATCCCTATATTTACATTGCAGACAGTGTTCTCTAGTGGTGAGCTTTGGTAATGCACCAAAGAAATACATATGTATGTACAGTAATACCTCCGATAAC
Organism: Furcifer pardalis; assembly: GCA_030440675.1. Lineage (NCBI taxonomy): Eukaryota > Metazoa > Chordata > Lepidosauria > Squamata > Chamaeleonidae > Furcifer > Furcifer pardalis. The sequence goes on along the minus strand of CP126894.1, from coordinate 12,409,064 downwards.
ACTAAAATCAGATAACGATGCAATATTTTGTAAGAAAAAAAATGTGCATCGGATAACAATCTTGTAGCATTATCTGAGGTAATCGTTCCTAGTGGCATGGCTGGGAAGCCAATGGGAGTCCCTGTTCGGCTTCTCAGCCACGCCACCCTCCCAACCCTAGCACTGATCACAGCGTGGGATCGGCGCTTGGGTTGGGGGTAAGAACAGGTGCCCCAAGATAGCTGGCAACCCGAGGCTTGGACCGAGGTTCAAGCATCCGGCTCCCTTGGAGTAAGCGCCTGCAGGCGCTGGCCCCAAGGGAGCCGTCCGCTCAAGCATCCAGCTCCCTTGGAGTAAACTCCTGCAGGCGCTGGCCCCAGGGGAGCTGGCTGCCTCTCGAGCTTCCGGCTCCTTTGGAGTAAGCGCCTGCAGGCCCTGGCCCCAGGGGAGCCGCCCGCCCAAGGTTTGAGCGTCCTGCTCCCTTGGAGCAAGCACCTCTAGGCGCTGGCCCCAAGAGAGCCGTCTGCCCAAGGTTCGAGCGTCCGTCTCTCTTGGAGTAAGTGACTGCAGGTGCTGGCCCCAAGGGAGCCGCCTGCCCGAGTCTCGCGCCTGTGCTATCTATGGGGATTGAGGAGGGAGAAATGCCCCCTCTCAAACCCCATAGATAACACCACGGCACATCGGTGATGGGGAACAGATCCCATTTCCTTTCACTAAGGGCAGCGCCTCCATAGACGGCACAGGGGCTACCCTTAGTGAAAGAGAACAAGATCTGTTCCCAATCATTGAAGGGCTGCGGGTCGCGGTGTTGTCTACGGGGTTTGAGAGGGGAAATTTCTCTGCCCCTCAATCCCCATAGATAGCATGGGCGCGAGACTCGGGTGGCCGGCTCCCTTGGGGCGCCTGGATGCATTCCCAACAACAACCCCTCCCCCCAGCAATCAATCACTGGGGCTGAGGGGGACTTTGGGGACAAACCACACGGATGCCCCCCTAAAGCCCACCCCCCAGTGCCAGTGATCGATCGCTGGGGATGGGGGGGGATTTCAGGGAGGCATCCACACTCCTGTGCGGTTTGTCCCCGAAGTCTCAGTTCCAGTGATTGATCACTGGGGGGGGGGGGGGCTTCAGGGAGGCATCCATGTGCCTGCTTGTCCCCGAAGTCCCCCTCAGCCCCATTGATTGATTGCTGGGGCTGGGGGTTGGGGGTTGGGAAGGCATTTGGTGCTCACGCGGTTTGTCCCCAAAGTCTCTCTCAGCCTCAGTGATCAATCGCTGGGGCTGGGGGGCTTTGGGGAGGCATCTGCCCGCCCGCATGATTTGTCCCCAAACTATCCATCAGCCCAACGATCGATCACTGGGGCTTGGGGGTGTGTACTTCAGGGAGGCTTCCAACCGCCCATGTGGTTTGTCCCTGAAGTCTCCCTCAGCCCCACCGATCGATGTCTGGGGCTGGGGGGGCGTCTTCGGGGAGGCATCCGCGCACCCACGCAGTTTGTCCCTGAAGTTTCCTTCAGCCCCAGCAATTGATCACTGGGGCTGGGAGGAGGCTTTGGGGAGGCATCTGCCCACCAATGCGGTTTGTCCCTGAAGTCTCCCTTAGCCCCAGTGATCAATGGCTGGGGGGGCTTCAGGGAGGCATCCACGCACCCGCACAGTTTGTCCCCGAACTACCCATCAGCCCAACGATCGATCACTAGGGCTGTGGGGGACTTCGGGGAGGCATCCGCCCGCACACCCGGTTTGTCCCCAAACTCCCCCTCAGCCCCAGCGATCGATCGCTGGGGCCGCGGGGGCGTTTGGGGCTGAACGGGGCCTGCCCAGCGAGTGATCAAACTTCGCTTGCAAGGGGAGTGCACGTTCCCTCCGCAAGCAAAGTGGTGGTCCCACGCTTGGACCACCAGTTTGCTTGGGAAAGGAGGGCGCTTTCCGTCTCCAAATCAACTGGATTGCCCCCCTGTTTCCTTTCCTCTTTGGGAAGGGAACAGGGTTTTTTTTAAAACATTGTGCGATCAATGCATCACACAACATTAAAAATCGGATAACGTTGTGACTTGTGGAACCAAGTCATAACGTTATCCGAGGTACTAGTGAATTATGTACAGTGGAACCTCAGTTAATGTAATTAATGCATTCTCTGGGGCATTTCTTACAGCAAAAAATTACTTTGACCAAATTTCCCATAGGAATGCATTGAAAACCAATTAATCCGTTCCAGAAAAAAAATCTGAAAAACAAACTCACTATTTGCTATGGATTTCCTTTTGTTACATGGCTTTTATGTTAACCGAGCCATTTGTTAACCGAGGTTCCACTGTATTTCAGGGATTTTAATTGAATATTTTTAGACCCACGCATAGCTGAAACCTTGGATATGGATCTTACAGATTGGGTGTGTATGACTTGTTCTCCAAATGGGGACTCTTTAGATGTATTGAACAATAACTCCAAGAAACCTGGGCAATGTTAGGAATAATGACCCTACATACTTAGAAAGTGGTTGTACAAGGAGCAGCTTGACTGCCTTTGAAACCAAATTGAGTGATTGATTTCCCACCCCCTGACCACATCCAGATGTTATGGTGGTCAGGTGGGTGTTGGGTGTGTATGTGCATAGATACATGCACAATGAGTTGTTTTTCATGCAGAGACTAAATTGACTGCTGCTAACATGCACATGTTAAATTTGGTGTGTTTATATATGTACTGTATATATACACACAAGTTTCATCTTCACATGGACTCACAACATCAGCAGTTGTGGCTACAGTACTGCAGCTTAACTGCTGCACCATTTTCCTGCAGTAGATTGGTTATTGCCAACAGCCTTTTAAACACATAGCAATTTACATTGCTAAGAATTTTGATGTGCCATGTTTTCAAGTGGTTTAACCTTTCTGAGGCTTTGGAGCAGGCTGAAAAGTTCTTCAGTGTGTCACAATATCTCTGACTTCTCAGACTCACAAGGCAGTCTTAAAAGTATCCCTGTTCTCTCAGTCTCAGGATATTCCCATGTGTAGACATTAAGACAATAATTCTAGCTTATCGGACAAAGTTCATTGTAAGGCTTTAAAAGCAAAGCAATCACACCATATTTTCCAGCATATAAGATGCATTGGAGTATAAGATGCACCCCATTTTTAAGGGGAAAAATAATTTTCTACATTTTTTCTTGAATTTTCAAAACTTATCTCCAGGAGCCAAGGAGAGTGGGATGGGGGGAGGACTCCTTTGAAGCCCATTTCATCACCATCCTACCATCAGCCGGGGGGGGGGGGGGATGGAGGATTCTTTGAATCCGTTTCTCCCAGCATCCCATGACCAGCAGAGGAGAGCAGGGTGGGGAGGGGAGGATCCTTTAAGCCCATTTCCACCCCATTCCACCCCCACTGACTGTCAGAAGGTGTGGAAGTCAGGATTGGCTGGGCAGGGAGTTCCTTTGGAAGACGCCCATCACCCCACTTCTAGTGGTCAGCGGCAGCTGCCAAACCGCACCAGTAACCACTCTATTACTGGCGTATAAGATACACTCAATTTTTCTGGTGTATTTTAAGATGGGAAAGTGCATCTTATACACTGGCAAATACGGTATATACTGCCCTATAGTGCTTAGTGCATTCTGTGGGCGGTTCACAAGTTAATTAGCATTTTGCCCTAAACGTGCTGGGTATTCATTTTACCAACCTCGTAAGGATGGAAGGCTCAGTCAACCTTGATCTCTGGTCAGGATCAAACTCGCAACTTTTTGATTGCAGTACAGCAGTTTAACTGTGCCACCAGGACTCCATATGTGATATGTTTCTGAAACTCTTAACTGGCATTAGGAAGTTACTAATACTTTTCAGGGAGATGTTAAAAAAAACAATGAAAAGATCCCAAACAATGTGAGAGTTATTGGTATGTACTTTGGAAGTAGCATTTAAAGATGCTGTGTTGCACACCTGGCGATTGACCTTTTCCATTAATTTATTTTAGTTGGAAAACTTGATGCTGGATAAAGATGGGCACATAAAAATCACAGACTTTGGACTATGTAAAGAAGGAATCAAGGACGGAGCGACGATGAAGACGTTCTGTGGCACCCCGGAGTACCTTGCACCAGAGGTATCTTGTTCTTGCTTTTATTGTTGAGTCAAAATATTATTATTATTATTATTATTATTATTATTATTATTATTATTATTATTATTATTATTATTATTATTATTATTATTATTATTATTATTATTATTATTATTATTAGTTCAAATTTATATTGCCACCCACTCGCCGTGGCGACTCAGGGCGGCTTACAAAAAATACATTACAATACAATATGTTGGTGTGGGCTTGGGGGGAGGGGCGGTGAAGTCCTCAACCTGCCCTGTAAAATATTTTACAATTACCATATATACTTGAGTATAAATCAGGGTTTTTAGCCCCCAAAATGAGGTCCAAAAATGGGACTCGACTTATACTCGGGTGAACGTAAACACTCAAAAACATACCCATACAAATGTCTAAATTAATTAATTTCACTGTATTTTCATGAATTTTAATTATTGAAACTCACTAGCAACTGCTGCATTTTCCACCCCCGACTTATACTTGGGTCAATCTACTTTCCTAGTTTTAAAGGTCCAAATTAGATACCTCGACTTATATTCGTGATGACTTATAGTCAAGTATATATGGTATGTTGTTTTCGTGGGTTCATTGTGTAGTAGCAAAATATTGGTCATCATAATTTTCTCTCTCTGAAAGGCTTCAATGAAAGGGTGTATATCAGGGATCCTCAAACTACAGCCCATGGGCCAGACCTGGCCCATGGCACCAATTAATTCAGACCATGGCGCCCTTGCTTCTTCTGGGTAGGAGGAACCGCATGACTAGGATGCTTGACCATGTGCCTGGCACATGGCCCGAAAGGTTTGGGCACCCCTGGTGTATACAGTCTGGGTCATTTGGGGATATGGTGATCATTTTTTGCCTGGGCTACTGCTTTGTTGCTGAGTGCTGTTGCTCCTCTCTGGAAGCGAATGAGAACCATTCACTTGTATGGGAGAAAGGAGAGGGATGCAGAGGTGAACCTGCACCGTCTCTGAGCTTGTTTGGCTTTGCATGCAAGATCCACTTTTGGCCTCTGTTTCAGACCAAAGTTTTGAACCATAGTGGCTAAAGGGAACCATTAAAAATCAAGCTTACTGTGACTGGATAGCCTGAGATCCTCAATTTATACTGCCTGGAGGCTTCAAAAGACAACAGATTGGTTTAAAACTTCATAAATGGGAATTCTGTGGTGATGGGATAGCTGTCAGACCTTTGGCCTGAAGAAGGCAGGGAATGAATGGGATATATTCTTAATGCCAATTTAATTCTGGGTTTCTGTTGGTCTACCTTACACACAATCATCATGTTGTGGCAAGCAGCATGTCATGTGTAAAAAGATCCGAACGGCTTTTGTCATCTGGTTGGTGGGTTAAAATGTGAACCATCCGGAGGGCCTGGGTGAGCAAACGCCGTCCTGCGTCCCATGAAGCCACTTTGCCCTTTTAAAGCAGAGGGGGAAAGCGGGGCTTGCATTCCGGTCATCTGTTTGTAATCGGAGCTCGGCCCCTGAGCCTGTTTGTACAGTTGCTGCATAGTTGTTTTTAGGGTCACGCTGGTATTTGGTGCAGAGATGGCAGCGGCTGCACCACGTCAGCTTTGATGTGTCAGATGTATCGGTCACCGAGGTGTTTGCAGCTGTTGTGCCTCCTCTTGTAAAACCCACTTGCACAGCTGTTGGGGTTGTTGGCTCCCAACCTGACAAGCCACTTATTTTAAGCAAAACGACCTTTCCTTGTATCCTCTTCCCTTCTGCTGACTCCACCTATTGCTATGAATCATGGCTGAATGCGGCTCCTTAATGCTCACCATATGGGATGTGTTTTTCTCTTTCCTTGCTGCTCTATTCCAGTCACCATAGCATGCTTCAAACAGTGTCCTGAACAGGTGGGGAGGAAAGGGGGAAAGACTCGTTTGACTCATTCTTACGGCATAAGGCCTCATAGACTGCAGCCCAGTTCGTCAGATTTAGGGATGTGTGATGGAATATCATAGGTGGTCACACCATACTGTGTATGGCAGTGGTGGCCAACCTTGGCACTCATGTGTTCTTGGACGTCAGTTTCCAGAAGCCCAAGTCAGCATACCAACTGATCAGGGCTTCTGGGAATTGAAGTTCAAGAGCACCTGGAGTGCCAAGGTTGGCCACCATTGGTATATGGTATTCCTAACTGGAAGCAGTCTCTATAATCAGAGTATCCCTCCCTTCCGTCTGTCCGTTGTGGCAAAGTGGTTAGACTGCTTTACTGCACCCAAAACCTCTTCTCATGAGCTTGTCTGTGTTTGATCATGACTGGACTCAAGGTTGACTCAACCGTCCATCCTTCCAATGCCGGTTAAATGAGTACTCAGCGTCAAAATAATGTGTTAAAGTCTGAATCAGGGTTTTTCAACCTTCGGCCCCCAGATGTTCTTGGACTTCAATTACCAGAAGCCCAAGCCAGCACACCTGCTGATCATGGCTTCTCTGAATTGAAGTCCAACAACACCTAGAAGTCCAAAGTTGAGAAACCCTGGTCTAAATAATTACTTTCGCACTAAACAGGAGGAGTGCCTCAATCTAAAAATAAGGGTCAAAATCTTATTGCACAGATTCTTCTTCTGTGTCTAGGGCAGACATGAAACTGCTAAAATGAAGGCACCTTTTGGTGAATTCACTCTGCGGTTCCTTTTGCCTGACCTAGTGTGAGAAAGGTTAGCCAACAACACAAGGTTGCTGTTACCAGGGTACACCCGATTGTGAATAAAAAAATACCACAATCTTACTTTGCGGAAGGATGAGGATACCACTAACCAGGAAGGTTTTTGACTATTAAAAACTGGTTCTTTTCATTCCCCATGGCTCCCACGGCTTCCTTGCAATGAAATAGATTACACATGCACCAGACTAGCTGCAGGACAGAAAAAGATAGTATTTTAATTACAGAAAATCCTCTTCTCCCAGTGATATCATCACCCTTCTACAGGTGTAACATATGCAGCAGGATTTTGGCTGGTATTTTGAAAGTAATGTTAGAAATGTTACATTCAAAACCCAATTCTATACATGCAGCAGTTGGCTTCTCCTGTTAATGCTCAAGCAACAATTTATTTATATTAACATATTAAATCTAACATGCTTCTTCTGAGTTTTCCCTGTTTCTATCTAGCAAACCAAAGCAATTACATTTCTATACCGCCCCATAGTGCTTTGTGCACTCTCTGAGCAGTTTACAAGTTAATTATCATTTCCCCCCCACATGCTGAGTACTCATTTTACCGACCTTCGAAGGATGGAAGGCTGAGTCAACCTTGAGCCCTGGTGAGGATTGAAGTCACAACGGTTCAATGGTTGGGAGTGTTGGATTGAGATTTGGAAGCTCCAGGTTCAAGTTCCTACTCTGTCATGATCCTCAGTTAGAAATATTGGATCAGCCACTTCCTCTGAACCTTGCCTAACTGACAGAGTTGTTGTAATGATGAAGTAGAGAAGAAGAGAGCTGTGTACTCTTGAGAGAAAACGGGAGTCCATAAATGTAAATAATCCATAATAAAATAATATTAGCTAGTTTAAAGCATGCAGCGCTGCCATTTGGCCAGTGATTAGACTCACATTTCTTTCTTCATAGTTTGCTGCCAAACACTTTCTTAAATCAAATAGAAGAACCAGAATAGATTTTTTACTTCACATCCCAGGAGAATCTGTGCAGGTCACTTTAAGGGCACTTGTACAAATTTGGAAGTAATACAGTCTTGTAAAAGCTGCTATTATGGCCTTGTTAAAAGCTTTGGGGACTTGTTAAAAGGGTAGAAGCTTGGAAGCTTTCTTTCCTTTCCTTTCATTTAGTGCAGGAGTGCCCAAACATTTCAGCCCATGGGCCAGCCACATGGTTCCTCCCACCGGAAGCAGAAGTAAAACGCACCTTGCAGTTTTGCAACAGGATGAGTTAGATTTTAAGCTGCAATTTTCTCTGCTTAACCCTGGGGTACCCAAACTACAGCCCAGGGGCCATATCTGGCCCCCAATGCCAATTTATCTGGCCCACACCACCCTCGTCACTCCGGGAAACTGAAGTAAAATTGCACCCATGCGGGCACGTTTTACTTCCGCTTCCAGGAGTGACGAGGGTGGCGTGGGCCGGATGAATTGGCATCAGGGCCGGATCTGGCCCATGGGCTGTAGTTTGGGCACCCCTGGTTTAGTGGTACATCTCTGTCGAAGCAAAGGAGACGGGGAGGGAAAGTTCACTCTCATTCCAAGGGGACCTAAGTGTGAGCAGTAAGTGTTGTCTGGGAAAGGGCATGGCGAGATTCATTGGTAGCAGGAGTCAAACTGCATTGTCACACAACCTTGGCAGATGAATCTCAAAAACACACGCACCCGATTGCTCATAAAGGATGATGAGAGAGACTGGCTCCTGGAATCCTGGCAGACGCGGCAGCTGTGTTGGTCTTCTACATATATGGGGCAGCTGCACAGCCAGCTGTCGCTCGGTGCGAATCATACTGCGAAAGATGCTGTAAATAGACCTGTGTGTGGGGTAATCCAATACCTGGCAGCCGCTGGTTTTTCACTGCAGGCTGTCTTCCAGGTTCCATCATTTTCCCCTCCTCTCCAAAGCCTGAATACTAAGCCGGTTAGCAGGCACGGAGATACAGACTTGACAGAGAGCAGATCTGGGAGATATGATACTTCAGCTCCTGGTGCATTCAGTTCCCTGTACAGTAATACCTCGGATAACGTTTGCATCAGATAACACTAAAACCACATAGCATTAAGCAATCTGGGGAAAAACTGCATCACATAACGTTAAATCCTATGGGATGCATCAGATAAAGTTCGCTAAAGCCTGTGCCGGTTACAATGTATCTCTATGGAGTTTTAACGTTATCCAATGCATCCCATGGGATTTTAACGTTATCCAATAACACTAATACTTGTGGAACCAAGTTTTAGCGTTATCCAAGGTTTTACTGTACTTGTGTAAGATCTCTTAAACGATCCCCCTTGGCTTGTGTCAAGCTCCAGAAGTTGGTGTGGCTTAATGGTGGGAGTGTTGGACTGAGATTTAGAAAAGGAGTGCCCAAACTTTTCAGACAACATGTCGGTCAGGTGGTCCCTCCCACCAGAAGTGGAAGTAAAACACACCTTGCAATCTGTATTACAACAGAGATGTTATTCAACAGGATGAGAGAGATTTTAGGCTGCCATTTTCTCTGCTTAAATCAGGCGTGCCCAAACTATGGCCCACGGGCTGGATCTGGCCCATGGGCCATAGTTTGGGCACCCCTGATTTAGAAGATCCAAGTTCAAGTTCCTACTCTGTCGTGATGCGCAGGTAGCGATCTTGGATCAGCTACTTCCTCTAAACTTTGCCTAACTCACAGGACTGTTGTGATGATGAAGTAGAAAGGAAATGACTTGTGAGTGTAATTCTTGAGAAAACAATGATATCTGCTTGATAACAAGCCATCTAGCAGCAAGTGTCCTTCACCTGGTGGTTGCTAGATGTGTTGAATTCCAACCCCCATCACCTGTGATCCATATGACCTATAGCTGTGCTAATGTGGAATCCATCGCATCTGGAGGGCAATGCATCGTGAAATTAAAAGTTATCATTTCTGATTGGGACCATTCTGTAGGATGATTCATGCAGCTTAACATACCAGTTCTTGAGTCCATTGGATTATGGTTTTTAAAAGTGCATATATTCTAATAGAAACCATGAAAAATAAAGGAATTGGTGAAACAAAATGGTATATAATGCCAGAATCCTGTTGGTTAGTTACACCAGCATAAGTTCAGTGGTGTAATCGGCAGGGATAAATTGTAGCTAGTTAACAAGCTACTACAGTAATACCTCAGATAACAATTGCATCGGATAACGCTGAAATCGGATAACAATGCAATTTTTTTTTAAAAAAAAATTGCATCGGATAACAATCTCTTAGTGTTATCTGATGTGATCGTTTGTAGCAGCGGGGTGGCTGGAAAGCCAATGGGGGGCTCCACATTCGGCTTCCCAGCCACCCCGCAGCTGCGGAGGCAGGGGTGGGGTAACTGGAAAGCCGATGGGGGGCTCCCCCCGTCAGCTTCCCCAGCCACCCTACAGCTGTGGATCAGATCTCCCGACCTCCCCGGAGCCAACAGGGGTGCCGGAGAGTCCGAAATGGGTGAAAAAAATGGAAGTTTTTTCCGCCCATTTCGGGCTCTTCGGCACCCGTGCCGGCATTGGGGAGGTCGAGGGACCCAATCCGCACTGTTCCCGATGTTCCCCGACCTCCCCGGCCGGTGCAGTGAATCAAAACACCAGGATTCAAATCCCTCGTTCTCCAATATTAGGAGGTGCTCCACCAATTGGGAGGACCAGAGGGATCAGGCAAGAAGAAGTTTGGCACTGGGGGGTTGTAGGTGGGTGTGGGGTTAATATTGCACTGAGGGAATTTGTAAAAAAGTTAAAGGAAAATTCAATTTATGGATATTATGAAGAAAATTAGAATACAGTAATACCTTCAATAACGTTTATCTTGGATAACGCTAAAATTGCATAATGTTAAGTAATTGGATGGAGAATTGGATCGAATAATGTTAAGGTCCTGTGGGATGGATCGGATAACAACCGCTAAAGCCTGTACGGTTACAATGTATCTGTATGGAGCTTTAACGTTATCCAATCCATCCCATAGGATTTTAACATGCACTGGATAACACTAAAAATCGGATAACACCAAGACTTGTGGAACCAAGTCTTAGCGTTATCCGAGGTATTAGTGTAATCTCGTGGAATGTTAAAGGGTACCGGATGCCAAAAAAGAAGAAGAAGAAGAAGAAGGTTGGAGGAGCATTATAGAAAGAATATTATTTTGTTTACAGGAAACTCACCAAAAACTACATCACAAGAATAATATATATATATTATATATATATTTGGGTTGGATTAATATACAGTCAAACCTCGGATAACGTTATGACTTGGTTCCACAAGTCATGACGTTATCCGATTTTTAGCGTTGTCCAATGCATGCATCGATCAACGTAAAAAGAAAAAGCCCTGACTTCAGGGACAAACCATGTGGTTTGTCCTTGAAGTCATTGCTGCGGTTGGGGATTGGATTGGGCTACCCAATCCACCACCCCCCAACCTCAGCGATGGATCCCTGTGGTTGGATTGGGTAGCCCAATCCAACCCCCAACCGTAGCGATCGCTAAGAGTGCAGGAGGGTCGGGGGAGAGGTGCTCGCTTGCACGCCTTTTCGCAAGCGAGCGAGCGCCTCTTCCCCTGACTCTCCTGGACTCTTAGCAATCTAAGAGTGCAGGAGGGTTGGGGGAAGAGGCGCTTGCTTGTGTGCCTTTTCGCAAGTGAGTGAGCGCCTCTTCCCCCGACCCTCCTGCACTCTTAGCGATCACTACACTTTGGGGTTGGATTGGGCTTTCCCATCCAACCCCAACTGCAGTGATGGATCGCTGTGTATGTGTGGATTGGGTAAATATTCTACCCTATCTACCCTCCCCCAGACAATTGCCTTGGATAACGCTAAAGAATTGTTATCCAGAATCGTTATCCAGTGCAAGTTTTTTCCAAAAAACTTGCATTGTTACCCGATTCTAACTTTATCCATGCAATTGTTATCCGAGGTATTACTGTACAGTTGTACCTCGCTTAAAGAGCATAATGCGTTCCACAGGATTGCTCTTTAAGCGAGTTTGCTCTTTAAGAGAAACACCATTGTAAGTGACCAATTGTGGGGGGGATTGTGAACCTCGATTTATTTGTTAAGCGAGTTTTCGGGTGGTTTTATTTGTTAAGCGAAGTGAACATTCAGAGAAAATTCTGCTCTTTAAGCGAGTCGCTCTTTATGCGAGGTTTGACTGTATGCGAGGCTCTGTAAGGGCCCTCCCACTCATGCTCCTGAGCATATGCTCATTTCTGGAACATATTTAACCCTTACCTTTCAACTTTGAGAGACCTGAGCCGCTTTTAAAAAGAACTTACTGAGCTCTGGCAGTAGAGCAGAACAAGGGAGGATTCTTCTTCAGGTAGCATGCAGCCAAGTTGCCTTGTGTGTGAAAAGAAAAACAACAATCTTCAAAGAGAAACAGCTGTTTTATTCTTCAGGTTCATTGATAACAAAGTCCATGGAAAACGCAGATTAGAGGGTCATAACAGGTATCAGTCCAGTAAAACTAGATTCTTTAAGTAATCATTATGAAATGAAAGGAAAATCCTACTCCATAGCCAGGGTCTTACTCCATTGAGAAACAGAAACGAACTCACTCACTGTTCTCCAAAATAAAGAATTCCTGGTCAGGTGATTTAACCTTGGCCAATCAGGTAACAGAGACAAATATTCTCAAAACAATGGATTGTTTACATCCATGTGAAGACATAACACTAAGCTCTGCTAGCTAAGCTAGCTAGAAAGATAACAGCACAGGAACACTGGCTGAAAACAACCATTTTGTGACAGTCTTGTGAGACACACAGAGATGGGAAAGGATTTTTTATGAGGCCTAGCTAAATGAATAGCAATTTCAAGCCTTGGGAAGCATTAGGAAATAGGTCTTTTCCTGACATCAAATTAAAATACAAAATAAGATGAGATATTTGGAAATATTATAGGCGAAGTTAAAGACTTATACAAAATAAACTTTGAAAAAACAAAGAAGGAAATAAAGAACACAATTGCCCAGTTAAGGACATTGAAATTATCATGGTTTGGAAAAATAAGTTTGTGTAAAATGAAAATAATGCCAAAAATAACCTTCCTTTTGGAAAATCTATCTATTAAAATTTATGAACGAGATCTTAAAGGACTGGCAAAAAATAATGAGTTTTGTAATACTGGGAAGAGACCTAGAATATCTAAATACTTATGGTATTCACGACAGAAAGAAGGAGGACTGGGAAGATGAGATGGCTAGATGGTATTGTGGAGGCAATGGGCACAGAGCTGAGTGGGTTGAGGGGGATGGTGGAGGACAGGAGTGCCTGGCGGACAGTGGTCCATGGGGTCGCAGAGGGTCGGAATCGACTGTGTGACTGAACAACAACAACAACAAATAATGCCTTTCATGCAAAGAGGGTAATAAAAAAATTAACGTAAGAAAATTGGGATAGCGCGGAACCGGATTGGCTAGAATACAAGGAAATAAGAGGGGAACTTTTTTTGTGTGATGGCACACCAAAACAAAAAATAAACAATTATTCGTTGAAAGTAATATATAATAAATGGAAAATGTTAAAAGATAAATTAGTATCATCTGGATCACCCATTATGGAAATTTTGGCTTTGAGGAATTGTCCCCTGAAATATTTGAAAGAGACAAGGGATATTTTACCACAGATTAAAATATTATTAATAGAAGACTGGAAAGCAAGATGTAACGATACCCAAGTAAGAGAAGATGTATACAATAAATTGGACTTAAATTGGTTTCAAAAGATCCAGATGAACAAATGGGATAAAATAATTAGAGACATTAAAATAGCAGAAAGTCAATGGACAACAATCGAAGAATTTATATTTGATATGAGAAACGGTCAGGAAAAAAATCCAGGGAATAGTAAGCCAGTTATATCAAGAACTTAATTATAAAACGGGAATACAAAAATTATTGAGACAAAAATGGGAAACAGAATTAGAAATAGTAATAAGTGAAAGCAATTGGAACAAGAAATGGTGTCAAAGAATTATAAAGTCTTTATCTATAAAAGAAAAAGAACACAACAGCAAACTTGTGTGTAGATGGTATATGACACCGGTTAAACTGCATCAAATAAGTGATAAGATATCCGACAAATGCTGGAGATGCAAGATAGAAAGAGGATCTTACTTGCACATGTGGTGGGGATGTTGGTATACAAAAAATTTATGGGACATAGTAGAAATAGAATTGAAAAAAATTATGAGCATGACTATTAAACTGACACCAAAAATTGCTTTATTGGGTGAAATGGAGTAGTTAACAATTGGTCCATGGGGTCGCAAAGGGTCCATGGGGTCGCAAAGGTCCATGGGGTCGCAAAGGGTCAGAACCGACTGTGTGACTGAACAGCAAAAAAACAAAACAATTGATAGTAATAAAAGAGAGTTGTTACTTACATTATTGACAGTAACTAGACAATTGATAGTGAAACATTGGAAAGATTAATTGACGATCAACAAAACCAGATGGTATAGTGAGGTATGGCAATTAGCGTTGAACAAGAAATTAACCATGGAAATCAATATAAAGAAAGGATATACATGCAAAAAAAGTTTTTGGGAAATTTGGAGTACTTTCGTTAATTATGCTTTGACAAATGAAAATTATATTAAGCTGGACCCTGAATCGAGTAAATTTTGGAGAAATCGAAGAAAATAAGAGGGGAATTAAAAGTATAGTTACAAATTCCATTGTACAGCATGGGTGTAAATGTTAGTTTTTGTTTTGATGTAAAATGTAAATTTTTCCCCTTGTATTTTGTTGCTGGAGCCTCTAACTGTGAAAGCTCTTGGCTGACAGATTGCTTTTTTATTTTGTTGTTGTTGTTGCTGTTCATGTTGGGTAGCTGTCACCAAGACCCAGCCATTCAAGGTCAACTAGAGGTGTGGAGAGCCTTCAGATTTCTGGTCAGTTGAGTTAAGAATGCTGTCAAATGCCATCGGGGTGATTCAGCCTTTTAAATCTTGAGTGCGCTTCAACGTTTTCACTATATCATAATGATAGGCAGCCTCTTCATAGTGTGCAAAATTATCTGTGTTTGTACATCCTTTCTCTAATCAATGCCAGGTGACATTTATGGTTTGCACATACTGTACGGGGTCCCCCCCTCCTGTGTACAGCTCACAAACTCTGAGTGCAAAAAAAGGGGGGCTTGCTTGCCCCTAGTAAGTGTGAACCAAGTGTTGTGCACTAAAAAGCCAGGCTGTTCCGGTCTCTTGTCGTGCCTCTTAGCCAAGATGGATAGGGTGCAATAAATTTAAGTAACAGATAAAAATTCACTGTGGATCTCATTCTCACACTTGGCTGAAACAAACTCCTTTTAAAAAGAGAGAGAATAAGAGGGAAGTGATGGGTGGAAAACCCTAACATTTTTCTTTTGTAGGTGTTGGAAGATAACGATTACGGCCGGGCCGTGGACTGGTGGGGCTTAGGAGTTGTCATGTATGAAATGATGTGCGGACGGCTCCCTTTCTACAATTCGGACCATGAGAAGCTTTTTGAACTCATCCTCATGGAAGAGATTAGGTTTCCACGCACATTGTCGCCTGAAGCAAAGTCCCTTTTGTCAGGCTTGCTGAAGAAAGACCCTAAGCAAAGGTGAGACTTTGGGGGCTTTTGGGGGCATAAAGAACATCCTAGTCAGTGATGGTGAACCTTGGCACTCCAGGTATTCTTGGACTTTAATTCCCAGAAGCCCAAGTCTCTGTGAATCCACATGAATGGGTCTACTGTGCAGATAGTAAACCCATTCATGTGGATTCACAGAGACTTGGGCTTCTGAGAATTGAATTCCAAGAACACCTGGAGTGCCAAGGTTCACCATCACAGCCCTAGGTTTTTATTGATCTTCCCGGGGTCTTGTTGCAGCCTTGTGGCTAGTCTCTGGAGAATCTCCCAGCCAGAAGGGCAGTTAACTTTTTCAAGTCCTGTCACAGAAGGAGCACATGAAATAGACGAGCTGACTGGGGGATGCTAGGGGTTGTAGTCAAAAAAAATTAAGGATGGTGGAGGACAGGAGTGCCTGGCGGACAGTGGTCCATGGGGTCGCAGAGGGTCGGAATCGACTGTGCGACTGAACAACAAAAGAGTAAACCAAGATCTGAACTCCATATACAAGGGACACCACAGGTACAGCCACCAGGACTAAAGCAAATACCTGTAATATTTGTGCCAGTGTGGAATAGCTGCAGAATTGTGCATGGAGAAGCTCAGTCCATGAGAATCATGTGGCCTTAACTGGGTCACACAGTCACTCTGGCATACCACTCTCACTTTTCCTAAAACTGTAAAAGGTAAAGGTCCCCCCCCCCCCCAATCGACTATCTAGAGATAAATGCCAGGTCCACATAGTCTTCTCATGCGGCCTTTTCTCCTATGGTATCCTGGCTTCAACACTGTCATCCTGGTTTGTTTATTAAAGTAGTCTTAATAATAATTTTGTGTCAGAAATTATTCGTGTTTACAAGAATTTTTGCTGAAGGGACTCCGCTCAGGGGATTCCCAAATGGGGCTCTGATCATGTCCCCAAGATCTTTTCCCACCGAAGCGGTCCCTATTTATCTACTTGCAATTTCTTGGCTTCAAACTGCTAGGTTGGCAGGAGTTAGGACGGAGATGGGTGCTCAATCCATCATGCGGTACTTGGGTCTCAAACTGCCAACTTGGCAGCCTTCCAGCTAACAAGGCGAGCTTCTTAACCACTGAGCCACCACAGCCCCCTGTCTTAATCATTTTATCTGAATCTGCCTCTGTGAAACATAAGAACAAAAGAGAAACCTTCTTGGTGCAGCAGTTAAATTTAAGTACTACTGCTCCTCCCCACCCCACCCCAAAATAAAACCCACACATCCTCAGGATATGAGTTTGATCCTCACGGGCTCCAGGCTGACTCCGCCTTCCATCCTTCCAAAGTGAGTAAAATGAGTACTACACATGTTGGGGGCAGAGAGTGCTTTAAGCTCTATGGGGTGGTATATAAGTGTACAGTAATTGACATTGCTTTGGGGTTGGAAGAAAGCTATGTGCAGCTGCGTGCACTCCAGCATCCTGTTCCAGCATTGGCCAGCTGTGATGCCAAAGGACCTTCTCCCCACAGCACATGATAAAAATATTGTTAAAGGAATGGGTAATAGCTGGCGCAGCCAGAGACCATTTTCCAGATTTGCTGGCAGCCTTACAGCCTGTCCTCCTTAGGAGAGAGTTAAAAGCTGAGAGGTTAGCTAAAGAGACTAATTGATTTGCTGTTCTTATAGTTGTAAAGCTTGATACAATGGGCAATTGAAGAAGTACACTTGTACCCTCTAGTGGCTGATACAATATATAAAAAGTATGATTACAAAGACATAGATAGGTGACTCAAGTGATTAAGATGCTGATTGGAAGGCGGCAAGTCAGCAATTTGAGACGTGGGTACTGCATGACGGAATGAGCTCCCGTCTCTGTCCCAGCTCCTGCCAACCTAGTAGTTCAAAAGCAAGAAATTGCAAGTAGATAAATAGATACCCCATCGGTGGGAAGATAAGCAGCATTCTGTGCACTCCAGCGTAGGCATGCCTGCCACATGACCATGGAAATGTCTGCAGACACAGAAAGTGCTGGCTCTTTGGCTGTAAACAAAGATAAACACTGAACCCTAGAGTCGGATATGACTGGCTTTCGAGCAGGGGCAACCTAGATGTAGTTCAAGGGTTCTCACATTTTTCATGCCATGGGCTGCCCCCCCCCCCCCGGACAGCTGAGTGGGCCAGACATGTGGGTTCCCCCTGCTGCATATGCTGCCATAAACTGCGGCAGGCATGTTTGCACAGGCACATTTACAGCTGTCGTAAATGTTTGCTTCTGGGATCCTTGCCATGGGGTGGTTGATTGGCCACCGCAGGCCGGTTCTGGCCCAAAGGCTGTAAGTTTCGAACCCCTGATATAGATAAAGATATTTGCTTGCTGTTGAGTCAGTTTTGGTTCATGGTGACCCTTTTCAAGATTTTCTAGATAAGAGATTACACAGAAATGGTTTACCATTTGCTCCTTCTGGGTTTACCCTGGGACTATGCAGCTTGCCCATCATTATACAGGCTGGTTCTTAACTTAAATTAACTTCCACCTTCTGGCTCTGCAGCCAAATAAATAAGCCACTAAGCATCAGCAATGTTGATAACAAAGCAGCAAATTTTAAATTTGAAAAGGTCGCTGAGCTGTATAGGAGCCTTCAAAACATAGAAAACCTCCTACATCGGTAGTGGCAAACCTATGGCATGCATTTCAGAAGGGGCACACAGAGTCACACCAGCACAGAGTTCACTCTGCCCAGCAGCCCAATACGAGTGCTTCCTCCCTCCCCTCAGCACAGAGTTTTCCCTGTCCCTCTGCCCAGCAGCCCAGAGGGAGCGTTTCCTCCTTCCCCCAGCACAGAGTTCGCCCCACCCTTCTGTTTGGGCATTCAGTCTCTAAAAGGTTCTCCATCACTGTCCTATACCATAAGGGGATTTCTTTAAAACTTTTTGTCAATGTAGAGGGGTAGGAATGTAAAACCTATCCAGTGAAGCTGCATGCAGTGTGCCTTGTCTGAATATTATGCCCTGGGGGTGTTTCTGTTGCCTATATAGTTCTCTTCTTGGAAAGATCGAGTATCACGGAGCGGAGGGGTAGGCCTCCCAAAAAAGAATCAGAAATGCTAACAGCCATCATTGCCTTACGGCAAATGGAGATTCTTTCTTCCGTAAAATTAAATCTGGAGATTGCACTGCATTTCAGGCTGGTGATTTGACTTTAATATCAAATATGTGTTGTTTCTTTATAATCCTTTCCAGTGGCTGCAGCCGCATGTAGTTACCCTGATTTGTTGTTTCTTGAGCTTGAACAGCAGCAAAGCCATGGAGAGCTTGCCTCCTCCTGCACCACTCCTTAGCCTTCTTGTGAGTTTAATCCTGACCAGGGCTCAAGGTTGACTCAGCCTTCCATCCTTCTGAGGCTGGTAAAATGAGTACCCAGCATGTTGGAGGCAAAATCCTAATTAACTTGTGAACTGCCCAGAGAGTGCACTAAGTACTATGGGGTGGTATATATGTGTGATTGCTTTGCTTTGTGCCATTTTTTTCAAGTGGGCAGAATTGATCCATCAAATCAGTGCAGCATACTAAGAGCCGGGCCTTTTCTTCCAACAGGTTAGGTGGCGGACAAGATGACGCCAAGGAGATTATGCAGCACAAATTTTTTGCTGGCATTGTGTGGCAAGATGTGTATGAAAAAAAGGTATTTATAATTATATCCTACTTTTGCACAAAATAAGTCAACATGCTTTGTATGTGTTTCACACAGTGGTGTGGTAGTCAGTTTGGAAGGGGTTTTTTTCATAACCAAACTTTCCCCTGATAAGGAGAGCCCAAAACTCCAGGCAACCCAATTACTTCATGTTAGCAAAGAAGGAGCAGGTATTCTTTAAAACGAATGGCTCTTTATTGCCCATCTAAGACTTTATATACCATGTGTTGTCATAGTTTGCGACAGTGTACTGTTCCTGAAGGGGTCGTGGTGGCTTAGCAGTTAAGACACTGAGCCTGACAACTGGAAGGTTGGCAAATCAGCAGTTAGAGACACAAGTGTGTCACAATGGAGTGAGCACCCATTGTCTGCTCTAGTTCCTGCCAGCCTAGCAATTCAAATGCAAGAAATTGCAAGTATTATAGATAAATAGGTACTGCTTTGATGGGAAAGGTAACAGCATTCTGTGCATCTAGTCATGCCTGCCACATGAGCACGGAAACGTCTGTAGACGCAGACAGCACAGGTTCTCTGGCTGTAAATGAAGATGAGCGCTCCCCCCCCCCCCAAGCTGGGGTTCCCAACCTACGGCCCATGGGCTGGACCTGGCCCACAGCACCATTTCATGTGGCCTGCCACCACCACATCCAGAAGTGGAAGCGGATACGTTTATGTCAGCCTTAAAACGTGCCCATGCATGCGTAAACACACCTGTGGGTGTTGTAAACGCAGAATTGGGTGCATTTATGACATCCATAAATGTGCCTGCTTCTGGGGTCATGGTCTGGCCTGCTCAGCTGTCCGGGGTGTTTGGTCAGGCCCGCAGCATAAAAAGTTTGACCACCTCACCCTAAAGTCAGGGATGACTTGCTTTCGAGCATGGGAAATCTTGACTGTCCCTGAGAAAATCCATTTCTGCCTGTGCTTTTCTGAGGGTTGCATCTGTGCTCAGAGGGAAGAGGAGAGACCAAGGGGGATCTGGCAGAGAGAGGGTGCCATAGTTATTGCTACGCAGAAGGTCTCAGGGCTGTGACCCTACAGGTCTTGCCTCCACTCTACCACTTATCCTACACATACTCGTGTACACATCATAGAGCTAAACTGGTTTAAGAGCCATTTCAATTCTGTGGAGAACAAGTTCTTAACCAGGATCAGAGAGTGCCTAGTTAAGGCACATTTCCCAGTGGATGGTGTCCCCTACATTGATGTCTGCATGGCCAGTTGCATTATACATTAAAAAGCCATTGGAAATTGTAGGACTTAACCAAGCAGAGGTTGTCACAGATGAGAGCCTTGGTATTGGGGTGGCCCCAATCCATGCAATAGACCAGGGGGCCCCAAACATTTTGGGACATGGGCCAGTTACATGGTTCAGGGGGCTGGTCACTATGGCCCGGGGGCCAGATCTAGCCCCTGACACCAATTCATCCGGCCTGCGAAGCCCTCGTCTTCCCCAGATGGGTGCATTTTACTTCTGCTTATGGAAGTGACGAGGGCTTTGCGGGCCGGATGAATTGGTGTTGGGGGGCAGATCTGGCACCCGGGCAGTAGTTTGGGCACCCCTGTAATAGGGTGGCTTAGTAGTTAAGACACTGAACTTGACCAGAATGTCAGCAGGTCAGCAGTTCAAGACCCGAGTGCTGCACAGCAGAGTGAACTCTCTTCATCTGTCCCACCTCCTGCCAACCTGGCAGTTCGAAAGCAAAAAATTGCAAGTAGACAAGTAGGTACCGCTTCAGCGGGATAGGTAACAGCACCCCATGCGCTCTGGTGTCTAGTCATGCACGCCACATGACCACGGAAATGTCTGAACACACAGACAGCATTGGCTCCTTGGGTATAAACTGAGATGAACACTGCCCCCTAGAGTCAGATACGACTAACTTTCGAGCAAGGGAGACTTAGCTTTACTATGATCCCCAATGTACTAAATTTCACTTCTAGAAGGAATCCCTCTAACTTCTCTGCTAGGATAGCTCAGAACCTCTTTGAGCTATAGCACCCAGCTGCCTCTTTTCAAACCACATTCAAAAACTGGATTGGATTACATTTTCGTTGGTAGGTGACCCAGTTAAAATGTGCTAAGGCAAGAAATACCTGAGGTCATCAAAACCAATTACAGTAATACCCTGGATAACGTTATGACTTGGTTCCACAAGTCTTAATGTTATCCGGTTTTTAGCGTTGTCCGATGCATACATCGAACAACGCTTAAAAAAAAAGCCCTGACGGTTAGCCTAGGGTCAGCTTGACTTCGGGGACAAACAAAGCATTTGTCCCTGAAGTCATTGCTGTGCTTGGGGGGGGGGGGCATACCCACCCACCCCATGCACAGTGATGGAACGCTGCGCTTGTGGGGTGGGGTGTGTATTTCCCCCCCCTCCCCAAGCGCAGCGCTCTCTGAATCGCTGTGAAAGAAGAAGGGGTAAAGCGGGAATCCTGAGCGCACACGCTCGGGATTTCCCTCACCCCTTCTTCGTTCACAGAGGTACTGCTGTGAATGAAGAGGGGAGGGAGGGGAATCCCCAGCGCGTGCGCTCAGGATTCCCCTTACCCCTTCATCATTCACAGCTTTAAAAGCAAGAAAATCAGGATTTTCTTGCTTTTAAATTAGCATTGGGTTTGGGGGGTTGGGGGGAATACCCACCACCACCAGCAAGGGCAGTTACTGCCCTTGCGGGGGTGGGTGGGTATTTCCCCCCCCCCCAACTCCCACCCCAAACCTAGCAGCAAGTTTTAAAAGCAAGAAAATCCGGAGGAAAGAGACGATGTCTCTTTCTTCCTGATTTTTTTGTTTTTAATGCTAGCGTGGTGGTGGTGGTGGTGGTGGGGAATACCCCCCCCCCCGGCTAGCATTAAAAGAGGACCCGATCCAAGCTGTTTCTGGGCTTCCCCAACGTCCCCGGCCAATGGAGCAAGCCAAAACGTCAGGGTTCGAACCCTGATGTTTTGGCTTGTTGCAATGGCCGGGGACGTCAGGGAAGCCTAGAAACAGCTTGGATCGGCTCCTGTGATCTCTCTGGAGCTAGCAGGGAGATCAAAGAGCCCAAAAGGGTAAAAAAATGTCTGTTTTTTTTTACCCATTTCGGGCTGTTTGACCACCACCACCACCACCACCCCGGCTGGCTCCAGGGAGATCACAGGAGATGTTCCAAGCTGTTTCCAAAGTTATCCCACTATGCTGGAGACTCTAACAAGCCAAAACGTCAGGATTTGAAACCTGACGTTTTGACTCATTGCAGCCTCCAGGAAGGAGGGGGAACTTCAAAAATAGCGCACATCGGGTCTCCCAACTGCCCTAGACCTCCCTTCGTCTCTTTCCTCCGGATGTTCTTGCTTTTAAACGACTACATTGGATAACACTAAAATGAACGTTCTCCGGTGCAAATCTTCCCCCCAAATTTGTCATCGTTACGCGGTTTTAGCGTTATCCAGTGCAATCGTTATCCGGGGTATTACTGTACTACTGGGCTCAGGCAGCCCCAGAACCACACTTTGTATAACATCATGGCATGGAACAATGAACCTGCATCTTCCCATTTGTAGAATGTGTAAGGGCTACCTCCACTCTTCCTGGAAGTGTTAACTCCTCTGACAATTTCCACCTTTGGCCCTCCCTCTGAAGGATTCCAGCCAATTACTAAATAGGATTAAATGTCCATCAAAACCTAAGTTTCATTTCTCCAGAACATAGGATTTTTATATCTACCACACAATCTTTCCCCAGCAACAACTTTGAAGGCCAGATACCTTCTCTCTCAGTGAACAACAGAAATCTACGTCACACACACAAGCCCCCATTTCTATTCCTTACAGAATGTAGAACTCTTCTGTATGATGGTCTTTTATTTTCTTTGGTCTAGTTTTGTGCACTTAAAAATGTGTTTTCAGAAAGATTTTTCTGATGGCTTCCTTGTTCATGCACTGCTTGAGGTCTCATCTCTTAGTGATCCACACCCAGGAGCACACAACCACACAATACTGTTAAAAGACGGTATTTGAACTGAAGCATGGAGAATAGCAATATTCTACCAGTACAGTGTTGATTGAATTGTGATGTTTTTCTGTCATGCACACCAGGAGACAGCAGTAACATTTGGTGGTTATGGATAAGAGAAATGGGAATGTGCTAGTGAACCCATCAGGCCCTAGAAATCCTTGTTTTAAAACAGATCATAACCAATATTTTCCTCTTTTATATCCATGTCCTGCCTTGTAGAAGCCATCGGATCCTGAATACATAATGCAGGCCATAGTTTCTCCCATCAAATTTTTGCCACACACACACACCTCAGCTCTTTCTGACTTTTAATCCTCTCTGTCTTGTGTTTGCTCAGATCTTGGAAACATTAGCAAACATTGCAGTCTCCTTGGTAGTTGGCCCAGTTAAAATGTGCTAAAGTTAGAAATGCCTACGATTATGCTGACACTGTAACTTTAGTTTGGAAATCAATTCATTGATGCCAATGGCATTAGCAAAATCTATAAAATTAATTTGTTAATAATAACAGCTGCATGCCATCTAGTTGATTCTGACTTAAGGTGACCCTTCAAGGGGTCTTTTAGATAGAGAATACACAGAAATGGGGACATCTTGGAATGATTCAGCTTTCCCACGGCTGCACAAGCTGGTTGTTTCCCCATGAGACACAAAATCCCAGACTCTGGCTCTGCAGCCAGATATGTAAACCACTGAGCTACAGCAATGTTAACCAAACTGTATATTTTAAAATTGGGGTGTGTGTTTCTTTAACATGACTAAAAATGGCCAGCTGTTCTTGTTATCTCCATTGAAAATCATAGTGACTACAATTACTATAGCATGAAACATTGTTATACAAACTGCTGTTGTAATTGTTGAGGAGGATGGTGGAGGACAGGAGTGCCTGGCGGACAGCGGTCCATGGGTCGGAATCGACTGTGCAACTGAACAACAAAATTGTAATTGTTGTATAGTAATTAGAATAAGGGGATGGCAGTGAGGTAGTGGTTAAGACGCTCAATTTGACAACTGGAAGGATAGCAGTTTGAGACCTGAGTGCTGCATGATGGAGTGAGCTCCCCTTGTCTGTTCCAGCTCCTGCCAACCTAGCAGTTCGAAAGCTCGAAATTGCAAGTACCCGTATATACTCAACCATAAGTTGTCCCGAATATCAGTCGAGGCACCTAATTTGAGGCCTCTAAGACTAAGAAAATAGATTGATATAAGTCGAGGGCGTAAAATACAGCAGCTACTAGTGAGTTTGAATAATTAAAATACATGAAAATATGGTAAACTTAATTAAACTAGACATTTGTGTGGGTATGTTTTTGAGTTTTTATGCCAGGGCTAGTGTTTGTTGTTGGGGTTTTTTTTACTGTATGTTTGAATTTGAACCACCGCAGTTTTGGGACACTCAGGGTCATTGACCCGAGTATAAGTCAACTCTACTTTTTGGACCTCATTTTGGGGGCTAAAAAACTAGACTTATACTTGAGAATATACAGTAAATAACTAGGTACCACCTCAGCAGGAAAGGTAACAGCGTTCCATGGTGTCTATTCATGCCTGCCACATGACCATTTGTGGATTCAGACAGCACTGGCTCTTTGGCTGTCAAAGGAGATGAGCACAGTACCCCAGAGTAGGATACGACTGACTTTGCGACCTTTGCTTTAATTGGAATAAATACTTTTTCAGCAGTTCTTCACAGTGTAACAAAGGTGGAATAACAAATTGTTCCCAAGCAGTGTGCTTGTTATTAAAATCCTGCGAGCTAGAATGTTCTCCTAACCTAAATTGACAATGGGGGCAGCAAGGGGCCATCCTATCATGCAATCTCCGGTGGCTTAGTGGTTAAGGTGCTGAGCTGGAGACTGGAAGGTTGGGACATGAAAGGAGCCTCATTCGGGTGTCCCCTAAAAAAAATCCTTTCAACCCAGAGTAATCGCTGCCCATTGTCTTTCCCAGTATGGCTCTCTGCTGCCCTCTGGAGTCACCATCCACATGTGGTTGTCACTGCTGCACCTCTGTGAGCTGGTGGAAACAAGCCTTTTGGTTCTGGTACCATTTGATCCAAAGACATTGACGTTGGTGCCATTGTTAAGATGGCATTTTTGAAAGTCAGAATAGCTGCTTCCAAGTCGATTGCCTTTCCAGCTGATTAAAATGTCAGATGGGAAAGATGATTGCATTCAGATGGGAAAGACGATTGGGATCAGATGGGAAAGATCCTGCCGTTGTTTTTCTTTTCATCCCCTGACAATCCTAAAACGCTTCCTGGGCATATACTTTTCCCCTCCTGTGCCAACTTCTTCAATCTAAGCGGAAAGAAGAAAGACCAAAAAGAAGGGTGTAGGAGAGAAAAATGTTCACCTTGTCAAACTGAGCCCTATGAATACTAATGAGGGAGCCATATCCATTTAACCTGGAGAAGAGAAGACTGTGGGGTGGTTGACTAGCCGCTTCAAACATTTGAAGGTCTGTCATGTGGAAGAGAGAGGGGGACATCAGGAGATAGGACCTAAAGTAAGGTAGAGGTAAAGGTCGCCCGGCTCTAGAGTTCGGTGATCATCTGTTTATAGCAAAAGAGCCAGCGCTGTCTGCATGTGCAGATGTTTCTGTGGCGTGCACGGAACACACTACCTTCCCGCCAAAATGGTACCTATTTATCTACTTGCAATTTCTTGCTTTCAGACTGCTAGGTTGGCAGGAGTTGGGACAGAGACGGGAGCTCACTCCATTGTGCAGCACTCAGGTCTCATACTGCTGAGCTGCCAACCTTCCATTCATCAAGTTCAGCGTCTTAACCACTAAACCCCTGCAGTCTCCTGGACCTAAAGTAAACGGAGTTAAATTATGACAAAGGAGGTTTTGCCCAAATATTAGGAAGAACTTCTTGAGAATAAGAATTCTTTGAGACCAGAATGGACCGCCTCAGCGGGTGATTAACTCTTAATTATTGGAGATTTTAAAGGAGTGGTTAAATGGTCACCGGTCAAGAAAGCTTTAGTTGTGCATTTCTTTTTCCCTAGTTCTTTCCCCATATTTCAACCCCATACCACATTTGACCCACAATTTTTGACACAAACACCTTTTTAGCCAAATTGTTTATCTTCCTTGTTGTTTTAACTGAAACCAGGTTGTGGTTCTTCTGTCACCCGGTGTTGTAGAGTTATAGTGTTGTATTCCCAAGTAAATGTGTTGAGGATGACATCTTGAACCTTGTAAACCAGGGGTGTTTAAAGATTTTGGACCACAGGCCGGTCATGTGGAAGTGGAAGTGAAACACGCTTTGCAATCTGTTTTGAAACAGATGTGTTTTGCAACAGGATGAGATAGATTTTAGGCTGCTATTTTCTCTGCTGAAACCAGGGGTGCCCAAACTACGGGCCATGGGCTGGATCTGGCCCCTGTCTGACACAAATTCATCCGGGCTGCACCGCCTTCATTGCTCCCAGAAGCGGAAATAAAATATGTGGGCTGATTAAAATGTCAGATGAAAAAAGATGATTGCACTCAGATGGGAAAGACAATTGGGGTCATATGGGAAAGATGGTTACATACGCATTACATAATGGTTACATAAGCCAGTCCAGCCAGCCACAGCAGTAGTGAGAGAGACAGGGCAGAAAAGAAATGGAAAGCAAAGGGAAGATGAAAGCAGACTCCTCAGCACATGTGGAAAGGAGAAGACTCAAACACTTAAAGAGCTGCAAACAAGGTTTGATTTCCTCCTCTTTCTGCTGACTCCTGTGTGGTCTGTTGAAATGAACTAACCCAAGGAAACCAGCTTCCTGGGTGTGACTTTACAGTTGATGCGTTCACTCCCCCACCCCCATGTTAGTCTCTTTAACTCAGTAGTTAGATACAGTAATACCTCGGATAACGCTAAGACTTGGTTCCACAAGTCTTGGCGTTATCCGATTTTTAGTGTTATCCAATCCATGTTAAAATCCTATGGGATGGATCGGATAATGTTAAAGCTCCATAGAGATACATTGTAACCGCATAGGCTTTAGCGGTTGTTATCCAATCCATCCCATAGGACCTTAACGTTATTTGATCCAATTCTCCTCCCCAGATTACTTAACGTTATGCGATTTTAGCATTATCTGAGGTAAACGTTATCTGAGGTATTACTGTATAGCTATTTTATTTACTCATGGCTAAATTGCACCATCACTGTCTCCTTTGGAAACATGGTCCATATTTTAAAAGATATGGCAAATAATTTTAATGACCCTTTGCAGGGTTTTCTAAGTAGAGAATACTCAAGAGGTGGATTTTTTTGTTGTTGTTCAGTCGCATAGTCAATTCCGACCCTTTGCGGACCCCATGGACCACTGTCCGCCAGGCACCTCTGTCTTCCACCATCCTCCTCAAATCGCTCAGCTCTGTGCCCATTGTGTCTACAATACCATCCACCATCTCATTTTTGGCCGCCCCCTTTTTGCCATCTACCCTTCCCAGCATCAAGGCTTTCTCAAGCGAATCCTCTCTTCTCATTTGATGTCCAAAGTACTCTAGCTTCATCTTTACTATTTGACCTTCTAAGGAGCAGTGAGGGTTAATTTCTTCTAAGATTGACCTATTTGTTCTCCTTGCTGTCCAGGGGACTCTCAAAACTCTCCTCCAGCACCACATCTCAAAGGCATCTATTCTTCTGCGCTCAGCTTTCCTAATGGTCCAGCTCTCACAACCATACATTGCCACCGGGAATACCATTGCTTTGACTAGACGAATTTTAATTTGCAATGTGATGTCTCTACTTTTCACTATGTTCCCCAGGTTTCCCATCGCTTGCCTCCCAAGAATCAGTCGCCTTTTTATTTCATGGCTGCAATCACCATCTGCAGTGAGCTTTGATCCTAAGAAAGTAAAATCTGTCACTGCTTCTACTTTTTCCCCATCTATTTTCCAGGGACTGATAGGGTATGCTAAGACTGTAGCTTGGCTCATCTCACAGGAAACACAGTGAAGAATCAAATTCTCAACCTCTGGGTCTGCAGCCAAACACCTAAAACCACTGAGATATCCAGCCAGCTCTGTGTACATCACAGCACTGATAGCTATTTGTTGAAGATAGAAAACTTTTAAAAAGCTGGTATTCAAATTTGGTAAACCATGTAGAGATTTAATTTTACTGCTCTCTTATAAACTTTATGGCCAAAATCCCATTGAGTGCCAGAACTATGTTAGCAGCAGTTTTGTACTTTCGCATTGTATATAGCTCCCTTTTAGCCATAAAGTAAGGAAAAGGTTGCCCTTGCTCAAAAGTAAGTTGTATCTGACTCTAGGGTTTGGTGCTCATCTCCACTTACAGCCAAAGATCCAGCGCTGTCTGTATATGCAGATGTTTCCATGGTCATGTGACAGGCATGTCTACACATGACTGCACAGAATGCTGTTACCTTCTCACTGAAGCAGTACCCATGTATCTACAGTAAAACCTCATATAACGCTAAAACCTGGTTCCACAAGTCTTCGTGTTATATGATTTTTCGTGTTATCTGATCCTCTATGGGATCCATAGAGATACATTGTAACCACACAGGCTTTCGCGGTTGTTATCTGAAGCATCCCATAGGATCTTAATGTTATCTGATGCAATTCTTCCCCCCAGATTCCTTGATGTTATGCGATTTTCGTGTTATTCGATACTAATGTTATATGAGGTATTACTGTACTTGCAATTTCTTGCTTTCAAACTGCTAAGTTGGCAGGAATTGGGACAGAGAGAAGAGCTCACTGTCGCACAGCTCTCGGGTCTCGAACTAGTGACCTGTGGACCTTCTGGGTGTCAAGCTCAGTGTCTTAACCACTAATCCACTGAGTCATTTTAGCCATTAAAGTACTTCCAGCCAAACAGATCTCACAGGGGTTTTGTGAGGATATTTCCTCCCTCGACTGTGCATATAAATAGTTCATAAAATTTCTGCATATGTGTTGTAGGTTTAGTGTAGAGCAGGGGTGCGCAAGCTATGGCCCGTGGGCCAGATCCAGCCCCTGTTCCCAATTCATCCGGCTCACGAAGCCCTCATTGCTCCCTGAATCATGTGACCAGCCCACAGCCTGAGAGGTTTGGCCATCCCTGGTGTAGAGTTCCGTCATCCTAGTTTATCACTGTCCTCTTTAAACTCGTATCCCTGTGACCTACAAAATCTCTCTGGGGTTCTGCTTCTCTTTTTCTCCCGCCAGTTGGTACCTCCATTTAAACCGCAGGTGACGTCTGAAACGGATACACGCTATTTTGATGAAGAATTCACAGCACAGATGATCACAATCACCCCTCCTGACCAAGGTATAGCCACTGTCGTTTTCATTTTTATGATTCGTTTCATCATTTGTCTACATGTAAGGGTTATATGCAGTGCATGAGCTAGAACCCTCTTTGCGAAACAGGCAAAATTGAGTTCTTATGGGTTTGAATCAGTGGTGGGATTAAAAAAATTCTACTACCTACTCTGTGGGTGTGGCATGGTGGGCGTGGCATGGTTACCATTTGACTGGGTGGGTATGGCATGGTGGCTTGCTGGGTGTGACCCAAGGCAACTGGATGGGGGAAGCCCAGGGAGGCTATGCCACCGGTAAGGGAGGCGGGTGCAGGTCTACGACCCGAGGCTCTGGCAACTGGATGGGCGGGGCCAGTCGGAATTTCTGCTACTGGTACGGCTGTATCCAACCACTGGTTTGATTGAAAGAAAACTTGGATCTATTCGTCTTATAGAAGAAAGGTCAGAAATACACAGCTTGCAGACTACCTTCGCCCCCCTGTTTTTGGATGGATTCATTTAGAAGGCCCTCACCTGCCAGATTCAATCCTACATCCAAGATATTTTTTTTATTTCACCTACTTTGATTAAATAGAAGAAAAGCTAGGTTTGGAAGTAACAAGGAATAGTGATTCTTTTTCAAAACAAGGGATGGTCCAAGCACCTGGGAGATTTTGAAGAATCAAAAATTGACTTGTTAGAATATGACTCTGCTTGCTAAGTAGCAAGGAAATATGTTTTTATGATGGGGGTTGACATGCTTAATAGTCACCCCCTCTCCAAGCAGAACCTCGCTTAATATATGGCTCGCTTAACATAAAAATCGCATAACGAAAGGAAATCCATAGAAAATAGTAGTTCAGTTTACACATTTTTTTCTGGAACAGATTAGTTGATTTTCAATGCATTCCTATGGGAAACTGCTGTTTCGGTTAAAGTATTTTGGTTTTCAGTGCATTCCTATGGAAAATTGCATTGAATGCATTCCTATGGGAAATTTGGTTAAAGTAATTGTCGCTGTAAGAAATGTCCCAGAGAATGCATTAATTATGTTAACCAAGGTTCCACTGTAGTCTGTCTGGCAGGTTAGCCTGCTATGGTAATAGAGTAGACCATACTGGCAGCGACTCAGTGTCAAAACGTCTGCTGGCAGTTAACTAACCTGACAACCCTGAAGACTAATGGCCTTGGGTGCCGAAATCCCCAGGGAAGGGTGATGATCCCCAAGTGGATTAAATCCCACTTGGATCCATCTTGATGGAGGGCAGCAGCTTCATCAGTATTGGCTTGGGGCTGAAGAGGGCTTTGCATGTCAGAAGGGCTCAGGACCAGAAAGTGATTCATAGAAGTGGATCAGTAGTACAGGTGTCAATGCTGTGATGCAGAAAGCAGATGAAAGGCAACTGCATTTATATTTTCAGGACAGTCTTCATGGCTGATCGCCATGAGCAGGGGTGCCCAAACTTTTTGGGCCATGGGCCAGTCATGTGGTTGAGCATGTTGATCATGTGGTCCTTCCCAGCCAAAGCGGAAGTAAAACAGGCATGCACATAACATGCCACCACATGACCCTGCCATAAATAACCCGCGACTGTCGTAAATGCGTTTACAACAGCCATGGGTTGTTTATGGCAGTTTTGTGCATATGCAGGCACGTTATGTGCACATGCATGTATGTTTTACTTCTGCTTCTGCAACCGGTGAAGGTGGTGTGGGCTGGATTAATTGGCACCATGGGCCAGATCCAGCCTGCAGGCTGTAGTTTGGGCACCCCTGGCCATGAGGATCACCTATATTTGGATTCTGCAGAAGAAGAAGAAGGCTGATGGGCACTTTGTAAGCTGTAGCCCAGAACTCTTCTTGTAGTTAGGTTGACATACATAAAAAGCACAGTGGAAGCATTTTCATAAATTCATATTCTTTGCTTCCAGATGACAGCATGGATTGTGTGGACAATGAGCGACGACCGCACTTCCCTCAGTTCTCTTATTCCGCCAGTGGAACAGCTTAAAAGTTTTGCTTGTCCATTCACAGCAACCAATCAGACTGCATTTTGGGGACCTTTAATTTTGACGGACACTAGAGAACTCTCTACGATACATGAATTACAAACTATGTTTGTACTACAGTTTAGCTGAATTTGTAGAAAGCCTCACAGGCTATGTATTTAAAACAATCCTGGTGCATTCTTGAGTCAGATTCTCTGATGAAATTTTGAGAAGAAAGGCAAGGATCCACTCTTAAAACATTATTAAATACAATAAAGAAAAGCTTTTTTTTCTTCTGGAAAAACATTTTAGGTTTTTAAGAATACACACCAAAACTGATTTCTCTGTAGATGTTGGAAAGTTCAACCCAGCAGCAGCGTTGAGCATTTTTAAAAAATCCACTATATTTTTTATTTATTTCATACTGCCCATTGTGTAAGTAGAGAACCTGCACTCTGGTCAATTAGATTTACTTAGAATGAAAACCAGATTTAGGTAGTGCAATAATATGAGCAACAGAAACAAATAAAAAACCATCGAACTCTGGAAATGCAAGTGTTCATCCTCCGTTGGGCAGGAGCTGGTAACAATGGTGCCTCCAGGAAACTAACACTATGGATGGCATTCTTTCCTTGGGTGCAGGTAAATCAAAGACACGAGTTCTCTTGACACACCTGCTGCAAGACGACATATCGAATGGCGCTTTAGTGGAACAGGGTCCGTTTCTGATTTATGCACAGGGAGATCCCCTGTAAAGATCATGCATTTAATGAATTCCATTGCTAAATTTTGGCAGCCCCTTCCTGACCATTTCTCTCACTTAGTCACCATGAAAACCAATAGACGGGCCAAACCATTGTTCTGATCAGAGCTCCTCTGTCATTTGTAGTCAACCAAGACTCTCCTGGCCTTTGAGAAATGAATTAAATGTTGCCAGTGTCAGCTGGAAATGCTTTGCAGTTGCAGCCATTGACCAGGCAGATGAATTGGGGGGGGGGGGGATGGACGGACGATGACAAGCGAGGCATTCACACAAAATCATAAATGCTACAGCCATACATAAAGCAAAGCGCACAACTCCCTCAAGTGATGGCATATCTTACCGCACAGGTTGTTGATGGTCAGGTAATGGGCACTGAAGCAACTGGCCTTGCCCGTGTATTTATAGAGGCAACATGTCATGCAAGTTGAGATTGCATGCGTCTGCTTTTCACTCTCTCCCGTGTACCTTTTTGAAGGTTACTGAGGTGGGGAGATGGGTGGGGCTGCCTGAGGATGGAGAAAACTCCACCAGGGTTGCAGCTGATGTATGTATACCAAGAATAAAATTTGGCTGAACATGTATGTGTTCAAGGAACAATAAGAGTTCAGACATCGACTCCCTTCCTGATCTTTACTTTCCTCCCTTATTAACTATGTTTTGTATTTTCATCACCACTTTATTCTTGATTTGCCAAATGTTACTGGGGAGAGAAAACAACTACCTTCACTTTTTCATGCTGGCAAGATTTTAAAGCTCTCTTTCATGCTGCGAATGAGTTTATTCAGTTGTGGCTTTATGTTCTTTTAGATATGCTTTTGTTTCTGTTCTCTTATCTGTATAAAATTGAACTATACTGCAGTTCCTTAACATTTTTTTTTAATTTCAAAGGGAATGTATTTAAAAAACCCTCCACTTTCCCTCTACATAAAATTCCCATTGTGTGTGTTGTGGGTTTTTTTTAAACAACATTCAACTCCTAGTATTTTTACTTATGATATGAAAGCTTCCCTCAAAAATTACTTCAATAAAATGTGCTTTAACAAGCTAGCTCGGTCTTGATTTTGATAGAATGTACAGATGACTGGAAGAACGAAGAACTAACACGACATCTTATCCCTTGCCTACGCTTTTCTCAGACATAGTAGGGTCAGGGCCAGTGGCCAGATTTGAGAGTAAAGCATCTTTTATTGAAAACAAGAGTAAAAGGAAAATTAAATCACTGATTTGCAGGTGCTCAGTGAGGCTTTTTGACTTTTGGTAGGTTACAAGTAACAGGTAGAACCACAAATAAAAATTCAGAAGATCTCTCATGACTGTCTTTGCGTTGATTGTACATTTCTAAGGCTCAGTGTTGTAAACCTGCAAGACAATATACTGTACATCAACAATGACTACAGAAACTATGTATGCAGGACTTTCCATTCAGCTGATGTGTAATGGGATATTGGTCTTAATGTATACAAGCACAATCGACCCACATAGAAATAATTGGTAGTAAAAACACATCTCTGCTTCTTATTAATCCGATACAATGGGAGAACCCTGGTTTCATTTAGGTCTTAATCAAAATTTTCAGTACATTCCAGTTCAGTGATGGCAAACCTTGACACTCTAGATGTTCTTGAACTTCAATTCCCAGAAGCCCTGATCAGCAGGAGTGCTGACTTTGGCTTCTGGTAATTGAAGTCGAAGAACACCTGGAGTGCCAGGGTTTGTCACCACTGTATTTCATGGACTGACTCTTCTCTTCCTTTCCTAAGAAACACTGACTTCCAGGGTACTCGTAGACCGTGTCATGGACATGCTGCAAGAGCTGCTGATGGAGGAAACTGCCTGTCTCCTCTTCAACCCATTCAGAATTTGCTGCTAGACAGATGGGGTTGGGTTGTCAGGAGCTCCAAGCAGAAGAAAAACTTTGTAAGTCCAAGGGTTGTAGCTCTTGTGATAAAGTGGCTGCTTCACAGATACCATCTCTGGCACCTCTTCGCAGTACCAGACCTTTAGCGTTCTAAACCAGGGGTACCCTAACTACGGCCTGTGGGCCAGATCCAGCCCCCAACACCAAGTCATCCAGCCAATTCATTCGGACGTGTTTTACTTATGCTTCCGGGAGTGATGAGGGCAATGCGGTCTGAATGAATTGGCGATAGGAGCCAGATCCAGCCCAAGGGGCCCTAGTTTGGGCACCCTTGTTACAAGCAGAGAAAATTTCAGCCTAAAATCAATCTACTCCTGTTGCAAAACATTGTAAGGCGTGTTTTGCTTCTGGTGGGAGGAACCACATGGCCGGTTCTCTGAACCATATGACCAGCCTGAAAAGTTTGAGCACCCCTGATCTAATCGGAGGGGCTGATTTATTCCTCCAGTTTTCAGTGGCCTCTCTTAGAAGCAAGAGTAGAGCCAGCTTCTTGCATAGTTTTCGTACTGTTTGCTCCAACTGCAGTATAACTTGCGTTACTCCCGCCTGTATAAGCATGGACCTGAAATATGCGAAGTAAGAGAAAAGTAAAGCCATCCTCTGTGCAGGTTTCTCTAGATTGGAAGAAGCTGCAAAGTATGCTTAACTGAATAATGTTAGAAGCGTTCTCTGTGATTGAGAACCTGAAAAGACAGGATGGACAATGGCATGGAAGCTTCCGAATATCTCAAGTTGCTCATTCGTCCTTCGTTTTTGCAGGGAAATTATTTAGACAGAAAAATTAAAAAAGAGGGATCTTGTGGACAAACCACTGAGTTAGGGCTATACTGAATCATTCTTAAGAATAGGCCAAACTTGAAATCAGGCTTGTTATATAGAATATAAATGCAACTATGTAATGGTTGCCTTTGCGCAAAAGCAGGTTGTATCTGACTAGCATTCAGTGTTCATCTCTGTTTATAGCCAAAGAGACAGCACTGTCTGCATTTGCAGACGTTTCTGTGGACATGTGGCAGGCATGACTAGACACAGGAGTGGACGGAACACTTTACCTTCCCATCAAAGTGGTACCTATTCATCTACTTGTACTTTCTTGCTTTCAAACTGCTAGGTTGGCAGGAGCTGGGACAGATAGGAGCTCACTTTATCATGCAGTACTCAGGTCTCAAACTGCTGACCTTCCAGTCATCAAATTTAGTATCTTAAACACTAAGCCATTGCAGTACCACGAACTGTAACTACCCCACCCCCAAATTTGTCAGCTATAACTGTTCTACAGAAAGGAAAAGATAGATGTGGTCCTTTGTTCCTTAAAGTCTCCAGGCTGTCTTTTTGGATGGGCAATCAAGCAGTAATTGGTAGAATTAAAATGTATCTACTTTATTCCCCAAATGACCATTGGATACTTTTCTAAAACACTTTGCTGTGAAGCTAGTTTGAGATGTGGATCAAGAGTGTAATTTCAGTGATTTGTGCACAAAAAATATTCACCTACCTTCTGAGGTGGCAACACAGAGGAGGGAAGATGAAATCAACCACCACCCTGGCAGCAAGAATGTCTTGCCAAGATATTTGGGGGGGGGGGGGGATACATTCAGAACATGTTTCTGGTCACAAAGCTCTCTTGACAGGAGCCTTGTCGGACTCCATACAAAAAGCCTAGGCAGGTCATACTGCTGTTAGACTAGCGGGAGTGAAAGAAGACCGTCCAGGGAAAAAGCTGTTCAAGGAAAACAGCCCTGGAGCATGAGAACAAGCACCTCTCAAAGGACAAGAACAGTGGCACAAAAGGTTCACTTGTGCAATACAATCTGGTGTAGTTTAGCGCATGGGGGGGATTTTTGCTCTACAAGACTCGGTGTAATACAAAGCTGCTTCCCAGCACTGAATTGACACTTGCAAATGATTGACAGCTGAAGTTTTTAAAAGTGTATTTTTAATTTATTCATTACATTTTTATACCGCTCATCTGGGATATTTCCCACTCTGGGAAATATCCCAGATGAGTGTTCAAACAGTTACAGAACCACAATATTATTCAACAAACAATAAAATAAATATCTGATGATGTTTGAGGCCAAGCAGAGTCAAAAATAACTTCTTGGAAAGGTATAATATTAATTGGGAGTCTAAAGAGGGATTATCTTGTGATAATTAAGACAAAGGTTATTGCTGACCTTTGACAGAGGAGGCCGGGGTCCTTGGGTTTTAAAGGCTCCTGAGAACTACAGCCAGTGTTGGTTCCCCATATAAAACATATATAACAAAAAGTTGGTCGCCACAAAAATGAGGTGCCAGAGGAAGGCTGCTGGAGTGACTAGCAGGGATAAAATCGGGAATTCGATTAATAAGGGAAATAGAATAGAATCCATCTTACATTATATACAGGGACAACAAATAAAGTGGTTTGTCCATAAGACGCTGACTGGAAGGCAGGAGGTCAGCAGCTCCTGTCTTTGTCCCAGCTCCTGCCAACCTAGCAGTTTGAAAGCAAGAAATTGCAAGTAGATAAATAGGGGCCACTTCAGTGGAAAGGTAAACAGTGTACCATGTGCTCTGGTGTCGTCATGCCTGCCACATGATCATGGAAATGTCTTTGACTTTGAAACAGAAATGAGCACTGAACCCTAGAGTCAAATACGACTGGCTTCTGAGCAAGGGAAATCTTTACTTTACTGCCCACTATTGCTGCATCTGTGCTAAATCTCTGCTCTTCTCCCCTCCTCCTCAACTTCACTGGAAGGCGAGGCTCTTTCCCGTTCTCTCCTTCTCGAAACAGATGCTCAGTAGTCACAGCCTCTGAGCATCTGGATTTGGTGGGACAGCTTGTGTGCATCTGTCACTGGCTTGCACCTGCCTGCAAGCAAATCAAGTAGAATGCTAATCTGTAAACCTTAATGTGCAAACTAGTTATCAAGGGCAAAAAAGGAAAGACACACATTTAATAATTCGCTTTCTGCAGGTCAAGCTACACTCGAAGACGAGCCGAGAGCTTAACAATTGGTTCAAGAAACTGGTTGTCATAAACAGATAGTTGTATACAGCCGGTTAAGTAGTGAGCAGTACATCTGGTCTATCCATTAGGTTTGTAATTAAGTGCCTTATTGTACCAGGAAACTGTTCTCCTTTGCTTTACAACTCAAAAGATGCAATACAAATATAGCCTTCGGGTAAAAAGAATGTTATTGTTAGCACATGTCTCAGAGTAGATAATATGGACGAGCTATGTCAGTGCCAAGTAGTGCCATGTGGAATTTGACAGTCCCTTTACCTGAGGAATACAATAAGGAAGACTTGTGTATGACCTTCTCCCCAACAATGAGTTGACTTCCACACTTGGGTACATCCATAGATGTTTACAGTTAGCCATATTAGGCTGTTTCTACATGTATAATGGGTGGGGTGGGGTTTAAGCAAAATGAAAATGAAAGTATAGCTGCACAGAATTTTTTTAGAGTTGTTTATATCCGTGATGGCGAACCTTGGCTCTCCAGATGTTTTTGGACTTCAATTCCCAGAAGCCCAAGCCCCTGTGAATCCACACAAATGAGTTTGCTGCTATTCATCCGGCCTACGCCGTGCCACCCTTGTTGCTTCTGGAAGCGGAAGTAAGAAGCTCCCTAGTGTCAGATACGACTGGTTGTCAAGCAAGAGACATTTACCTCCATTACCAGTACTGGACAGTAGAAGACACTGCCGCTGGGGACTGAATGCATTTTTATATATATAAGCACATAACCTACACTGGATAAAAATACTTTGCCATTTACTGGGCCATTCCTACACATTCCCATCTGTATACAGCTTTGCACACACATGCTTGGGCGCAATATGTGATTTGAAAAGCTTACAATTCAGTCTCTGTCAAAGTAGAAAGAACAAGCTTTAGGTTTACTTTATGCTGCCATCTGCTGGGACAGAAAATACAGTACTGTATAGTGATACTCATTGGCCATAGTTTACTGGTCTCATGGTTCTATTTTATTATAGTTCAAAATTAAAATGCCTTCCTTCAGAATTAAAATATAGTTAATGGCATTATTCTAAAGCATGCACTGATCCATCTCAGCATGATGTTTGCTACTGTATTGTAGAATGTGATTGCAAGGGCATCTACACTATTTGTGACAGATCTAGTGATAATCAAAGCCTGCATCACAGATAGAGTATGTTAAAATACAAACAGAAAAGGCAAGATCCACCTTCATAAAAATGTGTCATTTGTTATGCAATAGAGATCTAACTCTCGTTACAAATATCCTATTAGTGAGATGTTACATATTCCCAGTGTTGCTATATAGAGTTTAAACTTGGACATTGACAAAACCATCTGAAAAGAAAATCGAAGCTTTTGAGATGTGGATCTAGAGATGGCTGCTAAGGATATCATGGGTTGACAATTCCACTAATGTAGAAGTATTATGCCAGGTGGAAAAAGAACTCTTTAAGACCATTAAGCAAAGAAAGCTCCAATATCTTGGCCATATCATGAAAACCAACATAAAATACAGAATACATACTCCAACTCTCTCTGCAAGAAAAGATCCCTGAGAAGAGAGGGCCTGGAGGTAGGTGGACTTCATGGCTGAAGAACCTGAGAGACTGGTGTGGCAAGTCCTCGGAAGAACTATTCTGAGGAGTTAAGAACAGGAAGACTCTCACCATGGTAATAGCCAATATCTGGAATGGATACGGCAGCTGCAGGAGGACTTTGAAGGTTAAAGGTACTTCTATACAGTTTTAAGAAACGAAGCAGCAAGGTTATTTGCCACATGAACTCACACATGACTCTTTACAAAGGAAGTTACTTTAAACTCTTGATAAGGGTAATTATAGAGTAAATTGAAAGCTGGACTTGAAGAGGTTCAATTTTTCATATCCATCCAACACTTTCATATTAAAATAGCAATAACACTTATATATGTCCCATAGTGCATTCTCTGGGCTCATAAGGTAATCAGCATTTTGCCCCCAACAAGCTGAGTACTCACTTTACTGACCTTGAAAGAATGGAAGGCTGAGTCAGTCTTAACCCCCATCAGGATCAAACTTAGATTATGAGCAGAGTTTTGGCTGCTGTACAGCAGTTTAACTACTGCGCCAAGTTTATTCTTAAAAGAAAAACCCCTAAATGACTAGCTGTATACAATGAGCTAAAAGTTACTGAGTCCTGGGCTAGAAATAACAATACAAAAGCCTAATTTAGAAAAGCTTTTTCAAAGAGCAAACAAAATGCAAATCAGGCAAAGCCACATTTAAACACAAGTATCTATAAACAGGCAATAGCTTGTTAAATCATACTGACAAGTAAAATTCTATTCTCCAGTCCAAAGGATGCAATTCTGCAGAACCAGAAAAGAGAAAGTGCTAAAATGTACTACTGACAAGCAATACAAGATTTAAATTTGCCCAATCACACACATGTCTTATCAAAAGATTAAATTTTTATTAAACTAAAGTTAGATATTTACAATATTTTAGAAAAGGGTGCCATATTATGTCATAGACTCATAGTGAGGATAAAGGTGTCTGAATATTTAAAAATAAATGGTTTCCTATAGGTCCGTAATGGCAAACCTTGGCACTCCAGGTGTTCTTGAACTTCAATTCTCAGAAGCCCAAGTCTCTGTGAATCCACACGAATGGTTTTACTGTGCGTACACGCAGTACACCCATTTGTGTGGATTTACAGAGACTTGGGCTTCTGGGAATCGAAGTCGAAGAATACATGGAGTGTCAAGGTTCACCATGACTGCTATAGGTTCTGGAGAAAGTCCAATACGTAGCATCTATGTTTCAAGCATTTAGTCCTTGAATGCCAAGCAGTCATTGCAAAAGATTTGCTCTCCAACATCATCATCAGACCTAGAAAGAAGGTAAAAGACAGTTAGGTTTGCCCTTCTCTTTTGTTCATTCCTGGAAAAGGTTTGCCTTAATACAGAGGATAAATTTTGCAGCAAAGGTTAAAAGCTCTGAGCCCTTAGATACATGTACAATCCAAGACTCTTGTGACAGCAAAACCCAACAATGAATGATATACTGGGTGAAGAATTCCCTTTTGTCAGGAGCCAATCAGTGGAGTTAACTTGTGTTAACCAAGACCACTCCCAATAATTCACTCCTGCAAGCAGGAGAAACTCAACCCCACATTTACTTCCTCAGGCAACGTTCCAGCTGCCATACAACTCAGCTCCAGAGGTGTGCTGTGTGGGAAGCAATGAAAGGCTCCTAATGCTACTGTAAGGGCTGCAGTGGTTTAGTGGTTAAGAAGACGCTAAGTTTGACAACTGGAAGGTTGGCATATAAGCATTTTGAGACCCAAGTGCTGCATGACGGAGTGAGCACCTGTTGTCTGTCCCAGCTCCTGCCAACCTAGCAACTCGAAGGCAAGAAATTGCAAGTAGATAAACAGGTAGCTTCAGTGAGAAAGGTAACAGCATTCCATGCACCCCAGCCTCTAGTCATGCTTGCCACATGACCAAAGAAATGTTTGTACACACAGACAGCGCTGGCTCTTTGGCTGCAAACAGAGATGAGCACTAGCCCCTAG
The DNA here is from genome assembly GCA_030440675.1 of Furcifer pardalis. Taxonomy (NCBI): domain Eukaryota; kingdom Metazoa; phylum Chordata; class Lepidosauria; order Squamata; family Chamaeleonidae; genus Furcifer; species Furcifer pardalis. Next base: position 12,368,582 of record CP126894.1, on the reverse strand, counting down.
AGTCGGACATGACTGGATTTCAAACAAGGGCAGCCTTTACCTTACGCTTCTGTGAGCATCATACAGGATTTAGGTCCAAGTTTTAGTACTGAACTGGAAAATTTTTACTGCAGCCTCAACTCATCTATCACCTCCAGTAGCCTTTCCTTCTGGCTAGTTAAAGCTTAAAAGCCAATCATCATCATCCTGTTGAAAATCCAGGCATTTTAATTATTTGCTCTAGGTTTGAAGTCAGAGCAAAACTTCATTCACAACAATCAGCAAAAGGAAATTTCACAACTCTAAGTATACTAAATCCCTCTTGGAAATGTTCGATGTTAACTAGGGTTAAGGTTTATGAACCCAAGCCGTTGGGTCTGTTTTGTATTCTTTGCAAAGACCTCTGAATCTCCTCAGTTAAACAGTCAATACTATTTAGTATTAGGCTATTTGGCCAGAGAAGGAGTTTTAAGACTTCAATAATATTGTTTTATAGGTGCTTTAGATTTCTTTACTTTTATCTATAAACCATTTTGATATGTTATGAAGAGCAGTATATTTACTTAGCAAAGACCAAAACATTATTTGTTGTAATCACTAGAGTAACACCCTCTATGCAACTTTCAGTGGCGAGTTGCCAAAAGTGAAGTAATAGCAGCAGCAATTACACTTATATACTGCCCCATAGTGATTAGTGCATTCTCTGTGCCAGTGCTGTGGAGTCGGAGTCGAAGGAAATTTCGGGTGCCTGGAGTCGGAGTCAGAAGTACACAAAACCGAGGAGTCGGAGTTGGAACATTTATCTACTGACTCCACAGCCCTGCTCTGTGCAGTTCACAAGGTAATTAACATTTTGCCCCAACATGCTGGGTACTGATTTTACCAACCTCAGAAGGATGGAAGACTGAGTTAACCTTGATCCCTGTCACAATATCAACAGTTTTGGCTGCAGTACAGCAGTTTAACCACTGCGAACTCTAAGTTCATACAGGCATTTCTTATTGTACATCTAGTTACATTCTTAAACTGCATCAATTTTCTATTAAAAGTAACACTGATTGTGTTATGCTAGCAAGCATAATTAGTAAGATTCTGGCCATTAAAAAAAACTGCACACGTCACAAAATGCTTTATAGGACCCCTGGTGATTAAGCAGTGGTTAAGCTGCTGTCCTGCAAGCAAATGTTTGTGAGTTTGATATTGACCAGGGCACAAGACTGACTCAGCCTTCCATCCTTCCAAGGTTGGTAAAATCAGTACCCACCATGTTGGGGGCAAAAATGCTAACTAACTTGTGATCCGCCCAGAGAGTGCAATAAGTGCTATGGGGTGGTATATAAGTGTGATTGCTTTACTTTATACCTCTCATATAGGGCAATATCCCTCTCCTCCCCAGAACAGTAGTTGATCATCACAATTGCCAGATGAATCCCTGCAGCTCAACACAATCACTTAATACAAGTCTAATTTGTTGACACTTACTCTGTGACTGAACATAAGGAACACGTGATGGAATTACAGCAGCTGCAGAGTTTGCTGCAGTTCTGGCATATGTTCCGATCACACCGTGTGCAGGTTTCTCTGACATCTACTGTTCTTACACAACAGGAGCAGGCCTTCAAAACTCCAACAGCCAGTGCTGTACAGAAGCACATTATTTCTAAGTCAGAATGAATTGCAGCACCAAGTGGCAAAGAAAAGCTTCTCCATTAGAAAGTAGACACAACACTCATAGCACCTAAAACAGGAGTTCCCAACCTAAGGCCCATGGGCTGGATCCAGCCTGTGGCACCATTTAATGTTGCCCCCACCCTTCCAAGAGCATTCAAGAAACAAAATGGCCACCCATTTGAAACTGTTGGGACAAAATGGCTAACCCCATCGTGCAGGCAGGGCAAAATGGTTGTCCGACCCTCAAAGCTGACTGAAAAGAGTGTGACCAGGGCCCGACACAGTATATTATCGTCCCATACCAAGAAAACGTTTGGATAAAACATTTTACATTTGGATAAAAATGCTTCGGAAATAAATACATTTGGAAATAAATGCTTCTGAAATAAATAATATACTGTAAACGACCAATTGTGTGTGTGTTGGGGGGGGGGATTGCAAACCCCGATTTATTTAAGCGAGTTTTTGGTTTTATTTGTTAAGCAAAGCGAACATTCAGAGAAAATCCTGCTCTTTAAGCGAGTTACTCTTTAAGCAAAGTGCTCTTTATGTGAGGTTTTATTGTACCTAGAGATGTTGGGTGCATTCAGCTTATGTGATAACAGAACGATAATAATAAGAAAACCATGCTAATAGTTCATGGCAAGACAGAAATAAATGTGCAAGATTTTCTCCCCGACTTATAGGGCAGGATTATATGACCTTCAGATGCAATAATACCTCAGATAACGAATGCATCAGACAATGCTAAAATCGGATAACGTCAGGGAATTTGAGGAACACTTTTTCATCACTCGTGTGATGCAAAAGTTTTCCTCAAATTCGCAGATGTTGATCTCTGCCTCAAAGCCTGCAGAGCTGGAGACCACCCCTGCTGGCTTTGGGGTATAGATCTCCAGAGGCCCCCTTGCTGGGGGGTCCCTCTGTAGAGCCAAGCGTCATACCGCTGACTTCCTTGGGGTGAGAGCTGTGCACGTGCTCTCACCCTAAGGAAACGGGCGGTCTGAGCATCAGGCGCTTGCGCGGGCTCTCACCCCAAGGAAACCAGCAGCCTGACACTCAGACCACCCGTTTCCTTGGGGTGAGAGCTCATATGTGCACTCTCACCCCAAGGAAATGGACAGTTTGAGCAGTTTCCCAAAACCATGCTGGGAATCACAGCATCTGATCCCCGGCTTGGTTTGGAGGAATGTGCACGGATTCCCCCAAACCAAGCTGGGGGTCACAGCATCTGATCCCCAGTGTGGTTTGGAGGAGAGTGGAACTAAGTTTTAGCATTATCTGGGGTATTACTGTACTTTCAACTCCATGATTACTTACCACAAAAAAGTGGGTACTCATGACACAACTTTTGAAAACTTCTGAAATAGCTACACAATGAATGTAGCTGCCTCTTTCAAAAAAGCTCAGAGCAAGTTACTCCCTAGCTGAAGTCCACTCTTTTACATATTTATTAGAGCCATACCAAGCCAATTATAATATTAATTTTGGACCTAATAACTTAAGTGAAAATCTGAGAAATAATTACACACGTACTTAGCAGCGATGCAACTTCACTTACCAGTTTCACTTGGACTTGGCTGCCGAAGTTTTCCATCCTGACCAATTAACAATTGTCCATTAAACTTATGCTGAGTACAAGCTTGTAGCCTTTCTGAAAGTGGTTCTGGATATTGTGCCGTGAGATTTTCCTCTGCTGTACTCCCAACACGTGCATTCTCCATATAAGCCTGGGCACCTCGGAAGAGAAGCTGTTTTGTTTTCTCTGCAAAATGAACAAGGACAAAACGGATATAAGCATTATCAAAAACAATCCAAAAGGGTTTCCTGTTCACAGACTGGTCACTACCTATTTCTTCTGGTTGCTGCTTTTCACACTGTAAATGTTCCCCATAAAATAGTGAATGAAACTGTGGAAACAGATCTGTCTACTTTCCTGGAAATATTTCTGGGCAAAGACTCCTTGACTGCATGCATGAAGCGGACCAAGATGGTGATAGAATTATATAGATGAAAAGGCCATACTCAAGAGGCTAACGTGCTGCTCAAAGAACTGATAACTAACTAAGTAACAAAGTTGGGAGACTTTGAATGCACTAAACTTGCTTAGGAACTCACCCAAGTTCCACCATCTTCTCAAGTTCATCTTGTGAGAACACGGAAGGCCTTCTCAGCAGCTGCTCCCATGCATTTGAACGTGCCGCCATGAGAAGCCAAGTTAGCCTGCCTCACTGTTGTCAATTTAAGCCAGGGGTGCCCAAACTATGGTACGTGGGCTGGATCCAGCTGACGCCAATTAATCCAGACTGTGCCCCTCCCGGAAGTAAAACACACCTGCACAGAACGCTGCCATTAATGCACCAATGGCTGTCATAAATGCATTTACATCAGCCACAGAAGCATTTACGACAGCGTTTTGCACGTGTGCATTTTACTTCTGTTTCTGATGGGAGGAATCACATGACCGCCCATGGCCCAAAAAGTTTGGCCACCCCTGATCTAACCCCTTCCACTTCAGGCAGGCTTGTAAGCAGGAGGGACCTCAAGAACGCTCTTCTAACTGAGCTGACAATTTTAATGTTTTTAAGTTGTTTTTAATTCTGACTTTAATCTTGTTATATGCTTAATTGTTTTCAATATAATACAGTATACAGTCAAACCTTGCATAAAGAGTGCCTCATTTAAAGAGTAACTCGCTTAAAGAGCAGAATTTTCTCTGAATGTTCACTTTGCTTAACAAATAAAACCAAAAGCTCACTTAACAAATAAATCAGGTTTCACAATCCCCCGCCCCCACCAGAAGTCACAATTGGTCACTTACAATGGTGTTTCACTTAAAGAGAAAACTCGCTTAAAGAGCAATACCGTGGAACACATTATGCTCTTTAAGTAAGGTACAACTTTATTGTATTTTTTAAAAAAAACCATGGTTTTAAATTTTAGTTGTGAGCCACTCTGCATCCCCTATGGGGAGAAAGGCAGCATGTAAATAATAAAATAAAATAAAATGCTGAGTGTGATGGAAGAGAGAATCAACATTAATGGGTTTAGAAACAGTCTTCTTTACAACCTGTCCTATTAAAGAGAGGTTACTCAAACCTCACTGCCAAACGGGATCTAAAACACAAGCACACCCTGACCCAATGTGAGCCCAGAAGATAATAGCAAGTACACTTATATATTGCCCCATAGTGCTTAGAGCATTCTATGGGCAGTTCACAAATTAATTAGCACTTATTTAGAAGATAAGGTAACCATGAGAGCAGGTTAGCTGGTCCTGGACTCATTGGTCTGTTGGCATATTATATCTTTACTGTCTCTCCTCCTTTGTGCATTTTCCACTTCCCCTTTTAACCCTTTGGATATCAAGAAATGTGCATCACTACTTTTTATTTCAAAAAATTCTACCCTTTCCTTGACAGTCTTCTGCTAGGAACTTCAATCTTGAAGTGAAACCTTCCCAATGGACATGATCAATATTAAATTAATTCAGGGAGTCTTTGAATAATTTATTTTGTCCACCATGCCATTAAACACCCACAGCAAGCTTTGGGACATCCTGACTAACAGCCAGCTCACGGACACTGTTGTTGCTTCAAAATTGTCAAAGCACCTGTCCTCTGTGCTCCTTCCAAGACTTCAGGATCAGGGAATTCATTCTGCCACTTGAAGTTGAGAAATCTCTGAGGCCAGGGACGATGGAGAAGATTTCTTTATGGGGTCATGACAATCCATGTTTCTACTCCATAAAGCAGGGAGAGATCAAACATCTCTGTACTTGAACTTGCACATAGATGCATGTACTGTATATACTCGACCTCAGGACTTGATCCAGCAGAGGTGCCTCTGCCAAATTTTAAAGATTCACTATTTTGACAAAATATGGGAAGACCCAATTGTGAAAAGTTTTGGTCAAACCTAGAGAAGAAGAGTGCAGCAGCAAAAGGAAAGCGAGTTGCGACCAGCAGGAATTCATCCCTTGATAGTCTGGTCAATCAAGGAATTTTGACATTACTAATGAGGAAGGGCTCCGACAAAGTGGCTTGTGAAAATTACATAACATTGTTGCACAAAGAAGACTCCAAATGACAGGCCATGTTTTCCATATGGAGAAAAACGGGATCCCCAAGGTGGCAAAAAGTTGGACCCTTCTAACACCAAACAACAGCAAAGACATCCTCAAAATACATGGCAAAGAAGTTTCGTGGCAGATTTAAAGACCTTGAAAATGACATGGGAGGATGCCTAAGTAGTTGCCCAATACCACCGGTGATGATCCCTTGCTGCCCAGTACGCAACACAGGATGGAAGGGTCTAAATAAGTATGTCAGGACCTGATTCAGTGTATTAAGATTACAGAAAAAGCTGGGGCTGTGGTAGCTCAGCGGTAAAGAAGCTTGGCTTATTAGATGGAAGGCCAGCAAGTTATTAGTTCGAGACCCGGAAACTGCATGACGGAATGAGCTCCCATCTCTGTCCCAGTTCCTGCCAACCTAGCAGTTTGAACGCAAGAAATTGCAAGTAGATAAATAGGGACCACTTCGGTGGGAAGGTAACAGCATTCCATGCGCTCCGGTGTCTAGTCATGCCTGCCACATGACCACGGAAACGGCTTTGAAACAGAGATGAGCACTGACCCCTAGAGTCGGATACGACTGGCTTTCGAGCAAGGGAAACCTTCAAAACCTTAAATAGGGGCCACTTCGCTGGGAAAAGACCTTGAGGGCATGAAAGGAGACTCATCCGGGAGTCCTCTGAGCGGAGTTTATCAAGCAAACATCCCTTTCAACCCAGAACAACTCCTGACACGAAATTAGTATTACAGAAAAAGCAGCAACCAAAACAAAAAGAAGAGCACCTCTGGGCAAGTGCAGAGGGCTTCATTTTACCCACGAAGAGAAACGAGATATAACGCCCGAAACGGGGGAGGGAGAATCCATCACTTCCCTCTCCCAGGCACCCCGTAACCAAGGAAACGGAGCGACCGTTAGTCCTTCCGCCCGCCTCAGGCCCTGACAGGAAGTCCCGCCCATAGAACAGAGATGGGCGCACCCTCGTTCTCGCGAGACCTCAGCCATTGGGCTCAATCCGGGACCGAGCTCTTATTCTCGCGAGAACAAGCCACCGTTCGCCTGAGGGCGCGTTTTTCGCCTCAGGAAGGCCGCCCCTGGGCCCCGTCGCCTTACCGAATATCTCGTCCCGGTATTGCTTGCCCATGACGCCTTGGCTCAACTCCTTCAGCCGGACGCGAGTCTTCAGTTGCACCGGAGCAACGTCCGCGAACGGATACGAGCGCTTCGGCATCCGCTTTTTCTCTCGCCACGGAACGGAGGAAACACGAAGCAACCGACTGCACCGAGAAAACCCAGAGACCCTCGACCGCAACCAGAGATTTATCCTTTTAGCAAACTGCGCCCTCCCACACGGGAAAGCTACATGCTCCACCCCCGCCTTCCTGTTTGCTATAGACACCGCCCTCTTCGTACGTCATGGTGACTTCAGCCAATGACAAGGGACCCGCCATAAGATAGGAGGGGGGGGTCTGGGGGGAATGTGAGTGCGGGTTAGGGGCGGGGCCTAGTGTTCGCGGGTTGGGGGCGTCGCCCAGCAGTGGGCGGAGCTTTGTCAACACGTGGAATGGATGGCTGTGTTCTTGAAGTTGTATCGAGGGAGGAACGTCTGTTTAATGAGCTCTAATAATAAGTAAGAATTTTGCTGGAGGTTTCTCACCTTTTGAAAAATGATTTTGGCTAATATATATATATATATATATATATATATATATATATATATATATATATATATATATATATATATATATATATATATATATATATATATATATATATATATATATATATATATGTTGTTGTTGTTATTGTTCAGTCGCACAGTCGATTCCGACCCTCTGCGACCCCATGTGGACCACTGTCCACCAGGCACTCCTGTCCTCCACCCACCCTCCTCCTCAACTCGCCTAGCTCTGTGCCCATTGCATCTACAATACCATCTAGCCATCTCATTTTTGCCCGCCCCCTTTTCTTTTGCCCTCCACCTTTCCCAGCATCAAGGCTTTCTCAAATGAATCCTCTCTTCTCATTTGATGTCCAAAGTACTTTAGCTTCATCTTTACTATTTGATCTTCTAAGGAACAGTCAGGCTTGATTTCTTCTAAGATTGACCTATTTGTTCACCTCGCTGTCCAGGGGACTCTCAAAACTCTCCTCCAACACCACATCTCAAAGGCGTCTATTCTGCGTTCAGCTTTCCTAATGGTCCAGCTCTCACAACCATACATTGCCACCAGGAATACCACTGCTTTGACTATACGAATTTTTGTTTGCAATGTGATGTCTCTACTTTTAACTATGTTCCCCAGGTTTCTCATCGCTTGCTTCCCAAGAATCAGTCGCCTTTTTATTTCATGGCTGCAATCACCATCTGCAGTGAGTTTTGATCCCAGGAAAGTAAAATCTGTCACTGCTTCTACTTCTTCCCCATCTATTTTCCAGGGACTGATAGGGCCTGTTGCCATTATCTTGGTTTTCTTTATATTGAGTCTCAAGCCAGCTTTTTCACTCTCTTCTTTCAACCTAATCAGGAGCTTCTTTAGGTCCTCTTCACTTTCTGCCATTAGGGTTGTATCATCTGCATATCTCAAATTGTTGGTGTTTCTCCCAGCAATTTTGATCCCAAATTGTGATTCCTCCATCCCTGCATTGCACATTATGTGCTCTGTGTATATGTATATTGTTTCATACACGGAGAGAGAAGACCCGCAGTCTGGCCAGGTTACCCTCCCATGGTAATAATAATACTGCCAATGACTCAACACTGAGTGTCAGGCGGCCGTTAACTAACTTGACAACCCTGAGGACTAATGGCCTTGGGTGCAAAAATACACAGGGAAGACTGATGGTCCCCAAGTGGATTAAATCCCACTTGAATTGATCTTGATGGAGGGCAGCAGCTTCATCAATTGGCCTGGGGCCAATGAGGACTTTGCTTGCCAAAAGGTCTCAGGTCCATAAAGTGACTTGTAGAGCTAGATCAGTGGTACTATGGGTGTTGCGCTGCGATGCAGAAGGCAGATTAATGGCCACTTCATTATTTATTTATTTATTTATTTATTGTATTGCATTTATACATTTATTGGATTATATTCTCAGGACAGTCTTCATGGCCAATTGTCATGATGAGCCATTATTTGGATTTGGATATGGCTGAAGAAGAATTATAAGGTGCGCTCAGTCAACTTTGGTCCCATCACGATTGAACTCAATGTTTTGGCTGCAGTACAGCAGCTCAACCACTGTGCCACCAAGACACTTACTATTTTATAAACTACGTATTCCAAAATCTCTTTTAAAAATTTTGTTGCTATTCCTTTTTAATTTTAAATCACGTCAGTATATCATGTATTGCCATATTCCATAATTCTTTATAGGTGCTATTTAGTGAAAATGTTGACCCAGCATCAAGCTATGTGATGGATCGGATAACAACCGCTAAAGCCTGTGCGGTTACAATGTATCTCTTTGGAGCTTTAACGTTATCCGATCCATCCCATAGGATTTTAACATGCATCGGATAAAACTAAAAATCAGATAACACCAAGACTTGTGGAACCAAGTCTTAGTATTATCCGAGGTATTACTGTATATTACCAGTAGAATAAGCAAGCATACAGAAACATAAGTTGTACTGAAATATTGATATAAAGTGCCCTTGAAATGGAGCAGGATATTATTGCTCCAGGTTGCTTTTTTCATAGGGCTTGGTTTCCAGTCCCCTTCAGTTAGTTTATATCAGCTTCTGATTTTGCTATCCATTTATTATACAGAGGACTTCAAATGCTTATTTGCCTGGCCCACTAAGCCCAGCACCAGACAACATGTAGGAGAAGGAGTTTTGTGGTACCCAGGGCAGCCAGTGGAGGGTGCACAGCAGTATTCCAAGGAATGTATGTGATTCATGGGTTCACAGTGGTGGCAGAAAGCAGTGGCTGTGTGACCTCTAATCCTCCAGATCATTTATTTGTGAAGCTGAGCAATTCTGGACCATTGGCTATACTGGCTGGGGTTTTTGAACATTTACATCAAAACATCCTGGTGGGGTTGGGGTAGACTGGGAGCTCGAGGTTGAAAACTACAGAAGGGAAAGATTATCAGTTCTCGCAGGACTCTGCCTGCCCATTAAGATGCTTTCCAGCTATTCCATCCTTTAGACCTTAAGTGGAATTGTAAATTGACTGGAAGTAGGACTGTGTTGTGATGGAGGTCCTTCCCCTGAGAAGTTAACTTGGCACTAATGTTACACTTTAAGCACCAGGCAAAATGTTTTCATTTGCTCCGTGTTTAATGAACAGTAAATTTTAACAATGCTACTGAGTTTTATCTTTGTGTAATTTTAAAAAATCTTACAGGGCTTTTGACCCACTGCAGTCTGGCCAGGTTATCCTGCTATGGTAATAGAGTAGACCATAGAGTAATAGAGTAGACCATATTGCCTGCAACCCAATGCTGATCGCCAGGTGGTGGTTGACTAACCTGACAACCCTGAGGACTAAGTCTTGGGTGGCAAATTCCACAGAGAAAGGTGATGGTCCCCAACTGGATTAAATCCCACTTGACTCCTTCTTGATGGAGGGCAGCAGCTTCATCAATACTGGCCTGGGGCTGAGGAGGACTTTGTGTGCCAAAAGGGCTCAGGACCAGAAAGTGACTTGCAGAACTGGATCAGTGGTACGGGTGTCACACTGAGATGCAGAAGGCAAATGAAAGACCATTACATTACATTCTCAGGATAATCTTCATGGCTGATTGCCGTGATAATAGTAAATATTTGGAATCGGATACGGTACAAGAAAAAGATTATTACCTCTTTGGACTTTAAAATACATTTAAAAATAAAGAAACATCTATTTTCTACCACATTCATAGGGTTACTGTAAAATACAGAATTATTCTTCAAAACACCTTCAGTTTGCCATAATTTCTAATACACAGCATTGGCATACAATTAAAATTCCTCTTCTGTGAAATTAAAAAATGAAGAACCAAGAAATCATGTACTCCTTATCTTGTGAAGCTTTATTAAGGAAAGGAAAAATCTATACAACAGAAAAGTACAGCACTACTTAAACTATACAATATAAAATAATCAAGAACACACTTTTAGTGCATTTGCTGAGCAATGTACACCCTAATATCATTCCAGCAGCACTGAAATTGTTAAATGCAGACTTTTCCATAGTAGTCCTTGCTGTAATGTATGGTTAAGACATTTTCAGTGTCTTGCCATGCTGTTCCCTACCTTAATTCAGTTATTACATTTAATGTCAGAGAATAACTATTGCACTTAATCTTGAGCTAAACAGACATTAAATTATAATGATAAATTATAACAAAACTCCAGTGAAAAATCAATACATTGTATAGGAAACAGCCCTAAAGATGCATTATTCACATCAAATTAATTTCTTATTCAAGACTCAATGGAATCAATAAATATCTGAAACTTTTCCAGGGATATTACTTGGTAGGAACAGAAGTGTCCATCAAAATAGGCCAACACTTTGAAAACTACAGATACCTGACAAACAAAGTAAGTTTAGAAGAGCAAATGATAAACTGCAATTTAGTATTCTCCAGAAGTCCTGGTGACAGTAGGGGTAATCTATTGAGATATTCTCCCCTGAAAACTTGTAAGTGAAACATAAAATAAATTGTTGCAAGACATGAATTATCAATTAGAACAAAAATATTAACTCTGGGCAAAAAACCTTAAAGAGCAATTAACATTTCAAAATAAGATTTGGTTTATGAGACATAGGATACTAATCACAATATCTCATGTGGAAGTTAACTGCTAACTTGTTACAAACCTCTCTTTAAAAAATTCAGGATAAAGGCCACACTGGTGAACTTTGTTCTCAAATTTATAGCGCATGTAAGGCACTGACGGTTCATGGAAGGAGCTCTCTGAGACATTTCTTAAAGGACTAGACCTTTCAGAACAACAAACACATAGGCAGTGGCCATCTTAGCAATAACAATTACATTTATGCTTCACCCTATAGCACTTAAGAGCACTCACTGGCCCGTTCAGAAGCTAATTAGCATTTTGGCCCCAACAAGCTGGGTACTCATTTTTCTAAACTTGGAGGGATGGAAGGCTGAGTCAACCTTGATCCCATCAGGATCGAACTCAGATCATTAGCAGAGTTTTGGCTGCAGTACTACAGCTTAACCATTGCATGACACTATCCTGTACCAACAGTTTACAGTACTGTACACTGCATTTAAAAATAATCATACAGTATGCATCAAGCTTCAAAAAGCAAATGTCTGAGTATTCAAACTTTTTGTAGTTTTTACAATACAGTAAAACCTCGCATAAAGAGTGCCTCGCTTAGAGACTAACTCGCTTAAAGAGCAGAATTTTCTCTGAATAGTCACCTCACTTAACAACTAAAACCAACCAAAAACTCGCTTAACAACTAAATCGGGGTTCGCAATCCCCTCCACCAGAAGTCACAATTGGTCACTTACAATGGTGTTTCGCTTAAAGAGCAAACTTGCTTAAAGAGCAATCCTGTGGAACACATTATGCTCTTTTAAGCGAGGTACCACTGTACTATATCTTGTTTTGTTTGAAATAGCAATAAGATATCCCTCTTACATTTGGTGTTAAATCTGTAAAACTGTCCCAAGCAACACGTTGAACAGGACACCTTTTGCTTTATGGGAAGTTTGAGTACACACCTCAGTGTGTCTGTAAAGACTATTGTTTGGGTATGCTCCCTTTTTCAGAAGAAATTCACAAGCAGTTAAAAAGTTCTAGGAATAGGTACAACTTTATGCTGGATGAGCCTTAAACTGCACACTTTCGCCATGAAAACTGCATTCTTTACATCTGTAAAATAAAAATGTGCTTCCATTTTTGAAGTGTTGCTGTAAGTGAAATTTATTTATTTTAGTGAAATAAAACTGCTACACACTTACAGCATCAGTGTCGAGAGCTATCAAAAGCTTTCAGATACCATTCTTGCCAATTAACATTGTCTCAAATCAACACACAAGCAAAAGGCAGGTAGGACTTTCATAATTTTCTGTTCAAGGAGTATTATGTATGTCTACTTACTGGGTTACAAACAAACTCAAAGTGCTATTTAATTAAATGTAGGCTGGATGCAGTGGTTCATTCCCTGGTAGATAAATGGAATCTACTACAAGGAATATCAGATTGTTCGGCCTTAGACTTTAAGAAGCTAATGAAGACCAATGCAATTTCAGTGCAACTGAAATATATTTCTATGATACACAGTTATTGTAGCTGCAAACCAGCAGAAATGGGACAGGTCAGGAAGCAGTGCCAAAACAATAGCAATATGTTGTGCTATTAGGGAAGTGGTTTCAGAGTTCCATTTTGAAGGCTATCTTTGCTGCTGTAAGCACTGGCCTTGAAGTGTTTCCAGACCAAAATAGACCACATTTCATTTCAACCTGGTGCCTCAGCAAAGTCTCATGTACTCAGTAGATACAATACAAAAACTCTTGAGGGAACACAAGAGCAAAACCAAATTAGAAGATGAAGGAAGTTGCTCACTGGACAAGGAAAAACATTAAAGGAAGATATAGCTGAGGAACTCAACCTCCCCTACATCACTTGGAGGACCCTGAATAGGCTGAGAGTTGGAGACCCTAAATGCAAGACCAACATACTCATGTGGGGGCTGCTGGTGGACAACAACATGCTGTGTGAATGTGGAGATACAGAATCTAGCTCATTTACTGGTCTGCCAATTACTGCCAGAAAGATGCACCGATGGGGACTTAAGTTTGGCCAACGAGAAAGCCAAGAAAGTGGGTTCATTTTGGCAGTCTAGGGCTGTGATGGCGAATCTTGGCACGCCAGGTTTTTTTGGACTTCAATTACCAGAAGCCCAAGTCAGCACTCCTGCTGATCAGGGCTTCTGAGAATTGAAGTCCAAGAAGAGCTGGAGTGACAAGGTTAACCACTGGTCTAGGGTTTGATCAGGACACAAAAGAAGTAGATATAATTCACTGTTGCTGCTGCTTTGAAAATGAAGGTAAGCATGAACAGGAATACAGTGGAACCTTGCTTAACCAATACAATGCGTTCTCCAGGACCTTTTGTACTACAAAAAAATTGCAATGCAAATTTTCTATAGGAATGCATTGAAGACAAAAAAATTTAACCAAAACACAGTTTCCCATAGGAATACACTGAAAGTCAATTAATCCGTTCTGAAAAAAATTGTTAACTGAGCCACTATTTTCTATGGGTTTCCTTTTGTTATGTGATTTTTGTGTTAACTGAGGCATTTGTTAGGCGAGGCTCCACTGTAATGACTTTTTATCACAAGAACCACAACTGTTTATCATGCAAGCACAAAATTATATTTAAAAATTCTATCAACCCTCCTTTTTTGTGTACTGAGATTGTTTTGTTGGAACTGAGCAAAGTCCTTGTATTTTAAATTGCTACCAGAGTATCAAACTTCCCAAAGAATTGTATTGCATTGCATTTTCCTGACTATATTGTACTCTTGTTTTTATGAGGGATTTGTTGACTGTATTGACTGTGACATATCTGTTGTATTTATACTATGCTGCTTTTTGATATTTGATATTGTAAGCCGCTCTGAGTTGCTTCGGCAAGGAGAGCGGCATATAAATTTGAATATAATAATAATAATAATAATAATAATAATTTAACAAATTCCCACACAGTTTAGTAAGGAGCAAGCTAGTGCAGTCCAGCACTCTGTTATCAAAAGGCTGACATGGTATGAACAGCACCATACCAGATATTCTGCTGGAGAATCAAGTGGTATACAGGAGAAATAAATTTGCACTATCACCAAGGCACAAAAGGATCTGAGACGTAAGATCAACTATGTTGTAATAAGGCCCTTAACATTTTAGGAACCTGATACTTGTTTCAGGGCATGTTGCTAAAAGTGGCCACACTTTGGGAGGCAGTAAAGGAGGCCACCACCTCCCCCAAACCAGGAAATGCCATCTGGTGGAGGAAGGGCAAAATGGGCATCCGGCCCCCAAAGCTGTACGAGGGAGCGTGACCCAGCTTAAAAGGTTGAGAACTCCTGTTGTAAAGGAAACAACAAGGAATCGGCCCTTTTTGGTGATGGCCCCCAAGTTAACAACTGAGATACACCAGGCTCATTCCTTCCTTCTGTTCAGAATTTTTTTAAAAAAGTTATTCAAAATGCTTTCAGCAACGATTTCTCCTGGATACCGTTGATTTTAACTCTACCTTTTCTCCTATTTTTGTATTAATTTTATACTATCATATTGTAGATTGTTTTTTGCTATTGGTGTGTGTGTGTTATGTTTTAACTTGTAAACTGCCCAGAGCAGTTCTTGCATTAATGAGGGTGTATATAAATCAAATAAATAGGTATAAAGCCTGTAGCTGCGTACAGTATGTTACAAAGCAGTGAATGTCTCTAGATCAGTGGTTCTCAACATGGGGCTCAGGCTCCACAGGAGGACCTCAATTGGCAGAAGCCTAAGTCAGTACATTGGCTAATCCGTGCTTTAAGGAACTGACTTAGGCTTCTGGAAATTGAAGTCCAAAAACCAAAGGCTGGGAAACACTGCTCTAGATGGTTCTATTACTTTGGTGTTTTTTCTTTGATGGCAGCACTTCTGAAAGGCTGGAGTGGCCACTAGGAAATGAAAACTTTATATGCCTTTGTTTATCAGTCGTCTGTGGTATGATTTATTATATTATCAACAAAAGACTTGAGCTACTGATTTCAGCTGAATCTTTCTATGACATAATTCCAAATAGGTTTGTCACTTTTCATGGTTTCTGATCATAAAATCAGAAAATATGACTTCACCTCCAAATCTCTCATGCTCTTATTCCATATTCCTTTCTCACCTTTTTTTTATTTAAAAATACGAGTAGTACAAGTTATGCCTAATAAAAAAGAATGTTTCAATTTAAAAGCATCTTCATTCAAGCTCAGGAACATACGGAAAAAATTGAAACTAAATTGTGGTTCGTGGCATCAAATTTCTTTATGTGGTTAAAAGAGCTGAATCATCGATTCTCTTGATTTTCCAACTCCGACCCATTTAACTAAGGAAAAAATTAATATATAAATAAATTTTAGAGTATTTAAGAGAATAACAAACTTCATGCAATCTATTTTAGGCAGCAATTGTAGTGTGCAGATTCCAAAATTTATCTTCAAAAGCACATACATTTAAAAGTGCAATGCGACAACAAGTAAAATGTAAGTGTTCAAACCTGGCAGAAAGTGTGAACTGTCTGTATGTTTTTCTGACATGACAATTTACTTTTGCATTTCAATTTCCATGAAAAGCTTTAAAGCAGAGGAGGAAACCCTTATAGCAGTGATGGTGAACTTTTTAGAGACCGAGTCCCCAAACTGCCACCCAAAATCCACTAATTTATCACAAAGGGCCAACACAGCAACAGGGGAGGAAGGAAATGCTCCCACTGGGCTGCTGGGCAGAGGGGCAGGGCAAACTCTGTGCTGGGAGGATGGAGCATGTGCTCCCATTTGGCTGCTAGGCAGAGGGGTGGGGTGAACTCCGTGTTGTGGAAGGAGGGAGCACTCTCATTGGGCAGGGGGCAGGACAAACTGTGCTGGGGTGATTGCATGGTAGTGGGCCAGGATACTTAAGAGACCGCATCACCCCAAGGTTTTTGACCTGTCCTACGAGAGCAGGCCGTAGGGGCTCCCTAGTGGTCCTATCAACCAGGGAGGCACATCTCACGGGACCAGGAGGAGAGCCTTTTCGGTATCTGCTCCGGTCCTATGAAACCTCCTGCCAATTGAATTGCGCCTCCAGGCAGAGTTGCTTACCTTCAGGAAGGCCTTAAAAATGAGGTTATGCTAGCAGGTGTGGGGTACAACTGGGACCACAACCCTGCCCTGCTGGCTTATTTAGCTCACAGTGGCTCTTATTTACTCCTGCCTTCTTTTTTAAGGGGCATGGGGAGGTTTTATGGATGTTTTTAGATAGTTTTATAGTATTTGGTTTTAATTTGTATTGGGTATGGGTTTTAGCTGATGTTGTGAACCGCCTTGGGTCACTCAGGCGAAAAAAGCAGTTATATAAATCCAACAAATAAATTAAATAAATAAATAAGTTCAAAAATCTCTTTGACAAACTCACTTGGTAGACATATAGCATAATACCCTGTAGGAAACACAGGAGAAAGAGATACAAACCTGGTACCCCAACATGATTTTCTACAAAACGAATGTAGTTTTGTGCCTTAGGTGGCAAGTCTTCCCATTTTCTAGCATTAGTTGTGTCATTCTTCCATCCTGGCATGGTTTCATATTCCACCTCTACTTTCTGCAATATTTCCTGGTTAGCTTCAAAAGTCGGGCAAAATAACCGTTATCTCAAAAGTAGAATACAGCACAAATCTTATCTTACATTAACAAAATTCTAAATATAACATGCTAAACTTGTAGTAAAATAATGACCAAGCTGACATTAAACATTGAACAAGCTTACACTAACTTGATGTTTTTATATTGTGTTTGTGATTTCATACTTTGTAAGCCGCTATTAAGTGGTCTTCTACCAGATGGGTGAAGTATATATTCACAATAAACAAACAAATAGTTACTCCTATGGATAGAATGAGCAAAGGGTGATTCTGATTGCAAATTTCTCACACTTCTTTTATAAATATAAATCCAACTCTTGAGACAAGTGGCTTCTCGACTGGAAGGCACCAGCTCTGAATTTTTAAGCACATTATATTTTAAAGAATTCACTATTGGAGGCTGCGGTGGCTCAGTGGTTAAGAAGCTTGCCTTGTTATATGGTAGGCCAGCAAGTTGGCAGT
Source organism: Furcifer pardalis (assembly GCA_030440675.1). Lineage (NCBI taxonomy): Eukaryota > Metazoa > Chordata > Lepidosauria > Squamata > Chamaeleonidae > Furcifer > Furcifer pardalis. The sequence continues at coordinate 12,351,041 of CP126894.1, read as the reverse complement.
TTAAGACCCGGGTACTGCATGATAGTTTGAGTGTCTGTCTCTGTCCCAGCTCCTGCCAGCCTAGTAGTCTGAAAGCAAGAAATTGCAAGTAGATAAAATAGGGACCACTTTAGTGGGGAAAAGATCTTGGAGACATGAAAGGAGTCTCATTCAGGCATCCTCTGAACAGTTTCTCCAGCAAAAGTCCTTTCAACCCACAGTAATTTCTGACACGAAATTATTATTGGAGGTTTGGGCTGATTACATCAACTACCGAAAAAGCAAGACTTTAGCCTTAAAATAAGGTTTAATTGCCTCAAAATGGAGCTTTCAAGCAAATTATTTTTATTTTATTTTTATTATAGAGTAGGTCCACCAATGAATCCTGACAAGTGTGATAGGAAACCTGATACCCAGAGCCAGCTAAAAGTTAAAATCTCAAGATGGTCAACAACATACCTGGAAAATAAGGGATTCTTTTTCCATTCAGCTTGTAAGCAACACCGATTTTGATTTCATCAAGGACATCCAGAATATCCAATTTTGTTAATGCCAGACTGTTCAGAAAACATTAAATAGTTATAAATTGAACAAATACTCACACAGGAGTTCCTTCAATGTCTCAGCCTGATTTTATGTTTCTACCAAAAGGCTATCCCAACATCATTACTGAATATGAACTCAAATAATCACAGTAATAAATCATCATACACAGCCAAACTAAAGACCCACTGAGATACAGAAGAGAAATTTAAACATATAGTTATGAATCAGGTGAGCAAATATATGTTTTACACTGAACTGTAGAATATATATGTCAAATGTTAGCTAGGGCTTGATCCTGTGCACTTTTAAAATATGATATATATGTGCACGCTCAATATATATTTTTAAATTTCAAAAATTAATTAATTAGAAAACTACCTTCAGTGCAGGCCCACTGTGAAGGCAATTTAACCCACCAGACTAAAAGGACAAACCAAGAAATTGTATATCCGAGAGTAAACAAAAAAAAAGACGACAAAAATATTGTGGCACTTTAAAGACTAACTGCTGTTTCAAATGTGAGCTTATGTGGATCAAATCCATTTCATCAGATATAAGAGGTACATAGGCACACAATGATTGGCCAGCCTAACAGAAAAGTAACCTTGTAGCTTTTTTACCACAGGCAATAATGGCAAATCCCTGGTTGTTATTCAAACTTGCTGTGAAGCTTGGCCCTGCTGAATTGCAAATGGTGCAAAACAAACTTCTCTCGAGCTATTTCTTTATCTATGCCGCCCTCCTCACAAATGACTCAGGGCGGCAAACAGCAGTTAAAAACACAATCAACAATAAAACCCACAATAAAATACCCACCTATTAAAATTTAAAGGTTGAAAAATTACAAAGAGATTAAAAATTAACTTCACCAATTAAAATTATGAGGGAGAGGGGGAATAGTCAGATTAGCCAGCAGGCTGGGGCAACCGAGTGGCCCGAGCCCCACACCTGCCCCGCCAGCCAGGTCTTCACACACTTTCCAAAGTGTGTGTGATCATGAGCAAGGAGTCCCGATCTAGGAGTGGGCGTAACTGGCATATAACACAAAGTTGTGCAAAAGCCCTCCTGGCTACGACTGCCACCTGCTCTTCGAGCAGGAGTTAGGAATCCAGGAGGACCCCCAGATTATGCACCGGATCTGTTTGGGGCAAAACTGCTCCATCAGAACCAAAGATGGTAGCTCCTGAGATAAAGCAGGACCCCTTCCCAGGATTCAGTAGTAGCCCGTTGTCCCCCATACAGACTGTCACAGCCTCCAGGCACCTGGAAAGGGCTTCCACTGCATTGTTTGGGTCTCCACGGGCCGAGATATACAGTTGGGTGTCATCTGCATATTGATGATACCTCACCCCATGGGAACGGATGATCTCACCCAGGGTTTTCATGTAGATGTTAAATAGGACCGAGCCCTGAGGCACCCCATATTGAAGGGGCCTAGGGCTGTATTTCTCCCTCTCCAGCAACACCGACTGGGTCCAGCCCCTCAGGAATGAGGAAAACCAAGACCACACAGTGCCCTGGATCCCCAACCCTCGGAGCCTTTCCAGAAGGATACTGTGGTTGACGGTATCGAAAGCCACTGAGAGATCAAGAACAGCCAGGATGGACAGATGTCCACCATCCCGCTCTCTCCAGAGGTCAATCAGAAGCGCGACCAATGCAGTTTCTGTACCATATTCGGGCCTGAAACCTGACTGGAACGGGTCCAGATAACCTGCTTCATCCAGGATCTCCTGTAACTACCATGCCACATACAAAGGATGTGCCATGTAGACATTCTTTCATTCTTTGCAATGTAGACATTCTTTCCTTCAGAGTCTTCGCTCCAAAGAGTGCATTCTCACTGCATTCAGCACAGTGAAAATGTAATGTCTGTATCTTTTGGTAATGCTAACAGGCCTTCTAGTTCAGCCAGAGTTTGAAGCACAAAGTGCCTCCCTTGCCTCCTCATATTTTTCCAATCAGGGAAATAACTCTCTATTCAAGCACCAGTTACAGCAGATTTAAGTACACTGCTCAAAAGATACAGTAATGATGTTTTGGCTTGTTACAGCCTTCAGGAGGGTGGGCGAACTTTGGAAACAGCTTGGATCGGGTCCCCCGACCTGCGTAGAGCCATTTCGGGCTCTCTGACCCCTCTGCCAGCTCTAGTTTCCAAAGTTCCCCCACCTCCCCGGAGGCTGCAGCAAGCCAAAACGTCAGGATTTCAAATCCCGACGTTCTGGCTTGCTGCAGCCTCCAGGGAAACAGGGCTTTTTTTAACGTTGTGTGATCAATGCATCGCACAACGTTAAAAACCGGCTAACGACAAGACTTGTGGAACAAAGTCTCATCGTTATCCAAGGTACTAGTGTACTCTCATTCTGTTAGGCACATCCCATACGTGCTGTACATTTTTTTCAGCACAAAAAGATGTTAAATCCCATCACAGCTAATTATTATTGCCCCCTGTGACAACAAGAAGCAACTGTCTCTTTATCAACAGAATACTTTGCTAGTCTAATGTTACCTACATATTTGTATTTCTAGAGGGCAAAAAGTTATGAGTTCCAAGTGTAGCTCAAAATCTGTGATGCTTACGCAGTGAATCCGTTGATCATATGAGCATATCTCAAAATGACAAGGTCAAGCCAACCACAGCGCCTTTTTCTACCTGTGGTCACTCCCCATTCATGGCCTCGAGACTGTAAGAGATCTCCAATTTCCTGCCATGGACAAAGATATGCATTAGGTATCAGTAGCACCAGTCGTCAGTAATCAGTGGTCCCAACCACTTACAGAGCAGTCCTATGACAGGCATGGGAGCATCTAAGGCAGAGACATGGTCACTTCTCAAATGCTAATGATTTGCATCAACTAGTATAGAAGGTGATAGGGGGCCATTTCCCATTTATTTTCCTGTTGTATTTTTCTTTCCACTGAAATAACCAGGAAGGGAAATTATTATTCCAGCTCCAAGGGTGGTATAATTTTTTCTTCTTCTTCTTTTTTGAGGGTAAATTGGAGGAATGAGAGCTGTCTTGAGTTTGCTCCGGGGTTTAACTGCCATCCCACCAGTGGAGCTGCCTTCATGCCACATTAGAGGCATGTAGACTTGCTATAGGATTGCAGTCTAGTTTTATTTCAAAATAGGTTTTAAGAAGCCAACATGTGCGCAATGTCTTCAACAGGACTGTTTAGAACTTTTCTACACTAAAGGTTTGTACACGATACAATCTTCACACTCATAGTAAGTACATGTTTTAAATGTAAAACAGCATGAGTGGCCAAAATTGTGTTAACAATCTTTGGGCCCATATTGTTTCAGCAAGCCAGAGATTACCCTATTTAAAAAATAAGGGCTTTAAAACCAGTGTAATAGTAAATACTGTACCTCCTTCCATAATCGGCATTAAAAAAAACTGTGTACAATAAGTCATCATGCACAGAGGGGGGAAACAATAGTGGGTAAAACTACAAACAATACAGTTTGGGGGAACAGGATAATCTGTGGTGCCTGAAATTTTGCCTGTAAACAGAAACCAAAACCAAAAAAGTAATAAACCAAAATAAAAACATTGTAGCACTCTAAAGACTAAGTGGTATATCTTTATTGTTAGCTTTCGTGGATCTAGTCCACTTCTTCAGACAAGGAGTGGAACTTCCAGGCATGGTTTATATGTACCAAATGTAGGAGTCTAGATGTATATATAAACCATGCCTAGAAGTTTTACTCCTTGTCTGAAGAAGTGGACTTGATCCACGAAAGCTAACAATAAAAATATTGCACTTAGTCTTTAGAGTGATAGTGTTTTTATTTTGGTTTATTACTTTTTTTGTTTTGTTTCCTGATATGCCTGAACCACATACTAACACAGCTACTATTTAAAAAAAACCAAAAAAAAACCCTAAGATAAAGAATTACCTCATACAGAAGTGGTAGTGAAATTTAGGAACTAGTACATGAAACTAATTCAAGAGTGCCAAAGGTCCACAAAAAATTAATCTACAGCTATTTTTTTTTTAAAAAAAACCTTTAAAACTCTTCTTTTATTTCCAGATCAAACTTTGGACTGCCAAAATGAAGCCACTTTCTCAGTGGTGGGCATCAGCAGGTTCGCACCAGTTCGCAAGAACGGGTAACAGAAATTCTGCCTGGCCCTGCCCATCAAAGTTTATTTCAAACAGGTTTGAAATTAGTTTTCAATGAATCCCTATGGAGAATTGAATTTTGTACCCCTAGTGGCCATCTCTATAATTACATGCAATTCTCCTTCACTTAAGCTCTGCTCCTGACAAACAGCTGAGCACTCACCTAGTCCCTATGGAAGCAGCAGGGGCTCTGGAAAACACAGCAAAAGTGCCTCCACCACCTCTGCTGCTTCCACCACCACCATCAAGGTAAGTGATTTCTTGAGACTTCTGGTGGTGAGGGCAGGTGGCACAAGGTGGAATTTGTAATTCTCAGATTATTGGGGCCGCCACCATTTTAGAATTACAAGACAGTAAAACCCCTTACATAGGTCTTTTTTTGCATAAATTGGGATGCCTATTTACACAACAAACCCTTAGGTAAGTGGATTTTTACGTAAGCAGAGGCATACGTAAATCAGGGTTTTACTGTAAAATAAAAATAATTGGTGTCAGAGGACATTGGGACTAAACCTAACTGGCTAATTTATCGATAGGGGAACAATGCCTTGAAAGGTCTCCTTGAAGAAGAGCGTTTTTGTTTTTTAAAGGTAGCCACTGATGGAGCCTGGTGCAGCTCCACTGGTAGTGTATTCCATACTGTTGGTGCCACCACCAAGAAGGCTCTATTTCTGGTTAAAGACTTTCAAGCTATCCTCGGGGTTGGCACCTGGAGCTGCACCAACGGTGATGATGGGTGATGAGGGGAGTTGCTATGAGGGAGAGACACTCTGACAAATACCAAGGTCCCAAACTGTAAAGGGCAGTGATGGCAAACCTTGGCACTCCAGGTGTTCTTGAACTTCAATTCCCAGAAACCCTGATCAGCAGATGAGTTGACTTGCGCTTCTGGGAACTGAAGTCCAAAAACACCTGGAGTACCAAGGTTGGCCATCACTGGTATAGGGCCTTGTATGATAACATTAACACCTTGTATCTGACAGATAACAGAATTAGAGCCTTTGGTAACAAAGAGACACTTCAAGGGTGCTATGGAACACAACTGTAAGCATACATAAATTGTGTATTATAAGAAAATCAAAGACATTCAGTAATCACTCATATGGATGTGTTTTGTCCCAAAGAATGAATCTTGAAATTTCTGCTATCAATTATTGACTCCAAGATAAAATATGGCCCTTTAGCATAATCTTGGCAAGTGTATATTAGTAAAGGATCTTCATGTTATTACATTTTATTAGATTGCCTTTATTTGTTTGGCTTTGCTACCACAGAACCTACATTTATCTGTTCAGTGGGAAATGCTCCTATTCCCACTCTGGTTGTATAAACCTTGACTACGCCATATACTTCTCCAACATGCTGAGGGGGAATACCAAGACCAGTGCATACACCTCCCACAGTGCAGTTTGATGATGTCACAAAAGGATATGTGCCTAAAAAAAGAAAAAGAAAAACGTTAGCTAAATTGGACATGAAAAAAGATCCCAAATACTGTAATATCTTGCCTCATTTAATTTCAAAATGGCCTTTCATGTGTATTGTTAGATATTTCAGTGAATTTTAAAAGATCTAAGGGACTGCTGATCATAACCACCATAAACCTAGAGGAGATATAAATGTCATAAGGCTTGTAAAGCAAATTATTGCTATACAGTAAGAAAAAGAAGGTCATCACTCCTTATCTTCGGATTAGGGGTTAAGGTGGCTCACCGGTTGAGACGTTCAGCTTGTTAGCTAGAAGGCTGGCAAGTTGGCAGTTCAAGACCTGGGTACTGCATGACAGAATGAGTGCCTGCCATCTGTCCTAGCTCCTGCTAACCTAGCAGATCAAAAGCAAGAAATTGCAAGTAGATAAATAGGGACCACCTGGGTGGGAAAAGAGCTTGGGGACATGAAAGGAGCCCCATTTGGGCATCCCCTTAGTGGAGTTTCTCCAGAAAAAATCCTCTCAACCCAGAATAATTTCTCACACTAAATTATTATTATTATCTTCAGATTCTGTTTCAGTTTTCAGTAGGTATAAAAATATTTAACAAAAAAAAACCCAGAAATATAAATTTTATATGTATTTCTGTGGTGCACTGCCAGAGATGGCTACCAGAGGCCCCTGTCTTCAATGTAATATTTAAATGGAACAGATTGTGTTTTTTACTGTGACCATTTTGTTAACATACAAGTAGACTGATGGATACATTTGCACACACACCCTGCTTCTATGAGCAGTTACGTATGCTTAAATATGGGGTTTGCCATTTCCCACAGTTTCAGATATCTGCAGACAATTTTGGTAGTATCCTGTAGCACAGGGGTTCCCAATCTTTTCAAGCGTGGGCCAGGTCATACTCTCTCAGCTTTGAGGGCCAGGTGGCCATTTTGCCCTGCTTACACGATAGGGGTGGTCATTTTGTCCCAACAGCTCCAAAGGGAATGGGGCCATTTTTGTTTCTCAAATGCCCTTGGAGGGAGCAGAGGGGCACATGAAATGGTGCCATGGGCCGGATCAGGCTCATGGCCTTAGGTTGGGAACCCCTGCCTCAGCAGATATGCGGCACAACTTCATAAACAAAACTTTACATACATAAAGTGCGGCAAAGCACCTTGTATACCCCATTACTGAATGGGAAAGATTGAGTCCAATTGGCTGTAAAGATAGTGGTATCTCTGTTGACACAAAATATCTATTTCTCTCTTGGACCTCACCATTTTTCAATCAACAGTATTAAAAAGATACATTCCTCTCAAGTTAGCATGAAAATCAAACGACATTTTCAGGCCCCTTTTGATATCAACTCAAATTCAAGTTTAAATCAGATTAGTAAAAACAACAGAACAAAGAAGTTACAACTGACATTAGTCCCGCTGATTTCAGTGATCTTACTACAGGTATGCTGAACTCTAGAACTAACCTGTTGAAGAGACAATTTCAGAATCATGCAAGTATCACACATACTGTACTTGTTTAAGAATTTAAGAACCAAGTAGGTAAAATAGACCAAACACCAGTCTGACAAACCTTTCCTATAGCATCCAGCAGTGTTTCCATGAAAGGATGTGTTCTATTAAAGAGGGGTTGCAGAATTGTTCTAATCCAGTATCTATTCCTTTGTTTAATCTACCAAATTGGGAATGGGTAGTTCCAGATTTTCTGAAGAGAGACAAGTATAAGGTGACCTACCAAAATCAATGTCAAGCAGTGCTGCGTTTGCACCCTCCACAAGAATTTTCTTTGGAGACCCATGCAGTGCTTCATACATAAAGTAAACACCATCTCGGACCATTGGTCTTATCTTTTCAGCATAATCCTGTAAAATTGTATACATATTCAAGGTTAATCAAAGCGTTCTGCGAAAAATGGCTACAGACCAAAATAAAATAATACTAAAAATCAAACCAGACACTGTTAAGAAAAGCAAATATGTCTAGACTAAAGTTAAGGCAGTTCTTTGATGGATAGTGTACAGATTACCTTAAGACAGTTGAGCTGTGCACTGCAACACCAAATTAATTAAACATGCATCTATCTCATGAATAAAATCTAATTCCAATGCCTTCAAATTGGAATCCACAAGTCATTGTCAGCTTAGCTTGCCATTTCAACATTAGAGTGATTTATCTCAAGACTACGTATTTTGTAAAATTTAAACGTTACAAAAAGCCCAGACATGAGTGCACATATCTAGCATTGCACCAAATATATATGTATTTTCCTTTTTTACTATGCCTTAAAATTGCAGTGGATGCTATGCAGAACACTTTTGGAAGTCTCCCAAAAGTATGATTCCCACACTATACCTTAAAGATCTGGCAAAATAGAATCACTCCATATATGTTAACAGTCAGTTGCTAAAATTTCTGAAGTGTCCTTAAACCTTTAAAGCACCAAAGGTTTAAAGCAGGGGTCCCCAAACTTTTGGGGTCATGGGCCAATCATGTGATTCAGGGATCCGATCACTAAGGCCCAGGGGCCGGGTGCGGCCCCCGATGCCAATTCATCCGGCCCACGAAGCCCTCATCGCTCCTGGAAGTGGAAGTAAAATGCGCCCCTATGGGCGCATTTTACTTCCGCTTCCAGGAGTGACGGGGGCTTCGCAGGCCGGATGAATTGGCTTCGGAGGCCGCACCCAGCCCCCGGGCCTTAGTTTGGTTTAAAGCCACTATTGTGATACACAGTCAAACCTTAATGCCTATCAAGTATTCAGGTCAACCAAAGAGGAGCCCTTTTATGGTTCCCGTTTTGCCACTTCCAGAAGGCTGTTGTTTTAAAGCAGCACTCTACTCAAAGCGGTGCGTGTGCTATGCAAGAACTGATTAACCCCTGAAGATATATCATGTGCTCTCTCTTAAAAGGAGTAACTCCTGAAAACAGCCCCTTTGATGCGATTGATCTGCAGCCTAATAAATGCAAGCCTGTATTGCAATCAGACATCAATGTGTCAATTTATCTAGTTTATTTGATCCACGGCCAAAATCCTTTCACTGACTACAGCATTAATTCAATGGGAATTTAGTGAGTCAACTCCTCCATAAGTTCAATTGATTCAAATAGGCCTGCTTTGACTGCCACTTACTATGCTAAAGTAAGTCACACTTTACGTAGGCCTATTTCAATCAGTTGAATCTATTAAAGAGTTGACTCACCAAGTCTCCAATGGTTCAGTGGGCCTACTCTGATGCAATTTACTATACAGTACTAAACAACAGGATTTTGGCCACTAATATTTAATTGTCATTCATACTGGCAGAGTTTTGCTACGGAGACATTGCAATATATTGTGACTCTAACCAAGGAGCAAATGCTACACAATCAACAAAATGTTTCTGGGCACTGAGACATTACACGTAACAATTAAAAAACCTTTACTTTAATGCAATAGGGCAATATATGATTGAATCTACAGTGTGCTTTTCATCAATTTTAAATTCCATTTCAAATCCTTTTCAATTTCATACTCTTTGTAATTTTTGGAAAATATGGAATAATATACAGTATTATAATAGCTCAGGACTGGGATAATTTGAAGGAGCACCTCTCCCTATATAAATTGCCAAATCACTATCTACTGGATCCTCCATGATCCATCACTGAGAAGAACAGTTCATTAGGGGTCTTTCAAATACCAAGTGACCATTCTAGGGGGGAGGGGGTCGACCAAAATTAATGGAAAGTCACGGGGGGGGGGGGGAGGTTTGGCGTGAAGTCATGTGACTCCAAATTTTTAAAATGATTTTTATTTTAAAAAAATAACAAAAACAAAAAATCAAACCACAAGACATTTCAATACAATACAAAATACAATACAATACATATATAAAAAATAAAAATACTAAGTATATAATAATGAGAAAAATTAAACCTTTTAATATCCTGCGCTATCTCCTGCGCTATCTCAGGTCCTGTGCTATCTCAGGAGCTGCCATCTTTGGTTCTGGATGGGGCAGTTCTGCCCCAAACAGACCTGGTGCGTAATCTGGGGGTCCTCTTGGACTCACAACTACTGTTCGAAGAGCAGGTGGCAGCCGTGGCCAGGAGGGCTTTTGCACAACTTTGTGTAATACGCCATTTACGCCCACTCCTAGATCGGGACGCCTTACTCATGGTCACACATGCTTTGGTAACCTCCAGACTTGATTATTGCAATGAGCTCTACATGGGGCTGCCCTTGATGACCATTCGGAGGCTGCAGCTGGTCCAGAATGCAGCGGCTCGGGTAGTGATGGGGTGCGGGCGTTATGCTCGTGCCTCATCACTGCTTCGGCAGCTGCACTGGTTGCCAGTATGTCTCCGGGTGCAATTCAAAGTGCTGGTTATTACCTTTAAAGCCCTATATGGTAGTGGGCCAGGATATTTAAGAGACCACGTCACCCCAAGAACATCGGTCTGTCCCACCAGGGCGGATCAGAGATGCTCTCTTATCATTCCATCAGCTAGAGAGGCGCATCTCTCTAGCACCAGGAGGAGGGCCTTCTCCGTGTCCGCCCCGGCCCTTTGGAACCTCCTGCCAACTGAGTTACGTCTGCAGACAGAGCTCCTGCCCTTTCGGAAGGGCCTAAAAACCTGGCTGGCAGGGCAAGTGTGGGGCTCCAGGAATGTGGGGTCCCATGTTGGGTGGCTGATCTGATGGGATAGCCACCCTTCTCGCTGTTTTAATCTTTGTAAACTTTTAAAGTTTTAAATTCCTTTTAGCATTCTGTAAATTACAGTTTGAATTTTTAAATTAATTTTAAACTAAATTGTAGTATGCGTAGGGGTATAGTGGGATTGTTTAATCTGTTTTACACTTATATGGGATTTTGCATTGTTTAATCGTGATTTTTTTTAACACTTATGTTGTAAGCCGCCTAGAGTCGGGTTCCCCTTATTAGGGCGGGATAATAAATTTAA